>CAXIVR010000001.1:102834058-103434058 GCA_964035755.1 Teleogryllus oceanicus
TTCCAATCTTTATAGCACGTTCATTCGCGTGTCCACTGAGTCATGTGTCGTTTACTTCGGTCTTGTGCCGAGTCGTTTTATTTGGTTTCCGTCTAAGCAATTTCATTGGATTAAAAGTCAAAACAATATTATTAAATAATTTGTAACTTAGTATTATTCAGTTGGAGTATGAGAAATATTCTCGGCGTTAACAGACCTGTTCATATCTATTTTATTTCCCTTAGCTGTGAAAATAAATTATCATTTGCCTTACAATAGTTAAAAATTAATGTCTGAGGAACAATTTCTGAAATCTGGTTAAGAATATTCGCCTCTCATTTCTTTAGAGACACGAAACCTGAATGTCGCCTTGCATAGAAGAAAGAAACGTAAGAGGCGAAATATAGCAATGAAAGAGAGTTCCATCTTTGGTCTTTGTTTGTAGTTTTCTTAACGAGGTATGACTCGCAATGAAACCAGCCTAGCGCCTCCAAAATGAATGCCAGCAAAAATTGTTTAGAGTTCACAAAAAAATGTCGCTTCTTCCACTCTGAGAAGTTAGTTCTACGTTCTGGAGATCGAGTTTCGGAAGATTATTCACTGCCAGAATGAAAATGATAAAGCACCTTTCATTATGAAACAAAATAACATCATTAAATGTTTTTTATTTGCATGTTATTGTGTTTTCAGTGCCCAAAAACCTCTTAATGTAGGTATTAAATTCGTTGATTTACGGACCACCTGGAAATACAAGGCATTGTCATGATGACACCCAACGAGTTACAGAGAAAGTACTTACAATATTATGCCAACATGCAAAAGTAAATGTCTACCAAAAAACAACTAAAATTGCGGCACCGTCACTATTTGCCTGACAATATTTTTTTGTTGTGTTAAACTATTAAATCATTATTAATTATTAAACTTATGATGCTAATTGATTGTCAATGATGCTTCTGACTTGCACCGACTCTATCGAATTGGGGCGAATACGTAAGCAAAAAATGGATCTATCTTTTATATTACAAATTTCCAATGCGCGCAGGTATTGAAAGAAAACTATGCAACTTCCAGCCATGTGAGATGTTTGTATGGATTCCTTAGATACCAAGGAAGTCGGGAAAATCCAAACACAAGGAACTATTTTCAACGGAAAAATTGAAATATTTTATTGTGCTATTGCGCCTATTCTCACACTGTGCGTACCGATCAAATTATCATACAATAGTGCGTCACTGTTGACAACATAGCTGACGTCATGCGACAGCAAGGTTCTAAGTAAGAGAACCCGCCGTTAAATATTTGTTTTGCGATATGAATCAATAACTTTTTTGATATTCTTGGTATGTAAAGAATACGTAATGTGTATCAGTATATACTAAATTATATTATCACAATATTAGTAAAGAATGTTTTGTTAAACTATTTAATTTATTGCAGTACTATTCAAATTATTTAATTTGTGTTATTCTTGGACTCGACGCATACTACTTTTTGGAAAAGAATTTCGTACGGTTTTGTTCAGTAGCGGTTTTTGCTGCTGCAGGCAACTAGTATAAAAATAATTTAGCGATACTGTTTTCAATCGCTGCATTTTTATTTCTGAAGTCATTTAACTCAAGCGAACATACGTGCTCTGGATGAACAAATATTGCTTTAATAATTATTTAAATATAATTAAAAAATCCTGTTATTTCTGACTTATACTTTCAATTCCTTGCCAAATATTGAACTGAACAACTCACTAAAGGCACAAGACATGTGCATTGCATATTTCAAGAAACCTACAATAAAGAATGCGAAGAATTTAAGAAGCATTGCATTAAGGGTTGGCTTTTTCACTTTATGTATTCTACTAGCTGCTGAATCACAAGTCCTTTCCCCTAAAGTTCCGCCTTTAGTCAAAGGACAGTAATTGTCCCCGTCTAAATAGCCCTCTTGAAAGGCCGTGGCTTGGGCGCGCCGCACGCATCCCGACTGTTTCTTTCCTGACCTTTCTCACGTCTTTAGCACGCTCTCGCGCCGCGCCCGCTCCCTGTCTCAGGGGGCGACTTCCACCAAGAGTAAAACGAAGGCGACTAACTTCTCGGCCAGTTTGCCTGAGAGTTTCCACTAATGCTGCCGGCACAGAGGCGGCGGAGGCCTTTATGCGATACACCACCAAATTACGCTATTATACGATTACATGATACCTTTACGTGATACCTTGTATAATTTGGTTCGAGCGGCCGTTCCAATGCTAATGGGCAGCAGACACTTACCTGCTGAGCGCCGTGATAAGTTCCGTTCCCCCGATAGCGACGTCGGTCGAAGCGAACTCCGCTTTGAAATGTTTCACCGCGCCACCGGCCAGGTTTTATTTTCAATGTCGAGGTTGACAGAGTCATGGTAGCCGAACAACTTGTACATATCTCTACATGTTGTCACGTCACTCGTTTGGTCTCTAAAATATATTCGTCTGTCATTCGTTGGTGAAATTATGACGGTGGGGGTTCCAGGGGTGCGCGCAAGAGCGCTATGCACGGGAACATGCTGCCGGAACGCGGGCTTTTAGATTGCTACCGGTCTTTCGCAACACGATGGGAGCGCACCTCCAAATCGAAATGGATACCTGCAAAACCAGGCAACGCGTCATGCCGCTGTTGTTAATGGAAATAGTGCCGTGAACATCAACCGGACACATGCCTTTAATACCGCTCTTTCGGTATTACATCATTATTCTCTGTCCTCCTTTCAATGAAATTCATTTTGTGCGTACAAACGAATATTTCTAGTGATATATCAAGAGAGGTTTTTTTGGATATTCAAAATAAATTCTAACGAATGAGATGTGATACAAGCTGAAAGAATGAACAAAATTACGGGATGCTTTATTCCTTTGTTGAATTGTTTGGTTTCATGCCCGCTAATATTTCCACTAGGGTTGCGCTATTTACCACTATCCTGCTAATTGAGATTGCGAAAATCTGTTTAACAATTTATTACGAGCACGATATTACATTGGTGAAATATGAGTGCATGCATATGAAGGGGAAAGGGGTAGCATAGTTCAGGTTCAGAACATTTATTTATAGCAGCTTGTCCCAATGTTTTTAGCGCGTTATCGATTTTTGCCGTCTCAGTGGATTATAATATCACGAATTTTCTCGCGATGAATTCGGATCCACGCGTAATTTCCGTCCTCCATTGAGGACATGGCGCCGGGTCAAGTGAGCGCCCTCTCGTGTCTCGGTGGGCCTGGGAGGGTCGGTCTGGGTTTCGGCGCCCGCGCCCGCCGCGCGCCCGTTCGCCTGCTCGCCGGCCGCTTTGGACGCCCCGCATCCGACCGCTGGACCGGTTCTGCCCGGCGCTCGGCTCCCCTCCGCCCCCTCACCCTGCCCCGCCCACGCCCTCCCTTCCCCTCCCCGCCCCCGCCCCCGACCCTGTCTCCGTCCCCGTCCCCGCTCGACGCGCCTGGCGCGGTGCGTGTTAGACGTTTCTTACGGCGAGCCACTTGTGCGGAGAAGTCACATCCACCTACTTTCGACAGTTACTGCGACCAGATGGACCCATTTCTGAAATGAAATGTCCCGTTTTCCTTGCCTCCGAACCACTGGCAAATTGTGGATATTCAAGCGAATATACGAGGTAATATAATTGAAATAGATGTTTCCGTATGCGTGTCTACCGTCCGACTACCCGATACATTGAAGAATCTGGCTTCTCTAATGAGACTTTTAGCGTTCGAACATATTATCCTCCTGGTGGAAGCGATGTGTAGGAATACGAAGTACCGAACTCGTAGGTTTGGAGTTAATTTGAAAGAAGATATACGTGTTTTAGGCCCGCATTAGATGCCAAAGAAGAAACATTGGTTTATGAAGAGCCCTATCCATACTTGCTCTTTCAGTTAATCGCTTCCAAAATTCTATTTAAAATAAAAAAGTTTGTTGATAAAAATGAAAGCAATATAAAATTAAAAACCCTCGATGAATGTGATTTCACTTCTAAAATTAATGTTAACTAATAAAGAAAAAAAGCACAGGATTTTTGTGTGCGATGTTTCTTCCATCCATTTTATACTGTCTGTTAAAATGGTATAACCATAAATCAACGAATAAGTTTATCATTAATTTGTGTGATCTTCATGGATTTCAAGTGTGTGAAGAACTGTAGCCTGCGCTGTAGTGTGCAAATATGTATAAAACGAAAAGAATAAGAGACTTGGCAAGGTACACCTTAACCGTACAGGTCATCGATTACCCTCGATGGCCTTATACTTCTTTCTACAGCAAAGTAAACAACTATGACTCACGAAGTCCTTTACAATGTTGAGGCTGCGCCGAAGATGTTCGCCACATAGAGCCTGTTCGGCAACTAGCAGAGCATTCACAGCGAGGGAGTATCTAGCAAAACCTTTCAGGGAGGAGGACTAGTTTGCCGATTGACGAACAGGAAATGATTAAAAATGCTAATTTGTACTGGTTCATGATGGCATGATTTATCTTATCGTGATTTGTAAATACTGAAAAAAGTTCTTATAGTTCTTTTCATTGTTGCTTTCATTATTACAAATTCACTTTTATGTTTTTTTAAAGAACATTAACAAATTTTTCAAGAAATTAAATATGAAATAAAATAAATTCTGCAAGTAACTGTTAATTGTGAAGAAAATTCTTTTTCACTGTCCATATCACTATTTAGAACCATTTCTGTTCCGAAGTCCAAGGAAATTGTCAATTAAATTCAATAAAAATGTGGTTAATTATTTTCATCCCTTTTCTTACAGCCTCGAAAACGTTTTGATTATCAGAACCCAAGTACAGGTGATGTAGGGAGCGTGAAGCCCTTGATGCCCCTTGACCCTCCCCCTGCTTGCCCAACCGTAAGTCAAAGGATGAAGAAGGGGCGGTCACGCGCTGGTCGCGGCCTGTTTGCACTAGGTATTGTTTCCGCTGAAATGCTAGTGGAAGAGGGCGTGCTCCAGGAATAACAGGCATCCGGAAGAAAGGGGTTGGTGGGAATGGGGTGGATACCAGAGCGGCGTATTTATGGAGTCCCTGGGGGCAAATCCAGGCTATAAACCTCATTCAGCGCGGCCGCCTCGCATGCCGTAGCCCTGATGGAGTTGGAACTCGCGACCACGCGCGTTCGCGCGACGCCGGCGGACTAAAGGAACGCTCCCTGTGGCGAATTACACTGAAATTTCGACTGGCGATTCCCGCGCCGGGAACGAAGAACCGTCCTGATGGTAACGAAGTGCGCTGGCGGTTAAAATTTATGTAGAAGGCGCATGAAACGGTAGACGAATGAGCCTACAACTCACATAGATACACTCGCAGACACGCCGCTAACTAATTAGCTTTCGCTCGCAGGCATATACGACCAGCCTTGAAAGCACGTAAATAAACGGACGTATGAGCCAGAGGTAACGTAGGGATAGGATGTCGGGTAGGCATACGCAACAAACCGGTTTGCTGTTGCACAGCCGGAAGATATGTACATGCACTGTAGTGTGTTCCCCGCACGCTGACGAACGCGACAGGGTGCGCGTGCGACGTAAGCAGAAAGCGGGGCGGCAACCACGGCGGCAGGCGAGCGGGGCGGAGGGGTGAAGCGGAGCGGGGCAGGCCGGGGATGCGAGGGCGAGACGCGGCGCTCTGTGTGACGGAGCGAGACAGCGCGAGGTGGGGAGGCGCAGCCTGAGATGCTTTTGTGGGAGGCGAGGCGGGTCGCACACACGCTGACGGGTGGTAATGGTTGCCTATAGACGCCGAGCATTGGGAGAGGCATGGGTGTAGGCACGGTCGAGCGTTTGGGGTAGAAACAGAATCTCATTGCTCATAGACAAACAAGACACGTGCCTTAGATCCAGTCTTCTGGTGGGAAGGATGAGGTGATTCAGAATTCTCTCTGATGATGATGATAATGATGATGATGATGGTGATAATGATGATAATTAAGACGAACGTATACCTGACGAGGGAAGAGAAATATTGAGGAAGATGTGCTATAGTGGTTGTATTGATTAACAGAAAATCAATGAGATGAGACAATGTGTGTAAAACTCTGACAGTAGAACGAGAAATATGGAGCGATATTCTACGTACCTCTTGGTAAAACAAGACGAAACATGAACATTTTTAGAGGAAGGGTAAAGGTGTTTCGAAGCAGCGATTTGGTAAGGCGAGATAAATGAATAGAGAGAGAAAGGAGAAAAATTTGGACACAATGTGTAAAACTGGTCGAGAAAAGAGGTCGCTTCTTCTTGTGACACATTTTGTGAGCGTCAGTTATATCCACAAACATACAAATTTCTTCCTACTGCAACACGCATTACGTTTTTAAATCGCTGTAAAGATTCTATTGCTTTATAGAATTATTTAATCCGCAGTGGTTGCATATCGAATATTAGGTACCGTCAGCAGGACTTAACCGAAGATTGTTCTGTCGCGTGGAGCAGACACGTTGCAGGCAGTGCAGACGGCGCGTGTAGTGCTCTCGCCACAGCAGAGCAGAGCGGAGTAGTGCAGAGTGAGGCCACAGCAGCCCTAGGAGACGGAGGCTAGGGCAGCGGCGGGCGCGCTGGCGAGGCCACGAGGCGACTCGTTGGGGTTGTCGCGGCTGCCCTGTGACGCCTGTCCTGCGTGTTTACGTCGGCCGAGGATAAAGAGCGGGATAACGTGTAATGCATGGGGCCGGAGACGCGAAGGCGGAGTCGGCGGGGGTGGGTGGGTAGGTGGTGGCGGCGCGGGCACCGGGAGCAGGGAAAACAGAGGACGCAGCGACGAGGCTCGAAACGGAGACAACGAGGACGGCGAGGACGGCGCCGGGGGGCCGAGGGGGGCCTTCGCGCGTTGTGCCACCGCCAGACCGCCGTGGAAGAGGACAATCGGAGGAAAGAGGAGAAGACACGAGACTGCGTGAATACCGCGCTGGGGTGCGTGTGCACATGTTGACAGGTCTTAGTACGTTATGTGTGCGTGCGAACAAGCCAGCTATCGCGTGGTTCAGCCGTGTACTTCTCCAGGGACGTGCTGAACTCTATATTTTGCGTTCTGTCCTAGTTGGCGAAAGGATAAATGAGAAGGCGTGGATACACGTGGCTATTTATTTTTCGTGTTTCACACGTTGATAACTGTTTTTGCTGATTAGTTGCTTTTAGTTGCTGATTACCTTGTTTTTAAACATTCTGCAGTCTATAATCTTTTCGATTTTTATCTCAATGCCGAATAAGCAGTGGGTTGCTATAAACAATTATAAAACATAGGTCATTTTTTATGATTTGTGTTAAGCACGTTTGGTTTCTTAATGCTGGATACTCAATTTCTTCCTCTGGTTTATTTTCCGATTCGGTAACGGAACTCTTATGAAGCGTTTGCTAAGTCTAGGTCTATTGTGATTTTATCTGCAAATTGCAAAATTATCGATGTGCAAAATTATATACGCTATAGGTCTGGGGCTACTGCGTTCAACGCCATCTATGTGCAATAGATCTCCCTACCGGTCGCAGAACCGACGGGCTTTCGAACCGTATTGGTTCAGGAAAAGTATGTTCTTAGACCCGGGATTACGAGCAAAATCGGCGTGTATCTTGGAGAGCTCCAGAAAGTTACTAAAAGGTTGTACTTGCAGCTACGTCACAGCTCCGGATTGGGAGGTACATAAACAGCGGAAGGTGAGAGGAACGAAAATAGGGATTTTATCCAAGTACTATGCATTTGCGCTGTGAAAAATGATTTTGGGGTACAAATATCGCACTGGAGTGTCGGGTTTTCCACGAACTGTATTTATCGGGATATTATTGTTTCGTAGCAATATCGCTGTATTTCTAGCAACTGTATTCAAAGCAACAACACGTTTACAACAACAAATGTAGAACTGTTTGTATTACATAATTCGAATTCTGGTCAATCTTCAATATTCTATCACAATCGTGCGCGCTATTATTTACCGTTCCTCTCTCAAATGGCACTGTATCGACAATGAATTGCTTGAAAACAAAGCGCGGAATATTGGGAGCCCAGCGGAAGGCTGTTCATTGGGCAGTGGCAGTGCGTATTGAAATCAACGACAGGCCTCATCACAAGCTACAGCGAATTACGGAAGCGGCAGCGGTGGTGGTCGACGGGTGCAGCACCCTCTTCCATTTGGAAGTGTTGCGACTGAGAATAAAAGTCAGTACTCTTTGCCGATGAGAGTAGTTGTAGTGACGTCGTAAACGAAAGTCAATGGAAGAGCAGAATGCAAGTAATAGTGGACTCAGTGAATGTCTGGAAATTGTAGTTCTTCAGTTCAGAAGATGTGTATTCTTTCTGAATTTATTATCGATTATTTCATGAAGAAAGTAGGATTAATTTTTACATATCCTCTCTTAGACCGTGTGGCAATTCATATTGAAGATGAGAGAGATGATATTATCAACCACAATTGTGTAAAAATGTTAACAGTATTTATAAAACATTCCAAAAATACTGAACTAGTTTCGGGAAGCTTTCCTCATCCTCAATAACGAAGAGCAACTAATTCTCACATAACATGATCTAACCATGGAGGACGAGCGAAAAGCAACGAGGACGAGCGAAAAGCAACGAGGTAGTCATTTTTCTTAAGTTCACAATCTCTTTACCTTGAATTTTTTTCTATTTATAGTTTAACTTTCGTCTCTGCCTATTTTAGCTGCTATTGTTAAGCGCATTAAATTCTTCAAGTTTACTCCAAAGCAAAACGTAACTTTTAGTGTTTACAAACTCCCCATAATTCTCTCTTGATGTACAATTTTATTGAAGTAAGTGCTTGAAGAGAATTATAAATGTTTAATCGTTATAGTTTAACTTCAAGTTTTATAGTTTTTTATTGAATTTTATAAAAATGAAATAACAATTGGAGTATGTGAAACGTCACGTATGTGGCGTGTGTAAAAGCTAAATAGATTCGTTTCTCCAAACGATGGTGGTCTCAATAATGTTTCAATTTCATAGCAAACCAGACAATACGTTACGTATCTTTGTCTTAAACAATTGACTACTCATGAATTGTCCATTTCGTGGACATTTTACTTGAAATTATTGAGTGTATTAAAATTCGAATGTCAGATTTTCTTCAATGTCTGCAATTTCTTTAATGCGTAGTTGTAAATGGAATGTTGATTTGTAATGGACAGTTAATTGCGAAGTTAGTAGAAATCCTGTGTTTGCACTGATCAATAACCTTAAGAGTTTCATCCGATATTTATAAACAAACTTTCGTAATTTACGGTAATGACCGATCAAGTGAGAGAATAGAGGCACGAAAGAGAATAAAATAGTACGTGTCGCTTGACTGTCTGCGGTCGATGAATTAATACATTAAGGAATTAGATTATATTGACATCGTTGAGTCTAGGCTGATTATACTACCATTACCCATGTTTCGTCGCAGAAGCAATTGGGTAGTTTAGTAACAGTATAGAGAGACGCTGATTTTGAATCTATATCATAGAACTATGCAACTAGCTTATCGTATTAGCGTATGATTATAGCGTGTTCGCTACATTAACGATCGTTACTTGTTTTGAAGAATTTCCGACTCTATCAATCTAATTTCCCTAAAAAATAAGCGAAGACTTCATTGTCATAATATTCAAATGATATTTTGTTTCCAAGAAGAAAAGTTTGCCAGAAATGCTAATAACACAAATTACTTCCAAATAAATATTTAAAGTAACTTCAAAAACGTCATTAGTATAATCGTTTGAGACCTTCGTCCTTCGTTAACTCTTTGTGATTTACCGTTTTCACTGTTTCGGACTTAAAAGTGAGATTCGTAAGATTGGCATTTCTTGGCACTTCTTAATGTAAAATCTGTTGTATGATCAGAAAAAATAAAAACTATTTAAAATGCTTGGGTTTAAGAAATAAAATTATCTTTGGTATTAAACAAATATTTAAAATTGATTATGGACAAAATTACCAAAAGTTTTCATTTGTGTAATTTTTTTAAAAAAATTGTTTAATTTCATTTAGTTATGTCACTTTTTCTTCTTATAACACGCGAAAAGAATTTCATGATTACGAAATATTTTTTAAAATATAATATTTTTCATTGTTTTATGAATATTACGTGTTTTCGTATTGTGCAATTTAATGACGATTTCACTCCTCGCGAAAAAATGACACGATTCAACACATTTTGTTCGCCTCGAATGCCGTTTGTCTCGTCTTCTCTGACAAGGAAAGCAGTTGCGCAACGTAAGGTTCACTCTACCACTGCGCGCAATTCACTAGAGTTCCGGGATTATCGAACGGCCACGCGCTGCTCGAATCGAGGTATATATCGATTTGTTCGAGATTTTTTAATACGAGTCTGGCTCTACGTTAGGCGTATTTACAAGCATGTAGGTCACTACAGTCATTAGTAGACTCGTTCACTTTTATTGATTAATCCTATGCCATTGCCACCTCGTTACAATATGTTTGTGACACAATAGAACGAAGAGAGGTTTTTCATTATCAAGGGAAATGCTATTTCAATTTTTGCTTGTAAATTGTATTGATGATTGGTATGAAACAAAGATGTTGTTTGTTAGTTGTGTCTCGATAATTGAAATTGAAGATTGTCAAATGAAATGAATCATCATCGATTTTATAACTGATTTAAACTTTGCCAAATGGCTGGGGTTAGAAAACCGGAAAGGAATTGCTCTATATTTCATAGTTTGTAAACCACTTTATATTCTGGAACAAGCAATGAACAAACTCATCGGTCGTGTAATTCCGTTGGATCATAAAGTCTGATTCCAATAAATATGAATTGTTTTCAGAATGGTTTTATATATAGCAATTTCATTTTTGGGATTAACTGGAAATCGTAATTCCATGAGAAACTCGCACTGAATTATGAATAATGGATTGTGCTTGTCTAACACCGTTTATCAATAAAGTTAAGCATAAAGTTCTGTAGTTGATATTTTGATCAATGACAACGAACGTTTCATGAGGCTATCGATGAGAACACTCACATGCTACTTTCAGAAATGAGTGTGAAACTTGCTTGAGACATGGAGTGGCCTTGTAATACGAGTGACACATTCCCCGTTCTGAGAAAATAAAGTTCATTAATTATAGGCTGCATTTAATTCTTGAAAAATGTTAAATGTTCAATTTTATATCTCTGCATCACGGTCGCGTTTTACAATCATTGGACCACAACATGAGTATACTTTTAAATATACACTCAGTGCTTGATTTTTAAAATTTGAGGTCCCGGAACACGCCTCAAATTAAATATTAATTTAATAGAAATTGTTATGTATATATAATATCATTTAATAATTATTCCCGAGGCACCGTTCCGTCGCGTTCCGCCAGAAATCAAGCCTTATATACACTTATGCACTGACCAAATTTATTATAGAAGTGCACTTATTCCTCTTTGGCCTCTCAATTCCTCCATTCACTTGGAATGGAAGTATTATTTTACTTCTGTTGGCATTCTCCACATTTGTCCACATGTGTCGCGGAAGATTTGTGTAAGTTGTTCGATTGCACGCAAGATGGCAGCAGCGGTTGACCCGGTGCTGGTGTAGCCGGATCCTTCAGGACTTCCAAGCACAAAATCGTGATGGAGTCACCCTCCGGAAAAAAATCCTCCATATTTACTAAAACACTATTTATATTAAAATATTTTTTATACAAATACAAATTAAAAACATCGTCTTACAGATACAGTAGTTATTTATGAACCAAGGGCGTTGTGAGGGTTCTAATGATCTAGCCAAGGCCCTCGGACTTTTTGTCACCTGAGATGAGTAGAACCAGTTAACGCCCGTGGTACGTACAAGATTTTATTTTATTTTCTCATTTTAATGATTCGCATTTACTTATTTGCTAATTAACTAGATGTTAACTTGACTCGGTTTGTCTTTTCATATTCTCCTCCTATGGGAGGAAATTATGGAAGGGAAGGGAATTATGATTCCCTTTCACAATTCTCTCCATGAGAGAATTGTGGCGGCGGCGGCGCTAGCCGAATTCGTGTACTACGCTCCGTGAAGTCACGAAGGTTAAGCGAATTCGAGACTCGCGGGTTCGTGGTTGGGTGACCGGCCAGGAACCGCGGGATCTAGCGTCGAGCCCCTGGCCGAAGGGATAAAAGGCACTGACTGTCTGCGACGTGACGAGACTTGACAAATGTAGTAATTAACGGAGGCTTACTCCAAAAATAAAAAGCACATTAACGGAGGATTACTCCCCAGTGCAAACCGCTCAACGCCCCTTAAGGGGCTTGGAGAGGCGTTGCGTCAAGGTGTAGACGCTACAAATTTAAAAAAAAGAGAACATGTAGCATCATGTTCTCTCTCTCTCGTATCCACGATGCTCTCGATCCAGGTAAGTTATGCACTGTATATCGAGATCCGTATCGAAGGGTATAACGTATCAGTGAAAAGTAAACACATTATATGACTTTTTAAAAAGTATTTTTAATGAAAATTTGGATTGGATCCATGGGGCTCTCCCGTGGATGGGTCTTCTAAAAAAGTTTTATTTTGCTTTTTTGTAAATCCGCCCCTGGACGTGTGCTTGCAGGTGCAACTGACGATCCGCACGCTCCCGGAGCTGCCTGCGGGCGCCAACTACAAGTGCGTGTTCGGCGCGGCGGAGCCCATCGACGCGGCGGTGACGGCGTTCGGGTTGTCGTGCCCGACGCCGCCCGTCGCCGGCCGCCCGGCCATCCCGGAGTCGCGCGACCACGTGCTGGTGCCGCTGTCCGTGCGCTCGTCCGAGACCAACAAGGACTTCGTGAGCCGCAACTTCGCCTACTACGACTGCGGCCGCCACACGACGTGCATGCAGTGCGTGCGCTGCCAGTGGGCGTGCAACTGGTGCGTGTACGAGAACAAGTGCACGCACAACACGTCGACGTGCCAGCGGACTGTCGTCAGCGGAGAGAACGTGAGTGAACGCGCCCGCGCCACCCCGCGCTCTGCCCCGTCAGCGCTCGCCCTGTCGCTTTCGCTCTCCGTCCCCGCTTCGCCTTCTCCTCCTCGCTCCACCTTCGCTCGCTCTCTCCTTTCTCCTCCTCCCCAGTCCCTCCCATCTTCCACACGATCCTGAGCCCTACAGTTCTCCGCCTTAGTCAGCGCTCGTCTTGTCCCTTTCCGCCTCCGTCCCCGCCGTGCCCTCACTGCCTGCTCCACCTTCACTCGCTCCTCTCTCTTCTCAAACCCACATACTTCCATCATCCGTTGCTCCGCCTGACCTCTTCTATCTCCCTCAGCCTTCCGTCTCCTCTTCTTGCTTTGCAGCCCTAACAGCCTCCTCTGCTTTCTTGCCCTTATCATTTCTCGTCCCAATCCTTCAATTCCTCCGCAGGACGTTGAGCCCTACAGCTCTCCGCTCGTGCCCAGCAACCCTCCGTTTCCATTGCTCTGGCCGCTCCACCCCCTGCCGTCCGCTGCGCCCGCGGAGCCCCGCCCACCCCTCATCCTCTTCGACCTCTCGCCGCCCGCCTCCCGCCCGCTCCTCGCCCGCCCATCGAGCGTGCTCCCGCGCTCGCGTCCGCAGCACGTGCTGCGCCACTTCTGGAGAATTTATTGGATTACTGTGGTTTCGCGTAGCTTTCTCCCCGCAGCCGCGGCCGCGGCCGCGCCTTCCGCCCGCCTTGCGTTCGTTGTCCCCGGCTTGTCACGTTCTTTGCGTTTCGCGCTGAGCACGTTCGTCTCCCTCCACCTCTTTGTGTTTCTTGTTTTCGGCACCCTGCATCACTGTAAAGTCTGCGGGCATTAATGTATTTGCTTGTGTCGTCATAAGCACATCTTTCTCTGCTCTTTTATCCCGTTCGCTTTTTCTTTGCCTGTCAGCGTGTTCTCGCCTTCTTTTTTGCTTTAATTCGCTTTGGCACTTGCGCAAATATGCTTAAAGTTTGCCTTTCCTTGTCGAGATTTCTTGGGATAATTATTGCGAAACTTTCTTGAACGGTTTTAATAATCATTATATTATTTGTATTCATTCAGGCTTCGAAATTGTACTGACATTTGCCGTAGCAAAAATGTTAATTGAATTACATAGCAACCGAACTTATGTTCATGTATTATTTTTTTCACTATGTATTATTTATATTCTACCTGGGGGATATGCTTGCGATCCAAGCTTTTTATTTTAACTGCGAGAAGTTATGTATTCACATTACTCCTATACATGAACCAAGAAATTCAATTTTATGACTCGAAACCAATATCATATTACGAGATGCTCTTGAATGTTGCCCACGTACAGCGCCTTCGAGCCGATACAATCTCTCATAAAATAGAAAGTTAGTGACCTGTTACGCGACCCCTCAGTTGTATAGAAGTAAGACTTTCATGTCCCTCGCACAGAAAACTGTCTCGATTGCCTCCTCTCTATAACCCCGAGGAAACCACGAAACGAGCCTACCTGTTCGTTACGTTCCCGTGCTCGCTCTGGCAATAATAGGTTACTCACCCGAACGGGAAGAACAGTTTACAGTTCCCGTTCCCGAAGTGCGCATTTGATTTTGAGACAGCGTCGAGCCCCATTGCCGATACCGCAAGCGATCAGCTCGTGTTGTTACGAGAGGCGCACACTTCCAACGCTGGCCGTTCGCCAATCGTATCCGCGCTCGAGACTTCGCCGACGAGCCTGCGGCGGGGGCTGTGCGGGGGCGAGGGCGGGGGCCGCATGCGCGAGATGGGAGATGGCAACAACTTGATTTATGCCGTAACCCGTGCAAATTTTGATTATCCTCGGTCAGGTCGTTCGCGACTTTATAGTGAGGAGTTTATGGGCTTTCAGGTTCCGGCTGAGCTGTAGCCGCCACAGCCACCGAGTATCTTTATACTTTTTTTTGAGGTTTCCTCTTACGTTTCGAGTCCCTTTCTCGGCAGCGTTAAATAGTGGCGTGTCCACGGGGCGCAAGAGGTCGGCGGTAGTGCGACCAATAGGCCGACGCAGCTAGGCGAGGCGAAGTGAGACGAGGAACCGGACAGTAGGATGACGACTCGGACTTAGGGGCGTCGCACTGAGAAACTTCAGTAGCGCGTGTCGGCACATCGCTGCCCCCGCCCCCTCCCCCACCCCCGCTCTCGGCCCCGCCACGATCGCGACGGCCACCGCCACCGCCTCACCGCCACCACCCCACCGACACCGCTCCACCGGGACCACCCCACCGCCACCGCCCCACCGGCACCGCTCCACCGCCACCGCCGCCCCCCCGCCCACACCGTTGCTACCACTACAACTTGTCGGCTCTCAACTCCCTCGCTTTCACTTTCACTCACGGTCCTCCCGCACATCGCTCTTGCTACTGTCGCCATAACTAAAGAGGCTAAAGAGGCTAATAGAGTAAATTCTTTTCTCTATGCTGTCGCCAACCTTCACGCGGTTCTCCACCACCGTTGCTCCCAGTTGGCCCTCCTCGCTTCTCCCTTGGCCACGGCCTACTTTGCATCGCCACAACCTCACCTCCCTCTGTCACTCTGCTCTCGACGGAGAAGCCGATAGAGCGAGGCGAGGCGAGGAGGTGAAGCGAGGGGCTGCAGGCTGATGACACGTGGCTACCCTTCCCGGCGGTCTCGTGCTGTCGCTCCTCCCGCCGCTGCTGCTGCTCCTCCTCCTGTCACCTCCGGCCATCAGTTGGGGGGAGGGGCGGACGCGCGTCCAGGGCGCAGTTTGGAAAGCGCCGAAGCCAGGCGCGCGAGGCGAGGCGTGCGGGATAGGCGACAGCGGGGCGGTGGCCGGGGCGCGGCTCCGCGCAAGCAAATACTTGCCTTTTTGCGCGCTCTTTTTTTTTAGACAGGAAAGCTGCAAGAAGGAAACTTAATGAAACGGCGGGGGCTCTGTGCGCCCAATTTGAGCTGGTGGTCATAAAACGAGCTCTGTAATCCCGGGGCGCGGACTTGAGGTCCAAACAGGTGCTTTTTATGTGGACCGAGGCCGCCTCCACTCGCGGTCGCGCCGCTCCTCGTTAGCGGCCGGCCAATCTCCAGCCGACGGCGGCGGCAGCGACGACGCGTCAGCGGCTCAGCCCGCGGGCGACAGGTCGGGGACACCTGGGGAAGCGGCGGCGCACGCCACGGTGGCGGGGGCGGCGGGCGACGGGCGACGGGCGGCGGGCGGCGGGCGGCGGGCGGCGGGTGGCGGGCGGCGGGCGGCGGGCGGCGGGCGGCGGGCGGCGGGCGGCGGGCGGCGGGCGGCGGGCGGCGGGCGGCGGGCGGCGGGCGGCGGGCGGCGGGCGGCGGGCGGCGGGCGGCGGGCGGCGGCGGCGGGCGGCGGGCGGCGGGCGGCGGGCGGCGGGCGGCGGGCGGCGGGCGGCGGGCGGCGGGCGGCGGGCGGCGGGCGGCGGGCCCGGGCCCCTAGCAAGGGTGGCGTGGGTGTGAATGATCAGGTCCGAGTGGCGCGGAAAGGCCTTTGGATGTGAAAATGAACGACGATGTAGTGAGTGACAAGGCTCAAAACGTATGTAGTTGACTTTGTTGTCAGTTTCAAAATGGTTCTGAAAATGGGAAGCGAATAGTGTTAATAGTGTAAGTGATTTTGGTCTCCATACTTTGTGGATCCAAGGCCTAGCAGAAAATGTGTTTTATATTGTATTTGGCTTGGAACGCACCAAGTTTTGGACGTGAGTGTAGGGAACTTGTTGCTCCAACATCAAAGCTCTATCGAGCCTGTTCTGCACTTGGGTAGGGGATCTATTAAATAAAATTTGCAAAACTGAAATATCCATTTCCCCCGAAAATTCCAATTGAATTGCTTCCTTGAGAATTGTTTGAAATATAACCTAACGTTCAATCAGCCTGCGCGCTCCACTGGCATCTAAAGGAATGTTTTACGATAATGGCTAACTGCAATTTACAACAATAAATAGTTATTTGTTGATTGAAAATTACGTGGACGTATTAGGTTATCCATTTTCGATTCTCTTCTACATTTTATTGGTCAATAATTTCGGGAACAAAAAACTGCAGTGTAACATAATGCCTTGATTAAATTGTCCTCATGTGAAATATATTTTAAGCGTATTGAAACACCTGGCATCAGTTAAAAATAAGACAGGGAACTGGGGTAAAAGTACACCAGTGCTGACCTCTGTCGGCAGGTATTGCCTCTAGTCCAGGCGCTCGCTGTTCCGCGCCGCCACTGCCGCCAGCGAAGGTCCTCTTGCGTCCACTGAATCACTCGGTATACCGAGACGAGCGACTATAGTCGCGATCGTCGATTGAATGTTTCGATACGGTTGACCCGCACATTCTCAGTTTCTCTTTTCTTGGCTTTCCCCTTCACATCTAAGAAAATAACTAAAAATGCGATCAAATGTTATTGCAAAGAATGCAAACACTTTCCGAGTTTTCGTCCCATCTATTCTACCTCACTCCAAGATGTTAACCATCACTGGCAGAAAGGACTCATATTCATTGGAAAACCATTGAGTGCAATGTAAGGAAAAGGAGTTCCATGTTTTGTACTGCTTTTTGAGTTTAAAAACAGTCGAGCAAGTTTTAGTTTTCGGAAGTTCTAATATCAGCTTAATAAATTGAAGCTAATTACAACTGGAGTCATTCGTTTCCTGTCATTACTATTCCGATGCAACATATAACAATGCGAAACTATAAACCAAACTTTACTGACGACATTTCGACAAATCATCAACTCATTGCTATTAAAAAAGCACGGCGACATAAAGTAGCATAATTCCACTGAAAACTTATTTCAATTCTGGTTATTTTGAATGTTGTTTTCTCAATGTTTTTTAATATTTGAAGCTTCTCTTGAAACTTCAACGGAAATACTTTAATCTCCGCATTATATAAGATATTATTTAAATTTAAATGCGTGGTGGGATTTGTATGTGTGCTCTCTGAACGAAAACTCCATTGACGAAAATACTGCAGATAAACATTGGCGACTCTCTCCAAAGGTATGCTTTAAAAATATCAGCGAAAAATATTTCAGGTTATTGGCATCCAAATTTTTTGCAAGTTTTATCCAATTTTGTAATATGAAACTACTTCAGTTCAATGCTTAAACGATCTCAACTTGCTTTACACTAGTATTGTTCTTTACTACCCTTGTATATTGTGCTTCTCCCACAAACGTCACATTCGTTTTTTATTGTCTGCTGATGTAAAATAAATAAATAAATAAAATACACTTTCTAGTGTGGGTACTGTTATTTACCCACATCAAACAATCTAAAACAAATGTATTTATTGATAATTATCTCCGAGTTGCAGCGCACCGATTTGCATTAATCATAGGCGGCCTAAAACAAGAATGGGGGCCAACTTCATTACTGCGCCCCCTTTCTCATTAACCCTAGAGCGGGCGTAATTTTTTGGCTGTAGTTACCGCGTGCGTGGTGAATACCGTCCACTACATTGTTGTTTTAAATTTTCGTCCATAAATAGAACAAATAATGTTAAAATACCATCTACTTGGCTATCCGGGAGACGCCGCTCCTGGACAAAGAGGCCAAAGTTTCGGCCGTCACGCTGCGACCTTCCTCAGGTAGAAATGACCTAATGGCATTTGCCCTGCATTTGCCGTAGGCCAGTGCCTAGGACGCGGCGTGTCTTGGACAGCCAAGTAGATACTGACTCCGGCCGCAGAAGCCTACTCTTTCAATGTTAAAATGCGTGTTGATTTATTCTGAAGTAACTAGTGTTAATTGCGTAGGCCTCCGCGGCCAGAATTTGTGTTATCTACGCTGTCCGGGATGAGCCGCGTTGGCCAACATGTTGTGGCCTTTCTCAGAGCTTACTGCTGCCGTACGCTCTGAGTAAGGCCACAACATGCTGGCCGAAACGTCAGCCACCACTACAGAGACGCGGCTCATCCCCGACAGCCTAGATAAAACTAGTGTTGTTTAATCTAATGGAAACAGTGAATACTTATGAATGATTTACAAAATGTAACACAATATAAATAATAAGTGCAAAAATCGATCATGAAGTGAGACTTCCCATAAATAATTGCTAGTAATACAGCAGCACATACTTTCTCGAATAATTGCTAAGTACTATTATAAAGTTGCACATTTCATCTTAGTAATATTACTATCCCGTTACTCCCGCTGTTAGAGCATTCATTCAATTAACATTCCTTCAGCTTCCTCTGTAACATGTTTTTTAAACACATGGTTATATCGTTCTAGAAACGCTTTCTCCAATGACTTTGCAAGAATTTTTATAAGCGTACTTTGCTCTATCCTAGAAAGAAAATCAATCCAAGAAAATGGAACCATTTTTTGAGAAAAAATTGAAAAAGTTGAGGCTGCATGTAAAGTACCGCCAAAAATCAGTATTTGTCAAATTCAAGGGGCCGCGACATCAGCCTGATCAATGTGGATGTATTATTGGTTAAAGTTCTGCGTACGGTTTAGCTGTGTTGTTGATAGACAGAAATAGAAAGAGGGACGTTTTGCTTTAAACCAATTTTTCGGTATCAAGAACCCACAAAACGTGGATTCTCACTACGCAACGAATTAGAGAAAGTCATTTACTATATAAAGAAGCGAAACTTGTTGGCTTTTCCGGTATCAGGGACTCCAAAACGAGTTTTTCTATCAAATATTGGCTTTTTGTTGCTACATTACAATACTTTCTCTATACTACGTAAGTAATATTCGAGAAAGTAAAAAGGAGAAAAATGAAGGATTAAACATATTTACGAAAATAAAATGTTGGTCTCCTGTGACCACCCACACCTGTGAGCACGCCTATAGCATTAATCTATTCCTGTATATGAAGGGCATTGTTTAATTAATTCTACGTTATGAGAAGAGTCTACCCCGCCACTAAGCAGGTAGAGAAAACGGGAGACACTTTGGCTGCTTTCCGGCAACCAGACGAGCAGGAGGTGGAGGGAAATGGCAGTAAGCCGAAATTACAGAGATGGTGACGATGAATCAGCATTTCGTTTTTCTTTCTCCGTGCGCCTTGCCTCCTTAATACGAATTTGTTCTGTGTTCCTTTCTCCATTGTGGTTCCGGCAAGTGTTGTGTAAAAAGCTAACGACTCGCTGGGTTGAGTGCAGGGCGAAGGTGTTTTGTTCGTAAGTCGACTGTCTGCCAACGACGAATGTTTGTACGTTGCTTGAAACTGCACACATTCCATCGGTGTCCAATATCACTGATGAAGGAATTCATATTGAATACATCTGTAAATGCAAATGGTGTCACTAGCAAGGGGCACGCCCCCCTCCAATTTTGGTACATACATCCAGTGTTTTATTTTTTATTCTAATTTATTATTTTGTTAAAAACTTTTAGTAAGCAAATTAAAAAGATATTCTTTGTTTCATTACATTTGGGCTGAAACGATAACATACGCATACAAAACTGTTTTGCTGGGTCCTTTAGTTAAAAAGTCAAAATGCATGGGATCAGAGTATTGTAGAAAATCTCCCGAATTGGCAGTTAGAACAAGCCCCACGATCCTATATTGCCTTCCCTAACGAAGAGAACCAATAAACACGCATTGATTCGTAGATACTATTTTTGCTCTAAACTCCGCCGCTACCATCGTCTCCGTGGCTCCCGTTACAATTTTTTCAGTAAGTTTATTGAAATGGTGTATTATTGAATTCATGAATATCTTCAGCATAACTTGACACTTTTTTTAGTCCATCGTATGCAACTTGTTAACCAATTCAATTAAGAACTTGTCGTGGCCTGAACTAAAATTCCGCGGAGGTACTAGTATTAAAATTAGTATTCTACCTTATATAGTATCTTTATTGTATAGTACCTTTCATGACCCCTCTCCAAATTTTACGTGCCAGAGACGACAATGGATGTAAGGGAATATTCAACAAAATATTTGCGTTACAACTGCGCCGGAGATACGGCCGGTCTTGTAACATGTTTAGAATATTGATATATTTGATATTAAAGTGTACAAATGTAATTCTTTAATCGAAGATCAAGTCGACGAATTTCTTCCGAAAACAATTCTGATTTGGAAATTGTACAAATACGGCAAGATAACAATATTTTGTTCTTGATGTTTTCGCTTACAAAAATAGCAAATTTCCACGCATTCAACAAACTTCAATATCGTGTTTTTGTTGTTTAATTTTTATTTTTTGTTTTACGAAAATACTGCTTTATTGTCTATATTTTTTTAAACAACAGCATTGTTTTTTTCTTTTCGCAGTGTTTTTTTTCAGTAATGTGAGTTTTCGATGGAAAAATCGGTAGCGCGCAATCTATCTTTGATAGTAGTTGTAGCTAAAAAACAATGGGGGGGGGAACTTGTTCTCGGTCATGTTACAAAATGAATGCAATCTTGTCATGAAGATAATGATTTAAATTCCCTTTACAAAATTTGGAAAACATGGCCCATAAGCGGTCTGTCCTTATGGAACATTTTTAGTGGAAAAATTAATTAAATTTTACACAATTAAAAGTAAAATATTTCCTTTGTACTGTAAGGACTTCAGACACTTAATTCATCTTGAAATGAGAGGGAATCATTCTGGGAACTGGGTTCAAATATATTCTCTAAATTTGAGTCTGTGTTGGATTCCTGCATTAACAAACTAAGCCTGTGCTTTGGACCCTAGCTGAATATATAGTAATTGATATGATAAAACTATGATCAAATCACGAATTGCAGAACTAATTTTCATAATATTGTCAATGTTGTCTTTCTTATGTAATTGTAATATTGAGATCCTAATTTATACTCCACTTTCTTCAAAAGATTTTTACACCATTAAAGATCATTGGGTTAAGTGTGCATGTGGCTTAAGTGTACATGAAGGGCAACTAGACCTTGTTACCAAGCCGTTTTGTGATCTTTTGTTTCAGAACCCTGCTCAGCTTGCAACACATGGGGCTAGTTTTTGTCCAAGATTTCATAGCCCAACTGGTGACATCCTCCTTCCTAATAATGTGCCAAAGGAGATAGTTCTTGAGGTAGATAATCTGCCTCATCCTCAAGTGGGACACACGGGCTTCCAATGTATTGTGAATATTGAAGGAGCCAAAATGATGGTCCCAGCTAGAGTTGAATCAAACCGCTTCATAGTATGTGACAGGACAACTGTGAGTGTCTGCATTATTATTCTTGTTATTGTTTCATTGAAAGAGATTTTGTTTTTATTCATCTTTAACATAAAACATCTTATCTCCAAAGTTTTTGAGAAATCAGTATGTTTATGCAAATACTCTTGTAATTTGTTGAAAAATTCTAATGAAGTTTTGCTATTTGAAGTAGTTTGCATTTTATTTCACAGTTTTAGCATGAAAATTATTTAATATAAACTATAGTTGTCAAGAATTTTATTGATTTTGTTTGTGATTGTATATTTTACAATATCCTGTATAGTGATAAAGAACATACATAATTTTACTACGTACATATTCTTATGTATGTTACAGGATATTACTAAAATAAAATAATCCATCATTGCATAACTGAATTGCAAAGATATTGTAATATTCAATCATATTTTTAAAGATTTATTTTCTTATTTTGCCATTTCTTCTTTTAATAGTATTCATATGAAGCCAACACAGGAGAGTATGAAGCAAGTGTTACTATTGTTTGGAACCGTAATCATCATGTGGACACTATCAATGTTACGTTATACAAATGTGACATTCTTGGATCACATCGTGAACATCCTGATTGTTCTCTGTGTGTAACACGTAGTGCAAAATATCAGTGTGTGTGGTGTGGACTGACTTGCAGTTATTCTCAAAGTTGCCAGCACATTCCAGTCAGTGAATGCCCTAAGCCCAGAATAGATATGGTTTGTAAAATTTTCATATAATTTGAAGGTGTTTTGAAACAATTACAATTATGCTCAAACTGATATTTTAATTTCAATAACTGATTTAAAATGTTGATTATTAATTTTCACTTATGTTCATGCTATTTGTGCAAGGAAAGTGAATCTTCTAAATAATTCCTTTTTTTTGCAGATAAAGCCACTCAGTGGGCCTATTGAAGGGGGAACACTTGTTACAATAGAAGGAAGTAATCTTGGTCTTAAAGAAGAGGATGTGAAAGGAAAAATAAGTATTGGGAGTACTCCTTGTGAACTAGTCCACTATGAAGTATCAGTTCGTATAGTTTGTCGCACCGGTCCTTCAGATGGTGAAATTATTGCTCCCGTCATGGTGGGCAACGAAGCTGGATATACTGAATCCGCTGTTCATTTCAGTTACAAGGTAAGATTAAGAAGGAAAAATGGGAAAGAACATAATGCTCTCTCAGACTTAACAGAACCATCAAAATTATTTTGTTGAAATGAAGGGACGATGCTCAAAATGGTATTTTAAGCTATTCTCCTGCTTCTCTCCATTTAGAATTTGATATATTTGAATCTAACCTTTAATCAATATTAGTAGTCTTATTTTGAAAAGTTTGCAAACTTTTTTTTTTAATATATATAATATTGTATGTATATAATAGTGAATCTCCCCTGATAAATAATGAAAATAGTTCATTTCTTTTTCCCAATTTTAGTTGTGTGTGAATGGAAATTACCACTGATCATCTTTATTATTTACAAATTAACATTGTTTCCTTTGCTATTGGTGTCAGTAGCAAATTATGAAGTTTGTAGTTTAAGTAGTATTTAGGATAGTTGCAAATGTTTAAATTCATATTTTCATTTATGTTTTGTGAATATTTTCCAGGATGTTCAACTACTTGGAGTATTTCCTCCAATGGGACCTCAAAGTGGAGGTACCCAATTGGCTATAACTGGCCAATATCTGAATATTGGTAGCAGTATTTCTGCATATCTAGATCATTTGCCATGTCATGTGAATTCTACACAAGCTTCAAGTAGTCGAATTACATGCATCACCACTCGTTCAAGTGAACCTACGCGTGTTCAGAGGCTAACCCTTACAATTGATGGGGCTAACCGTACTTTGGAGAGTAATCCTTTCAATTATACTCTTGACCCCACAATAATGGAAATTAAACCCCTTACAAGTTTTGTATCAGGTGGCAGAATGATAACTGTCCATGGAACAAACTTGGACACAATATTAAAACCTGAAATGGTTGTATACATTGATGAAGAACCCACTCCCATTAACAAAACAGTATGTATTCATTACATTTCTTGTGCTGTATGATATGTCAGAATTTCTAAATAGTTCTTGAGTATATTTTTTGATTGTCAATTAAATTTAAATCATTTATGATGTTTCATATTACTTTGTTTCATGTTTTTCATATTAGTTTGTTCATAAAATTTATTTATTTATTGTGCATAATGCTTAACATCAACATTTTTAATTTTTGTAGGTTTGCAGTGTGTTGAATACTGCACAAATGGAATGTCCCTCCCCGCCAGTGAATCGAAAGTTTCTTCTTAGTGCAAGGCAACGTCGCTCTCCAAATAAACCTTCCCGCTCCATGCCAAAATATGGAACTGATGCTCAGTTGCAATTGCGAATAGGTTTTATTATGGATAATGTTGAATCGGTTAAAGATTTGGAAAAACATTTCCAAAATCTTCGTTCACACTTGCTGTATGTGGATGATCCACAATTCTTCCGTTTTCCAAATATGAACAAACTCTACAAAGGAGACACATTGGTTATAGAGGTGTGTAATATCAAAAATGTTTTTTTTTTTTATTTTTAAGAGGAGCAATACTGCTGATGTTTTGCAATTTTTAACAGGTTTTTTTTTTTTTTAAATTATGTATTAACTTTCTTCTTCCTGTATTTTTGAAGTTGATGTATTTTATTTTTCAAAATATTTCTTAGGAGATAGGCAGCTATTCTTTATTGTGTTTCATAAATTAACACTCTTATTCTTTTGACAATGAAACAGATTGGTTCAACAAATAAACTATTTTGCCTATAAAGTTGTATTGTTGAATAGCATTTACTATTGAAACCAGAATTAATTGTTGTCCTGAAACTTTTTTTTAGAAATAATGTTGTCTTGTGTTGTTCATTCATTATCACTTATAATGAAAACCCTGGAAATATAATTAAGAGACCAGGATATCAAAATTTCTTGGAGTCAGAAACTAATTCATGAGTATTCATGACCCAATACAGTGTATATTTCTGTGAAAATATTATTGTGAAACAGTGTTTAAAAAAGTGTTTTCATTTTGATTCTTAAAATTAAGAAATTTTATTTAGTTAAAAATAAAGCTAACAAGCAATGTGAATGAGAATATAATAATGTTTAAAAACTTGTACTTAGAACTGATTAAGAACTACTCATTTGAATCTTTTATTAGTAAAAAATATAAAAAATTGCATATGAAGAGAAACTGCTTCAATACTTTGCTTTGAAAGTAGTGTTTTAGTTTTATTGAACATTCATGGCCATTATGAAAGAATATAGTGTTGTGTACACTTGAAAAATCACATTTTTATCAATTTCAGGGAGTGAATTTGAACCTTGCCAGTGATGAATCGGATGTAAATGTTACAATTGGCACCCAACCATGCAATGTTACATCCTTGGCATCGACACAGCTGGTGTGCAGCCCACCTGAAGTTCAGCCAGCAGGCACTGATGAAATTGGTGTTAGGACTGATACTAATCTCCCATTAGTAGTTGTGCGTGTAGGCCGAAGTCTGCGATTTTCAATTGGATTTTTGCGATATGAAGTGATCAAGCCATATACATTTCCTCCTGAAGCTATAGCAGGAATTGCTGCCGGAACATGTTTTCTAGTTTTTCTGTTTGTTATTGTGCTCTATGTGTATCGACGTAAGTCTACTCAAGCTGAACGTGAATATAAACGGATTCAAATTCAAATGGACACTCTCGAGAGCAATGTGCGATCTGAATGTAAACAAGGTAAGTTCTGCTTTTTGGTTGTATTATCATTAAGAATTGTACATTTATGCTGCATTCATCCAAGTATATTTTGCAATTATTTATTGTTTTATCCTCAGTATATTTGGTGTTTTTAATTAGAGAAGAGGAGAGCATTACAAAAAGAATTTTAATTCTAGTTTCATTGTAATGATGATTGGAAGCTGTCATTATAAACTTAGAAAATAATGAAAATAATGTATAATGATTCTTATTTTCTATATGAAGCCAAGAAATGATGTTCACTTAAATATTGCAGAGTTTTCCTTAACTGTAGAAGTACAACTTACTGGTGTTATAAATTCACAGAAAACATTATTACAAGTTAGAAACAGTGACCTACTTCACATAAAATTATTAATTTGATAACATGCTTTTTATTCAGTTATTTATTTGAGAGGAAAGACATTTTCGGTTGAAACTTGTTTAATGGGGTTTGTCCTACTTTCAAAATTGCAGGGAACTTTCCTTATGGATGAATGTAGGGTACTTGTTTACAATTCTTCTTCCTTTATATAGGTTGCTGTATTTTACCAATTTTTATTTAATAACTGGAAATATGGGAGCTTTCTTGATGAGACATAAACTTATTTTCTGGTTTCTCTGAAGTAAAAATCACAATTAATTTTTTTCACTATTGCATTAAAACAGTATTTGTTACTTGTATATTTTTATTTCCTTTTCATGTAATACATTTCTCCAAAAAAAATTTTTAAATGTCACTTATTATCAGAAAGATTGATATGACATGTAGATCTCGAATGAAATTTTTTCTTCCTGTAGCCCCTCAGTTACAAATGAATCCTGTTGTGAATGCATGCAGATCATACATTTTCTTAGATTTGCTTCTGTTCTTTTAATCTCAATTGGAGAATTAATCAATGCAGAAGTTTTTTGAGGCATGTATTAATATGTTTATGAGATTGTGTAGAAAATACCAGATGAAAAGAAATGTTTTCTAAAATTTATTTCTGGGTATTTATTCAGAAAACATTATGTAATTTGAAGCAAAATTGTCTGTAAAGACATAAAATAACTATCAATTATCATTGTTAATTTCTTTTTCAACTGTGATGATTGGAGGGTTTGGAAAACAGTTGTTTTGTGTTAAATATAAATATTTTGAAAGCAATACAAATTTGTTCCAAAGAACATAATGTATTCTGATGCATTCCAATGTGTGTTTGCAGTAAAATATAAGTAGTATCCAATTAAGTAGATGTGTGATTCGCATGCCCACAATATATAGGAGGTGTAGGGTTTGGATTTCTGAAAATTCTATTTCTTTTTATTTTTCTCTATATTTTCTAGTACAACTAATACACAAGTACAGCAAAATCTTTGTATCATTTATTTTCCTTGTGCAACTTACTCTCAAGAGGAGTGAGAATTTATAAATAGTTTTAGTTATGCTATCTTCAAGCCAAAAGGCTGTTGTGGTTGTGTAATAAACAAATTCCTATATCTAGCCAGAACAAGCAAAGTGTGTCATGAAATAAAAAATTAAATAACTCAATTCGTCTGTTCCAAGATGCCATTAAGTTCATTTTGTTCAATATGTTCAAGTACCTTGAACCACCCTTTGTGTCAAAAATCCCCCAAATAAAAATGTGATAAAATAACATCAGTTGAAGATTATGAAGTTGTATATAATTCTTTAGATTTAAATACAAATTTTGTATGAACAAAAATAACATATTTGTTTGTATGAATGAATGCTGCTAATTTTAACACACTTGCTAAATACGACATACTTGAATAGAATTTTAAGATTTCATTTTATACAGTAGTGTATAAATTCATGAATTGTGAGTTAAAGAGATTTAATATACAACTTTTATATTATTTTTGGTAATAGGATAAAAATAAGTTTTATGACTATGAAAAATTCGTGTCTAAAAGATGTTTTTGTATCCATGCTATGTGATTATAAGGTTGAGGAAATAATGAACATTATGCACATTTATTTAAAAACTAGAAGGAAGGTGAAAACCATTCTTGTATTTTCATTGTTCATTTTAAACATAAGTGAAAGCATTGCAGACTTCTGGTAATTTTCAGACTGATTCACAGGGCGATGTTTCATATATTTTCCACCGTGAATTCCATCATACATCATCTGTTTTAGTCATAATTATTTGAATCATTGTTCCAACATTAAAAAAAAGTATTATTGTATTTACATATTCTAGTAGGTGGTACCTACTTATTAGAAACAGTGTATAGATGAATGCAACATATAATTATTTGAATATATATTTTCATATAGTTAATAATTGATACAAAAAATAGTTGTTAGATCTGATTTGTTTTGTGAATGCTTTATTTAGATATTGATAGTATAGAATATTATATCATTGCCCTAAGTCAAGTACAAACATGAGGTTTTCTGGGAGAATTTGTGTTTTACTTTATGTAATATTGTTGATTAATTGAATAGAATATATTTTTGCAATACTAGTTGAATGAGAAATAAATGGCAACATTCATTGTGTGAAACATAAAACTTTCATGTAATATCCAATAGATCAGTTACCAGTTGAAACCATAATAACGGTTGAAATTCATTGGTATTGATATCTTAAAAAAGTAGTATTTCTGTATCATGTTATTTGCTCTGTCTTAATTTAATTGGGAATAATTTTATAATTTATATTAAAGCCACCAAATATTGTTAGCAACATTTCATGGGTAGAGACAATGGGGTAGTAGAAAAAAGTAAGTGAAAAAATCAGAATCAGAATCAGGAAATTGTTCCATGAAAATAACTTTTAATAATTACAGAAAATGTTGAATAAATTAATTGATAAAATTAGCACTAAAATTGATAAGTATAACTTGTAATGTAACATTCAAATTATACAATTTAAGATTCAAATTTACAATTGGTGTCACCTCGAGAATCATATCACCTGGATTGTTCTCCCAATTATCCCCCTCTGAACTATACCACTGGATAGGAAGATTAGCAAACCTGGCCATAAATAATATTTGCCAGTGACTCATTCATGTAAGATGTTATAATTCACCTGAATTTTTAAATATCTTCAGAATTAGAAGTTTTTATTTTGATTGGATCATGCTTTTTCATTGATTCCTTTAACATTTTTCTGAAGAATAAAATGTGATAAAAATATTACAGATGCAATGAATATTCCCCTAATAGGCCTGAAGTATGAAGCTATGTTCATATATGCCTGTAGATTGCCTGTGTTCATCTCAGCTATATTATTATTGTACATATTTTACTTAGTAATTTTATATTTTGATGAATGCAATGAAATATCATGTAACTATTGAAAGGGAAATGCTTAGATTCAGCTTTACGCAATGGGATTGCATTAACACTATATGTTGCCTTTACTTTTCAATCAACTTTAATAATGAACGAAATCTCTTGATTGAAAACCTCATTTTCTTATTCAATAAGTTCCGTGTAACAGTTGCATTGTTACTTGGTAAAGGGAACTTTGTTTTCCATTTCTTTCAGCATTCGCTCAGATGTGCACCTGGGACCCTCGTCGCAATGCCAGCCCAAGACTGCTGCATGGTACTGCACTTAGTGTTGTAGCTCGTGCACTGCTGCACTCGTTGCCTGGCGGCTTGGCTCACTAACCATCTTGTGTTTTTACAGCCTGAGACCCTGGGCAGCATGTCATGTTGGACTAATCTTGCAGCATTCCGTTTCTTACTTCTGGGAGCCTTGTCAGTGAATGATATGTAGTCTATTGCATGGACACATTGTGTTTACTGACATTGATGTCTTCAATATTCCCTGGGTCCATGATGTTATGCTGAAATAATGAAAACATTTTGTATATACACTTCTCTTGTACTTTTCTTTGTAAATTTTGAAAATGATGGCATCGTATTGTTCATGCAAAATAATTTTTTGATTGTTAGAATTATTAATTCAAAATTCATTAAAGAAAACTCATTATACAAACTTTGTTGGAGAGTGTTTGTACATAATGTTTTTCATATATATTGAGTGTGCCTCATTCTGTGGGGCAATTGTGTACTATGGGGCAATGATCTTCATTTGCACAACCTGTTTATTTGTATGGGATGAGTGTATGATAGTTGTGAATGTGGATTTGTGCTACAATAAATCACAATGCATTTTGTGATATAAATTATTATTTAATGATTCTTCAACATTTGTTACGATTTTATTGACAGACTGTTGAAGAGGTTGAATATATTAGTGTGTACACGCATGTCTAGATAAAATGTGTGAGTGTATTCATTTCTTTATTTGAATGAAAGAAATGAAGAACGAAGTATTTGAGTCTGGTTTAAATAATGTAGTTCCTATTTCTTCATTAGTGTATTTTCTTCAGGAAATAGTTGTAGGTTTACCGGAATTGTTTTCATCATGATGGTTTTTTCCAGCTGGGTTATTGGAAAGGTTTTATATTATTAATGACTTGAAAATGAACTTCTCATAATTTGTTTTAAAATATTCTGAAGAATATATATCAGAAACCAATCTACCTGCCGAGTCCTTCATCTTTTGAGTATTTATCTTCATCAGATTAGTTTTCAAATTTAGTTTATGTTAAATTATACATATCTTTCTTCCTTACCTGTTTTTAAATATTGCATGATAATGAATGAGTTTTAATTAAATACATAGTAACAGCATTTTATACATTGTTATATTTAGTACTAATCCTTTCAATGGAGTGCTTTTCAATATGTGTGCCATTTGCTTATTACTCTTGCTATCTATATAAAATGATAAAATAACATAATTACACCTAAAAAGAAATATTGTGACATGTCATATCAAAATCTTTGAATGATTTTCATACATTTTGTTGAAAATATCGAGTATATCAAAGTGAAGTGAAAGTTTATGAAGAAAAAGTTCCCATTTAGGATAATATACATTTTTAACCATAGAAATGTGATAGGATTATATTGCTTTGAAAGTCAATTGTGTAGGTTAGAGGCCTATGTGTAGCATGCATTGGCTTCCTCCGTCATCTGCTTCTTCCTTACTGCCTGTTAATGTTATGAAATGGAAATTCCTGTGATCAAAATGTATAAATTAATAATAATTTAAAATACATTGGTTGAGTGCAAAATGTAGAAATTAAACTATTGAATTATTACATTGTTTGCTGGATACATTCTCTCTTGAAATTTACTTAAAATTATCTGTAGTTTACATGACATTTTATCTGAGAATTCCACTCTCATTTTTTAGTCTACTGCTTCGTAGACCTGAATTTACATAGTATCAAGTATTTTTTTCTCTTTATCTTAGGGAGATAAAACCTCTGATCTAGTGAATTTTACAGTAAAATATTAATTGATTTTTACTGATTCATAAACTGTTTACCGAATTGACCTCTTTTGCATGTTTCTATTATTGCAGGTTCATATGAAAATTCAATTCTTGTAGTGTAGTTAAACATTTGATCAAGGAAATATTACATGTGTTTCATAAAAACTCATATACACATGTAAGTCTCCTTTAAGATGGGAAGAAAACAACAACTATGATTTCCAAAACACGAAATTATTGTGTCCATTAAATTGGACATCTGGCCTTAAAAAACTTTTTTTCTGAAGCTTAATACCCCTATCTCTCATTATTGCAATTAAAATCCTTTTACATGTAGTTTATTATAATTCCAGCAACTGAAATTATTATTCAAAAAGCATGACTTAAGTCAGTATAAATTGTTTTATTAAAAAAAAAAAGAATGTATAACCAACAGAATTAACATGATGTCTTAAAATTGAAGTAATTCGTTCAAGAAAACAATAGTTTCTATAATGGTTTAAGAAATCATGTTAATGTGTAAGTGGCACATTTCAGGTTGGCTTATTATAAAATATTGATTATAGTAAATACTTTTTCAAATTTTTAATTGAAATATATTATTAAGGTTTGAGTGTGGAATGTATTTGTTTAACAAAAGATGTGTGTAAGAATTATCCCTCCTTTTGTTGCACCAAATGTTTCGTACTAACAGTTTGATTCCCTTTACTGTGTTACTGTGTTTGTGATGTTTCATTCATATCATTGCACATATTTTCTCAGATGTCAAATGTTGTAGAACTAACAACAGTTGTGATTGTGGATTATAGTGAATAATATGATTTTTAACAATGGAAATTATTGATAATGAGTTTTGGGATTTTGACAGTCTGTACTCTAATATTCAAGAAATGCTATGGGCTATTTTAATAGTGTTAATTATTCTGTGTGTCCCATGCCTGATATTTTACATAGAATGGATCAAGTAGAAACATTTTTTTTACTGTGCCAAATAATATCAATAAAAATTCTCAGTTAGAAATTAAACCCCTTTTGAGTAACTTACTGCATTTAATGACAAGGTCTTTATATTCAGAAATATACATAATGTTTAAGGGAGTTCACTGTTCCACCTGCTGTTGTGCAGTATCTTGTTCCAAACAATACAAGGCAATTTCTATCACGAATTTCAATACTACTCACTTTTTGTAATTGAATTAAGTAGGGGTAGTTTGTGAATGTATTTATTCATTTTAGCCATGGGATTTAAATGTACAAATATTTTAATATTGTGTATGGTCACAAATCAAGTGCACAAAGGGGAATGCATGACTTGTATTCTTTATTGCATGCTCTTTCTTTGAAATATTTTATTAGATTTGCCCTTGCATTACTAATTTTTGGTTTTAGCATTTGCTGAACTCCAGACAGATATGACTGACCTCACTGCTGATTTAGAATCTTCAGGCATTCCTACCTTGGATCATAAAAATTACATTATGAAAGTCTTCTTCCCAGGTGTTAGTGATCATCCTATTTTAAATGATCCGAAGGTAAGAAGATAAGATCTAGAGAAATATTTGTTGGTGAAATGGGTGACAATTAAATTTTATGGCATATCACATAAATGATTTATGTTTCAGATTAGAGTCAATGGCCCACGAACAAACTATGATGCAGCAATGTTGCAATTTGAACAGCTCATTAATAACAAATACTTTATATTGACATTTATTGAGACTTTAGAAGCACAAAAATCTTTCAATATACGGGACAAGTAAGTATTTTTGCAGATTTGAATCTATTCTATAATATTTTCAATTTTATTGCATATTTATTTGACTGTTTGAAATTTCCAGAGTGAACGTTGCATCATTACTAATGGTGGTACTAATGGGCAAAATGGAATATGCCACTGATGTGTTGTGTAGCTTACTTCTGCGTCTAATTGATAAATCTGTGTGCACCAAACATCCTCAGCTAATGTTGAGAAGAACAGAATCAGTTGTTGAAAAGATGCTGACTAACTGGATGGCCCTTTGCATGTATAATTATTTAAAAGATTACGCTGGTTCATCATTATTCTTACTTTTTAAAGCAATTAAGCATCAGATAGAGAAAGGACCTGTTGACGCTATAACACATGATGCTCGGTATTCTTTGTCAGAAGAACGGTTGTTAAGAGAGCAGATTGAACATGGAGTAGTGGTAAGAATATGAACTTTCAGTATATTTCTGTAGCTTTAGAATTACATTGAGAAAACTTCGTAACTTATAAATTACTGAATACTTTCATTAGTTTACTGTGGGTGAGCATTGTCTACATTGGTTGTACACTTGTACTTGTGTGATCTGTAAACTTTAAAAAAAAAAAAGTTATCCTTTTTATAAGACTTGTCATTTTAACAAATAATAAATTAAATACCATTGACACTGTAATTAAAGAAAATTGAATCAACTAAATTACAGATCATTGAAATACTTTTCAATATATTATGAATGTTTTATGGTACATGAATATATCTGTTTCATTTTTAGAAAAGAATAGTCCTTTGAAGGATTTATTGTAAATCTTTACAAGATATTTCCTGTAATTATCTAATTTCTTCAAATGGTGCATTTTGAAAGAATTCACAGGCAGAATTTAATGCAATATATTTGAGTAATATCTCTTTAAGTTAAGAAGTGTTCTCAAAATGTTCAATTGTATGTACTACATATACTTAGTGGACATTTGTGTTGAAATTGTGGTAACCATTTTATAAAGTGATGAAGAATATATGTCATAAAGCTACATAATACAAATTTAAAATTTTGATTGTGTATTTTGTATTTCTTTCTCCAAAAAAGAATAGCTGCATTCACAAAATATTTAAAGTATGTTTAATAATTTTATAATGTACCCATTTTCAGAAAATTAATTTTAATGTAGGAACATTAAGTTGATTGATATCAGAATATTAAAAACTGAAATTTGATGGGTTATCACCAAGGTCTGCCACAATTTCAAGTATCACTGTATGTCCTCGAGTCAAATAATACATGTTTCTGATTTAACAATTTCTGTACTATGTGAAAATGCAGTCATATTTTTAAAACATGACAAACGTAACATTTGACGTAAAAAATCATACAGAATCTGACATGAAGATTTTTTATCTTGTCTTTTATGTTTCTTACACACACATCCAGATAAAAAAGAATTATTAAAGAATTTGAATTAAAATATGTATGAGAGAGGCCTTAAATTTATTTTCTATGAAGTTTTAAATTGACAGTAGTAATTATTTTTGTCTTGTTCGGTCATTCTGATTGCTTTTATTGTAGCCTGGCTGCTTGTGCTTGGTCAGTTGTCAATGCACATTGTGACATATGGAGATTTTGCTTGAACTTTTAAGGAGCAGATGTGTGTCAGTGTTTGGAACTCTGACACAGTGTTTGGAACTATTTATTTTCCAAAAAGGAATTGAATGATCCAGATATTTAAATTCCCTCTCTTACATCTCTGTTAAAAAATGGTTGAATATTGAATTTCTTAGACTCCTTTGAAAGAAACTTGCTTGCCACACCTCTGCTCTCATGAGAATTTATAGTAACGATTCTATTGAATCTTTAAGATTCTCTGATCAGAAAAGTGTTGTAAATTACATGCTGTATCATATGAGCAACACACTAACTGCAGTCATTCAAACAGTAGCTGCATGTGGTTCTGTGGAGATGGTGCGAATTTTGGTGCTTTATGGTATTCTTGAGCTTAAATTGTTCATAATTTTTTGAGTTCACACATAAATATATATATTCCTTCTCTTTTTCTCCTAGACGATCCATCTTGTGCAAGAGGATCCACATTATGAAAAGATCCCTTATCAAACGTACCAAGTATGTGCAGAGGAATACATTCTCTTCTTGAAAACCCATAGCTTAATACTTTGCTTTTTTGCTTATGATGGGTCTTTTGGAACCATAGGGAGAAATTAATTTTGGTCAAATATTCCTTTTCTAATTATTATCATTATTATTTTTATTATTATTATTTGTATTAGTAACTTAATTTTTTGTTAGTTGTAATTTATATAGCACTTATTTCGTGTACCTATCTCTTATTTCTTCTCTGGTTCCAATTTGACCCTTTTCTTTATGAACTTTAAAGAGCTTTATCATAGCTATATATCAGAAAGAAAATATATTTTAGCATGTAGTTTAGTATGATATGTAATATCAGACATAGCAGCATGTAATGAATGATGATACAGATTTGAAGAATTCTATATGCTTTAATTATAATATGCTTTGAAAATTGAAGTTATGGTTATCAAAAGATGTGCATGTGAGCTTTTGCGATAGTGCATGGTGATTTTTCTTATTTAGGACTTTTGTTGCCAATTTCACATCTTTTAGTTGAATGTAGAGAAAAGAAAAGGTAATTTAATTGAAATTAATGAATCTGAGCAGATCAAAGAAACAGGCTGGCACCTGCTCTTTACAGAAGATATAGTACTTTTATATTTATTGATTAGATGAATTGAAATTTTTAGTCAATAAGAAGATTCATTGACAAATAAACAAAACCAAAATGACAGTTTTCATTTATATAATCTGTGATCTGTGTTGATTTTCAATTGGGTGTTTATCCAGAATATTTTCTAACCTCTTTTCACTTGGTTCAGTGTATGTTTCATTATTAACTGAAAACATACTGGAATTGACTGTGCTTCAAAACTGTGAGTAGCTCTGATTCAAGCAAAAAGCATTATTGCTAAATAAACTGATTAAGTATAAATGATCTGATAAAATTTAGAAGAGTTAGATTTTTTTAATAAGTTGATATTACAGCTGATCCTATAATATTGTTGAAATCTGAGTGACAAAAAAAAAAAAAAAAGATAAAATATAATATACAGAGTGAGTGACTTTAGCATCTCTTGCAGTTTTTGAACTGTTGAAATTATTAATGCAAATTATGATTAAAAATGAATATTGCATTTTGTTGAGTAATTTTGATTTTTTAAAAAACAAAAAATAATTGGATTTTTTTATGCTTGTCATGATAAAATTGAAAATATATATAGTTCCATTTCAAAAAACCAAAGTAACCTCAATATTTCATACAATATAAATGATAAAATAGAAATGAAGACATGTATCAATTAACCTCATTCCCTCATGCACTTCCATGAAAATTGCATTGCAATAACTTCAACCATTCAAAAACTGCAGGAGATGCTAAAGTTAGGTGACTCACTCTGTATATGTTCTGAGAATATCTGAATGTAGTATTATACAGATACTGTCTTCTAATAAAATAGTAATGATATTGCTTGTAATAAACGTAATTTCGTTTTGTGTAAAGTGAATTGAATCTAATGACACTGCAAAATTCATGGAATTTTCTCATTCTTTCTAGTTTCTATTACTTGAGATTGTTGTGATAGTGCCAAGATTCAAATTTACAGACCCTTGGGGAGTAAATATAGCCTGAAATACACAGGTTATCTTATTGCAAGGCCTCTCCTCTTTCTATTTCTTCTTCTGTTAATACTAGCAATTACTGATTTTTCTTATCGCTCCTGTTTTTTATTGCGTCATGATAGGGATTGTGCTTTTATACTAAATGAGGATTAAGGGAACATTATGGCTAAGTTAAATTGCTTCTTCATCTTTGTCATACATTTCAGGATTGACATAGAAAATTAAAACATAATTTCCAAATTTAATAATTATTCTCTGATGTGTAAATATTGTTGTTCATTTAAACTAGGCTCTTTGGCTCTCATCATGCAGTGTTTATCTATATTAATATTTTTGAACATACATAAATGAAATAGTTCATCATAGTACCTTACGGAGCATTCTTTGACAAGATATTTCACTTTTGAAGTCTGTCTAATTGGCGGTAGTGATGATGGATTTATGTTGTTACTGATATATTTCTGTGTATACTTTCCTTATTTTAGGACATGTTTGGAGAAACAAACAATGTTTCCTTGAGAACTAAATTGTTTCTTTTATTTTTTGAGATTTTTTGTGATCTGTAGTTGTTGAATGTTTGAGATATGTATGTGTTCCCTTTTCTCTGAAAAATGTTTATTTGTTGTGTAAGAAAGAATTTTCTTCCTAGTCACTTGCACATCTTTTATTTGATTTGGTTTTTTTTTAATTGATTAATTTTTAATGATTATTTATATTTGTAAAAATGTTCTATGAATTATTACTATATTCTGATATAATAAAAACTGAAAATACAAATATTTATCAAAAACTAATAGATATTGAATTTTCTTGATATTGTATTTCTTTATTATTAATTTTGCATGTGTGAATTTATATCTCGTGAAGTATTTGTGAATTTATCAGTGTTTGCTATTACAGACTCTCCATGTGGTTCAGGACGACCTTGACGAAAAGATACAATGCAAAGTTCTGGATTGTGACACTATTAGCCAGGTCAAATCTAAGATTTTAGATGCATTGTACAAAAACACTCCATTTTCAATGAGGCCATCCATCCATGAAGTTGATTTAGGTGAGTGCTATTTTGTCAGAAATATCTCAAAACTTTCATGATTTGCAAAATCTTGTAGTGTATTAACTTAAAAAATATCAGTGGTAACCTCTGATATTTTTAATTAATCCTCTTGCAGGCATTATTCAAATATGAATACTAATTTAACATAGTTATAAGTTACTAATGAGAACTTTGTCAAACAAAAAACAGTTTCTTGATATCTTAGGAAATAAAAATGAAAAAATTGTAAAGAGGACTGCTTACGTGTCAATTTTCTTTTTTCATTAAACCAAGGGTCTGGTTGGTCTGTTGTAGTCTTTCATCACTTCTTTCTTACTTTCTCACCTTACTTTTTAAGGAGAGACCTGTATTGTAAAAGCTCTTATTGCCAGGTCTTGGTAATGAAAAATTAGATAAATCTTGTTCCTATATGTAGAAAATTCCTCTAAGTATATATTTTGTGGGTCTTTGATACTGGAAAATCAATTGACTACAAAACATCTGTCTGTCCATGTATTGTCAATGTTAGCTTCTAAACCATTCTGATGATTTTCTCAAAAATGGATATTCTCTGATCTATTTAAAGGAACTTGAGGCTCTGCAAGTTTGAAACAGATATGTTGATTCTGGAAGGTACTTTACATGAAGCCTCAATTACATATTTAAAATTTTCTGAAAAATGATCTCGGTCTCATTTTTGTTCCAATCTCTGAATTTTTGAAAATTGCAAAGGTTCAAACTTTTTTCAGCATTGTCCTACAACTACAATATTGAAGAGAGAGATTTTTTCCTGAATGAAATCTGTTCTTCAAAGACAGATCATGACCAAATTTTTGAAAATAAGAGTAGTTTTTGTGTAATTTTGGTGGAAATTTAGCAAGTTTTTAAACAATTATATTTTCAAAAATGGCTCCAGATGTTTTCTTTCAATTTTCTCCTCATATGTGTCAAAGGATAGTAAAAGAGTGGAGCTAATCCCATTTCTAGAGAGCTATTTTCAAAAATGCAAAAGTACATTAATGAAAATAAAGATTTTGTCGTAAAGGAAATCTGTTCTAAAAAATCATATCTTTAAAAAAGGTCATGTAGACTGTTTTGAAAAAGCCCAATAAAATGTAAAGTTGAAACTTGAATTCTTTTCAGAATGGAGACATGGCCGTGGAGGTCACTTAACATTACAAGATGAAGATCTGACCACAAAATCAACTGGTGGCTGGAAGAAACTGAACACATTGGCACATTATGGTGTGAAGGAATCTGCTGTCATGTCTCTTATTCCTCGCCAAAATGATAGCTTCAATGCAAATTGTAAACAACCATGTCAGAATTGTACGTTTTCTTTTTTAAAGTCTTTTTTAAAGCTCATGTAACTATCAAAGTTTAAGCATTTTTATCATGTATTTGTACATTTTAGGTACTGGTACATATTTCACTAATTCTTTGTCACCAATTATTACTGCTAATGGTGATGTGGAAGCAGGCTCAAATTTGAGAATATATCACTTGGTTAAACCAATTGATGAACATCATTATCAAAATAATAAAACATCAGAAAGAACTCATAAAGCAATTCCAGAAATATTTTTAACGAGACTTCTCTCCACAAAAGGTACCATCCAAAAATTTGTAGATGATTTCTTCAACACAATTTTAACAGCAAATGACGCATTGCCACCTGCTGTAAAATGGTTGTTTGATCTTCTGGATGAGGCTGCCCGTAGGCATAGTATTGCTGATCCAGAAGTAGTACATGCCTGGAAATCTAACAGGTTAGTGAAAACTACTATTGTATTTGAAATATTCTTTTACGTATAGTACGTGATTTGTATGAACAGAACAGTTTATGGAACTGACATGTTATATTGAGAGAGTTGATTTAAATATGGGAAGAAGTAGCAACCCTAATTTGAAGTACTATACATTTTATTCAGTGGTCTTCATTTGCTCTATGTAATTTTGCATTTCTGTTTGCAGTCTTCCATTGAGATTTTGGGTCAATTTTATCAAGAACCCTGACTTTATCTTTGACATTAATAAAACAACAACAGTAGACTCGTGCTTGTCCGTGATTGCTCAAACGTTCATGGATTCTTGCTCTACAACTGAACATCGTCTTGGAAAAGATTCTCCATCTAATAAGTTACTGTTTGCCAAGGATATTCCCCATTATCGAGAAATGGTGTCTCATTTTTACTGTGACGTCCAAATTCTACCCCAAATCACAGATCAAGAAATGAGTACAGCCATGCAGCAGTTGTCTATTTCACAATTGGGTGAATTTGACACTGTATCAGCGCTCAAGGAACTTTACATCTATGTTACAAAGTACAGTGACCAGGTAAAGTAGAATATTGTTTTACATTAGTTATAAAGTTAATTTTAGTTACATACATTCGGAAAATAATTCCCATATCTGTCAGAATGTTTGCACATATATTTTAAATTTTGTGTAGAGTACAAAGAATCAATGAACTATTACAGTTTTTAACAAAGTAATACATGGCTTTATATATTACTTAAAATATTTCTAAAATCAGCATTGCAAGATCACATTCACAATTATCAGATTGCATGATCTTTGTGTACCCATTTTGAGTAAAAATGATAGAGTACGAAAACCAAAGCTATGCTTTAAATTTGCAGTTGATTCATTGTAAATTGATAATGAATCTGCTCATATTTTTCCCAAATGTGTTAGCTGAGTGAAGATTTAACACCAGGTGCATATCTTAAGCTTGTTCTTCAGGTTCTTGAATATTTCATTGTGTGAATGAGTAAAGTGTGTTTTTCCAGAGCTTATGAAAACTACAAGAAAAAATAAATATGTAATTAATACAGACCATTTTTTAAATTATTCATATTTGTGTAAATACTCTACTATCAGAATCAAACAAAGCTTTATGACTTGAAACAAAAAAAACAACAATTTCATGCATTATCTAGTCTGGCAAAACCTTGTTAGAAAATATTAATCTTTATAAACATTCGAAAGTAAAAGCTACACAAAGTAGTGTTATTAAAAAACAAGTTTTTGTAAGTTACAAAATATATCATTTACATATCCATGTTTCTCATTAATGTTTCCTTCTGTTCTATTTAAACAGTCAAAGAGTGTCGATAGCTTCCAACTGACAAACACTTTGTAATAAAAATTAATGTTTTACGATATAGGTTGAACTTCTTTTATGAGACATCATTTTTGTCATGTAGAGAGGAGCTTAAAAGTGGAAAATGCTAATGTATCTTCTCCTTGGCTATATTATTTCTTTACGTGATAAATATTAGTACACACTGAATTAGTACAACTGAAATATTATGCTGACCAGAAACCAATTAGCCAGCTTTTCTGAAAACTTAGAAGTAGCTATATATCCCTCTTGTCTGTTTCCAGGAAATTGGGTTGGATTTAGAGGGGCAAAAATTATAAATAATTTGTACAAAGTGTACAAACAAAATATTCACAATGCTCTACAAATAAGTAACACTTCTCATTCATTGTTAAGGGATGAATTATCACATTGAAACTTAATTTATAGTTTCTTAAAATAATCAGTGAGAAAAGACTGCTTTCCATGTGGCCTCCTAGTAAAAAGTTCAAAACAGCTCAATATTAAGCATACAATGTATTATGATGAGGAGCCTCATGTCAAATACTGCATAATTCACTCTGTTTCCACATGCACACAATGATGACATTGGCATGATGGAGATTGCACTCCTTTTACCAGCGTCTTCACAAAACAATGCACAGTGAAAGTAGCAACAGATTTTTGCTTTTGCAGATGAGTTAGGTTATTTCTGGAAGAGTATTTCTGTAAACAGGAATCCCTTCTATTGCAGCTCTTACTAAAGGTGCTTGAGTGTAAAACCAATCACCTAGCTCATCATGTGGAAAAATTTTTGTCATTTCAATGTGTGACCCTGGCAAAAAAAAAATTCTTTTGGAACCAATATTCTGTCTACTGTAGGTGGGAAATTCATATAAGCTGTTTCTTTTACATGCGGGAAGATAAAGCCTATAATTTTTAAGTTGACTTTGGACAACCAATATTGTCTCATAAGCAGGTTCTCTTAAACAGGGTTCTACTAGAATTACATTATTTACAGATTTAAATACTATTTATAGAAAATTCGTGTAGGAAAAGATGTGTCTTTATTTAATATGGGAAAAATAATTTTAAAACATTTCTTTATGAGTAACTTGGGTAAGCTCTGAGAACATTTGATAATTTTTCACCAAAGAAATTCGAATTGTGTAATGTTTGATTGTGTATAATATATAATGTATGGTGTACATAGTTATGAGCATACCAGGTATTTGAAAATCATAATGCTCTGGCATTTTCTCAACATTCAGATATTGTGTTGTCACACATATGTCATTATTACTATAATATCTGTGTATATTGCTCTGGTTTATCAATTTCATCCTAAATTTTAGTTTTTAGTCTTTTGTTGTGTGTATAATTAATATGTTTGCTGGAATGTTCTTAGATCCTGGATGCACTGGATGTTGACCCCTATTGCAAGAAAATGCATTTAGCACACAAATTGGAAAATGTGGCCTGCACTCTTGAAGGAGAGGAGACATCAACATGCTGACGACGAGAGTCACCTGATCTCCTGCTGGCGGAGCTAAGCTGAGCTCCAGTGAGACAAGACTGTGATATGCTTCGTAACTGCAAACTGTGATCCGGAGGCTGCAAGGCTGTAAGGCAGCAAGTGAAGTCTGCCATGAAGCAATTTATTCACTGTAGGGATCAGGTGACTGAGCCTGGGGGGGGCGGCAAGGGAGGATCGAAGCCTGCTGATTGCCTCCACTGGCTTATCTTTCTTTTTTTAAGTACAAGGGCCAAAAACTTACAGGACAGCAGTCTGAATGTTAATTGTCATTGTAAAAGCAAAATAGTTTCCTAACGATGAGTGCCTCGAAAATGATGCTAGAGAAAAAGTGTCAAAAAGTATCCTTATGAGGATGTAGATTTGTGGGAGGATTTACAGAGCTATTATTTTAAATCCCCGTTTTTATATAAAGAAAGAACACTTAGTAAACGCTGCTACAAAATTTTAAATTTGTAACCATGGTAAGTTGCGGGAAATTACTTACCAATATTTTGTTGGGGTTTTGTTAAATAAGAGTATAGGCCAGATAGAGACTGTCCTAAGATTGGTGTAAGTTTGTATCATATGTATATTTCTTTATAGCTTTGATAACTCAACTGTTCACCATAATTGTGAACAGTGGATTGGCAGCAAAGCTTTGGTATGAAATACCCTTCATGCGCGTGCAGCGGCAGGCATAGGGTGGCCAGTCCAGTGTTGATATTCCTGTAACTCTTGCTGCTGTCAATGTATCAAGATCATACACCTGAACACTCTCAAGTTATTGGCACAAGACTGAACTCCCCAGTCCCAGTATCGTTTATGAGAGTCACGTACTCCTCATCACAAAAGTGAACTGCAGCAGAACTGTTGCTTTGGTTTGGGTTGGGCTATGTTTTATGCTTGAGTGCCAGCATTTTCATTGCACTGTGAAAGCTGTAGAGATTTCCTAGTCTGAAAGTGTAGGGGGCTACAGACACGCCGCCCCCTCTCAGTATCAAGAAGCAGCTACATGTACTTGGAGAGGAGTTGGGACCAAGCCAGGCGCCATGGACTGACTGACTGTTTTGATTTCTTCTCCTTTTATTCTAGTTTGTGTTGAGAAGACAACAGGACACAAAATGAACTGAATTCGATTCAGAGAATTCGGTACATTCATCCTCTATTCTTGTTCAGCCCCATACCTTCATCTTATTTCCAATTCAGTGGAAGTATATTGAACAGGTTAATTGTGTATATTGTTTATGAAGTATTCACAAATACTAATTCCAAGGGCACATCCTATATGTTTAATTGCTGCTCCTGGCCTCAGGCCCTTCCTGTGCTTTTCATATGCTGTTTGGAATTACTGTTGAACCCAGGTGGTATGTGAAATTATTCATATCACAATAGCAGTGTTTGTGTTATCATTAATTTCATGCCAAAATTGAATTTAAATCTACTTCATATACATGCAATAGAACATGGGGAAACAGTGCCACTGAACATTTTTTGTATTCAACCACAATACTGTTTGTTCTATGTCTGGGGGACAGTAGAATTCATTCAAAGTATAAAACCTGTACTCTACACTCATCCTTCCAACTGGCACAACGCAGCTGCTAGCTGATTTTCACTTTTTTGCCTTTGTAACACTCCAAGTAGAGCAGCATGGTCCAATGTGAGCATATTTGTAGAAACACCCAATGCATTTATTTAGTAAAGTCCTATTTTGGTGCCACTCTTAAGTAATTCCAAACAAAGCCGCAATGCAGCATTTGATATTGTTTTCAAGCTGTGTCACTTATCTTCCAACACGAAGAAATGATCTACTGAGTATTGCCAGGAGGTGATGTGTGTATGGCAGTGTTTATGAATCTAGAACCAATAGATGACCTGTACTGGACATTTTCTGGTTACATATTATACAATAAAATGTTAAATATTTCTTAAATGGAGTATTTTCTTTTCATTTAAATGTTTTAAATAATTGGAGGTGATGGAGATATTCTGATTTCTACATCATTTCCTGTGAATATTTGTATTGTTTTCATGAGCAGAGGCAGACAGGAATTTAAATGTTTCTTGTTTCCAAAACTTGATTATAACTTGACAAATTTGTCCAAATGGAATCTATAAATACTTGTCTGTGTTCATTTATCTTAATTGAAACTTTGCTCATGATGTCTTTATTTTTCCTGGTTCCTGAGATTCGATGTCCTATCCTGTTAGAAATACCTGCATTGTAATTGGTCCATTACCTTAGTCTTTAAGCAATAGAGATAATCAGAGTAACATAATTTTAATATACTGATACTGTTTTCTTTGAAGGAATAATTTAGTAGTTGGATGGAAGAACAAATTAACACAAAAAACAGTTTCACATGTAATTTTACATTTCCTTTATCTGTAGGTAATCTGATGTGCTGTATATTTATTTAATTTCACTGGGAACATATTGCAACAACCCAATTTAAAGAAAGCGTATTCCTAATGTGAATATAACAATATTTATAAGAGTGTGGCTTAAAACATTCTTTGGAGTATTTGATTCTTTCCATATTTTAATTTGCTGTGTTCTAGACACAAATTTTAAACTCATTATATAAGTAAAATGTTGAGGATAGTCTTAATAAGTTAAAAAGTGAATGGAATATGTTCTTCTTCATGCATTTTATATATAAGAAAAGTGTACCAAGTTAAATTTGATTAAGCACAAGTTTGAAAGATAAGTTTCTTCCTCATTCACTATTATCATTTAGTCCAGTATAATAATGATCATTACAATATAAGCAACACAAAAGTCAGACTTAAAACTCTTCAGTTAATGTCTCAGTAATGAAATCGCTGAGTCAATGACGTCACAGAAGCAGTTCATGCCAAATGTAATAAGCAGTTTTATGAATTCTGTGCAACATCTTTTTCTGTTCATTCCTCTGCATTTGAGAATAATTTATTTGAACTTTTAAGAAGTTATTGATACACACAAAAGTCTAATGATGATCACAAACCAAGTAAACAAACTACAGCCTTGAGTTTTAGAATTGCTAACAAAACAGCAACCCAATCCCCAGCTGTACTACTACCACAATTAGCAAAGCGAGAGCTCAACAAAATATGCTCTTAGTGAAGCTACATTTAGGTCCAGAAACAGATCAAGGGGACATCTCAGCATTTGATCACTGGATTAAGGAAACTGGATGAAACTGGATGAACTGGGGTCATTGATCCACAAGCTGAACTACATTATTTGTTACAGGCATCTAATTTTTTTTTAATCTTACAATATATATGTTAACTACTGCATTATATATCATTTTTAAAAAAAAAACACACAAAAGTACAGTAAAATAGTGTTTATGACATCTTATACAGTGCATTTACCACTATCCCTAAAAAAAGTTTGAAAAAAAAAAAATTTCTAGCTGTTTTTGACAGAACATTGATTTTAACATAATTGAATATTGCCTATATTTCAATCAAAACACCACAAAAACTACTAATACTTTCAAAATATAAACATTACGTTAATTAAAGAACTAATTGTCAAGAATCAATTTCATTTGAAGAACAAATTTCACAATATTTTAGTTCTAGGAACATGCTGGAAAACTCCAAACTTTTGTAATTTTCAAAAGTTTAGAGTTGACAGTGAAAATCAGCCATCTTTATAAGTCTATTTCACTCTATTCTTACTACAAATTTAAAGAAAAAAATTGGAGCCATTTTTGAGAAAATTTTAAAAAGTCTCTTCGTGTAAATTACCACTAATATTTAAAAAAATATTTTTAAAATCACAAGGTTTCAAGACAGGCCAGATCTACTGGGGAACATTCCATTTCTATAAAATTCTTTGAATAGCTTTTTGGGTACCAGTGTTGTTCACAGACATTTTGAAAACACTTTTTCGATATTAGGAACCCCAAAACTGTATTTTTGTTAGAATCTTGAAATCGATTTTCTGCAGCATTACTACATAACTTTCTCTATACTTTTTATATTACTCTATATACATACGTATACGAGAATCTAAAAAGTGCTTTAATTTATGGAAATATTTCTGTGTAAAGAGCAATTGAAAATGTAAAGATATCAGAGCCTTTATTACAGCACAGAAATTCATCTAAATCAGCCGAATATATTATTTTTTTTATTTTTCTGACTATTCTGGGGATTTCAGTGGAAGAAGTTTAAGAAACAATCATCATTTCAAAACTTTTGGAAAATGTTAAGATGTTAAATTTTGTGATATTAGTTGTGTGGTATGAAATCAACTGCAATTCTTGAAAAGTGTTAGTTGAAGAGCCTTGCAACTTTTACTGGATCACTTACCTCTCTGTCGTTATGCTTTAAAACAACATTCTCTTCAAAAGTTCGAGATAATGTGGTCTTTTTTACGATATTCCACATTGCCTTTGTTCTGTTATTAGCATTTAAAATACCCTGATATTTTTTCATTATTTTTGCCTTCCTTAAAATACTTCTATTTTTTCCAAAATAGACATGAAAACTGAGTGATACGTTAGAAATGTTAGTTTGATAAGTTTAGATATAAAGTGTTTTTACACAGAGTTCTAATTCCTTGTATTATCTAAGTACTGCTTTACTGTGAAATGTTTAAATTTCTCATTTTGAGAGCATGGGTTAAAATAAATTAAATTTAGAAACATAAGTTAAAATTGCCTCCAGTTATAGTGAACTGAGATATAGAGAACCCTCTGTTACGTGAATTAAGTCCTGATCCAATTTCACTTACATTAAAAATAAGCATAAGAAGATTCGGTTATAGTAAACCTGAACCTCAGATATAGTGAACGTAGGAAGTACAATGTACTGTAAAAGTAATTCCCTCCTGGAAAAGGACATATCACATCAGTGTCACACATTCCAACACCAGGCAGCTTGAAAAGACCATGGGCCAAAGGTCATAATCGAAGAAGTCTTCCCTGAAGTGAAGGTAGCAGACCTGGAATGGGACTTACTGGTGACCTTATGCCACTCAGTTTCTCAGTGGAAACAAAGGCCATGTCCTACGTGGGCTACTACTGGTGGTAGTGATGCTCAACTGCTTGTTTGAATTTCAAGCCTGGTGTTATACTTGGACGCAGTGGATTACACAGAAGTAAGTATAGAGAAAGCATGAACTCTGGAGAAGGATGTAGGGAAATTCCTAATGAAAAATGTATGAAGCAATTGAAAATAATTGTTCAAGGCTTAATAAAGATATTAAAATTTTCAGTTCATGCTATTAATGTATTTTGCTGTATCTTTATTTTCATACAATCAATCATTGAGGAGAAATTCTATTTAAATTTGACATCATCGGATATAGTGATGTCCCCTCTAATATAGTGAACCAAAAATGTTCCCAGAAGTACACTATAACCAGAGTCGACTGTACATATTTGTCTTTTGTATCAACAGCATTCTAAACCACATCCCACGATTCCTGCAGCATTTATGAAAAAATTAAATGTCAATTGTAGTGAATCAATAAGCAATAATATATTAATTGGACATTAACAAAACTGTTATTAACATTATGTAAACTTCACTGAATAATTATCTGAAAAGGATATTAAAGTGAAAATATCTCAATTTTATTATCCGTAAACGTTTTTTTTTTAAATTAAATTAATAATCTTATTATTAAAATTAATCAATATTAATAATATTAATAATCTTATTATTAAATATTAATCAATATTAATAATATTAATAATCTTATTATTAAATATTAATAATAATATAATTTGAAATGACAATTCTTACAGAATTTTTTTATAAACTGTTTGAAATTGGGCCATTTTAAATAAACATTTTAAATTTGGCTTCTTTTATTTACATGAAATAGTGCTATAATACATACTTTGTCAAGTAGAATAAATATTGATAAGGTAAGGAAAAAAACAAACAAAAAAAAAGACACATTGTTTATCTATTTTTAATGGTTAAAGTATGATACACAGTAAATTAAAAATGTTCACGCCAGTACATCGTATTTCAAATAATTATTTATATATTCATGGTCATAGTACACTTGTTATCCACTGAAGCATCTTAAATAATGAAGAGAAACAGAAAAATGTACTTCAGTATTTCAGAAGTATAACTTCAATAAATGCCAGTAAATTTTTGTGATACTGTGAACCTGATATGCAACTTTTTTATTTGATTATTTATATTTTCATTACCCGGAGTAATTACTCAGAGTCCTCCCAGAAGGGTAGAGGGTATTAGTTGTGAATGACTTCAATGAACTTGCCATGTTATTGTAAATAAAAATTTACTTAGGCGAAAAAGTTACCTTCAGAAAAGTCTCTCCTGAACCTGAACCTTATCCAAGTTTCTTGACAAATCAGGTTCAGCTGTAGTATCACTGATTTACCTCAACATGTATTAAATACCTTTTCTAGTTGATCTTAAATTGAGTGTTAATACTTTTGGTTTATTAGTAGCAGTGGTGAATCCTGAACATTATTTCAATTATACCGCACTTTATGGAAGCTACATCTACCATTATCTTTTATTTTGAGCTTTTCTGAAAACCCAATACTATGAAATTCTGTCCTTAATAATTGTTCTATGAGACAATTACACAAATCACTAACTTCTGGATCATTAACACACTCCATTTTCACAAGAACTTCAGAAAAGCGTAACTTATGAACGACCTGAGGAGGACTGTTCACTGTAATATTTTGCGGTGCCTACCGACCATTCAGACGCACATCCTCCCCTCTCCCTGCCCTTGAAACATGAGGAGCTCTACGTTATCGTGGCTGGCATGCGGTGCCTTCGCCTGAACTAGCAACTTCACTCATCAGCTTTAAGAACTGTTTGAAACTTCTCACTCTTTATGCACTTCATAGCACTTACAGACACTGGTTCTCAGCAGCAAAACAGTTATTTTTTTGCATCTGCTTCAAAACTTTCAAAATCTCAATAACTTTTTGGAGGATTACCAAACTTATGAAATATTTCTCATACATTTCAAATTACTAGGTATACTGGCAGCAAACATAGTGTATCAGAGAATTCGCTACTGATTAGTAGCTAGATAAGAAGTACTTCTACTTTCACCAACCATCTGTACACCTTTATTTAATATTTGTTCAGAAGAGAGTTCACAGAGAATTTTTACGATGATGAATTTAAAATCATGAATGAACTTGAAGTGCATCAACAATATGCACACATTTATGGAAGTTGGTATTGAATTGATTTTAAAAATGGCAATACTTGAATATAATACAATAATCTCTTCATACTGTATTGAATATACTACATGTTGAATTTCTATTAAATTTGACTACTTCAAAGTGACTTGTGAGGTGGAACAATGTTCAAAGAATTACAATGGACTTATGTCAAGCTACAAATTGATATGAGCCCCAGCCTAATTCTACATCAAACTGAATAAATGTTCAGAAACCAAGATCTGCGAATTACACATGCACAGTTAGATACAATGTTCAGGGCCACCATGTCCCACAGTTGGAGAGTTAAGGTATTTATATATTGTCATTACTCTTATGCTATTCATAAGAATAAATAACTTCTAAAAAATGGTTTATAATCCTAGCAATATGTGTTATAGGGTTCTGTGACGGTAACTACGCAATCTGAAGATTGCCAATGATTATAATTTTATTCATTATTGAATACATGTAAGTTGCCTGTGTGCCACATTACTAAATAATAATTAAGAATAGATCATCTTGATACCATCATAACAATTTTCCATGTAATTTTGTTGCTCAATAGTGAGTATGAATTGTTCCTTCAAGATTTTCCTCCTCAAGAACCAGTGATCCATCCACACTAATATCACTCTCAAGATGTTAGATTGTGAGCACCTTCCCTAATTTACAAGAGTGTATAAAGTGAAGTATAAATCTTCTTTTTTTTTTTTGGTGTGTTTATTAATTCTGAAGCAAAGTTGTATGGAATATAACATTTATATACCGACACCTCTACAAACACTTCATGTTAAACATTTTAAACAACATGGACTTGAGGCACGTGTTTTACAAGAAATGTTTTTAACATGTCTTTTCCTCACATATTACTACCACCTAAATCTGAGTATAGAAGACAATATTATTTTCATATCCTAATAAACATACTATCTACAAACCTTTTTTAAACTACTTCTGAACTAGGAATTGAGCATGTACTGGTGATATAGACGAATGTGAGATCAAAATATGCATGTTAATGAATTTCATTTATGATAATAATTAGCTCTGATTCAAATTTTAACAACCAAAAATTTTCATATAAATTGTCAATTCATTAACAATTAATAATGGCAACAATGATGATAACAGCAATATTATTATTATTATTATTATTATTATTATTATTATTATTATTATTATTATTGTTGTTGTTGTTGTTGTTGTTATTATTAATACTTTACTCAGGGTTGGGCAGTATACTTGTATTTGAAATACATTTTGCATTTGAAAATCTGTATTTTTGAGTTTTTTGGACATGTATTTTAAAGATGTGTTTAAATACATAAAATAAGTGGATTTAAAAAAGGAAATACTAAAAATACTTTAAATACAGATGAAGATAACGTGGTTAGTTTCTTCTTGATTGATTCTGCTAATGAATGAACCTCATTGAAGCAAAACTAAAAGCCCCTTGCAGCTGATAAAATTGAATTCTCTTCATTTTTAAATGATAAATCTAAATTACTAAAAATGCTGGACGATTATCCAAAAAAAGCGTTTATTTCTAATAACAATAGTTTATGTTTATCAGCGCCAGGTCAACAATGGTTTTCCTTTACGGGCATTATACTACCCCCAACTAGGGGTTTAGGGGTCGATTAGTTTGAAAAACTAGTTAAGGAAATTCCATTTGTTTCAGTTAGACATATTTTTGATATCATTTTATATTTGTAAGTGTAAGTGAAAGTGTTTTATAATTGAAAGTTTTTAGTTATTGTTTGAAAATGTATGATTGTCAACTAGTAATTTATTGTAATTGACAATTACAATATATTGTTGCAATAAAAAAGTTATAAGGCAAAATCATTGTATTTACTGTATTTTGAGTATTTAATTTTGGTGAAGCATTTAAAAACTAAATTTAAAGTATTTTGCCCAACCCTAACTTTACTCCATATTATTTTAATAGTACCACATATTAGAACTCCGAAGATCAACAGCAACAGTGCCCTAGGCACATGGGTTTTCAAGGAAATGAAGAGAAAGATGTTACAGTTTAAATGCTGCAAATAATCAACCAGTAATGGAAATTGCCTTAAGACCCCAAGGTGCAAGGAATGTTACTCTGAAGTAAATCATCACAGCATGGCAAGAGACTTGAAAAAGGGGAAGTGGGGGTAATGAGGGTCAATAAAAAGCAGTATGAATTGTTCCCACGAACCAGTATGTGCTTTTATATTTCAATTATAAAGCTTGTGTTTTTACCACAAAAAATAATAAACAATTCATTAAATTCCTCTCAAATATTGAATTTCCAAATATTTGCAATTGACTCCCATTATCTTCACATGTGGGTAATGGGAATCACTAAAGAAATATAAAGCAAAATGAAAACATTAGTACTTCAAACAGTATTCATTTTGTTTACAATAATTGTAGGTGTCTAAGAAAATGTGACCCTCAAGGTTGTCCAAGATCAACAGCACTGGAGCACTGGGTCCTGGGCACTTGGTCAAGTAAGACTTTTAAAATGTTTGAGCCATTTGATGAATTCTTCATTTGCCCAGCCATTCTTGCTACATGTGTAAATAGCACCAGGGGGCCATTTTAACTCATTCAAATCAATAAATTATTTTCTTTGGGGGCAATGGCAGTCATGCTGTGATAATGAGAATCACTGACCACCATTATCCCACAAGCACATTTCTATCATAATTACTCAAACTATTATAGCATGTTTAAAATTACTTGCAATTGGTATCAAATGGTTTGCTGAGGTACTTCCTTTCGAACAAATTTTAATTCTTTCAGAAATCTCCAAGTTCATGTGAGTAAGATCTTATTTTCTAAGTGCACTTTCTAATATCAACCACTCAGTTTCCTGGTATGAATATAATAATGGTTGATGTATGCTTTCTTTGACCACAGCGATCAACCAGCTATAGTTATCTTCACTAATGGTAGGTAGAAGAATATGTTTCTGCCTTTCAACATGATTTGTTTACAATATTTATTGATCATTTACTGCTGGCTACCATTACTCCCACTTCCCCTACCCTCCACACACAACTAAACAGAGCATCAGTAAATGGTCATCACCTGGCAGTTAGTGGCCGAGAACGAGTCTTATGTATCACTAGAATCAGCCATACACAAGCAACCTCATTTCTACGTACATATTAAGATTTGATTACTGTCCTCAGAAACCTTGAGTTATTGTTTTCATTGTATAGCCAGGTACAAGGTAAACGTTGTATAACATTCAATTTTTACGTTAGGATTACATTTTGGGGAATGTGGCAGATATCTAGAAGTAAACGTCCTTTGACTTTATAGTAACAAAAAATTACAAAATGGCAGGTAAAATCGTGTAAAAGAAAATTTTTGTATCTTAGATTCTAAGAAATAATTACACACTGTTTTCCACTATAAGAAACATTCTGCAATAATAAAGTCTAAATGGAAAATAGTCTAAAAATTGAAGTCTAAAGAACATATTATTAGTGACAGTATTTTTTGTGAATTTTCTGTCACATCCATTAGTACAAACAGAAGCTAAATGCTGCAGATATAAACACTGCCCACAAATCTTGAGGTCTGCATCAGTGTCAGTCAGTCTTCCCTTCCTAAATTTTATGCTAACATTCCAGAAAGAATTTCATCTTTTTCAACCATTGCATCAAATAACATTTGTCGACCCTTGCTACATCATTTGGGCAATTCATCAAAAAATTGTTTCCAAAATGTCATCTTGTGCAATAATGAAAACAACTGCATATTTAAATATGGTCATAGTAAATTTGAAAAACATGTGCCAGAATTTTTTAAGAGAGCATTATTTCTAGCAAAACAGAAAAACTAGTAATTGATGTACTATCTAGAATGAGATTTAGAATAAAACCACACAAATATGGTTAAGAACCAAAACTATAGATTGATAAACAATACTTAAATTTGCTGCCGTGGTATCAGATATAAACCGCCTGCGGACCACGATGACTTTCATTTCAAAAGAGCCTGCTCTGTTTGTCTCCCCGCGGGTTAGACGAATATATATTTTCTTCTATAGTGAGAGCGTACACCCTATCCCTACAGCCGCAATTAGAAAACAGTCATAGGATACATGTGCAGCGTTCGAGTGTTAAGAAATGAAGAGCAACCTGTCTGTAGCTGAGAACATTTTCCAACGGTGAAGCAAGTACATTTTAACAGACTGTGGTTAATATCCAAGAAGAACGATAATATCCAGTAAGTTATTTAAACTATTTTTTAACAATTATTGAACATAATGTAAATGTAAATTTGTTATTAAATTTACAATTAAACAAATGCAGTAACGACTGCTGTATAAATTTGAGTCATGATTTGTTGGAAAACACACACAAATATTTCTCTAATCCATCTGGTCTGTATCATCCTCTGGTGTCTATAAAATAGTTTCCAAAGAATATTCAGCGTGCGCGTCGGCAATGAACAATGCGCTCCATTTCAGGAACATGCGCAACCCATTGTGATTGTCTTTTGTCACAGTATGATTTTCAAGTTGAAATTCGCAACACCAGAGCAATGCCAACGCACGTTGGCGCGGTAAAATTCTTCTAAAGTGCATACTACTGCGTATTGGTACCGTCCTGATGTGGTGTTCCGAGGTCACAAAGGCACTCGTGATGGGTCGTGATACGTCGGCCAGAGGAAGATGTCTACCTCCATCGAAGGTAAACTAGGTATTAAGTGGTATTTATGCATCATTTAGAGCATGCCTTCCCAACTCAGTTGCTCGGCGAATGATGACGAGCCCAGAAATTCGCCCGCGAGTTGCGTTGTCTCGCGAAGCGAGCAAGAAAGTCTTGCGAAAGAAAGCGTTGATCGCCAACGAGAGTTGGCCTCGATCGTGGAGGGAACATCACTCAACGGCGGGAAAAATTTCCTTTAAAAATGTGTTTTTAATACTCGAAATTACTATTTCATCTTTACCGTCGTGCGAAATTGCGTGGACTGTATACACTGTGATTAAAGTAAGTAAAACTCCTAGACACAGATATACCAGCCTAAGATGTTATCCCTATCGGTGAACTTAGGCGCTATGTCTTTCCACTGCTTAGACTCGACCAGAGAGCTCTAACGTAGTGAGCTATAATGTTGAGATCACTGGTCTCGACAAAGCCAGTCACAAAGGGCAAAGATCAATTATGAAACTCGTATTGCACATTTCTAAGTCGTAGAGAAAGAATAGTCTTCTACTCGCACATAATGGCTATTATTCACTCAGAGAAATTACGAGATTCGCTCCTAAGGTACGTGTATCGTAATTATCAACTCGCCAATAATAGTCATCATTATACGCTCGTTGAAGAAAATACTATTAATTACTGTGTGGATCCATTTCTCCCTTTTCTCCCTCTGATTGAAGATCTGTACTGAGAAATAATATATTTATAGATGTTTGCGGTAAATTTGATGCTTTTATATTTGTAAGTGGATTTCGTAATCTTCGTAATTAAAATGGTAACCATGAATACATTAATCACTCAGTATAACATTAAGCATTTTTATATTGTTTATAGACATGTTATAGTAGTTAATACGTTTAATTGCTGTAAGCATGTGGGGCACTTTGGGAACAAAAACGGGTACTTGGAGAGTGTTCTAATGTACGATACCACTTTTCTGCACATAAAACATTAAAATTAAATTTATTTTTCTATATTTCAGACAGCGATGTACCCTAGGTGGTGGACCGGGAGAGGTGGCTCAGGGCATCAACCAATGTCACTGCAGTGCCTCTGATTGGAGGGGGGTCCTAGGTTCGAGTCCCGACAGTGGAATAATTTTCGACACTAGCTAGGTCGAACTCAACCGCTGTCTCTAGGAGAATCTAGTGGCCAGCTGCTCTGATCGGTAGTTTCCATGGTTTCTCCGGTCAACAGACGAATGCCGCCGAAAAAATACATGCACTATGTATACGCGGCTTTGACGGCTACGCGGACGCGTCTTTAACAGCGGTCTTAGCAGCTGACACGCCCGGAATCATCAATCAAACAACCAACCAGCTCAGAGAGGTGAACACGTTGGACTTCAACCCGGTTAGGAAACCAGGATATATATTCAACTGGAGGAGCTTCAGAAAGACACAGACTTTATCGTAGCAAATTTTTCTAATTTCCTTGGTGTGGTCTTGCTCCATTCTCTGATCAGCTGTTATCTATCGCCGCCCAAAGTACATTTTTTTAAATGTTTTCTTAACTTTTCGATTTATTAATAGTAGAACCGAAACATGACTTAAAGAATATCAAAGAAGTTTAAAATCTCCCCTAAATAGAAATTTTTATTGAAAAATGTGGAGCAGTTTTTTAGAAAATGGCGATTAAGCATTACTGTAAATGTGACATTCGAAGCTGTTTTTCGCTGGAATCTATTGAGTTTTTGAAAAATTTTATTTAAAGTTATTTGAAGTACATCCACTCACAAATGCTATAATGTATACAAATCAATGGAAATGTGCATATTAACGGCGTGAGAGATATTTAAAAAGAATTACAGTTGTGTAATTTTTGAAAAAATAAAGGAATATACCAAAATGAATTTGCGTCATATTAAACAGTGCCAGTGCTAATATCCGTTGGAAACGTTTAAAGAAAAAATTTGAAGCCATTTTTTGAGAAAATGGCGTTTGAGCGTTTCTGCAAGTGCGAAATTTTGAATCCATTTTCACAGAAAACTGTTGAGTTTTTGAGAAACTTTATATGACATATTTTAAAGCACATGCACTGGTAAATACAAAAATGTGAAGAAATTACATCTAATGTAAATATTACCGACGTGGGAGACAAGTAAAAAAAATTTTTTTTGTAATACTTGAAAAAACAAAAGTATAGAAAAATATGGCGTTAATGTCATCGTATAGGGTTCATTTGGTAATAACCCTACCAAAAATTTGAAGCTGTTTTGAGAAAATTTTGTTTCTGTTATTTTTTAAAATTGCAAATATTGCACGCACTATTTCTCGGAAACCTAAAATTTTCAAAAAATTTACATGACCCTTATGAAAGAACTATTTATGAAGAACAAATTTCATTTGAAGGAAAAATCTCCGTATTTAGTTTTGTTGTTGTAGGAAGACGACGTAAAAAATTCAAACTTTTGCAGTTTTCGAAAATTCATAGTTAACTGTGAAAATCGGGCCTATGCCATATTTATGAGTGTACTTTACTTTAATCTTACAAGAAATTAAAAGCAAAAATTTGGAGCCTTTTTGAGAAAATTTTGAGAATGTCCGGGGGGCTTTATGTAAAAGTACCTTCAAATTTTAAAGAATGTTTTTCAACATTTCAAAGCTTCAACTAGAGTCGGGTGGACTGGGGTTTCTTCAATTTGGAAAAAATCGTTGGGATGGTTTAGGCGGTTGTTATTGTTCACAGCCGGACAGACAGACGTACGGACGGACGTTTTGAAGATAACTTTTTCGGTATCAGGGGTCCCCAAAACATGGATTTCCGTTGAAATATCGAAATCGATTTTCCGCAGTATATTTCTGCGTATGTATACGAGAAAATAAATATTTATGAAGTAATGTGTCAGTACATGTCCATATCATCATTCTCTAGTATTTGATTGGCAGTTTTGCAAGAAACGTGTAATGCGATTGTGAAACACGAGAGAAATTATCAATGACACAAATATGCATACTCTATAGACCGAACCAAAAATATTTATATAGCAAACAATTTTGGTTGTAGTGATAACATACGACAACTTATACTTATCATTGATTGATTGATTGATTTGATTTATTTATCGTCGCATCAACTACATATGGTTATTAGCGACTACTTTTATAATTACACAGTCAGTACAAAATAACACAGTAACTCAGAATTATACATATATGGTTAAATACTATTATAAACTTCAATTTCTCTTATAAAGCTAATGAATTTAATGCACTGTTCTTTGTTATTGAGGTCTTTAGGAGAACTTAAATTGTACTTCTTTCTTGAACTTTCATTTTAACAAATGTTCTACTGAAAGAGAAATCTTGCATGAATTGCAGTTATCAGCATCAGTCCTGTTCAGTAAGTGGCTGTGAGAACATTTTGTGTGTCCTATTCTGCATCTTGTCAAGACAACCTGATCGTTTCTGCAGAAGCTGACCGTTAGATTATCATCTTCAAACCTTCTAACTGACCTTAATTTAGCACTGCCTATTGGAAAAACTTGAAGAAAAAATTGGAAACATTTTTAAGAAAATGGTGATTGCGCGTTTCTGAAAATGCGGAATTTTGAGCTCATTTTACAGAGAACTGTTGAGTTTTCGAGGAACTTTATTTGGCATCATTTAATGCACATGTACTCATAAATATAATAATGTGAAGAAATCTCCTCTAATATCAATATTATCGACGTGAGGCAAAAGTCAAAAAAATAATTTTTTAACATTTTTTTTAAAAAAAAGGAATAGACCAATATGGCGTTTATGTCTTCATATAGTGTGCATTTCGTACTTCTTCAACCAAAAATTTAAAGAAAAAAATTGGAGCCGTTTTGAGAAAATCTTGTTTTGGTAATTTTTTAAAATTGCAAATATTTTACCTGTTACACGAAAACTACTAAAATTTTCGAAAAAATGCACATGACCTTATTGAAAGAACTACTTATGTACGACAAATTTCATTTAAAAAAATCTCTATCTTCAAATTTGTAATTGTAGGAAAAGCCGAAAAAATTCTAACTTTCAAAATTTCCGAAAATTCGGAGTTAACCGTGAATATCGAACCTATGCCCCCTTTATTAGTGTACTTTGCTCTATTTTTACAAGAAATTTAAAGCAAAAATTTGGAGCCGTTTTTGAAAAAAAATTGAAAATTACTGGTGTTCTTCATGTAAAGTATTCCTAAATTTTAAAGAATGTTTTTCAAAATTTCATAGCTTCAACTAGAGCCAGATAAACAGGGGTTTCTTCAATTTGAAATAGATCGTAGGTGTCGTTTAGGCGCTAGTAGTGTTCACAGACGGACGGACGGACGGACGAACAGACGGACGGACAGACAGATGGACGAACTGACAGATGGACGGACGGACGGTCGTTTAGAAAAACACTTTTTTGGTGTCAGGGGACCCCAAAACGTATTTCCGTTGAAATCTGGAAATCGATTTTCCACAGCATTACGTAACTTTCTATAGTCTACGTACATTACTTCGTATAAACGTACGTATACGAGAAAGTAAAAATGCAAAGAAATGGAAGAACGTACCCTATGGAGCGATTAGGAAGTACATTCAATCATTTGCATTACAAGTGTTTGAATGTACAACTGATGAATTACAATGCGGATATAATATGAAAGAACATGTTTTACCTCATTACATAAAATAAAATCTACAAAGGCTACCGTATTTTGTTTTTAAATTTATTCGGTGGGAACTTGTGCCAGAAATGCTTTGCCTGAAGATAACCGAAGAGGTACATGAATTTATTGAAGGTAATTTTTTAAGTAACATTATCTTGAATGCTATGTCGAATATTTGTTAAAGTTTGTACAAAATTGAGGGAGATAAAGTTGGAAATGGAAATGAAATATTATCACTTTATACTTTGAGATGTATTTTTCCACTGTAAAAACAAGAAACAACAGTTAGGAAACAGAAGACGTTTATCTGTTTACCTTTCCAAACCTTGTTGACTGTGACGAATGACAGTTCATGTTAAAGTAGTTTGCTTAAAATTACAAAACTTTTGCGTTAATTTGAATATCAAACATGGAAAATTAAATGTCGTGAACCAAGCTACGACAAATATTTTGATTGATGGCGCTACTTTTTGAAACAAACGGGAATCGAGTGAAACAACTCCTTTCTGAAAGTGTGCAGTGAGATCGTACTCTTCTTACACTTATTAACTTTCAGTGGAGTAATTAATCGAGGGTTAAATAAGTGTGTTTGGTGTGTCAAAAAAGTAATGTAAATAATATATTATTAAAACGTAATTTGTGAATAATACTAACGTATGTTAATTTGAGGATGCGAAAATTATTAAGTTTGTAGAACACGTCTTCTACAGAATCTTTATTTTATCTCGCAACCCGTCTGTGTTAATGTGCTCTTGTTTTGGCAATTTGGCAACCTTGTGAAATACCTTTGGTATCCCTTTTAATTTTAACGACTCTTCGGCAGTCCCGTGCTCTCAGGTTTTGGGGCCAGGAAATACGGCTATTTGGACCGGAAGAAAGGTTCTGTCTTTAGGCATTCTTTCTTTTTCGTTTCATTCATACGCTTAGGAAAGAAGAATCGACAAAATTGTCATTTTATGGAGCTGTAATATGTTTACTAATTATTTTCAATAATTATTAATTTATTTCTTACCGGTTGAGTTTAGCCCGGAGCCAGCATTACCGCTGTCTCAGCAGAGACTCTCACCGGGAGGTTCCAGGGTTTGAATTGCAGTGGTGGCAGGATTTTCGTCACCAGCTAGGTTCCTAGGCCGATAATTCAATAATGATTTTAATTCTATAATTTCTAGACCAGATTTTAATTAAATAATGATTTTAATTCAATAATTTATAGAACCGTTTTTAATTCAATAATTATTGTAATTCAATAATTTCTAGAACATATTTTAATTCATTGACAGTGCACCCTAACTCAATAACATCTTGCATCCATATTCCCCTCTTTCAGCCCTTCAAAACCCGGTTCATCCATCTACTGTTTCTTGTCTTTGCACACAATTCACTTTTCCCCATAGCATATAAATAAATAAATAAATAAATAAGTAAATAAATAAATAAATAAATAAATAAATAAATAAATAAATAAATAAATAAATAAATTGTCTGAAAAAATTGTCTGAAAAAATTCCATGACTAGCCAATCCCTCAATTACTTACAAATTCAACTACGCTTTACTCTTGTTATAAATATGAGATGTGTTTTAATTGCAATTTCTTTATAATTTTCTAATTCTTCAGGTGTATATTCAATATCTGATAATGATTTATTTGTTAATAGACCTAATAATCCATCAGTACCTTCATATTTTTCCCTTATGTAATAATATCATCATTATTAAATTCAACTCTTGTGTCACCTTTATCATTAGCATTATTGATATACTATTTAGGTCCTAAATGTGTAATTCTTTTCATTTTTTCTTTTCTTCGTCTTCTATTACTTTCAATGGTTTTTCTAATTCTAATCTTTTTGGAGTATCTGGTGATTAATTTAATTGCTTTTCAAACGACGATTTTGAGTGTGTTGCTGGTATTGGAAATAAATATGTATATCACAATAAAAATCATATTTTTAGATACTAATTGTGTATCGTGTTCGTGTTCAATAGATTTAATGACTTGTTTACCAACATGATCTACTTTACCACCTAAAGCATCTAATTTATCTACAGCAGGTTGATCATTTTTATATTTTTCATATTGATTACAATCATGTTCTTTCCATTCTCGCAATATATAATTTATTTTCCCTTCTGTTCTGTTATTTACTTTGGCTTATATTTTGCAAACATTTATCAAGCAAGAAATAAAGATATTACGTCTGTGTGTTAAACAGAAAAGGTTTTATATTGCGTCTGTCTGTTTTTCTGTTTAAATACTAATATTTAAATTTTATATCTTAATAAGCATTATAAAGAACACAAGCCATGCGTGAACTCACACACCTGCTGTATGTATTTTTACATTTTGTTGTGTTAACTCACGACGCAACGCGTCTCCTAACCCCTTCTTGGGTATTGAGCGCTAAAGCACCTCCGTTACTTTCTACGTACATTCTGGAGAAATCCTCCGTTACTGTATGTATTTCTGTCCGTCACATCTCATCGCACTCGAGGTAGCATCTCCGCGTACGCGCCTCCCACCACGCGCTCCTGCGTCACTCCCCAGCGGCCAGAATTGAGAAGGAAAGAGGAGAGGGGTAAGGTTTAGGACACTTCACAGGGGTTGGACTAGCCCTTGTGAAGCAGCCAAACTCGTTTTGTTGAAACAAATTTCACATGAGATTCGACGGGAATCGAACCCGAATCGCCTTGGTGAAAGGCGAGTAACTTTGCTCTGCGCCACGAGATGTATGAAATAGCTGCGCACCTATTTTATTAAACACGATTGTTATTTCTATATTTACCATAAGTTAATATTAGTGTCATGTCAATTGTTATAAAACAAAATGTTTCATCCCAACATAATTGACATACGTTTTTAAATTCATTCAATTTCATATCACCACCTACAAATTCATGATAAATATGTTTAAGATTAAGATCATCTAGTCTAAATATATTAAAAAAATAAACTAACTCTAATCAATTGCTTAGGAATTTTTGAATATGTTTGTACTAAATACAGGCAATAATCCTTTACGTAAAATATTCACCAATGCTTAATATTAATCTTGTTCAAAAGATTTTGAATATACAAACACATGATTAATTTTATCCCAATTTAACCATTCTGGACTCATGATATAATTATCAATCAATAAAAATGTTTTACCACACCCACTTCGTTCTATAATAGCACATTGTATAGAGATGGTAATAATTTCCCATGTTGCATTTTTAGAAAAAAACATTTTGTAAACGTATTTTTTAATCTCAATATTTTTTTACTAATTTAAATGAATAAAATATTGAAGCTAAGTGGATCATCTTCAGCATTACATAAAAGGCTTACTACCCCAATATATTCTAAAGTTGCATGTGTTGGATTCTATTTTACATTTCTAACACCTAATTTAACTTAAAATAATAATAATAAATTACATTATGAACATAAAAAGAAAGACATGTTCTCACAATTCCTTCAGGACAATATAATATTGAAAGTTTAGAAAATTATATACAGTTTCAGGCACCATTTAATTCAGCAATTATTACTATTCAATCTATCGTATTCGTAATCGTATTCTCAGTAAAATTGTAATTAAAAGTGCATTTAAATTAAATTTTGGTGCTGTAGATTCTATTGGATCATTATTAGGTTTTCAAAATCAAATTGCTAAAAAAACGAACCTACTATCGCTAAATCAATATTTCTTCTTGATTGTCAAAATATGTTTACAAAAAAAGTATCCAAAGTTTTTTATGTACTATCGCTAATAATATTCCTAAATTCAGTCCATTTGATACATTTGGTGTACATTTTAATTGGGCTGATGGGATGATTCTAAAAGAAAATGAGAAATTTCATAGATAAACAAATATTCTAACATCGTTTAAACCTCAGCCGAATTATCAAATGTCTATTATTTATGAACTATCTTATCCATTATTTGTCCCAGTTTGTCATCAAATAAGTCCTTATTTTCGAATTACAGATTAACAAAATAATGAAATTATTTTGGTGCCAAAATAATGAAATTAATGGTGCTACGGCCACTGTTATTTTAGAATTAAAAAATCATCTGTTTTTATTACCTTATAGATGGATAAAATTAAAAGTTATCAATGGCAATTGCTTCTTGATACTGATCGTAGCAAGAATAATATTGGACAACCTAATCAAACGACAGATATTTGATATGAATGTAGGACATTTTTGGATGCATATCGAAAGACGCGAATCGATACATCTGTCACGGCGTGATTTATTAAATTACTTGGGAAGGTATTTCTGGGGGTAAGCAACTCGCTAGAGGATCAGGAACGCTACAACCCTTAGGAGGAAGTCTCCAGAGGATCTTGGCATTCAAAGAGAAACACTGCACTTACTCTTAATACTATTTAATAATGTTAAAGTTTACATCGTAAATGCGTACGCTTATTAAGAGGGTTGAAGACCCGTAAACAATTATGAAATAGAACCCTTAGGTTATACGAAACAACTCGGCCATTCTCCACTGTACCCTGTTTCGACTTGTCATCAGATGTCTCGTGGCTGCGGCTTGTCCTGGCTGCGCTGGGACGTGATGTCGGGCAGCGTGACGGCTTTAGACAGTAGATCGCAGGAGAACGAGTGTGCTGGCCAGGGGCGGGCACAGAATATAAAGGCGCGGAGTGACGCCTAAGGCGACGCCCTGGTGTGTCACGTGCATTGCGTCGCGGAAAGGGGTGAGGCCACGGAATCCTGTTGTTCTTCGTGGTTAACTGAGGAATCCCCGCTGGGTAGGCCAGGCCGCAGCCGTCCTGTTATTCTCGGTTTGTAGGAGCGCCTCGCTGGCGCCAGGACGCCGCGCCTGTGTCCGGCCTATCCCTATGACGTCAATGCACGGGTCACGCTTGGACGTTACCCATTAGTAGTGACCTATAGGGTCAACTATTCTGTGACACATCTATTATCAAATTATTTACAAAAATGTATCTGATTATTCTGAATACAGAGGTAAATCGTATGTTAAACTTATCGATAATTTTGTACATTATTTATTTTCATCTATTAGTGTTTAAAAAGAGGACAAAATTAATTTAGATTAGATTATCCTGGTATTACATCGTTTACAAAAAAGTATTTTTTAAACTAATGAATTAATTCCATTAGATATTGCTGGTATTAGTTCTAATCCAAAATTACAATCGAAAGAGGATGAGATGCTATATCCATTGAGATTATTAGATGTTTTTTTGATAGGTTTTAAAGAAATTGCACGGGAAGGACATTTTACGATTTCATTTACATGGTCACCTACGCTATATGGATGGACATCTAAAAAATCAGATGGTACTGTTGATACTGGAACATTACCAGGACAAGGAAAAATAATAATTCAAAATTTTGAAAGTAATGTACCAATTGTATATTATGAATCTTCTTGATGGAAATAAGCAATTTCCATCAGAATCTTCGAATAGAACACCATAAACTATTTATAAAAAAGCAAATTCTTTTTCATTTACAGAATTTAAAAGAATTACGAATAATAAGAATAAAAATTTAGAAATGGCGATATCACCACTTCTTTTTATTGCAAGATATCCTTTTTATTTGATAAATACGTATATTAGAAAAAATGTAGATGCTGCACGAAAAACATGCATAAAATTATGTGCTTCATTTCACAATGTTATTCCTATATAATCTATGGTAAAAAGTTTAACATATGATTTTCAACATAGTGTAATTCAAGAATTTTTTTTAATATAAATGAAGAAAAACGGATGTTTGTTTGGTTTTTGAAATAGATGACTGGAATATTTGAGCAATGAAAGTGGTTCAAGTCAGTAAGTTATGAAATATTTTGACTTATAATATGTACAATGTAAAACTGTTCTGCGTATTTTGACCTATAATACTAAGTGTAGGTACACTGTAAAACTGATCTTCGTATTTTGACCTAGAATACTAAGTTTAGGTACACTGTAAAACTGATCTACGTATTTTAACCTGTGATTCAATTGCCTTAATTATTCATGCCCAATGTATTAAAAAAATGGCAAAAGCACTCCGTGCATTAGACACTAGCTACACCGTCCAATGGACGGGACTTATTATTTCGCAGTTCCACTACGATCTAATCATTCTTTCTATCTAACACCTTTTCAGATGTCACCGGGGAATACCTATAGAAAAGAGTCAGAATGCTTTTGGAATAATCTGAGTTCTTTCCTCATTAGTTGTAATTTCAAACTTGATGCAGTATGCAATACACTTCTTTTTAGGGCCCACTCGTTCGAAGAAAGCATGAGCATACACATACTACTTTTAGACTACCTGGCGCCCGGCTTCGTCCCTGACTTCTCTTCACGGACTTCGGCCATCCGGCTTCATCCCTGGCTTCTCTTCACGGACTTCGGCCATCCGGCTTCATCTCTGGCTTCTCTTCATGGACTTCGGACACCCGGCTTCACCCCTGGCTTCTCTTCACGGACTTCGGACACCCGAATTCATCCCTGGCTTCTCTTCACGGACTCCGGACACATCCGGCTTCATCTCTGACCTCTCTTAACGGACTTCGGTCATCCGGATTCATCCCTGGCTTCTCTTCACGGACTTCGAAAACCTTGACAACGCCTCTGGCACTAACGGACAACTGAACCGTGATCGACAACGCGCCTCTGACCTGACTAGGCCAAGACTACCAGTGAACCTACAACCAGCTACGGGTGAGAGTTACGAACCCGACTGGTTTAAGAGACTACACTTCTGGTGAAGGACAAACGCCGCGCGGCTGCAGCAGCAGCCGGCAAAAATGGAACCATTGGACAAAAAAGTCACTTGCCGATAAGGCCAGCCATCACCAGGAAACAAACAATGCACGACGACCGGCGAAAGAATGATCTCACCAACACGAGGGATCAAAAAAGGACAAAACTACTACATGATGCCCGCGGTATATCAGACAGTGACATGGAAGTAGTGGACGAGTACCCCGCGGAGCCGCGAGGCAAAGGCAAGGGCAAACCCACGCCCAAGGCTGGACAACCAGGCAGCAAGATTCTGGGAGAGGGTGGCGAGACCTACGAATTCCCTACAAAATTCGCGCGCACTACCCTTCCATCACTTCCTCCAATTATTTCCATGAATAATCGTTTCTCAGTGCTTCAGGACCAAGAACAGACAACAGGACCAGGACCTTCCGGTACAACAAACAACCATGATGACAACACAGATGACGCACATGACACTAAAAACCCCATCAGACTGACTTCCGGATTAAAACCCCGGATCGGAGCCTACCACCTGGACCTCAACAAGATCATAGGCTGTAAGACTCTTGTGAAAGACCTAAATGAATGGACCAAAAACAATATTGACGCACGTTGCAACAAGGCCCAATTGATTATACAACCAAAGACAATGACCGTCCACTATAAAGTGGGACAAAGGCTCGAGTTTATTAAACAGGACAGCAACATACGGAAACTTTACTTCTTTGATTAGCCTACCTACTTCTATCACAGTGCAATAGCTACTCATAGAGAAAAGTTCGTTATCAACGGATTACCCCCGAACTCAAATACACAGGACCTACTGACTGGCATACGCGACACATACAGCTTTCCCATATACCATCTGTCAGAAATGCAGAAAATGGAACAAGACAAAACCATAAGGCACCTAGGACTATACGTATGTGAGACGGACAAGGACCTGATACCGTCAATAAAAGAAACTATCCAATATGTGTCATACTATAGTATTAGGATTGACTCCTACAAAAATAATAACATAACCCCGCTGCAACAAGTGCCAACAATTTGGGCACACCAAGAATCATTGTTCCAGGAAATGGGTCTGCGGCAAATGCGCTCAATCACACGACACCGTCTTTTGCACCAGCACCCTTATAAAGTGTGCCAACTGCTCACAAAACAACGAAGCATCCTGGCCGAGCTGTGCAGCTCTCCAACTCGCCAACAACTCCCGACTTCAAGCAATCGTCAGACTAAGAGACCGAAATAGTAATCGTACCAACCAGCCCCCACCAGCCTTCTGCCATGAATCCTTCCCCGAACTTGACGGCAGAACCTTCGCGGATACTACTGCGAACAGAACTGACAACCAGGATTCTTCGACTACAACTGGCAACAGCACCAGTAACACCCTAAAAGAAATCATCGACTTCATCAAGAACAACAATATTACCAAAATCATCCAGATAATAAAACACATTATCAATATTTTTAAAGGACCCGAGGACATACTCACGAAACTATTGACTGCTGCGACAAAAATATGCGAACTGTTTTAAACAGGCAGAACAACAGACAACACTACTTAAGACTAGCAACCTGGAATGCACAAGGCAGACTACACGACAAAAAAGCTTCAATCAGACAGTTTCTTGACTACTCCATCGGGGCACTTCTTATTCAGGAAACCTGGTTAAAACGTATCCAACCTTTCTCCATCCCCAAATTCCTCATATAGAGAACAGACCGGCCAATAACCATGGGCGGAGGAACAGCCATCTTAATTCGGAGTACGATCCCACATACCATCCTCCCGACTCCCAGTACCTCTTTCGGAACTACCTCCATTCAAATAGGAACAAAATTAGGTCCAATAAAAATCGTTTCAATGTATAACAGACCTCACAGCAGACTGAAAGCAGCAGACTTGGACCAACTGACAGACGCACAGCCTCTATTATAGTGGGCGACTTGAACGCTAAACTGACGAATTGGGGGTGCAAGTACGACAACCAATCGGGACGAGACCTACACAACTATCTCCTAACCAGACCTACCTTAAACTTTCTCGCACCTCAGGAACCTACCCACATGATAAACGACGAACCAAACGACATTCTCGACCTTGTAATTCACTCCACATCCATCATCGTCACGAATCCCTACCCCTGGCACGAGTTAATATCAGATCATCTACCAATAATATTCACGGTTCATATAACGCCTTACTCTCTAGCCCCGCCCATTCACCGTCCTCGCACCATAGACTGGAAAAACTTCAAGCATCTCATATCGAAAAAGATAAAAACTCCTTCATCCCTTAGTACCTGCCAAGAAATAGATAAAGCCATAGCCCTTCAACCATCAGATCAAATCCGCCATCCGCAAATCTACATTATATTCTTCGCCACATTACTTCCAAAACCTTCCGAATGAACTCCTAGACCTCATCAGACAAAAAAGACGAGCACAAAGACGTTACTACCGAACTAGACAAAAAGAGGGCAAGACCGTTTACCAACAATTTAAACGTGCACTCCACGACAAATTGACGCAGCACCACAGAAATACTTGGAACAAAACTATACGGGACGCCAATTTAAAACACCCTGACCGACTATGGAAAATAATTAAAACCATGAAGGCAGCCCCACAACCTATCTCTCCCATAATGCTACCAGATAACACCCTCACATACGATCCCAAGGTCATTTCTGGGTTCGCCCAATTCCACTCCTCCAAATTCCCAGAAACCAACCCCCACTCCCTTCATCCGCTATTTTTAATTTCTTCAAAACCCCACCACTTCCAACTGCTCAGCAACAGTTGTGGACTTTTACTGATAACGAAATACGAGATGAAATTCGACTTCTTGATTCGACAAAAGCTGCAGGCCCGATGGAGTTCAGACGGCGGCACTAAAACATCTGACTCACAATGCGATTCACCATTTGACTGTCATTTTCAACGCATGCATACGTCTATCTCATTACCCCTCCATCTGGAAACATGCCACCATCATGATCCAAAAACCAAACAAAGACCATAAACAACTTAGCAGGTACAGACCAATCAATATTTTACCCACTCCCAGCAAACTCTTTGAACGACTTTTACTCAGACGAATGACACCACTTCTGACTAACGTATTACGAAAAACACGGTTTGGTTTCAGAGACAATAGGTCAGCGGTACTACAGACTCTACGGCTCGCCCTAGACGTGCCAACATCCCTACAATATCCATGTGACGTCCCAGCCTTATTTACAGATTTCAGCAGTGCCTTTGACTCAGTCAACCACGAGATCCTCCTTCTCAAAATAAACCATACATCCCAGAATTCCTTCCGTCGTTTTTGAGAAATTACTTCTCCCTGCGCTCCTTCCGCGTAAGACACCTTTCATGCTATTCCTCTTCTTATTCCATCCAAGCCGGCGTCCCTCAGGGCGCTGTGCTGTCTCCTACCCTATTCAACATTTTCATCAATGGCATACCAGTACCTCACAATGTAAATGACTATACTTGACGACCTGGCATATACTGTGACCAACCACACGACTAAAATGGAATTATGGAAATTACGACAAGCCGCTAACCTTCTCACAGTCTGGGCCATAGAAAACCAAAAAAACAACGCATCCAAATGTCAAGCGATCATATTTCAATGAAAAAGAGCAAATCCAGCAATAGCCCGCATTCAAGTCAATGACGTGGACATTCCATGGAAACGAGAAGTGACGTACCTTGGACTGATATTCAACTGTAAACTACTGTGGACGCGACACATCAAGGACAAGACCCAAAAAGCACACCGGACAATCAACGCCTTACTGCCCATCATGACAAACAAGAACGTTAAAAACAAAACAAAACTTTACATATACCATACGTACATCAAGCCAATAGCCACATATGGCGCTGAAACATGGGCCTCGACTTTCCAATCAAACTACATCTTGCTGACCAGACTGGAAAACGGAATAATCAGACCGCCTTACAGACCCGCACCTGACGACTGCTACCTCGCCATTAAAACGCAGCACGACATTAAACCTCTTGCGACAGAAACCTACGAAACTGCACGGAAACGACAGCTAGAAGCAATGTACAATTCTTCCTTCTCTGCTTTTGTCTAACCTCATCGTCATATCATGAACAGAACCATCCCTCAGAACAGGAAGCGCCACCCGCTTGACATATTCACCCTACCTCCACCTTCTCCCACAATATAGCTACATAGACCATACCACCAGGCACCTGGACAACCTGTACTTACATTCACGATTTTATAAAACTTCTGAAATGACTTACCTCTCTACTAAACGACTTGAGTTCCCTACAATACAGAAATGCCCCCCCATTTTCCAACAATTTCCATACACCATATACAGTTTTACCAATACCTTAACAAAACAAACAATCGGACGCAGTACCCTCAAATAAAATAACCCATCTAAAACTCCTTTAACGAAATAACCCATCGGACATGTTCCCAGCCCTAAAATTACACCTGCATTAAAATAACCTGTGTCCCTTCCTACACCTTAATTAAGAAACCTACCTCCTCCCACAATACCCTCCCTTTAACAAAATAACCTTTCTAAATCCTAGACCTAACAAATTAACCCGTCTTCTCATGTCCAAACGCTTCCATGTCCTTTCACGCTTCCCATACGCCATTCTCTCCTATCACCAGTTCATCTGGGGGATGGAGAGATAAGAAAGATTGTTTTTGCACCATGTTAAAATCACACACATGCTGAGGAGTACAAGCTCTGTACAGGCAGCACGACTAAACACACATACGCAGAGAGAAACATAGATATGGCACTTGAGATACCGTGTTAGCGATGTACGTGTAACCAAGTGATGTGCTTTTAGCGATTTCAGTGTTTAATGCAGTTTACGTATCTGAAACGCGTAAAAATTAGAATATAATGTATCTTAAGCGCGTAAAACTGGGATAATATGGAAATGCAAATTTTGAGATCTAGGGTTCTCAACAGACCTCAACGCCTCAAAACATGTAACATTGTTAATATTTTGGGATTAATATATGAAAATATAGGAATTTATAGCAAAAATTAGAATTTGAATACAAAAAAAAAAATGGAAATATTAAAAAGTTATAAAAAATGACAGCAATTGGAATCTGGTCTAGGACGCTCCCGTCATATACTACTATTAGTAATTTCTCTAGATCCTTCTCCAGAGTTCGTGCTTTCTCCATACTTGATTCTGCATTGTCCTCTAAGTATCGTACGCCTTCACGCCTCCACTGTTGGAACACCGTCCCACTCTCCGAAGAACCTTTTACTCGCCTAACAACATACGCGATCCTTTTGGTAGTGGGATGGCACTAGAGGGGCTAATGAAACTGATCGCTTTTCCGCGTGGCGCGGCAGGTGTCGCTAGGCTGTGGGGCTGTGATTGTCGCCCGCTTCCTGTCGCCTATGTAGAACACAACGCGCTTTGAGCCGCAGAATATCAAGTAACACCTAGCTTAAAATTGCATCAAGCAATCGCGCGACGCTGCCGCCAGTTCTAGCCCATGCAGGACATGGCTTTGGTTTCCGTAGTGAGAGTGGCATAAGTTCATCATTAAGTTCCCCATTCCAGGTACGGTACCTTAATCTCAGGGGAGACTTATTATGACCTTTGGCCGACGATATTTTTTCCAAGCTGCCTGGTGTTTGAATTTGTGGCACTGAGGTGATATATTCTTTTCCAGGAAGGAATTAATTTCCAGGACTTTATTTCCTACTTTCTCTATAGCCGGGGTTCAGGTTCACTATAACCGAATCTTCTTATGCTTATTTGTAATGTAAATGTAACGGGACTTACGCTCACTATAACCGAGGGTTCACTATATCCGAGTTCACAATAACCAGAAATTGTACTTACGTATTAAATAGAACATGTAGTATTGATGCGGCAGAAATCAGCGATTTTTTGACAGAAATACTCCCATTATGGGGCCCTAGTATCGTCAAAGTGAATTAATCATGATCCTACAAGTAGATGCAGAAAATTATTTCCTCTAGTACAGTGATGTCAAGGTCTATGCCACCAGCAGCAGTCCGTGGTACGAGTAGCACGACGAAATTACGTCTCCTCGTTGATCATCTCGCCACAAGAGAGCAGTAGATATCATCCTGTCTTCCTGAACGCTTTACATATGAAATACGATTAGGCAGGATTTAGAGAATAAACTGAAGAACGTTGGTTATTATTTTTTATTATATTTTTATTTTTATTTTTCTGTGCATATCCTCTTTTTTACATGCGATTCCATCTAGTTGGTAAAATCAGAATCTAGAGATCAGGAGAGACAAATTCGTAAACTATTTCTCAAATATTCATTACTGTATCGAACTTTGTGCTGGGTTTTGAGCAATTTTATTACTAAAAATGCTTGTTCACAGACATATGTGCCACCTTACATAGATATTATTCGAGCAGCACTATCTATTAAGTTTGGAAACTGTGATTTATCGAGTGCCCTGTAAAATTCTATTAAACATTTTGCATGTACAGCAATATTTTCACATAGGAACGCTTCCTCCCAATCTGGATCAAAATATTTTAAATCCTAGAACACCGTGCTTCAAGTTTCGACAACGCCATCACTATCGAAAAACAGTGGGGTTATTACTCATAGTTTACTTTCCCGACGCTAATTGCGCTGACAGCTCGTGACATGCTGCGGTGCCACAAAGCGTGCCACTGGCACTCGTAGGAGACCTTGACTTCACTGCTCTAATATGTTGTGTAGTCAGAATGCAGGTATTACCTAACGTTTTACGAGATTCCGGAAAATTGGTTGATGTCAATTCATTTAAGTCACGCCTGCCCATTTGGCTCTAGTAGAGCGCGGGCCCTTGGCAGCGGTTCTCGCCTGGACTCCTGTACTGCGATTTATTCAGAGCTGCGTCTGACAGGTCATCAGCTGTTACGGTGCCATCCAATCGGGAGTTTGCACGTCACAACAGTGACGTCACAGTGGCGGCGTTTAATCTTCCGATTGGGTGACACCGTAACAACTGATTTACGTCAGACGCAGCTTTGAATAAATCCAAGTAGCAGAGAGTGGAGTCATTGTGGAGGGAGTGGGGATGCGTAAGGTGGGGACGAAAGGGTGCAGTCGAGTGATCTTCAGAACGGTGTGGCGCACTCCTCGTGCGTTGCGGACCCGTTGACAAGTTCCCAGCGAGAGGTGCCTGGGAATTGGGCTGAACAAACGCATTGGCATTAATAGTATCATTTATTAAATTGTACATTAAAATACCAATATTCGTGATAACAAAATAAGTAACAATTTTATATTGTAATATGTGTTTGTCATAAAAAAGGCACTTGGGAGCTAAGGCAATAAAAATGTGAAATAGTATACTAAATGTTTGCAAAATGATATCGATCCAAACTAAATTTATATTTCGTTCATACCTCACTTCAGCGTAAAAGTCGTGGTTTTTAGATTGTTTTTAAATGTATTATTTATGCTTCATACTTACAATGAATTAAAACCCTTCATAATATTTTTAACCAATTTTAAGCAAAAGTTCTAATAATATATTTTCCTTAAATACGTTTTCGAAATTTCTTGAAGTAGCATTCTAGTATTTGCCTATTTTTTATTCAGCTTCACACTGCAATTGTTATATGCTTTTTATGTCCACAGCAAAAGGATTTTCAAGTTTAGCATCACTATACATGATCTTAAAAATCACGAACTATTACATTCCTTTTATTTCTATTCGTGTCGACTTGCATGTTTGCGCACACTGTCCCATACCAATGTTGGAAAGAAAATGATAATTCGCGTGCTCCTGCACCATGCACTCCAAAGACGATGGCTTTATGAGTTCAACCGCCCTGCAGTCCCCTCCTAAATCCATTTTCCCTACCACTAAGTGACGTCTGGACTAAACGCAGCTCGCGGGTGAATTTCCGGGCTTCTGAAAACCGAGCAGTCTCGTGGCCGCTCCACGAGCCAAGAGAGTAGGCGTGTATTGTGTAGACGTTCCATTTGAGGTTTGACTGAATTGAGATGACCACATGCTCCCTTCCGGAGTGTACCTCATATTGTGGGACAATGTTTAGATATGTAGGTAGTTTGTTTCTTTGTTTTTTCTTCCTTTTGACTTCATGTCCATTGTGTAGACACTTACATTTACACTACACTACGACACATGACAGAAGACCAGACGGGAGCTGAATGCTTGTCTCGGCTGGGGTGGTGCCCCACTGGTGAGAGATACCTGGTTTGAGAAAACCACGCAAGCCGACGGGCAGTTCGATGTCGCCATCCACCAGTAGTCCATCGACCGGAATCCAATAAACTCCCGCGATCAAATCATGCACTACACCTACAGGAATGGTGGCCTTAAAGAGTTGACGCGCGTGGAATCACTAATCAATAAATCAATCAATCCATTTATAGGTATTTTCACTTCTCATTTTTAGAACACCTAAAGATGGCCATGAAAATGTGACTGAAATGTTGGGTCTCCTATTTTTAACTGATTGCACCGATTTTGCACACTTATATCTCTATCTGTTGAACTTTGGTCAACAATTGAACATTCCATTAAATGATGACAATCCATTACTGCTGATGACTTGTATGCTATTGCATTTACATAGCTTTTGATGTTTATTGGATACATTTTGTAACTTCAACGCTTCATAATTGATTTTGGTATATTAAGATGTTTTAGTTTACATGAAGAAAAAACGTCTGGCATGTCACGAACGACTTTCAAGAAAACCCGTAGACGTTTTAGTAAACTACTAGGCAGATCCACGTCGTTTGACGCCGATAATGCAGTAGTATATTTGCCTGTCACGCAAGAGGAATATTTAAGTTATTTCCTTTTCTCGAATAGAGTATTGGACGACTGTGGGAACATTTTTTGGTGTTTACCTACAGTCAGAGTTATTCAGATGCTTTTTTTTTATTGAAGCAAGTGCCATTTCTTAGAATAATTGATGGATATTAAAGATCCAAGATTGCTCAGTCTGAACATGTTCCACAGTTTTAACAGCCCGTACTTTTCGATACACTTACTGGGAAGAATATTTGTGGCCCATGAATTAAGTGTTACAGGTGCATAAGACAATTCAGGTAGATCGTAATGGTGCATTGAAGTTTGTTTTGTGAAAAGGTAAATACATTCAGAAATATTGTAAATAGGTATTACACGTCGTTAGTATTTCGAAAATGAATTTCTTCAGTTTTTACTTAGTATGATTTTTTTGGTTATTTAAGATCGCATCAACATATATGTCATTAGCGACCACTAACAGTGAAGATGAAACGAAATGGCGATGATAAGGGGTGAAAGGAGAAAAATAACTTCTTATGGAATTTCTGTAGGAATAACGTTTACTGGTTGTTCATGTCGTATACATGACAATGACTAAAATTTCTCATTCTGGCCGGTAGGTCCTCACTAGGGCGTGTCCTTATAACGGCTGCTTTAATCATCTGTGACTGTATTCCCATAAACTGATTGTATCATGTCGTAATACATGACAATGACTAAAATTTCTCATTCTGGCCGGTAGGTCCTCACTAGGCGTGTCCTTATAACGGCTGCTTTAATCATCTGTGACTGTATTCCCATAAACTGATTCTTTTTTTGATGGTGTAAGTTTCACATTCAGTACAAAACAGGTGGAGGAGTTCGAAAGACATCTAAACGTGGATGTCAGTGATGCTCGATTCTCACTTTATCACGAGTGGAACCTCTGAATGCCACTTATGTGATTTGATTTATTTTCGTCAAATTACATCAAAATAGTATTGACCTATGGAGAACTGTTATCAAAAGAGATTTAACCTTATTGATTGATTGATTGATTTTTTCGTGTTTCTGGACGCGTCAACTGCTTCGGTCATTAGTCCCATTAGTGCAGTGCATGCTTTTTCTCGGGAGATGGTGATTTGCCCTTCGCTGGATGGCGAGATCCGGCACCGACCTACCGTCGGCTAGTGGGGTTTCCCCCTAACCAGGACTCACACCAGCGGGGCACCGCCCCAGCCGGGACAAGCTCTAATCACCCAACCGGTCTCCCGGAATATGTGGTAGTGTAGTGCATGTTAGTGTAAGTGTGTGTGTGTAAGGGGAGAGGATAGGAAAAGGAAGAGGAAGGAAAGATCGCGCGCGGTCCGTGGCCCGTTTGGTAGGGTACTGCTCCGACATTCGCCTGATGTTGATCGGAGAAACCACGGAAAACTACCGATCAGAGCAGCCGGCCGCTAGAATTCTCCTCCAGACAGCGACTGAATTCGACCTAGCTGAAAAGCTAGTGTCGAAATCCTGCCGCCGTGAGGACTCGAACCTAGGACCTCCCGGTCGGAGGCGCTGCAGTGGCATCAGTTGATGCACTGAGCTACCGCTCCCGGTGATTTAACATTATAATCAGTTTGGGAATATTTTTGCATGTACTCACATGGATATTTTTTCTGGTGCATCTGACGTTAGTTACTATTTAATTATCCCATTTTTACAGCGCGTGCGTGGCAGAAAGAAGTATCTTGTCCCAGCAGTGACAGGGGTGAGATAGGTGGGACGGAATGAATAGGGGAGGAATGAATAGTGGAGAGGAATGAATAACGGCAGAGGTAATTGAAGAATTAGGCTCAGGGGATAAAGTACGTGGACCCAGTGGAGGTACGGAGGATGGAAGAGAACTAGCAGGTATGGGTGGGGATGTGTCTTGGGCAGGACACTGCCGAGGATGTGAAAGAATGTGTTTTGCAAGCTCGCTACCGAGTGCATGTTTTCCGGCAAAAATTAGGTAAAAACCATGGCGGGTGAAGTGCTTTTATGAGAGAAATTTTAGCTGCAATAGTTTAACATTTGTGTTTGAGAGGAAGTTTCTATTAGTTGTTTGCGTGCCTAATTTCTTTGCACAAAGTTAGTTTATTGTACCAGAAGGGCAGGGTCGACATTATAAAATTCGTGTTTTGGGCGGCAGGTTGTTTGTCAACATGTTGGTCAGGTGTAAAGTGACCGCTCAAATTAATGTCATGATGCCCTCCTATGATGCTAAACTGTTTGTTTTGGTTCGTGGATGGACATGCCGATTATTGCAAGGGGTAGTGAAGATTGGAAAGGGAAGGAAACTCTCTGTCATTATCTAATTCAGAAATGGTATATTATGATAAGCTTCATTGCTTAATGACTAGTTTAAGGTAAGCTTAATTGCTTAAGTATATGTGCTGAAAACGAGTGATATTAGGAGAGAGTTTTCAAATTTATACGAATGCAAGAAAGCAACTTTATAAACGAGTTGCATATGCTATATTTTGTACGACAGAATTAAACATTTATTAGATAATCAAAGTTACTTTTTTGGAAATAACTTTATTACAACAAATCGGGTATTTGACATTGGTGCGAATAAACAGTGTCCAGCTGTTCGGTTTACCGCCACCGACGCACGATTAGCTCGCTGCGATTGGCTTAATGTGTGATGACGCAATTATTCGTGCCATAAAGGGCTAATGCGTCACAATCTGTGCCATAAGATGCCATTTTATGAACGATTTCTTGCAAAGAAAAACGTCGTTTACGATGCTGGTACACAAAAATTAGTTTTCAGTCGTGATAGGTAGCGATGATTGTGGTTTTGCTTTCGCAGATAGCTTGAAGGCTCTGCGGTGTTGCTTATTGTTGTTCAAACGTCTGCGCTGTAAAACGACATCTTTGAGTTTTCAAATATGTTGTACTAGTCTATAATTTTACGTTTTCGAAGGCTTTTAGAATATCGGTTTTCAGAGTGTAGAGAGTAGAAAGTGTAAACTGGCTAGTTGCCACGTCACCAACGCATTTCAAAGTGCATGGCATATATATATATATATATATATATATATATATATATATATATATATATATATATATATATATATATTATATATATATATAAAGAGAGAATCAAGACAAGTGTAAAATAATTATTTAAACTAATATCATTTAAATTAAGTGTATCCAAATTATATAATTTACGTCACATGTTTGTTTTTACGTGAAAACTAAGTGGTACTAATAAGTAGTTGAATGTGATTAAAATCAATGTAATTTAATAAATAAAATATAATAAATATAATAATATAAATCTAATAAATATAATCAGAAGACTACCCTTTACCTATTGCAAGACCACAAAATTCACCCCTTTTTTACTGCAATAATATTCAGCACAAATTTCAATTTGTTCGGCTATCGACGAAACTGTTTGAATTTTGATGTTTTTCAAATAATCACTATACTTTCACTAGCAGAGTAAAACTTTAAACAAATCTAAATTAATTCGTATAGCAATAAGTATTAGAGCTCTTTAATTGCGTTTTCTCACATTCGTTCAAATACGTTCATCCGCTTCGCTGTATTTTGAAAAAGTATTCTTTTTTCTTGTTTCATTGCTTCCAACACTACAAAATAATTCAATTTATCTGTACCACGTAGAAATTACACACGTGGTTGAAACGAAAGGGTACAAGAAGGGCTTGGCTAAGTACGACACAGAATCGCAGAATCCTCCATCGATGGGCCTTTATCGATATATGGTGATATCGGGTGAGACCTCCATTGTTTATGCACCATTATCAAACGACCGCGAGACTGAGGACTAGCTCAACCAAGAATTACGACTTAACAGTGTATGATTGCGAATGACTAGATTGATGTGTTGTCAAGGAAACATGAAAAACATGGTGATCACGATGCTTTTGTGTTGGTGTTGACAGTCGATCCATGTATGGAGAAGCCCTGACCAGCGCCAAGACCGATGGTTTGTTGTTGAGGGTCACACATCTACAAAACATGGTATGATTTAGATTGCGATTTGTTATGACTAAAGACCGAATTCTCGTGTTACTGAATCTTTTTTTTGCTAACTTGAAATTGGATCAAACCTTGACAGAAATTTGAATCATGAAACGGACGTTATTTCACTACTTGTTTAATTTTGCACGTTTGAGGGTTACTGCACGATATTGCACGTTTTAGGTACTGCTGCCTGAAAGTAGCATATTTTGGAATTTCACTGGACGAATTTGCGTGATTAACAGTTTTATTGCATAAAATATAATTTTTATATAATGAATTTATTTTAATTTACCTTTTTTAAAGTTTCATTTAAGAAAAAACGTTTTCATGACAGAGCCCAGCAGTACATTCGGGAGGTCTGCGAAACCCGCGTGCCGTTTAATATGTATTAATTATGCGTTTCGTTGCGCTAAGAATTGAGCGTCTGTATCATTCATGATGCTTAAAATTTCCGAGTTATTGTAGCAGAGATATGTCCGCGGCCCTTGGTTGCGGCCGCTCAGCAAACGCATGTTCGAGGTCTATCTTCCCAATCGGATCATATACCCTTTTTGTCAGTCTTTGCCGAACTTGCCAACACGAGAGCTAGTCACATTTGACCTTACGTCCGGGCACGAAGCTTAGCAACAAGCTGCACTGAGTTTCAAATTCATCGAATTTCTTGGAACAAACGTGACCCTACGAGGTACAAAAGAGAATTAACGCAGTTTATGACCGTTTTAGCAGCGTGCACACGTACTACGTAAAGTGAGGCTCAGCACACAGACAAGTATAAATGTAGAACGAAGTTTTTCTTGACTGAAACTGTATTAGTTGAAAGAAATATTTTCAAGAAAATAATTTCTCAGAAAATAATTTGAAAATATATAATTTTAAATTATGTAATGCAAATATTCATTGTAAATTATGCATAATAAAAACAATTAAGAACGTTTCTTCTGTTACTTAATTATTTTTGATATCTGAAGGTATGTTGATATTTTTCTATTTTTGTACATAGTTTTTTTTTGTTTTTTTATGGAAATTGAATGTTGTGTGCGAATAATATTTAAAATGTCAAATATAATTTGTTTAAACAATATATACAAATTTAATTACAGTCATTCACATGAAATATCTCATTCAAATTACTAAAATAAGTTGGTAAGAGGATTAAGTTTTTAGGCTACATAACACCGTTTAGCAAAGTCTTGACCTTTTTATTGCATGCTTTTGCACGTTTTGTTTTTTTTACTGCACGTTTCAGAGAGTTTTACTGCATGAAAATCCGGTCTTTAGTTATGACGCTCAAATCACCCCTTTTTTATTTCCCCCGTTGAATTTAACAGCTTTGAAGTGTTGAGAATGTCTTAGAACTAGTTGTCTCACATTTCTTGAACTCTCTGCACGGTTTCATGTTTCAACAGGACCACACATTGTTGCAGTATGTCGAACATGTCTTTAAGATGTCGACATGTTACGTTGATGTCGACTTGTTACGCTGCCGCATCGTCCGATCTGTCCTGGATTGAGAATGTTTGGTGCAAGGCTAGACGCGCTATCAAAGGCATATCCTTAGCGCTCAACTTGCTGGAAATGTGTGAAATATTTCAGACAGTAGTTAATTGTCTATGTTAGGACACTACCAGAAAAGGCTTTGCCGAATCGCCTGGCTTTCTATTTACTCAACAAAGAAGGAGAAGGAGGAGGAAACTACATACAGAGAAATACGTATTGGAATTAAGCTTCATAAATATTGTACACCGCACACTGCTCATATAATAATTTACTGCTCGTGATATCTCCGTATCATTCCCTAAATCACTTCACTTCAACGTTTTCTTTTGGGTGCAAATGTTTTGTATTAGTGTGTAACTTATAAAAGTATAATAGAGTATTAACAAGAATTGTGTTCCATTTACCGTGTATTTATGTCCATCAACAAAATAAGAGCAATCCAAGCATTTACACGTGAAAAGAGGATCGTGAAAACAGGACGAAAATCTGATCGAGACGGGAGTCATTAACCCAGAAGCTGAAGTACATTACTTGTTACAGGCATATTAAGTCTTTCTAAAATTATTCAATACAAATAGATAATAATGCGTTATATATTATTTTTAAAATCAATATTATTTTTCTTTTTGATAGTCAGTATAGACTCCAATTGTTAGAAACATTAATGCAGTGGAAAAATTACTTAGTTCTTAAACTTGTGTATCGGTTTTAATTTTAATGTCATTTGGCAATGTGTTGTAAAGTAACGGGCATGTACGAGTAGTATATATCATAGTGAGTTTTTGATACTGACACTTGATAAACCTTAAATCTACGACACGTGTTGTGATTAAAAATAACAGTATTGCATGAAAATATGTTTCCACCGTAAAGTACGTCAGTTTTGCTAGTAAATAAAAGAGGTAATCTTCGTCAACATAGTAACTATGTTGACGAAGATTACCTTTTTTATTTACTCGCATAAGAACCTCAACAACACCGAATCAGAATTCCCACAATTTATGTCAGTTTTGAAAAGAAAATGCTTCGTATATAAATAGGTTAGGCAATTGTAATTCCAAGCTCATTGAAAAGAGACTTGCAGGAATCATGTGGATGATGTTTGCTTATTATTCCTACTTTTTTGTGCGATCTAAAAATCTGGGTACCGTAGGATGAACTTCACCAGAGTGTTATGCCATATCTCATGCGGGAATGCACTTTTGCCTGTTTTTATTTATTTAGTTAACGTAAAAAGCAATTAAAAACTGTGTGACATAGTAAGAGGGGAAGTGTATTATGCACATAATTTTCTTAATTTCTGGGATCCCCACCCTAACACATAGAAATTGAATTCTTAATACAGAGGGAAATGAGCCTTTCTGGCAGGAATTGATAAGAAAATATTTGCTCCCGTATAATAAAACTATTTGCGAAGGCTAATCATCTAGAGATTTGCGTTATTATTTCTCATCGTGCCTGTCGTAAAGGAATCGACTTACTGCCGCAAGAACGTGGACAACAATAATTTGAATAACTATATTTCCCGCTGAACTCTAAAAAACGTGCAAAGATACTGAAGTTTCATTGACGTGCTATGACTTTCCTTAAAATTCTTTTGCATTTTGGGAAGTAGACATGCAAACCGGGTGACATTGATTTATATGTATGAAATGTATGGTTACGTGAAGCAAAAGGGAAAATATAAATATGGAAATATGCCAGCTTTAGATGAGATATATGGTATTTTCTTAAACTAAAAACATGTTGTTTAAATTATGCTCTTTTGTATATTTTGTACGGTTAATAACATGTATAATTGTACAAAGATGTAAAAACACAAAGCTAGGCTAAAACGACACGCTATTTGATTGTAAGTAAGCTGCAAATTCAAATACATTGAGTGTCATTTCACCATGACACCCTGCGAGTTTGAAACGGATTTTTCGATTTTTGGGGTACTTTGTATGAAACCTCAACAACATTTTCGATTAAAAAAAAAAAACAGCTCTAAATAGTTTTATTAAACTTTGCCAACGGATAGCGAAAAGAACGGTTGAAGAAATGGCTCACGTCTCATTTCCGTTGAGATCCCTGATTTTTCGAAAATTGCAAAAGTTCAAAATTACTTCGTCTTCTTACAATAACAATATTAAAGCTAGGGATTTTTTCTTGATGAAATCTATTGTTGAAAGGCAGATTTGAACAGATGATTACGGTTTTACGAAAGTATGAGAAATTTCCGCGTAATTTTCATTAAATATAGGCAGTTGTTAAACAATTATTTTCTGAAAAACCGCTCCAACTTTTTTAAAAATTTTCTCCTTGTACATATCAAAGGACGGAAAAAAATTAAAAAAAATATTTTCTCAAAAACGGCTTCAATTTTTTTATTCAAGTTTTTCCCACGGATAGAGAAAAGGACGCTTAAATAAACAGCGCATGTCTCATTTTCGTTGAGCTCCTTGAATTTTCGAAAATTACAAATGTTAGAAATAATGCGAGAAATTACGTACTGTTGTATCACACCTAATTTCGGTATGAAGAAGCCACAAAACGTTAATTCTGACCACACACCGTGTTAGAGAAAGAAATTTTCTACATGTAGGCCTAGCAACATAATTTATCTTTCTCCATGTTGTGGCCCCACAATACGAGTTTTTGTGACGAAAAATCTGTTTTTCGTTGCAATATTTCAGCACCATCTCTTTACTGCGTTAGTACGTAAGTAGTTAGAAAAGACATAGAAAAGGCGATATTTTAATTGATTTTATGTAAGTTTTATTATTATAATGGATGCACAAGGCATTTGTAATTGTTCCTCATTCTGTGGGCAGTGTTGTCGGTGGTGCGCCGGTGGCGGTGAGGCAAATGCGGGGAGTCTAGCACACATTGGGCGCGCGCGGCACGAGGCCGCCGCATCAAACCCGGCCGCGGCGCCCTGGGCCACCTGCTCAGCAGCGGACGAAGAACGCGAGGCGCGTCCAGCTCGCCAGACATGCTGATACGCGCTCTCGCGACAGTGTTGCGAAGCTCACCACCAAATTGAAATACCGTCGGTCTTCTCAGAGCGCTTCTTTGCGTAGGTGTGAATGTGTGATGGCGTCGTGTAAGATGATGAGATGCTATTGATTTCTTTAACAAATGATAGTGATTTTAGCAAAAAATTAGTGGTTTTAAAACAGGGCATACTTTATCGTATTATTTCTGACTTTTGCAACTTTCGTAAAAAGTAAGGTGGCTCAAGGCATGATCTGATGTCACTGCAGTGCCTCTGACCGGGAGTGCCTAGGGTTCGAATTCCGACGGTGCGGTTTCCGACACTGGCTGGATAGCAGGATCGAGTTCAACCGTTGTCTGGAGGAGAATTCTAGCGGCTTGTTGCTCTGGTCGGTAGTTTTCCGTAGTTTCTCCGATCAACACCAGGCGAATGCCGGAGCAGTACCCTAACAAACGGACCACTGACCGCGCGCGATCTTTCCTTCCCCTTCCTTGTCCTATCTTCATTCCTTACTTACATACATACACACACACGCGCACGCGCGCGCGCGTATATTCACTACACAATCACACATGTCGGGAGACCAGTCGGGAGCTTAGAGCTTTTCCGGTTGGGGCGGTTCCACGCTGGTGAGAGATACCTGATTGGGGAAAATCCACGCAAGCCAACGTAGGTCGGCGCCTGATCTCGACATCCAACGGGGAAAGATTTATACTTCCCCCCGCGATAAAACACGCACTACAGGTGCGAGACTAACGACTTCAGCAGTTGACGCGCCCGAAATCACTAATCAATCAATCAATTGCAAAAGTACAAGCTAGTTTGTATGTCTTTAAAACAGTAAAAGGCCTAAATATGACGTGACTGATAGATCAAAGGAACGAGCTTGCTCAACGAAAAATGTTTCCATTCAAAGATTTCGCGACTCGGCTCGACTGTATGTTGGATTCTTCTTAGAATGGAATGGAGTCGACAGTATTTATTTATTTATTTATTTTTTATTTATTTATTTATTTTACGTAAAAAAACAGTTAAAAACTGCGTATGACGTGCTATGGGGAAAAGTGAATTGTGTACAACTTTTAAATTTCTGCAAGGGAAAGTCAATAAAGGGTCAGCTGACTCATTCGGTAAATTGAAAAGAGGTGACACTGGATTACTATTAGTTCGAAAATGCTCGATTCGTAAAAACTACTATAGGTTAGGTATTAGAATATCTCGACATATGAAGAATACATTTTCTGGGGTAATCGGTGCATCTCTGTGTGTGAAAATGAATAGTAAATAATTACAAAATATTGATGTTTTATTTTTAGACTGTGTAGTGTAATAGGTATATGTTACATCGATTACATATTTTGTATTACTCATAATACGTGTTAAGTAACAGTTTTTTTATGTAATGCAATTTATAAGTACATTATCAGTTCTTCAAAAATTCTGATATAAAATCACTTTTGTATGTTGCGTAAAATGTCGATTTCTCAAAGCTTCTAGAAGTACATTAATTTCTTTAAGGGCATTATGCCAAGAGCAGTAAAAATTGTAACCGTAAGGCAATGCTGAAGAATTAATGCTTTCTAATTTTTCTTGTATTTAAAATTTCATTTTTATCTGTTTCTTCAGCCTTATCATCAATATTTTTGTCCGTCGTGCTCATGTTTTTATGGTGATACGATCTAAATCGTTTGAGGATTACGTCTGCTTTTCACTATCAATAAAATGGGGAACTACATGTGTGTATATATAATATATGTGTGTGTGTGCGTGTGTGTGCGTGTGTGTGTGTGTTTGAGTCTCAAAGGATTTACGACAAACCCGAATGAATTTGTTTCAAATCTACATTTTCTCCATATACCTAGAAAATGAACAAAACTTCATCCACATCGGCTAACATGTTAATCGCATTAGTCAACCCTTGCGGCGTTAAAGTCGGCTCATAAGGATATCTTCGCCTCATTCGTAAATATGAATAAAATAAAATTTATCATGGGCTCTCTTTCCAGATTATGATTGCTTTCCTCGAGAGAGAACGTCTTACAAGCAAATTTGGTTCGTGGCATGGTTCGTGATCATACGGAGTGTATGTCTACGGAAAATGATAAAACTGCTATTAGGCTGCAGCTGATATTTTGGAGTGCAACAGAATGTAAAGCTCTGTATCGCCGTGCAGTGCAGTGTAATCGTTTTATTGAGCTCTCTCTCGCTAGTTGCGGGACGAGTAGAGACGGAGTATTTTTAGGAGTATAATAAAATAAATTTTGTAGTTCGTTTGCCGATTGCTACTTCGTGCCGATTCGTGCTTCAAACAATTTAACAATTTTACTGCAATCGGCTAACATTTCAGCCACGCGTAGCCGGTGCCGCCACTGTTAATGACGCACATTGGAGACGCGCTGCTGTGTCTGATTTCTTTATTCACTGTTAGGCTGCGTTGAACATGTTTGTGACTTTATAAAACGGGTTATGAACTAACTAGATTTTAGAGAATATTACATGGATTTTGGAAGTTCGTGAGCTAGTTTTTTTTTTACTTTCTCGCCACACTCCGTACTTAGTAAAGAGGAAGGATTCTAATGCAGTAACTATTGTAATCTGAACGGTTTAGTAATTAGCGTGAACCACAGACGTCCATCTGGATGGACAGAAGGAGAGACGGACCGACTGACAGACTGACAAGCGGACAGACAATTGTAGACAGACTAATTGTAGTCAGAATCCTCATGGATTGCCCATTGTACGTCAACGTAGTTTTAAAAAATTGTTTCGTGTTTAAATAAATAAAATGTTTGCAATAAATAAAATAAAATGGTTAGATTCACTTTCGTAAAAATTTCTCATCAGTTGTAAATATTGCTTAATTAATTCCTTCTAGAAAGAAGTAAAAATAGGACTCTACTCCAATCTTCTACTACAAGTATTTCTTTATGTCGGTTCAAGTATAATGGGATTACAAATAACTAGTCAGCTCTGAAATAATGTTTTTGTTTGTATTCGTTTTTAGTCTATCAACGAAAGGATTATCTAGAAATGATCAGGTGATTAATTAAAAGCTTGCCACAGGGAAGTAAGAAATTTCCTGTTTAGCTTAGTTTCAAGGATTCGCCATCTCCGTGTCCCATTGCATTCTGCTGTGCAGACATGATTGTCGAATTGCTTTGAATCCACTGAGGATCATTCGAATATTGGCACATCTTTGAGCTAGTCTCTCTTCGGGAGAGAGAAAACACCAACGCACAGAAAGCTGTTACAAATGTAAAAAGATAAATATTTCACTTCTGCTATGTTTTTAATTGGACTGCATGCGTGGGCCCGGCGCAAAGCATGTATTCACAGCAGTACAAGAAACGCTGCTCCAAATATTTACAGAGAAGGGTTTTTTATAAAAAAAGTCCTTTGCATCTATGTATTCCTCCTTGTTATTTCAGAATCATTTATCTAATCTAGGTAGAGGGGAAGATTAAACACGCAATCACATTTTTTACAAACTGGATGTGGGATTCGAAACTTTAGCCAACAGATTTCCTAGTAGGTTGAGAACTGTATTACCCTACTTATTCTGTTTCTAATAATAATAATAATAATAATAATAATAATAATAATAATAATAGTAATAATAATAATAGTAATAATAATAATAATAATAATAATAATAATAATAATAATAATAATAATAATAAAAAGTACCTTTGTCTATTACTATTTAAAATCTCAGAGTATACAATACATGCTGTTATGATTTTCATATTAGCTCGAATTTATTTCCGTCATGTTTGTGTGGAGATTCATCTGATAATTTAAAAATTTAATAACGGAATTTCTCTCTCTTTCCTAACCACTCACGACATTGGTGTCAGCTGTTTTCTTACAAACCCCAAAGCCTTTCCTTGTTTTTCTTATTTTTATTTTTATTTCTATTACTTTTTGATAAATAGTACAATCGAAATTTTGAAAACTCCACGTGAACATTCAGTAGAGATTGACATAGATTGTGGTAGGGGGTCCTAGCAACAGGGATTCTGGATACACAAGACCAGGCTGCTGGCAAGGACACAATACCCTCAGTTTCTTAACCCTAGAAAGGATACACGAATGCTTCACCGGTAGATGGATATGTGGGGTAATCTGTTACCCAAAAGTTTAGAATCAAATAACAGAATATAAGGTTACTGAATATTTATTTAAAGTATCCACTGATTTTGCTTCACTTACTATAATGAGTTGGTATTGCATGAAACACGTTTTTTAATCCGTGTTATTGAAAGAGATGTTTGTTTCATTTGATGCATATGTTTTTGCATGTTCAATTGTTCTCTGATCTTGGTCACACACTTCATTTCAATCATTCAATTAATTTTGCTTTGCTCGTGCGCAAGTTTATACTTTTATAAGAGTGCATAGTAGAGAGCATCAAGACAGTTTTCATGGATGAGTGGAAAAAAAGAGATTTTTATTTTTTCTGATGGAGGAGTCATATCTACATACATACATACAGGGGTACTTCTTTACCCCAACTTCTAATTTTCTTTACGAGAGTGTCAGACGAAAAAAAAACACATGCAACAGACCCCAATCTCTAAGGAGAATACACAAAATTTCACGCTCGCGAGCTTTCATTCGTGAAAACGTCGAAAGAAAAACGAAAGACGTGTGGTAACATATTACCCCTGTATCCATTTGAAAGGCCGCACACCTGACACCAGTATCGCGAGTTGTTTGGCGAGAGGGAAATCCTATTCCAATGATGTCATCGTCGACGCCACGAGCGGGTTTCCATGGCACGGGTAGCACGACGAAATCATCCCTACACGCAGTTGATCGTCTCGTTACAAGAGAGCAGTAGGCAGTCACTCCGAACGCTTTTACACTTTACACACGAAATACGATTAGGCGGGATTTGGATAAAAAATTTAAGAATGTTTGTTTTTGTTATTTTTTATTTATATTTATATTGTGATTCTTATGTGAATATCTTATTTACATTCGATTTCACTTTGGAAATGTCATAATTCTAGAGATTCCGAGAGACAAATTCGAAAACTATTTCTGAAAGTTTCAGCCCATAAGCGAACCCAATGTTGTTGTTTTTTGGGGGGGGGGGGCAATTTTATTATTGAAAATGCTAGTTCACAGACATATTTGCTACCATACATAGGTATTCGAGCAGCAGTATCTATTAAGTGTGGATGATGTGATTTATCATGTACCTTGCAAAATTCTATTAATCTGCCTTTTGAGAGCAGGGTTACTACCTATAGTTTCCTTTCTCGACACCAGTTCCTCAGAGGAACTCGTGGCATGCCACGCTGCCACGAAACATGCCACTGCCTCGAGTAGGAGACCTTGACATCACTGTCCTATACCATGGGAAGTGCAAGACTCAAGAGTGCCGCTGGCGACCTTTAATTTACGCTTCGATAGACGACGAGCGATTGAATGTTTGTATATTTATGTAAAGTGCTAATGTATACCAAACGTAACATTTCTGTACCGTTTCTGGAATAATTTTATTTTCCACCTACGTATTCTTCCTCCTTTTCTTCGCTTCTTCTTCCTTCCCTCTCCTTCACAGACTTCCCCATTTTTGTCTCTATAACTCTTTCCCCTAAACGCCTTTTCTCTTCTCTTTCACTACTATGCGTTTCACTACTATTCTGCTCTATTAATGTTCGGCCATAACCCGCAACCCTGATTGAGGTTTTCTGAGTTTCCTCAATCGCTTAAGGCGTATGCCGGGATGGTCCCTAGTTTTGCAATCTCAGACGAAAATGTGCCGGGAGCGGTAGCTCAGTGCATCAACTGATGTTACTGCAGCGCCTCTGACCGGGAGGTCCTAGGTTCGAGTCCTTACGGCGGCAGGGTTTTCGACACTAGCTTTTCAGCTAGGTCGAATTCAGTTGCTACCTGGAGGAGAATTCTAGCGCCCGGCTGCTCTGATCGGTAGTTTTCCGTGGTTTCTCCGATCAACACCAGGCGAATGTCGGAGCAGTACCCTACCAAACGGGCCACGGACTGCGCGCGATCTGTCCTACCTTTTCCTATCCTCTCTCTCTTACACACACTTACACTAACATGCAGGACACTACCATATATTCCGGGAGACCGGTCGGGTGCTTAGAGCTTGTCCCGGCTGGGGCGGTGCCCCGCTGGTGGGAGAGTCCTGGTTAGGGGGAAACCTCACTAGCCGACGGTAGGTCGGTGCCGTATCTCGCCATCCAGCGGGGGAAGACTACCGCCATCTCCCAAGAAAAGAGATGCACTACACTAACGGGACAAATGACAGAAGCAGTTGACGCGCCCGGAAACACGAAAAAAACAAACCAAACGAAAATGTACAAATTGCTCTCCCCCTCTTATACGATACAACCCTATATTAATGTATTATTATTATTATTATTATTATTATTATTATTATTATTATTATTATTATTATTATTATTGACCCAAGCGATTGCAAACATGCCGGCTACGTGTGGCGGCGTGTGGCGTGTGCAGAAACAACGTCACCTCGTGTCATTGTACTCAAAAGTCAATTAATTAATTTTACTTTCTGGTCCTTACTTCGTAAGAAGAGATTCGTACGTCGGGAAACGGCGGATTTTCGACAAAAAAACTTGTATTGACGGGCCCTGGTAAAGAACAAACGGATAAATTTTGTTCCTATATGTAGTGTACATACACTAGTGTATAGTGTATTACTATATTGTACCACTAAAGTGCACTACACTAAGCCCCGTGAAACATCGAAATCGTGACAAATGCCCTCGAGTTCCTCTACATTAGATTTTTCGCAGATGTATGAAATGTCTACTCCGGCGGTTTTCGTGTTCCGAGGGCGAGGTGAACGCATGCCGCTCTCCTAAAGCCTTGAGATAATTCGTGAATCCATTTCTAGACGACCTTGGCGGCGGTTTGGAAAACTTCCTTTTTGTTTGGCTGTTTCTTTTGCGTTGCAGGTAGCAGCTATGTACTACGCGTTAAATGCGTGTCGTTTTTTTTTTCAATTAAATAGAGGGTGGCGTTGCAACGTTAAAAGGTCTGTCTGCGACACAATACAAGCCTCGACGTGAACAATCATCAGACAAATGCACGGTGGCATAATGCAACAGCACCCGGCCATGACACGGTTAGAATGCGCTAGTTTGCGCGCTAGTCTTATGAAAATAATGTGTACACCGATATATGAAGTAGTTTTTTCTACTTTTTTACTCATTTGCAACAACACCATTTTAGTACACTAGTTTGTTGTTAGTCGTCGAGTGGCAATAAGTTGATGCTTTGTTTCTCATAGTTAATTACGAACCACGCGTAAGATTGGTTGACCGAACATTCAGATGTGTACTTCAAAGATCCCTAATTCACTTGTCGGCATGCGGCTCCAAAGCATGAAACCGAGATAGGTGGCTCATGGCATCAACTGATGTTACTGCAGTGCCTTTAACCAAGAGGTCCTATATTCAAGTTCCGAAGGGTGGTAGGATTTTCGACATCGATTGATTGATTGATTGATTGATTTTGTCGTGTTTCCGGGCGCGTCAACGGCTTCTGTCATTTGTCCCGTTAGTGTAGTGCATGTTTTTTTCTCGGGAGACGGCGGTGATCTTCCCCCGCTGGATGGTGAGATACGGCGCCGACCTACCGTCGGCTAGTGGGGTTTCCCCCTAACCAGGACTCTCCCACCAACGGGGCACAGCCCCAGTCGGGACAACCTCTAAGCTCCCGACCGGTCTCCCGGAATATGTGGTAGTGTAATGCATGTTAGAGTAAGTGTGTGTGTGTAAGGGGAGAGGATAGGACATGGAATAGGAACGACAGATCGCGCGCAGTCCGTGGCCCGTTTGGTAGGGTACTGCTCCGACATTCGCCTGGTGTTGATCCGAGACATCACGGAAAACTACCGATCAGAGCAGCCGGCCGCTAGAATTCTCCTCCAGACATCAGCTGAATTCGACCTAGCTGAAAAGCTAGTGTTGAAAATCCTGCCGCCGTCAGGACTCGAACCTAGGACCTCCCGGTCAGAGGCGCTACAGTGACATCAGTTGATGCACTGAGCTACCGCTACCGGTCGACACTCGATAGCTAGGTCGAATTCAGTTGCTGTCTGGATCAGAATTCTAGCGGCAAGCTGTTCTGATGAGTAGTTTTCCCGTGGTTTCTCTAATGAACACGAAGTGAATGCCGGGGTAGTGCCGCAACAAACAGACCACGGACCGCACGCCACCTTTCCTTCCCCTTGCTTGTTCTATCCATATCCTTTACTTACACTTACATGCGTTATAATACCATACATACCGGTAGACCGGTCGGGAGCTTAGACCTTGTCCTGGCTGGGGCGGTGCCCCGCTGGTGTGAAGTACCTGGTTGGGGAAAAAAACCGCTAACCGACGGTAGGTCGACGCCAGATCTCACCATTCAGCTGAAGAAGATCACGACCACCTCCCGAGGAGAAAAGCATGCGCTACACTTACGGGACTAATGAGCTTAGTATTTGAAGCGCCCGAAATCACAAATCAATCACAATCATAACAATTCACAACATGAAGTGGCGAAAGCATCACTTCCAATTTCTCGTCCAGAAATAATCAGTAAACTCAAAAGTTCATAAACAAACATTGTAGCTCCAAAACAGTATTAGCATGTGCACCAGAAAACAGCGAATTTTTGACAGAAAAACTCATAGGCATTCATTCATACTCACTTTTGAAGGAAAAGAGTACATTTTCATCGAATCGCTAGCTCCAATACGAAAAATGTAAATCGTAACGATGCTCTCGATTGGATGACAGTGTCCCTTTTTCCTTCCAGTTCTCCTTGACGGGGCCTTGAGACAATCAGGCAATTGAACTGTGTGTGGGCACAGCGCTGCACCAGCAAACGCGCGCTCGGGGATGGGAAGCTGATTTTAGTATTTGAAGATACGAAACAAATTCCAAATATTCACAAAATGTTGCAACTGTTTTCCCTGAACTCTGTTTTCCATCCTTTCTCTCTTTCAGATTTTTTTCTTTCTTTCATTTAAAGGAATTGAAGGATTGAAAATAAGGATTTGTCATAAGTATGTATTATAATAAAATTGTTTATTATTTCAACTCCATTTAATGGGATTTTATATCACAGGATATTAATAGGATCTTGAAACAAAGCACAATAAGAATAAATATTTAAGACTGGAAAAAGGATATGCACATTTTCAGCAAACAATTTTAATGTTAATAAGGATATAATAATAACACAGTGATAGAAACACAGGGATATTTATTGTCATTATATTCCTTGATTTTTTTTCTTTTCATAAGGTGTTATATTCTCATTAGCAATAAAATTATCTAATGAAACTAGGCTATTTTTTGTACAATTTTAATGATTTATTCTTATAGAGTTTAGTTTCGAAGATCCCATTAATATCTTGTGAACTGACGCCCCTTTGATTGAAGTTGAAATAACAATCTTATTTCAATACGTGCTACTTTTGACAAATCCGTATTTTCAATCCATAAGTAATAAAAAAACTGAAAATGCGGAAGGATGGAACGCAGCGTGTAAAAAACTGCTATTTTTGTGAATATTTGGAATGTTTCTTATCTCAAATACTAAGATACTAAGATCCCTTCCCTTCTCCGAACGCGCGTTTGCTGGTGAAGCGCTGCGTGACCTTCTGTGGTGAACTGTTACATTCAAAATATCCGTTAAATACGAGTAAAAATTTACAACAGGTGCTTAAGTTACATGACTCACCTTATATATATATATATATATATATATATATATATATATATATATATATATATATATATATATATATTGCCTGGTAAGTCCTTCCGCAGTGGCATCTTGCTGTGTGCAACAGTCATTATGTCATAGTACGAGCTGCGGCTTGAAATCATACATTGTGTACTCACCACAATCATAATAGATGCTAGACGTGTTGTCTCCTTCGCTTGTTTCCCTGTGATCTGGTTGCCACCAACATGAATGCAATTTTTAATAAAAGGCCCTGATTCGGTTCACTGCAGAGAGACTTTCCTGGCGCATTGTATGACACGTTCTGTAGTCAGAACCCAGATTTTGTGTTCCTTAATACCGAACAATCAGTTGAAGGCAAAACGTCTGTCTCTGTCTGTCTGTCTTGTCTGTCTCTGTCTCTGTCTGTCTCTGTCTCTGTCTCTGTCTGTCTGTCTCTGTCTGTCTGTCTCTGTCTGTCTGTCTCTGTCTGTCTCTGTCTCTGTCTGTCTGTCTCTGTCTGTCTGTCTCTGTCTGTCTCTGTCTGTCTCTGTCTGTCTGTCTCTGTCTGTCTGTCTCTGTCTGTCTGTCTCTGTCTGTCTGTCTCTGTCTGTCTGTCTCTGTCTGTCTGTCTCTGTCTGTCTGTCTCTGTCTGTCTGTCTCTGTCTGTCTGTCTCTGTCTGTCTGTCTCTGTCGTCCGCTCTCTGTGTCACCGCCAGAGCAAAACCGTTCAGTCGAGATTCTCCAAAATTGATATTCCTCGATCGATTTAAAGCATCTCCTGGCTCTGAGTGTTTGAAATGGGTATTTTGATTTTTGGAGAACTTTACATGATGCCTTAACAATAATTTCAATTTTTTGTTAGAAATGGGTACAATTTGTTTGATTAAACGTTGTCTTTCCTAAGGTGAAGGACGCACAAAATAATGATTTTCTGATTTTTCGAAAACTGCAAAAATTCTAATTTTTTGGCGTCCTCCTACAAATACTAACTACAACTAATTTTGATCTGCGGATTTTTTCGTCAATGAAATCTCTTCTTTAAAGACAAATCTTGAAATAAATTCATGTACAATTTTTCGAAAATATGAGTAATTTTTGCGTAATTTTGCTTGAAACACACACAATTTTTAAACAGATGTTTTCTCAAAAACTACTTACATACTTTCTTTTATTTTTTTGCTCGTATAAAGCAAAATAGCCTTAAAACGATCGCAATTTCGGTGAACTCTCTCTATTTTCAATTTTTTTTAAATGAACATTGCAATCTGTCAAAAAATATCTTACTAATGAGGTAATACACAATGTTTTAAAAATAAAATTTATAACGCTTTTTTTAAAGTAAAGGTAGTTTAATTTTTTTCTCGAAAACGGCTCCAAATTTCTCTTTAGTCTTTTTCTGGAATAGAGCAATTATGTTTAAAAATTGTGCAGATCTCACTTTTGTTGTTCACTGAATTTTTGAAAATATCTAATATTACGCGAGAATGTATGTACTCTTGAATCACTAGTAAATACTATATTCCAGATTGCTTTTGTTTTGTTATTTGAGGTCAAAATATCCTCATACTGTTTCATGTTTTTGGCCTGCTTTATGACTTTTCTCAACAATGATTTACTGTTTTTGGAAGTGGCGTTGGAAAAAATTTTAAAGGAAATATTTTTTTTTTTTTTTTTTAATGATTTATAAGATTTATTTTAAGGATTTTATAATTATTTTCTTATATCACTATTAGAGAACAATTTACATATACGTGCATTATTTAATGTTGTCGGTTTTTGTATTTCTTGTAATTGTAATAATTTGTGCATTGTGATCACTCTATCCTAATTCTTTCGTTGCAATTTCATTAACACTAGTGTTTCTCTATCCTATTTTTAAACATAAATTTGCATTATGCCCGGCTTATCTGCAGGTCATCTTCAAAATTAGAGATCAAATCTATATCGTCCGCAAATAAAAGAGCGTTTATTTCAGTGTCCTTTCCCTTGTAAAATTCTGTCCGTGTCCAATTTGTCCTTCCATTCTAGTAGAAGTGCGTCAGTGTACATTACACAATATGGGTGATTTTGAGTCCGCTTACTAACGCATTGATTTATTTAAAAATATTTTCTTCTCTTCGTTTTTGGGGAGATTCACATTCACATTTATTTTTTTATGATTTTAATGATCTTCTTTAGATTTTATAGTATTCTTTTCACTTCCAAGGTTTTGCAGAGTGTACGCCTGTAAATCCGATAAATGACTTTTCGAGATCAATGTACATAAAGTGAATTTTCAGATTCCTTTTACATTTCTCAATTATTTTTCGAGAGTGAATATTCCCTCAATACCTTCCCTTTCTAAAAAAAAATTCTGTTCTTGTAGAAATGTGAGTTCTGCAATTGCTTGGAACCTTCAGTTATGAAGGACAGGTAATGGATATTCCAATGAATTGTGTAGGCACTTGTGTTCCTTGAGTAGTGTTTTCTTAACATGCAAATCGTGCGTATTCAATTGCCATTTCCACTGTAAAAGTTAATTTCCATTAGACATCGTTATTTCCCCAGGAGAGAAAGGAAAATTACAAGCTTTTAAAGACAAAACAGGTTATAAAAACTTATTTAAAACAATCAAATGCCCAACACAATTGAGGTAGTTCCGCATTTTCTTTATTTTTCTGCACGAGGACTATGCGATATTGTCTTCCATTTCGCGAAGGGAAGTTGTCCTAAAATTAATATATCTGCAAAGCATTTCTACATCTTCATGCTCGTTTTTCTGACGTTTCCTATTTTCTGCAACGTGCTGTGAACAGAGAGAGCGAGAAAGCATACGTACGAACGAGCGGGCCAACTTTTCTCTCCATGCCTCCCCCTTTGTTAGATAACGTCAGAGGTGTTTAAAAGAATTTCCAACGACCTGTGAATCCAAGCCTGAGAATTATCGCCACTGAAATTAGGTACAGACTTTTAATTTACGCTGAGGAAATTATTTATAGGGAGGGTACGCGAACGGAGGCGTGGGTCGAGTGGAGGGCACAATAGGTGGCGGGATGAAAGTTCTGGAACCGCTGCCGGCTGCGCGAGAAGGACGCGGCGCGAGAGGCGGCTGCGGATCGCACCCGCCACGGGGAGGAGAGGCGCGCGCGCGCTGGGGCACGGGAGGGCCGAGGGTTCGGTTCGGGGCGGGGCGGGGTGTCGGAGAGGGCAGCGCCGCGGGATGCGCGCGCACCGCCGCCTCGGCCGCCTCTCGTCGACGTCGCCGGCGCTGCGCTTGGACGCCGCTTCGTGGTCGCCGCCGCCGTCGTAGGATGGCGCGGCCGCCACCGCCGAGGCCGCCGCCGGCGCCGCCGCTGCTGTTGGCGGCGCTTCTGGTGGCGGCGTTGTGCCCCGCTGGTAAGTCTTCGCGGCCGTCGACTTCCCCGCGGCGATCCGTCACGATGTCCGTCACTTCTCGACAGCTCCTCGGCCGAGGACTCGGCTCCTCGCCGGTCCCTTTTCCCCGTCCTCGCGGCTGCGGCGACCGCCCTCTGAGAAGGCGCGCGCGGGAGGGCCGAGCGGGCGCCGCGGCCACGTGGCGCGAGCTGCGGGCGGCTGGGAGAATGAACGGCTCCGAGCTTGCGACGAGCCGAGGGACCCGCCGCCCCAGCGCCGCTACTCGCTTTCAAGGCCACGGCAGGCATGCTCGTCGACTCTTCACCCTCTAGCGATCGAGCATCAGGCGTCCCATGCTCTCTTGCTGTGGCTGTGCAGTTGCATCGTCTTGACGAAATTAAATAATACAGTTTTGTCAAACTGAGATAGCATTTTTTCATGAAATACACTATGAAGTATTTTTGACGTTTATAACCGTTCTTCAGTTTCTTTATCGAGTAATGGAATTTAAGTAAATTTTTAGCATTCTAGCAGAAATGAGAGAACACGAAAATGTGTTCCATATTCCATATTAAAATCTACAAAGTAGGAAACTTCTTTTTATGTCTCGTACGATCGGCCGTTAAGCGACAAACATCACGGAACGTAAAAGAACATCAGAAAGTGTTAACGACTAAGAAGCTCGTTCAGCTTCACACGCGCTTTACATTGTACGTCTTCTGCGCGGAGAAACACTTGCAAGAGAAGCCAGAAAGTGCAGATCGTTGCTTAGAAGTATCAAAGACGTACGACGCCGGAGGTCGTGGGGTGGGGAAGGCTAACGGGGGGAGTTTCCTAAGGAGAGTGAACGGATAACGATACGGCGATGAAAGATTGGGGTGGGTTGACGAATGGATATACGAAGTAGAGAAGGAGAGAAGATTGACGAGGTCCACAGACGGGAGAGTAGAAGGGAGAGAGGTTGGACAAATGAGGAGGATTACTGGTAATGGATAACGCGCGATATAGTAGGTGATGGACGTTGCGGCGAACGAACAGCCTGATTGAGGCACTCCCGGAATCTGGGAAGAAAGGGGAAAGATGGACGGTCATTCCCACGGAAAAGGTGTATCTTGCAGGTATATTAAGGTGAAGGTAAAAGGAAAAACGGTAGAAAATTGAGAAGAAAATTGTGGCGAAAAGGAAATTGGGAAAGGTATTCTAAAATTACGAAATTATGAATGATAAATTTGCGAAAAAACGAGAATATAAAGTACACTTGAAGAAAATAATGCGTAAATACAGTTTAAGGTATCAGTCTCACTATAAGGGAATTAATATGCGAGTCGTCTTGAGAACAGGTAGTAGCAACATTACTAACGGACAGAATGACAAGTATTTTAATGTTTTTGCTTTCCTTCCTATTACAAAACCGACTACTTGTTTGTATATAATATAACTCGTTATCGTAAAGGTCACGAATCTCCTGAGCTAAAGTTTATTAGAAGAAAGGGGAGAGTAAATATATTAAATGGAAATGAGTAGTATAGTCCTTGATAATAAATTAGGGTTCCCGATATACACTTGCTTACCTCAGTGAGCATGTTATTTCTTCGCGCGACGGGGTTGGTGAATAATCAGGAAAGCATAGAAGAATAGAGAGAAATAATCCAATCGGAATACTGGCGATGTCAAGCGCAAACATATGGACAGAGAAGAGCCCTAATGAAAGAATATTGTAGCGAAAAACAGGTTGATTGAGCGACTGATGAACAAATGAACGAAGTGACACTCGCACGAATGAAATTAATGAACGAACAACCGAAAACCAAAAACTGTTGTGCGCAAGTGATGCTGACACAGAATAGGCCAAGACAGTCTGGGCGCAGATGTACCCAGAGACAGCGCGGCTGAGATAGTTGGCATAATGGGAGGTCGAATGAAGTGACGTCTCGAGATGCGCTCGGAGACAACGCACACGCCGCCAGCGGCCGCGCATGCCATTTTCTCCGCGTTCACTCTCGCCGCGAAAGTTGTCGGGCGGAGTTTCGAGGTTTCTGCAGAGCACCGCACACGCCGCCTTCCGCCCACAAAAGTCGTTCTCGCACAATAAGAAAAAGCCGCCCCTGGTGCTTAAAATGTTCATTTGGAAACGATAATTAGGGCAGTGGCAAGGGGGTGGGGGCGGGGGAAGGCGAGGAAAAGTGAGCCGGGGGCGGAGAGCTAGGGTGATGTCGAGCACCCGCCACTCCGCGCCCCACAGGCTATCGCCGGGTGCGCTGGGGGGGGGGGCTTCCCCCCCCCCCGGCCCTCTGGGCCCGTCCCCTTCCCCCCCCCTCCCGCCCTCGCGTCCCGCCTCGTCGCCCCCTCGTCTTGCTCGCCGCAACGCCTCGCGCTTATGCTGGCGGGTGCTTGCGCGCCGAGGCGGACCGCCCCTCCCCTCAACTCCACCCCCGACCCCACCGTTTCCTCCACCTCCCGCCTCTCGAGTCCTCGTGAGTTCCTCTGGAGGCGCTAGGAAAAGCCCTCGCCGTGTCGCCCCCTGCATCAGCATCTAATGCGCAGACTTGTCGAGGAGGCATTCGGTTGAGAAGTACTCTTTGCTACGCTGCTAGAGCGATACTGTGCGTGCTAGGCTCCAGTATTGCGCACGCGGCGTGGTGATGTACGGTACGGAGAGGTTCCGTACGATGAGACACGTTGGGACGCGAATGGGATCCGATCCAATGCTATTTGGGGCGTGGAGTGGAGTTGCGTGGAGTTGCGTGGAGTTGCGTGGAGTTGCGTGGAGTTGCGTGGAGTTGCGTGGAGTTGCGTGGAGTTGCGTGGAGTTGCGTGGAGTTGCGTGGAGTTGCGTGGAGTTGCGTGGAGTTGCGTGGAGTTGCGTGGAGTTGCGTGGAGTTGCGTGGAGTTGCGTGGAGTTGCGTGGAGTTGCGTGGAGTTGCGTGGAGTTGCGTGGAGTTGGTGGGTTGCGTGGAGTTGCGTGGAGTTGCGTGGAGTTGCGTGGAGTTGCGTGGAGTTGCGTGGAGTTGCGTGGAGTTGCGTGGAGTTGCGTGGAGTTGCGTGGAGTTGCGTGGAGTTGCGTGGAGTTGCGTGGGTGCGTGGAGTTGCGTGGAGTTGCGTGGAGTTGCGTGGAGTTGCGTGGAGTTGCGTGGAGTTGCGTGGAGTTGCGTGGAGGTGCGTGGAGGTGCGGGGAGGTGCGTGGAGTTGCGTGGAGTTGCGTGGAGTTGCGTGGAGTTGCGTGGAGTTGCGTGGAGTTGCGTGGAGTTGCGTGGAGTTGCGTGGAGTTGCGTGGAGTTGCGTGGAGTTGCGTGGAGTTGCGCGGAGTTGCGTGGAGTTGCGTGGAGTTGCGTGGAGTTGCGTGGAGTTGCGTGGAGTTGCGTGGAGTTGCGTGGAGTTGCGTGGAGTTGCGTGGAGTTGCGTGGAGTTGCGTGGAGTTGCGTGGAGTTGCGTGGAGTTGCGTGGAGTTGCGGGAGTGGTGGAGTTGCGTGGAGTGGTGGAGTTGCGTGGAGTTGCGTGGAGTTCGTGGAGTTGCGTGGAGTTGCGGGAGTTGCGGGAGTGCGGGCGTGGAGTTGCGTGGAGTTGCGTGGAGTTGCGTGGAGTTGCGTGGAGTTGCGTGGAGTTGAATTTAAATTGAAATTAAAAAAATATTGTTGAAGCCTGGGGTGGCGTGAGGCGGGCGGTGTGGGGAGGGGCTGCGCGAGGTGGCGTGCGAGTGGTGCAGAGCTATGCGGTGTTATGCCGCACCGTGCGGCACTCGCGTCGAGACCCGCAAGATTTCCGCGCTGGCGGCTCCTTGCGGCTTTTATCAAAAGACTCGGAGCCCATTTCTGTTTTTGACGGAGCAAGAAATGGGGAGGGCATCATGAATTCCTATTTCGCAAACTTATTAAAATTGCAAATTTTTGGCACGCAGAGCTTAGCTGTTCAGTTGGCGGAACTATTTTAAATTAGGACCAGACCGCCACTCCGCGTTTTCTGCTGTCCACTTTGAAATGAAATTTTGTGACGAAAATTTGTTCTCCCATCTCCAGCGATAACATTTATTCAAGATTACGAGTTGGTTTTTAATTGTCCGGGCAATGCAACTAAACTCACGATACATGTTTTTGTCGCATTGCCTTTAAATATTGAAAAATCATCTCCCGCGAATGAGAAGTGTAAAGTAAAATATACGCGCGTTTATGTGAATGTGTTAATTTAATGTACTTGCATTTTGAGAAATCACGGAATATAAACGAAATGTTTAATAATGGCGATACCAGAGTTTTCCTAAGAGGTTATATGTCCCGCCGATGGAATGTTTAGTAACAAAGAATTTTGTTTATATACTGAATTTAAAAGTAATTATTATTTGTAAATAATTGTCAGTTATTAATAACATATGCATGTGAAATGTTCAATAATTTCCGTTATTACTGAAAATATATTATCCATAACTTATGGTAAAGTTTATGCTCGCTCCAAGAATTTAATAAAGATAAATAACAAATATAATACAAAATGAATCACTCTAAATGTTTATACAAATATAATTGTTGAGGTTATTTTAATTTCCTTTTGGCATTATTTATACAGATGGATTTTAAACATCCATTATGGGTCAACATGAATGACAAATAAAATTATAGAATATATTTTCTAAACGTGAACTTATAATAATGTGGAAATATAAAGATTCTTCTCCTGTGTGTTTGCCACGAGCTGTTTAAGTTTAACTCCATATTTTCTGTTTAATTACGACAGTATTTTCCAGAGTTGTTGACCTGAGTTGTAATAGTTGCAATTCTAGAACCCTTGTTTTGCCATGGAATATTAATTCGGAACTTGCCCCCAGTTCCACACTGGTAGAATAAATATCACAAAATCTGAAAGCAATGGCTTCACTACAAATAATTGATGCTTCCACAATGGGACAGAGGACTGCGTGGAAAATATTTCTTCAGTAACTTAATTACTACGGATGATGTTTCTGCGACCTCAAAAAATTGTCAATTAAATTTGGCCATACTTTCAAATACTTTTTTGGGGGCAGAAAATGCTTCTCGGCCGAGGAAGTTTCTCACCCACCCAAATATTTTTGATTTTGAAAATACACTTCCAGCAAATCAATACCAGCGCTCACTGTTAAAATTTATTTTTCAAAGTACTAAAATACTGCTTGAAAATTTTCCCTTAACATTTCAGCCACGATAATTGGTACAAAGAGCCCGTAGTCGTAAAATACATTATATATTTATTTAAATGCGCAATGTAACAATTTAAATGTTCTCTTTTCTCAGTAATTTTCAGCTTTTCTGCTTCTATGCTTATAATTTTCGTGAATCGATCGAGTTCGCCGATGTACGGCCAAATGAGAACCTACTGTCTACGTCGCCTTTTATGTGTTCGCTAAATGCGCTTTTAGCATGGTACATGCAGTAAACTTTTCCCAGTTATAATTTAATGAGGTTGCTTTCACAGAGGTGTCTGATTATGGTATATCTATGAGAGGAGAAACTTCGGGAATGTTCCCCTCTCCTCAAGTAAGAAATTTGTGGTATCGTGTGCAGTGGGGTGGGGTGTTCCCCCAAGGGCTTATGGATTACACGAGAAGAACATTGGAAGAGGACGTGTTCAAGCAAACAAGGCAAAACTGAAGATACGCTTTAAATAACGATCCAAATTAAATGTAATTGAAAATGAGTTTGGCGTATGTATATACTAAATTAATGAGTGCAGTTAGGAATTGTTGATTGAATGTAACTTAATGTGCATATTTTTTTAAGTATAAGTGTTCATCCATACTAATTCACCAATCAACTTATGATTTTCACCATTACCAACTTGGTATGCAACAGGAAATATTTGATGAAACGTTGTATATTGCTAATTTACGCGGGGGAAACCCCACTAGCCAACGGTAGGTCGGCGACGGATCTCGCCATCCAGCGGGGGAAGATCACCGCCATCTCCCGAGAAAAAGCATGCACTACACTAACGGAACTAATGACCAAAGCAGTTGACGCTCCCGGAAACACGAAAAAATCAATAAAAACAGCTAGTTTGCGCGAAGATTACTTGTTCATTTATGTTTGAGTCGCTGTACTGTACCTCTCAGAACTCACTGTCTCACTCTTAGAGCATGAATGTAACGTTCATAGAACTTTTTGAGAACCGAACGAAAAAGAAGCGAAAAAAATCACTACGAGAAACGCACCGTTCTAAATGTAATGCTTCCCGACGCAATTGTTTAGTCTATAGAAATAAGAATTAACTATAAACTTTACCAAACTCAATACTCTATAAATCTAGTATTCAGTGGCACGGGTTAAAATTGTTTAATTACCATAAAAGTGCACATCTTTACTCATTTTATTTTCTTCTTAATGAGAGTGGCGGATCGAAAAAAACTCTTGCAAAAATAACGATCATAACGAAAACTAGGGAGCATTCGTTGCGAGTCAGAAAGGGAAAAATAGGTTTTATTAAGTATTTTAATCAGGATGGCTACAACCAGAAAATAAACTTAAACACTTGAAAATGATCCTGAAAGTAGTGGTGCTATAACAGATCATACTTAATCGTATTATTTTTTATCGGTTATACAATATTTATTTTTGCACCCTAATAATAGTTCAATCTTTTCATGAAAAACTCATCAACGAGGCGCGGGAAATTCGAAGAAAAGATGTCTTTATTTTTGAAAATTCAAAAGCTTTTGGAAAATACACATTCTGAATTCAATATACTGTGCTCTAACCTTGCAATAAGTTTAAAGCAGAACTTGAAGCAATTTTTGAGAATATATTGTTTCCATATTTGTGAAACATTGTAACGAAATCACTGAAAATTACGTGATAACTACCAATATTTTGAAAAGTAGTGTACATGAAATGATTTAAAGATTTAAGTTTTAAGAATTGGTTTCATTGGGAAAAATCTCTATATTTAATGTAGTTGTAGTAGAGTTTCGAAATATTACCAAACTTTTGCAGTTTTCGAAATTTCAGAAGATATAATGAAAATCATAATATTATTAATAATAATATCATAATAATGTATTTCATAATATTAAGCAAACGAAATATGTAAAGAAAATATTTGGAGCAATTTTGTATACAATTTTTTTAGGTTTTTATTACGATTTCTGACACAAATACTCAAGATCTACTTATATTTTGGCAAAACTGTACACACTATTATTTAAAGATTTAATTCGGAAGAACAAAATTCATTAAGAAAAAATCTGTTTTCCATAATATAGTTTTAGGAGGGGGACCAAAAATTTTCAGCTGTTGCATTTTTAGAAAATTGGTTGGGTTTAATGAAGATAGAACTTTCGCCATTTTTACAAACGTACTTTGTTGTATTGGAGCAAAGAAAATGAAGAAAAAGATTGTAACAATTTTTTAGAACGTTTTGAAACTGTTCCAGAAAGTTCATGTGAAGTGTTCTCAAACAGTGAAACATCCATTTCAAATTCAGGACCGTGAGATGATGCAAGAAGATTGGGCAATATCCATTTTAGTGAATATTCTGTGCACGCTTTAGGCGCCAGGGCTGTTCACATGCACGAACGGACGTTAAAAACATATTTTCGGTATCAGGGACTTCAAATAGTGTTTTTCAGTCACAAAATCGATACGGATTTCTTGCAGCAGTACAAAACTTTCGTACGTAAACTACGTACACGAGAATGTAAAAATTCATATTTATTAAATAATGAAATGTATCAATCGGAAAACAAACAAAAGCACGAAGGGTAAATTGTTTTATTCATCATGTTCTGTTGTATTACAATTTACCATTTCCTTAAAATATATTTTGTTATTACGTTACTATATTACGTTACTATATTACGTTACTATATTACGTTACTATGTTAGTTTGGTTGACAATTCATTTTGAAAGTCAATGTAACCTACTTGTTATGACTTACAAATTTGAGTTAACTTCTTTGTAAGAAATGTACTGTATTAAATTTAGGCAAAAGCGAAAGGACAGAGAATTCTTCATTCATGAGAACCATTCGATTGTTTGTATATGGGAGTGCAGACGCACTCGATTCAGTGGGGTATATTAAAATCTCTCAAAATTCGTGCAGTAAAAGCATATCCTTTGATCTCTGTATATTAAAAATAACGATAACAATGTCACCGATCGATGAAAAGATAATTAAAAATTGCAGTTACCGTAGATACACATTCTTTTTATTATATTTTACAACAATACCTCTTTTGGTATCACGACACCAAATTCAAATATATTTTTGAAAGTGGATAATTTTGCATCTTGAATTAGTTAATATTATTTGTTGTATATTTTTAAATTACTGAAAAATGTTTAAAATGTGGAATTTGCAGTTATTTTCGTAAAATGTTGATTTGGCGCGCTCGTGAAAACTGCAGATGTTCCCATGACTATTGTAACAATTCTAAAAAGGCAATTGGCCCTTGGAAATTGGTCAATAGAATGCAGTGCTAATTATTTACACTATAGTATTATAGTAATATACTATTATAGCCATAATATATTATACTCGGGAATTATGTAAGAAACATTTCAGAAATTAAGAAACATTTTGCAAACTTTTACCAGATCATACGTAATGTAGTTGAGCAATGGGTTCTTGTAATATTATTAATTATTTGCAGAACATGGTTGTAACAAAAATGCAGTAAATAACACAGACTTTAGAATATACCAGTATATACATTTACACGTACATTTTTAATGATTACTTTGTTACAATAAACACGTAGGGGAAGGTAAAAACGGATATGCGACATATATATTGAAACAATGCCCACACACAAACTGCTTATAAAATTATTGGGCGTTTCGATGTAACCCGTTCCGAATTTATGTTTTAAACATGGGCGCCAGGAAAAGGTTACGTTAATATTATTAAAATTAATGCTTCAACCGTTATCTAAATAAAATCAATATCCCGCTAGTTGGGTCGATGATGGGTTTCGTTAGAAATAATCGCTATTACCTACCGATTATCCGATCTGCCATCTGTACAGAGTGGCGAGGAATCTGAAAACAAATATATATTGTCTAGCTACTTATTAGCTGGAATTGGCCAAATGAAAAACGTTTGTTCTATTTCAAAAGAAGGTTATGGTTTATTCTCAATGCCAGGCAAAAATATAACTTGAAAAATTTGTAACAAATAAAGAATGTTATTTTGGTCATGAGCTCTTTCGAACCTTATCCTGCAGCACCCGTCTTCACGCGCACTTGAATGAGGGCGCCACGAAGAACCATTTTCCTCTTCTTCTCGGTGACGAGAATTCCAAAGTCCAAGTACCAGATTCTTCTCTCCTGCTCTTGCACAAACGTTGTCGAGTCACTGATCCTCACCGCCTGAAATTCTTGTAGTTCTAATTTAATTTACTTCGCGAAAGTTCCGTGTTCTTTCTGATGACGCGACGAGAATGTTAAAGTTCGGCAAACTATTATTTACTCATAATTATTTCAAGTCCTGTTGTGTACAAATTCATTCAAATTCTAATTTCCGCACATCGCAAAAATACTCAGAGTCCCAACTTGTTGTAGATCTTATAAATTCTATCAGTCTGAAATTATTAGCTCACACGTAAAGTACAAGTTTCACATTTTACACAGCAAATTATTCGAAGTCCATCACGTTATTTCACCCCGAGAAAATTCTAATTTCCGTTCGTCGCACTCAAGAATTACGCAATGTCCGATAACTATTCACTCTCAAGAAAAAATTACAAGTCCCAATCTCACGAACTTAATCATCCGCGAGCGACCCGCACAGCACCACGACATGTGTCAGAATGTAAAAAAAATCTTTCTGTTCAGTCCGTCAAGACTCTGCCTATTTCTTTCTACTGTTTTTCACCAGAAACATTCGACGCACTTCCGTCGTGAATAGACTGTCACTGTTCTCCTGGCCAATCCCTAAATTGATTACATAATCAACTAGCTATGCCCTAGACTGTCATTGCTTTCTCAACCAATCCCTAAATTGTTTACTTGATCAGCTAGCCGTGTCCTCAGGTCCAATGCCAGAATGAAGTTTATTGACCTTGACAACAACTCGGCTGCCGTTGCTAGGGCGCCATATTTCTATTTGTTTATCCTTGTATATTTACCCCATTGACGACAATTATTAGTAAATAAATGTGACATGTTGGTATGTCACTATATATATATATATATATATATATATATATATATATATATATATATATAGTTAAAAACCAATATTCAACAGCAAAATACACTTTCAATTAAGTGATTTATTATTTAAGTTTTCCGGTCCCGTCAACTACTGTGATCATTAGTCTCAGAAGTGGCATGTTATATCCCGAGAGGTGGAGGTGTTCCTTTCTCTTGAGAAAGTGAGATCCAGTGCCGAACTACACATAGCTTGGAACGGTTTTTCCTCTCCAAGTATTTCTCCCAGACGGAAACCGCCCCAACCGAGACAAGATGTAGACTCCCGACATTTGTGCTTACATAGTGCTGGCCAGTGTGTATGTGTATATGTGTGTGTGTGTGTGCGCGCTGGCGGGAGTGTATGTGTGTGTGTTTTGTACGGGGAAAGGAGAAGACAACGACGAGGAGTGAAATATCACGCGTGGTCCTTGACTCGTTTGTTAAGGTACTGAATCGGTATTCGCCTGGTGTTGATAGAAGAAACTTTTGATTATAGCAGCCGGACGCTAGATTTGTCCTCCAGTGGTGTAATTCGACCTAGCTTTATACCTTGTGTCAAAAATCGTCGGACTCGAACCCTAGGACCTCTCGGTCATTAACTCTGCAGAGGCAACGGTCTACCTCCATTTGAAGACATGGACGATATTGTGATGGGGTGTCGCACCAACATCTGACCTAAAGGTGCTGGTGGCGGCGGGATGGCGTATTAAGAACTGCGCACGGTTGTTAGTTTTGATATAATGCTCCAACATTTGTTTCGAATTGATCGAAAGGAACTTCCAGAAATGAACGATCAGAGAGACCGATCTCTAGATTTTCCGCCTAGGCAGTTGTCGACTGTGTCGTCTGTCGCAGACTCGCAACTACATACGTCATTGCGATCTCTGTTTTCAATGTTATATTCTACAAAGTAGTGGAAATGAGAAATCAGCTCAGGAATGCCGAGGAAAAGAGGAAGAGCCGATATTGTGAATTTAACAGACTGAATTGCGACGATATTTTGAATTTAAAAGTCTCTGAGGAGGAGAAAGAATAACAATAAGAAGAATAAAAAGAAGTAATTATATAATAATGAAATCTTTTAGAGATTCTTATGATATTCTTAAATAATTGTCTCTTAATTTATTTTTATTTATTTATTTGCTCATTCATACAAAACGCATTATTTTTTTCTGGCAGGTTTAAGATGGATGATTATGAAAATAAATCAGTTTTCACTATTATTGGAAAATCATAAATTACGTAACCATTATAATTACTTATTTTTGATGAGAAGAACCGGACTGCAGAATTCTCTACGGAAACGACTTTCTAACCACATGAAGTATTTGTTAGAAATGAGATTAGAGAAACTTGATTAGTATTGTTTATTTATAGGTATCCCTTACGTGATAACTAATTATATAATTCGGAACATTTAGAGAACCTACATTTGTAATGAATGTATTGAAAATAAAACATGTCAACACTCCAAATATTATATAACAATGTATGCTCCGGTTCATTATATGAATGTGTAGAGCCAGAGAACAAGATATGAACGCAGAATGCAGGCATCAGAAATGAATTTTTTTGAATAGCGAAATGATGTTTTCTGGCAAAAGAAATAAAGGACACAAAATATAAGAGAAGTCTAAAATTGTTTTCCCTGAACGAAAATATTCGGAGACGACTGTAAGGGTCCTCAGTGCGCATTTCTGTCACATTCCGTGGTCAACGCTGACAACGTTGTAAAAGGAATGTGAGGTCTAGAGAGATCAATGAAAGGGTACGAATAGGAGCCCGCCCGAAGTCAATGAAAACGTTATGTACTTTGCGCATACGTAAATGAGAATAATAAAAGAATCATTGTAGTGGGCAATTGGCAGATTAGTATGACGTGCCAATAGGAGAGAAGATATGTTTGGGAAGAAGCGATATAAAGTTAATGGTGATTTACGGGCAGCAAATATTGTTTCTAGTTAGTTTAAATATCTATGAAATCCAAAACGAGTCATTTGCTGTGCCTCCAGGCATAAACTTAATCGAAAGATGGGTGAACACGTTTTAAAAATATTATTAGCCTATTTTTTACGAACGGATGAAATTTTGAATGATTCTACTGTAGAAAGGGTCATAGGCAAAAGATACAAGTCGTTCCAATTCTGGGACAAAATGCGAAAGCAGCGTAGGTAAAAATGTTAACTAACTTTCAATCTTTGATGTTAGAATAACCGTAATTGTCAAAATTCACTGTAACAGCTAAATATATAATAACAGTCGCAGCGTGGCTTTTGAAACCTAAACGTTTGAGTTCAAATCCCAAGCAGGAGTAAATATCATTTTTTAGTCGTTTTGCAAGAATAAGACAGCCAATTAAATTCCCCCCAGAAGTCCCATTTTCACTAAAAAATTTCAATTTTCCAGCCCCCGCTGTTCATTTGGTGGAGAGATTTTTCGAAGATATATTTGAAGCATTCATAGGTCCCAAGTATGAATATTATAATAATACTCAACTTTTACAAACAATAAAATGAAGCACAAAAATACATGTACTGTTTTAATAGCTCTCAAGTTATTTCAGAGACGCCATGCACAAAGTACTCGTATATTTTATGTAAAATACTTGCCAGAACTTAAATTCATCTCCATGCAAACTATTATGTATTGTAATATAGAACTTCTATTGAGTTTTTTATTTTAAAAAATTTCGCACTTTCTCTTCCGCACACACACACACACGTACACATACACACACTCTCGCACGCATTTTCTAGCTCTCGCACACAGTCACTCCTGCATACACGCACTCCCTCATTCATGGACTCACGCATTTGCTCACTTTTGTAGGCACTCAGACACTCACTCACTCTCGCAGGCATGCACTTATCAACTCTTTCTCTCTCGCACACATTCACTCACTCACTCTTGCACGCATGCACTTGTTCCATGCAATCTTTCACTCTTTCACACGAAGAGCGAAGAAAACTTCTACTATCAAATTTTGTACAGAAGTTTCATCATTGTGTAAAGAGAAATTGCATTCCATTATTTGTACGATAAAGGACGGCGTTGCAATTCGACTCCAAAAGTTTGAGACATTTGGTACAAACTTTAGGCACATTACTTTTTCTATTCAGAGTCGTCTTCATCATCGTGTATGCTCTTGTTGTACAAGGTGATTGTTGGAAGAAAAAAATCTTGCGTGAATGCATGAGGCCTATTTCAAATGAGATTGATACATTTTCAACTTTGGTGAACGATCTCCTTTTTATGAGGAGAGTAAACAGAAGTTGCTGTGAACTTCAGATATCAAAACGTAATATATTAAAGAAGTAGTCGTAAAGTATACTTATAAATCATTAACGTTAGAAAACACTCGTTTCTCGCTACTGTAAACAATTCATTTCTCTTGTAAATGCTCTTCTACAATTTACCAACTTAATTCTTTAAGCAAAATTCTCGTACAGGCAATTCTCGCAATTTTTTTTATTCGTCTTGCATTTTCTCTATTTTTTAGTATCTCCATTACTTATTTTACCGTATTTTCCTACCAAAAATGTTGTAAAGGGGTTCATTCTGTGACGTGACTACGTGATCACTTACACATATTTCATGAGATATAAATTAATGTTGAATCCTTAATTCCATTTTCATTTATATAATTATAACTTCAGCTTTGTGGAAAGGCATCATTTCTAGAACAATTGTATAACAATTGATCTTGATTTGTTCTCAATTGGTGTGTATTCTTTATTTATATTCTGCAAAAACTACTAACCTGTAAATAAGGATATGCCTGAGCTATATATTTCACTTTAAAAATAAAAATATTAAATATATTACCTTATAAAAAAATGAATAAATATAATTATTTCTGTGAAATTATGCCTTCATTTAATTTGAATATTTTGAATTGAACTAACACGGCTGTAGGAATAGGAATAGGATATTAGGAAAAAAATACTCCTATAAAAATTGTCCTGAACTTTCATTTGTAAAACTAAGGGAAGATACACACATTTTAGTCTCTCTTATATTTATATTTGTAATAAAAGAATTTTTTTTCTTTAGTATCCCCCTTTTGAATAGAGTGAGGAACGTTTAAAATGGGGCAGGTCTCATTTTTGATGAAATCTCTGAATTGTCAAAAATTGCTAATGTGACGAATAATGCAAGAAAGTGTGTGTTATTGTAGCACCATTAGTTTGATCTTAATGTATCTCATTGTCTAAAAAACGTTGGGAGAGTGGGATGATTATTGGATGGCCATTGGCATTTCGAACCCTCTTACCTCATCCTCTGAATTCACTCCCGTTTCTCCCAATCCCACTACCAAATTCATCTACACCTCATGTCCCAATTTCCTCACAACCTGTTACTGCTGGAGCACATTACAACCTTCAACCACGCACTCGAGGTAAAAATGAGGTAAATATATAGCAACTATAGTCAGATGCAGCAGAAAAACATCCGTGTAGGTACGTGCAAAAGATAAACATACTTCACCATAATGTTCAATCCCTTTCAATTAAAATAGAATGGGGGGTTTTTATTTACAAACTTGTCACCCCTAATGAACTTAGCTTTTCCAAATACTTTTACGTCGCAGGCTTTTATTGTAGAGAGAGGGAATCGTATAAAGATCCTACATATGGGGGTTCTTGTATTTACGTTAGAAATAATATCAATTCTATCACCTTGACAGAATTAAATGTGTATTCCGTTGAAAAGGTTTTCGAAATTTCTGTTGTACATCTCCCTTCGCTAAAAATATTACTGTGTATCTACAGGCCTCCAACGAAGAGGGCAGCAGATTATATTTTGTTCTTAGAAAAACTGGAGATAACACTCAATAAAGTCAGCAATCGCTTTTTTGAACCCATTGTTGTATGCGGAGATTTTAACATTGATTTCATGGTCAAATCTTGCGCAAAAGAACAGTTTCTCAATTTCATTAATTCCTTCAGCTTATATATTACAATAAATGTACCTACACGGATCACACTAAATTCAATGAAGAATGGATAGAATTATAATTAACAAAACTACTACTCGATATGACGATGAAACAAAAGATTTAGGATACAGTCACCGCGATGCACACATTCTCACCACTATAAGAAATGCGAACACTGACACAATAAATAATATCCGTATGAGTGGATTATTTACTAAAAGTAAAATAAAATTATTACTTGATGCAGGAGTTCTGAGACGCGGTTTATAATACTGTGATACAAACGATAAATATAATTTTTTTTTCAACGTTTTTTTCCTTCGCTTTAACACTTGCTTTACTCTTCAAAAAGGAAAATTAAATATTTCACGGAAAAGCAATTCTTGGCTAACACAAAGGATTAGGACATCATGTAAAAACAAGCAATTTTTTCTTTCATTTCTAAACATTATAAAGCATCTTAAGATTTCCTCCTCTACTTTAAAAAATACAAATCATTGTTAAGGAAAGTCATAAGGAATGCTAAAATCATGAAACACGATCAGGATATTTTGAACTCAAATAACAAAATAAAAGCAATGTGGAATATAGTAAAAAATACGAGCAAATCGACTACCAACCTTGAAGAAGGTGTTGTTGTAAAATATAACCATATAAATGTGACCGACTCGGCAACAGTGGCTAGTCTCTTTAACCAATACTTTTCGAGAATTGCAGCCGATATCACTAAGAGTCATCAGCCACAAAATTCAATATAAGACATTTCCCCAAAAGTTTAGACATGACGTTCGTTTCCGAAACTCCTTCCTATGAAATTCTCAAAATTATCGGTAAAAAAATAAAGAAACAACAGAAATCACTTATCACAGGTCTTTTACATATAACGGATATTGCAGAATAAATGTTACAAATAGGGCATGAAAAGGAGTATAGAAAATAATAACTTTTTGGAAATGAACACTTAGTGGGAAAATGCGTATGAAGAATTTACATTAATTTATAAATGTGACAATTACCCCTGAGTTACAGGCAATCCCTTGTGCACCGAAGTTTGGCAGGATCGTCAAATACCTTTGACTTCTGTGTTATCTGTGCAAAAGAAGTTGCGTGAAAATCAGAGGCAAATGTCACATTTATAAATGTGTATAATAAATGTTTATATGTGTAATAATTTTATGTAATTTCCCATTGTATGTTCACTGCAGTGATCATTTTAGACCCCTCTACAAGTACTAGAAGGTTGTGTTATTGATTTTGAGACATACTCGAATTATATAACATGAGGAACATGCATAATTAATGACTGGAAATGTTTATGAAATAATAATTAATTATAACTAATCAATAATCTCTTAGTTGTTATTACTATTTCGAAGCCGGTCTCGGCATCCGCTGATGATGATTGGTCGGTATATCACCGTTTTAAGGAACTTGGAGAATGATTTCATGTCCCTATTGTTTGATATTTGGATAGCACGGTTTCCGTTGAGTAACAGTACCAACTTAATCTCTGATAGGCGCTTATGTAGCCGAGATTAGTTTGACTGAGAATATTAAGTGATGTTCAAGGATTTTTTAACGCGCCGCGCAACATGGCATGACGTGGATTTTCGCCCTTTAAAATTCACTGGCCGCGATCGGACTTGAACTGTGCGTTTTAAATTGAGTCCGCGTTTGAAAACGTCATTTAAAAATGTTATCGTTTTTGGTACGTAGAAAGCTTCCTTAGATGCGTTAACTTTATTATACAAATTGGATGTTGTGTTCTCGGCATGTTTTGCTCATTCAGGATTTACAAAATTATTAGTGAATCACTTATCCAACCAAAAAAAAAGAAAGCCTTTGTACAATATTTTAAACATTTTCTAGAATCTTGCCCGCTTATTAATAGAAACATTTGCCTTAAGAATCTTCAGAATAAACTTAATAAGCGTAGATTAAAAATACTGTTGCATTAAGAAAAAACTATAAGAGAATGAATACTGAGTACAAAACAAATATTTAGTTGTCATGTCCTCTCTAAGCACAGAATTATTCTCAAGAAGCAGATACCCTTCATATATTTTCACAACTAAGAAGAACTCTCTCGAAACATTTTATTTCATTCATTCGTAATCAAATATCTCAGTCTACAATTAAAATATATTTTTGTAAATATAATATTAGATGTTAGTTCCATATTTCGCTGATGACAGTTGCATAACGTTTTCGTAATGCAATTAACTTGAATAATGCACGTTTTCCTATTTTTCTGCTACAGATTGTTAATCAACGTATACGAATACTAAAGTTATTGCAGTCTTCAATTATTTAAGTAAAGCGAAGTCAAGAATTTTGTTAAAACATAATATAAACCTATATTTGAACTATTTAATTTAGGTTTCAATATCTTTTTACTTAATTTTTAAACCTTTGAAAGGTCAAAATAATTTTAAAAATCTTTTCTTGGGAAAAATATCAAACATTTGTACGTTTTGTCTTGCGCGATTAAAATATTTTAAGGGAGATATGCTACGAAAACAGAATGTCTGATTAAATATTACCCATTTCTAATATTTAATGGCTGTGCTCGTTTACTTAATTTTACAGTATACTAATATTTAGGAATAATTATAGAGGATATTTTCCTGGATGTTCCCATGTTCGGCATTCAACACATCTGCTATGCGCCATAAGAACAGATTAACAAGTCTGAACACGCCTGCCACAGTATAATTAGTAGCGTGAACCGGCAGCACGTCACTCTTGCGTGCCATAACTCCATATATCGCGACTGAAATGAATTGAACCACGGATTTACATAATCACTTTCGCGTGTCAATGAATGCAGCATACGATGGAATGATCCTTCTATTTAGGATAGTTATCAATAGTTTACCTAGTTTATTCATAAAAACAGACATTAATGACGAAAGTGGTTGAAAAAATTCGAAATAAAAGCTATTATATTATATTTGAATGATCCGTTATCATAGATGTGGTACACTAGATTAATAACTTTCGGGTGTTATGCCACGAACTCATCTTAGAGTTTTGAAGGTAAATTTCGTTATAATTTAGATACATAATATGCCATTAATATAGACCCTATGTATAGAAAACTCTTTAGTAAAAATGTAATTTTTTGCTTTTTATCTCCAATGTTTAAGAGGAATAAGCTTGTCCCGTGAAAAAAAAAATACAAGTCAAATGGAATGGAGATCTACTTAGTGTCAGTTTGTGAAAGTTCACATTATTTATGAAGAGACGGCGTTTTGCGCCTTTTTTCTCCTCTGAAATGTAGTCCTTACTGACATGTGGCCTTTTTCACTCCAGTCGTGGATAGAGACACTTGTTCCGTAGTCTTGAGCTTTCGAATATTAAATTCCTAAACTTTAATATATTGCATTTCAGTCACATCGTAGAGAATAAGAGCATATGGTTTACCAGTGGCGCACCCAAAGACCTCAGGAATTGATGACAAATAATACCAAATATAACTCTTACTCATTATCTGTAGGCACGCAAGTAATTTAATATCTAGTTTGAGCAGTATAAAAACTATCATACAACAATTAAAAATACAATTTAAATTTAACAAAAATTAAATATTTATTCATAAGAAAATACCAAGTCGCCTGAAAACTACACCTATAACTCTCCCATATAAAAATCATGGTTGCTCCACAGCAATCTACCCAAAAGTTTCGGAACTATAAATGTGTGGAAATATCTTAATGAAACTGAGAAAAGATGTAAACTTAATAATTTTGTAATGCATATCTATATGTTATAGATAAATAAATTACATAGTACCTTTCGTTAGTTGTTTCGTGTAAAGGAAAAAGGTAAAAATATCCCTGTGTAATAGCACATAGGCCGATGTGGCCCACAGGGGAGGTGAAGGTAGGGCACCTATTCGTCGCCGTCGGCGCAAGGAGGAGGTTGTGTGGCGAGCACTTGGTAAACTGTAAATTAAGTAAACGTTTTAAGAAAAAGAAACTACTTAAAGAGTCAAGAGAATTGTCGAACAACTAATAGGACATTTAAGGATCTAAATATTTAAATAATTTTTTTGTGGAATTTAATAGAGAATTCTCTCTAGGAAGATATCAATTATGCAAAGCGCATGTCCTTTTGTTAGGTCGTCTTCGATACTAACCACCATTATATTATATATGCTTTGAAATTATTTAACGTACACTTCAAAACAAAATACAATTATTTAGTGTGTCCAAATATAAACGAATATAGGTAGGTTTTTACTCTTCTTTGAAGATGATATTACATCTGGATCGCAGAGGTCGGGAGTTACGGGTTGGAAATATTGAGAGTCAGTAGAGCACAAATGAGGAAAAGAGGCGTGTCTTTATTTGTTCCTTTTGTAATAATGCTCACCCTTCTATCTAATCATGTTTTGTTGAAATTCAAAATAGTACCATATAAATTGTCTGTCCTTCTGTTGGCTCAACGCCTCCGATAAGGTTAAGGCTTGCTTCGGCGTCCTGGTCTGGCGGCCATGGCTAAAGGGGTACGTGGGGTAAGCACATAGACATCCCCACAACGTATTCTGGTCTTTTCGACGTGAGCTTTCTCATCGTCACACAGCAACAGATACTGGGGCATTGCAAGGAAAGAGCACACTATATAATCTGCCCCGCCCGGGAATCGAGCCCGGGGTCGTGTCATGGAGAGCGAGCATGCTGACCAATGAGGTACCGTAGGGGTATAGAATGAACTACCATAAAAATATTAGTTTGTCGAACGACTTAACTTAATTTCTCAATCAGCGAATTTGACTGTTTCTGAATTGAACTGTTTCTGAGTTGACTGAATCTGACTGTTTCTGAATTGAACTGAATTGAACTGTTTCTGAGTTGACTGAATTTGACTGTTTTAAAAACAAAACATTTAATCAAATATTAAGAAAATAAATACTGTTTTATTCCAAAGATTAAAAAATAAATCTCGTAAAATGGGAAGATTTATAAATACAAAAGAGATGCATGATGAAAATAGAATCATTTGTAATCCAGCCTAGAAATAATTAATATTTTCTACGGATTTGATGAGAAGAGTTAAAAAAATCTGTTCTCAGTCCATCCCATTAACTTAAAATTAAAATATATTATGATCATGAAAAACATTTTTTGACAAATCGTTTTAATCCAGAAACATCCTTCGGAAAGAGATTTCGTTCGTCCATAAATTGCCAATAAATACATGCAATTCTTTAATAAGTAATTACGAAATATTATGAGAATTGATGCGTACTGCTTCTGTCTCGCATTCGTGTCTTCTTTGGGTAATACACATCACGTGGCTGAGATAAATTTGGTATTTAGCTTTTTCAGTTTTTATGAATGATGATTTTTATTGAATGATGTCTTATATAGATATATATATATATATATATATATATATATATATATATATATATATATATAGAGAGAGAGAGAGAGCGAGAGAGCGAGAGCGAGAGAAAACTTCTTACGAAAACAGAAATAAGAATTGGTTTGATTTATTATTTCTGAAATAAAGGTAATTAGAAAATGTGGTTTTTGATCTTTCTCATACCGAACAAACGAAATGAAACTTTGTCAGAAATATGCTTCAATAATATGCTTAAATTTATTATTAGACGCAACACACTGCTTGTCACTACAATCTAATTTTGAAATAGTTTCATTTGATCGTAGGTGACGTGTTTATTCCAGTTAAATTAAGAAAAGCTCAAAATATTGATTTTGCTTAATTTATGCAGTTTTAATAAAAAAGTTTTCATGTGTTGGAATATTGAGAATTCGATGCTTTCATAATACTCAAATGCTGATGTAATTCGTTGTCATTTGAAATTTTCTCTTTTCGGATGACGATTGGCATCGATTTCAATTGATTCAACTTCGAGACAGACTCAATTTCCAGAGGATTACACAACAGTCACAATTGTTTTGTATCGGTTAGAGGATCACATTTATCTCCATATTCATTTTGTAACGAAGCAGCTCTTCAAAGCAATATTGAATTTACTTACCCATTGGCTTGGGAGTTTCAAAGTTTCTTTTCCCTTCGTTTTTCCTCCAGTGCATCTAATACCGATTTTCATATTATAGGTTCTACATGATTCAGAGGAATTGCCATGAATTTTTTACAAAGAAAATTTCGTATAATGCTCTGGTGAAATCCTAAAATGCTGCTTTCTGAAGCAATGTACTTGAATGAGGAAAGGAATGATGGAAGGAGAGTTTGTTATGCTTAAGGGAAGATCGCAATGTGAAGATCCCGGTTAAGACAAGAGTGAAAGGATGGAACGAAAAAACTAATACATGGACGAAGTTTGGACATGTTGTGGAAGTGGAAGTATATCCATTGTCAGATTTGGAATCTTAAACAAGTATCATTTATTCACTGATCATAACATTATATCTAAAAATAAAAGTGTGTGATATATATATATATATATATATATATATATATATATATATATATTAGTTGCCAAGAGCACAAACTCATGAATGGTTCTGAAGTGCCACACTCATGTAGTTGAAGTTTATCCCTTACAACTCTCCAATTATCAGCAACAAGATCGTTACCTCCAATAAATACGGGTGCAATATCTACCTCTTGAAGCTGGCATAAATTCTTTGGTGCAATTGCAAGTGATTGATATTTTATTTTCTTGTCTGCAATTGTTAAGAGAAGATTATTGTGACATACCAATATGTAGGACCTTGCATTGCGTCACATTTATTGTTAAGTGTGAATGGTAATGATGGACATATGCAAATATGGCGGCATAGCAACGGTAGACGAGTTGTCGTCAAGGTCAAAAAACTTCTTTGCTTACCACGGGGCGCGGCTAGTTGATAAAGTAAACTGTTTGGGGATTGGCCGAGAAAGCAATGACAGTCTGGGGCGCGGCTAGTTGAATTTGTAAGTAACCAAGGGATTGGATAGGCATGGAATTTTTTCTGACAAGAAACAGTAGAAAGATGACCGAGGTTTGAAGGGCGAGTTTTTTGAGTGGAATATGGATTCATTCCGACTCATGCCGTGGTGCCGTGCGGATCGTGTGTAGATGATGAATTGGGAGTTTGGGAATTGTGAACATTTACTTTGAAGCGTATGATTGTCGGACTTAGAATATTGATGGAAGGTGTGGAAATTGGAGCTTGGAATTTTTTTCGAGTGCAGCAGCTAGAATTGTGAACTTAGGTGCATTTGTCGGCAACAGGACTGGGAGTATTTGATGCAGATAATAGTTTGCTGAACTTTAATATTTTAAGTATACGAGTAGAAAGAACTGGGAACGTTTAAAAGGAAAATTAAGTAAGTCTTATAAACTTCTGAGGCGGTGAGGATCAGTGACTTGAATACACTTGTGCCAGAACGGAAGAAAAGAAGATGGTATTTGGACCTGGAGCCATCGACACCGGGAAAGATTGAAAATGGTTCTACGCGGCGACATCGGTCATAAGCATGCCAAGACGGGTTCTACAATATAAGATTTGAGACTGTTCATGACCAAAAGTTTCGTATTGTTAACAAGGAACATTGAATAAACTTACAATTTTCTGTGAATAGAAAATATGATTTTCATGTAGCCAATTCCAGCAAATGAGTAGCTAGAAATGTATATTTGCTTTTCAGATTCCTCGGCCAATACATTAATTTTAATAATTAATAATAACTTTTCCTGGCGCCCATATTCTTTTATAAATTTGGAGACCCAGTTAGCCGGATATTAATTTAATGGAAATAGCAGTTGAAGATTAATTTTAATAATTGAATTAACGTAATCTTTTCCTGGCGCCCATATTCTTTTATAAATTTGGAACGGGTTACGTTGAATTAATATTAGAAGGGCAGAGGAAATATTAAATTTAAAAATTAAATCAGACAGTTTGTTTCATATATTGTAAAGGGATTGCAATATCTATTAATATTGTCCTGAGAGCACTTTTATAGAACACGACAATATCAGGCTATTTGCTTTCATTGTTCTATCCGTAAAAAATGGCGGTATCCCACGATTTTTTTTTATTTTTGCATTTAACAGTACCTGCTCCAGTAGATACTTGTAGTAACTCAATTTTTCTTTTACCAGGTCCAATCTTCTGGCAAGAGCTTGATGGATAATGTTCACTGCATTGAATCCGTTTGTGATAACTGAGAACATCCACTGCAGATGTGCTGAATAGATTCGGTGGCCTTCTTTCACAGCCGACGCTTGCCACTAATGTTCTGTTTCATGATGGATCGTCTGTAACTTCTGGTGGTAACTTACCTGAATTACCCTTTCTTGAATGGTCAGCACAAATTTTTTCGCCTCACCGAAAAGCCCAGCGGTTCTCAATGTTGATCTCTTCATATACATATGATAACTTCGAAGCGCAGTAGTAAACTTACCAAGGAGTTTGATTTTCACTGCTCATTTCGGTCCTGAGGTTTTGCGAGTGTGGTCTTCTTGGAGCAGCTTCAGAGGTGTAGAACCCTGATGCTGAACATTGTTGGCCATTACAGATTTATTGTTAATGAAGTAGTTTCTAATTTGTTTTTCTTACTGACAGCGCATTACTTCAAGACTTTAAAATCCACGACCTCCGATTTTTCTTGATGTGATGATGCGTGAAATTATTCTGGGATATGCATTGTTCTCATTGTTAGCATTGTTATTCGCGTGTACTGAAATATATTCTAATGTATGTTTGTGGACATTTGCAAGTGTCAATAACAAAGAAGAAACGGGATATGATAGCGTATACACCAATTTATAATTCTAGAATGAAATTAAAACATTTTTTTCAGTTAAAACACTGCAATGAATGTTACGAATGAAGATGTATACTGGTTGCTATTTCCGCATTATAACCTGTTTTAAATGCGTACTCTATCAAAGGCTTACATTCGCCGTTGTCTGGAAATTATCCTGGAATTTAGTACCAGAGTTAAAATTAATCGGGGCAAACATTCTCCTGTGACCCAATATAGCTCGTTTTATTGTACTACTACCGAAGTCAAACACTTTGAGTTTGTTCATCAAAAACACATTATTAAAAGAGACGGCCTTTTAATTACTTTTTACATTTTTGCTCTCTTATCCTCACCGTTATTCTATTGATATTGAGGTTGCGGAAAGTTTTCAACGAAACAGAATTGCGTACTGAAAACATCAGAGTGGGAAGTTGCTGTAATTATGGGAATAGATTCTTCGTGGTGTGGACTCGCTGAACGCCATTGAGTTCGGTGTGAGAGCAGAGGAGCACATAAAAGAGGAAGGAACGCATTCGCGCGCCAGGGTGCGATTGACGCGAGCAGGGTTGCGACGGGTATCTGCGGTAGCGGAGGTTAATGCAACGAACTGGGCATTAAAAGCTCCATGGTTCATTCGTATCGATCAGGTTCATCAAGAACTTTCTGTTGTTTCATTGAAAATTAGGTAATTAAACTATTATTAAAATTCTACACCAATTTACCTTGATGTCCTGCAGCTAAGACGTTTTCGCTTGGAAACAGCTTACAACCAAAAATTAAACCCGTTACGCTAAATACGTATTTACATTCTCCCTGTAGTGCTGTTAATTATATCAAACTGTATAAAAATATCTAAATTATAAGGTATATATTATCTCAAATTGTAAAATATATATTAAAAATAGATAAATTATAGTATGTATGTTAGAGGTCCTTGAACGGACTTACTTATGATATTTTCATGTGTAATTGTAAAAAAAAAGTAATTTCCTTATATATATATATATATATATATATATATATATATATATATATATATATATATATATATATATATATATATAATCTTGAAAATAGATTACGCATATACGCAAATCTTTGAAAGACTGAATGAGTCAAACACGGACTAATAAAATGAAAAAAATAATAACAATGCAACGAACTTGGCAAAACCAGGCGGGTGGGCGGCGGTACTCCGGGTTGCAACACCGCGGCCATGTCAGGACAAGGTAGGGCTCGCGCGGAGGTGGGGCGGCCCAGTGCGGATGTTGCAGGGCACGGCAGGCCCTAGGGGCTGTCCAACCGGAGTGACGGCTGCCTGCAATTAGCCATTAGAGCCGAACCCGCCGAACGGAAACGCTAACGGAAAAAAGAACCCTCCCCCAAACGTTACGACGCGCGTATCATAAATCGACGCGATGATGGGAAAGTGTTCGTCAAACGCTTCATCCGCGTCCACCGCGGTGTAAAGTTAAGCTCGAAATAAATGTCCTCTCCTTTTCTGAACGACGGCGGCGGGGGAAGGGGCGAGGAGGCGAGGGCGGCGGCGCGTCGCCGCTGGGCGTCAGAACTGCGAAATGACCAGAGATATAAATGAATGGTAATGAAGAGGGAACTGTGGCGAGTCGAAGACAGACTGGAAGCAACAGGTTCCGCGGCCCTGCGCCCCTTCCTCCTCGGCGCCTTCGTGTCCGGAAGTTGTAGGTTGTAGGTCGCGGCTGGGCGCCGAGCGGCGGCGCGCCTCGCAGCGCACAGCGGAGCGACGCGCGGCGGTCCGGCCCGGGGTGGGCGTGGTGGCAGGGGACGCGTGCGCGGGAATAGGGGGCCGAGGGAAGAGACCGGAGAATAGGGGAAGAGGGCGTAGCCGGAGGTGGGGGCGTAGCCGGAGGTGGGGGCGTGGCGGAGGTGGGGGCGGGCGGGGGGGGGCGGGCGGAGGGGGGGCGGGCGGGGGGGGGGGGGGGGGGGGGGGGGGGGGGGTGTGACGAGGGTGGCGAGGGCGTGGTAGAGGCGTGGCGAAGGCCAAAGCGGAGACGGCGGCGTGCCGAGGGCGTGGTGGCGCCGTCGGGGCGTGGGCGCGGAAAGGGTGGGCGTCGGCCGGCCCGGCTCGCCGACGTGCCTCTGCGGCGCTGAGCCGCTGAGTCGCCGCGCCGCCGCGTCGCTGAGCCCACCGCCCACGTCCTGCTCTCGCAGTCCACCAACTTCGGCGCAGCACCGGCCTGCCCCCTCCAAAGCCACCGCAACGGCCGCAACCTCGCTACTTCTCCATTATCCCGCTCTTCTCTCACATCCTCTTTCTTCGCTTCGTGATTCTTCCTGCTTTCCTTTCTTCTACTCCTTCATTGATCGTACTCTCTCAATTTTATACTTTTATGGCGTTTATTTATCCCATGTGTGGATTGTGTTTCTCCGTGCAATATTCTGTGGAGTCGTTTGTTTGTGGCTGATTGATTTCTAACTAGCTTCTTCCGTTATCGTCTTCCCTCTCATTATTTTCTCCTGCTGCGTTTTTATTTTAGACTAAACACGGGACCCTGTGTTTTTTGTGAAATACCTCTCTTTTCCCTTATGCACAATTAAATCTTTGAATTCTCCACCATAATCTTTTCTCGCTCATATTAGTATCTTCTATTTCTTACTTCTCAGACCTAATAACACTTCATTTTCCATTTTATATCCCGTGCAACGACGTGGTTTATTTAGTTTCCGTTTATTTACCAATTCTCAGGCTGCTTTTGTTATTTGCCATTTATTTAGTTTTTTGGTAGAGCGACATTTTATCAGAAATTTTATCATATTTTATTATACATTTTATCACCTTCTAGAAGTACATTGTAATACTATTGAAATATTGAAAATTATATTAATTACATTAAATTTAATACAATTTACTTACTTTAATTAAGTACATTACTACAATCTTTCGCCATTCGTGCGTATATGGTTTTATCATTATATTCCTTTCAGGTTTCCGACATTTTTCTCACACCTTTTTCAAATCTTCACGATATTCCATATCTTCCTGCCAATTTTCTTTCACAGTTGTCAGCGTCCATTACTATTTGTTCACACTGTTACATGTGTTGTTCATTCGTCGTTCGGCCCTTCCCCCTTTCCCCCCTATTCCTGTGACCGCCAAATCTCGTCTGCGCGGAGAGAAGATCGAGCCATGGCTCCACGGGTGACGGACTTGGGCGTCGCCTGGGGGATTGAAGATCGCACATCTGTAACGCTTCCCAGCACATCGCAGGCAAAAAAATTAATTCACGTCGCGCGGGGACGTCGGGAACGGAAGACTTTTTTTTTGTAGCAAAAACCGATTTCTTCGAATGACACGTTGTTTGAACGGTGTATTTTTCAGAGGTGCATTTTTGTCGAGAGCGTGGGTTCGTCGCGTGGCAGCAAGCCAAGCATTTGACGAACGGCTTCGCGTTCCGAGGGCGCCCCATCATCTGGCGCTGAAGATTAGGAACCGCGGGGCGTGACAGACATTGAACGAATCTTCGCCCCCGCGAAGCAATTTGTCATTCGGCAAAAAGTTCGTCTTTCAGACGTGATGAATTGATTCGCGAGCGCGTCCCGTTCTAAGCAATTTACCGGACGCGATCTACACGATCCATTGTTTCTTCACTTCCGGGAATTAGGAAGGACGGCGCGTCGCGAATCACGCCATTAAGAATGATTGTTCGCGCGGCGCGCCCGCTCACAATACAGTTGTACGTCGGCGACGCCTTTCAGGGAGCGGCTATGGCTCGCTGCGCGCAGTCGAAGGCACGGGGCTGCTGCACATGCACACACCGCGCACACCGCCACGCCACCAACAACAAGCCCGCACACCGCAGCTTCCACCCCGCTGTCGCCCCGTACCTCTTGTCCCCGTGCTGGAGCTCGGGCAGGCCTTATTACCTGCCATCGCTCTCCCCTTGCCCTCGACTCCCCGCTCGGCACTCATCTCATGCCGTCACCTAGACTGCCCCTGCTCTGTCTCCACGTCTGACCCACCGCTCCGATTTCAATTACAGCAGTGCACCGCAGTAATCAGAATGAGAAGACGTAGAACGGCCGTCAGAGGTAAATCATATAAAGTTGTTATACGTATGCGTCCTCATTAAATAGAAGCTATTGAGTCTGATGATGCAATAAAATTCTTTACATCATCTTACTTTTGGTGGTATTTGACATAATAGAAAGATATTATTTTCCTTGTAATGGGAATCTAGTGAATGATTCTTACAAATTCTTTATTCTGTGAAGGAGACGATTAGTAACTGTCACCACAATTGAAAAATCAATATCGTGGAGTCATCTGTCATTAAGCGTCATATTTTCCTCCTATACCCCCGCACCCCAGCACAGCTGGCCCCCCCTTCCTCCTCCTGCACCACCACCCGCACTTTCATATTCACTTGTGCCATTTCGAATGGCTTTTATAACCCCCGCAACATCCTCCCCGCCTCTTCTCACTTGGCGCGCGCGCTCGTACATTTGTGCCTTTCCATTGGAGTGGCGCGCTCTCGCCGGTCGCGGACCGGCGTGCGAGGGGGACGGTCGGCGGCGGGGGGAGCGTGCTGCAACTCGGCGATGGGCGACCCGAGACCGGCCAACGTGCGCGGCGTGGACGCGCGCGGAACCGCAGCATCGGGGGGGCGGCGCCGACCGCGCGGTGGGAACGAGGACCGCGGCGAGGGGGATGAGGGGAGGTGGGGGAACCCGGCGCCAACTCCGCGCGACTGAAAATTCGCAGTCCCTGTTTTGCGCCTCTATCGTGCTATTACTGGAACGAGGTTAGGCCGGTTCAGCGAACCGCGCGGGCCCGCCCTCGCACCCGCTCTCGCACCCGCCGACGCACTCGCCGACCAGCCCGTCTGCCCGCCCTTCATCCCACCCGCGCTCTCGCTCCCGCCACGCCCCCTCACAACCCATTCGGCCGCGCCGGGTGGCACTTTTGCTCTATCAGTTTAGCACGTTTCACCCGCGCCACTGGATTACGCGGGGCTGGCGGCCGCGCCGACGACCCCTCACGACTAACGCTCTTCTGTTTTTCTTAGTTACGTGCGATTTCCAGCGGGGCCTGTTCATATTTGAATACCGGAGCGGCGAGCGTTTCGCTATTTGTCTTCGTTCCGGGTCCGCCCTCGCCGCCTGCTACCCGCCCCCCCGCCCCCTGCGCCCCACCGCGCCCCCCCCCCCCCCCCCCCCCCCCCCCCCCTCCGAGACCCGGCTCGCGCTCCCGTCTCCGTAATTACGTTATATTTCGTGCGTTACCCGCCCACGCGGCGGTTGCGGTTCGCTTCGTTAGCCGGAGCGGTCGCGTCGGGTTCTTGCGCTCAAGGAAAGCAGACATGAGAGGCGCGACGAACTGAAACCTAATGCTGCACCCCCGATGGAACCGCCACTCTGCACCTTCTCTCCCTCCCCGCCGCCGCGGCCGCCGCCCCCGCTTCTGCGTCTGCCTTCGCCTTTGCCTCCGCGTTCGTGGCCGCAGCCGCCTCGGCCCTGGCTGCCACCCGGCCTTTGCCCGCGCCTCGTTCATGACCTCGACCCCGCCGACGCATCGGTCTCCACCGCAATCTTCACTTCCTAATAGTCTGTTCTCCCCAGCTGATTACTTGTATTCGCTCCCTTTCCTTTTTTGACTGCTGTTGTTCTGTTTCGTTGCACTTAATTATCTGTCTTGCTTTCACATTCTTTACTTCAATCCTTTATCCAGATCGAATTCGTCCTTGAGTTTACTCCAGTTCATCACACTCCTTTATCTCGGTTTTTCCTGTTGTGATTTGGTCCCCTCTTACTTTACTTTCATAATCTTAACAACTTGATCGGTATTTATTATGATACACTGTTATCGAACACTTTTCTCTCAAGTTTCTTACTCCTAGTCATTGCTTTATCTCTATTCCGTCTTCGTTCTCCCCAGTTGATGCAACATCCGCGATCTCCTTTTATTCCGTGTGCCCTGCTGGCACCATGCGCCATCCTTCTTTTCTGTCACTCGTCTCGCCTCCCTCATGCAAAGCCCCATCCTGCCTCCAATTACGTCCTCTGCGTCACTTGTGTCTCTGCTGCCATTTCTGCGTCCGCTTCGCGCGCCGACAGTCCCGTTCCCTTGGCGCGTGTGCTTTATTTTCTGACGTACTAACTGAACTTCCATAACGTGCTTCTCAATGCGGAGCTCCGGAACGAGAACATATAACTGAGTCGCAGCATGTATGCTATGCCTCGGGGAATCATATTGTAAATGTTAACAAGCCTTTCTGGCGTTGCAAAATAAATTATTTGTTCGTAAATAAACTCTCGCACTTGATGCGGAGTATTTTTTACGTCGTAGTGAAGAGCCCATTGAAAAGGATGAATACTTTGTTATATGAGGTTGAAGGTTCCCTTTTTGCTGTCGATGTTCCAACTTCACTAAAAAAAATTGAAAATGATATGCCCAATTTAAATGAAAATGATAGGCGAACGTACAACGAGGAAGAAGAAAAGGAATGTAGTATGATAGAGGAAAATTATGATTTCAAGAACACCAACTTGTTTTATTGTTTGAGGAGCTGAATTTAATAGATTCCTATAACAGTTTAGGAATGGCAGTGAGAGTGTGACCAATAATAATTTTCTAACATTTGCATTCTAATACTAATGACTGAGAAATATGATAACATTCACAAACGCACGCAAGTTTGTTTCAGTATTAAAAACATCCTAACATCTAGAGCAAAACGTAAGATCCCGCATTCATGCAGAATTTTTTTCATGTGAGACAGAAGAAGCGGTTTTTGTTGACATCGTGCTTGAAAAATAGGCGTAAGAACTGTGAAAATTTTAACTTTATTGTCTGAAAACAACATTTTTGCTGATGTCTGTCCTATGCTCTCTTTAATCGTTCTTTTTCAAATAGTTCTGAGGAACTTTTCAGTTTTTAAAAATTTATTTGATTTTGTTTTACAGAGATAAGTTTAAAATAAATACTGATCAATGTAAACAAATAGATAGGTTTTTACACATAGTAAGATAGCTTAACAATTATTACTTAACCTAAGCTTACACTAATACAAAGGTTCAGGAAACCATGATGGCACTTTATATGCTCTCTTCTAGACCTGAAAATACTTGGAATGAATGGGATGAGCATTTAAATATAATGGAGTGATGTTTTTACAAAGGCTGAATGAGGATAGGTTTTAGATGAAAAGTATATTGGAAAAGAAGTTATGGGAGAGAAAGGCAATGTGTTGAATGGTGGATTCGATGTTTAATTCGTTTTGTAATAGGTGAATATCAACGAGGGTGCGTTAGTAGTGGTCCGTAGGAATTGGTTCTATACTATTTGTATTCTATTGAGGTTTGTTTTTGAAGCATTGAGCCATATTGGGAAACCGCAGAGAAGAATCGGTCTCATTATTGTTTTGCGTAATATTAGTGCTGTATTGTATGGGAGGTATTGGTTAGTACTGATCAGTGTTTTTAGTTGTTGCAGTTTGTTTTTAGTTCTCATTATTTTGGTGTCTATGTGCTGTTGCCAATTTATTTTGCTGTCCATGTACAATCCTAAATATTTGATGAATTTGTTTGGGCGTACCAGAGAATGGGCTCATTATTTAAAGTTAATGTGGCTGGTGGATTATATGGCCTTAATAAGAAAAAAAATGCAGTAGTTTCATTTGAGTTTAATTTTATTTTTAATATGGATGTCCAGCTGTCTATTATGTTTTGATATATTTGTATGTTGTTTTTGACGCAGCTAAAAAAGTGGTAGGCTTCGAAAATGAGAGTATCATCTGCAAACTGAGCTGTTTTGAAGGGTGGATGTTTGGCTACGTTGGGGGGAGGGTATTTGTGGTATTCATTCTTTGATTGATTTGAGTGATGATTATTGATTGTTACTGCAAAGGTTCTGTTGGATAAATTGTTTTAGTTTATTGCTGTGATGGAACTTTTCATATGGTAGTCAAATAATAGTTTAGTTTGATGGTTCGAAATCAAATATAATAAAATCTATCAAATGTAATAGATCCCTTTGCTCATATACCACGTTAAAGTGCCATATTATCAAAGTAAAAATATTTTTTGCGAAAAAGTATAACCAATAATGTTTGCAGTAACATTCAATATTTTGTTTGTGATTTGGATGAACCTAATGTGTATAAAACTTCAAAGGTCAAACACTGATTTCGTTGTTCGATTTCCTTAATGTTGAATATATTGTGTTCTTAAAAGCAATATTGGAAATATTATATTTTGGATATATATTTTATATCTTTTATTAAAAAAACCTACTGTGTGAAGAGAAAATATGCTTTATCCCGTATCTAGCTAAAGATAATGAGGAGATACATTTAATGGAATAACCCACAACTTGATTTATTTCTAACACGGTTTCACTTCTACAGCGACGATTTAGCACACAATTGTCTAAAAACTATGTTTTTGATTTCCTCTACTCGCCTCTTTAAGAAATTTTCCTAAAAATCTGGGTACTCTAGCCAAATGATCCATTCGGCGTCTTTTACTTGTTGATTTGTTGATTATTTATTTGAACAGGTTACGGAAGTGTCAGAAATATTTTGGTGTACAGATTTTTCAATTATTTTTATTACTTTTGTTGGATAATAAAACAGATTGTATGCGGAAAAATATATATAAAAAATAATAGCGGGCGATAACGGAGCGAGAATCTGCTTGGTAAGTTCAATTGGCCAGGGGGATTTGTGGCGATGGGGAAGTCGGGAAAGGCCGGGAGAAATGCCACCCACATGCGGGAGGGTTCTGGGGCCCCTCAGATCACGGCGTCGGTTTCCGGACTCCTAATTAACGTCAGCCGAAAGCTGCATTTACCTGGAATGAATAAGGAAACCGCACAGGGGTCCTCATTCAAGTCGTCCAGTTCCCAGAACCCGATCCGCAAGTCCGCGCTGCCCTGCTTAGGGCACCATCGAAAATCCGCGTCACGGCCGGGAACTAAAAGCAGACCTCTCTTAAATTCAACGTACGAAGTTTGGGACTGCGATTATCTTACTCAATTTGTGTATGCGGCTTTTTAAGTACTTCGTAATTTTAAAGAAAACCTAAATGCAAAAATGAAATTAAGTGCTCTTGCGTGATATTAAGACTGCAGGACATTCTTTCATTAGTGGTAATACCGTATGAAGTATTTTAAAATGAAAACCAAATCCTGGGTGTTTTATACGAGTTACTTATTTTCAGAATCGTATAAAAAGTGCAAGAGTGGGAAATCCAATAAAGAAACATGAACAGACAAAAAGTAAGTTTAATGGAACTCTTGAAAGGCGTGCGCAGTTGGCAAATTAATAATGTAAACAAAATACTTATGCAAATGTCTTACTTTTTCTGCTGAAACCTATGTGAAATGTGTAGTATTTTGAGAATTTAATGAAAAAAGTGTAAATTCTAGAAGAAGAATTAAAACGCTTGAATCAAGATGAAAACATTATGCGTTGAATTATATAATATATTTTTTGTCGTGTGAAATTGGTGACTGACTTTTAATAAATCCAAAATCATATTAATTGCTTTACAATAGTGTATGATACTACAATCAATTCTGTCATCGATATAATCGTCACCGTTCTTGATAAATTTAGATATTAAGGCTATATGTTTTCTCTTAATTTAAGTTCCAATAATAACTTTTTATAGATTTTCGCTATCCAGAAATTTTAGCGATAGATCCAAACTGAAGTTCAAGGCTAGTTCTCGAATCACTGTATATTAAAATCAATTCTTCTATGAATTCTAATTTGGAATGTAACAGTTTTGCCAAAAGTTATGATTCCATACTAATACAATTCAGTAGATGTAACAAACCAAAAGTTGAACTTTCTCATTCTGAGACAATACAGCATGACATTTATTACAATCGTCAAGGTAATGTAAATGATATAATTCAAGCTAGTATTTTTCACTCTGTGTCAGATATCCAAGTGCCTCCCTCACAACATATAAACCCTATTACTATCTCTCCATGCCCCTATTTCCTCGATCTGCTAGGATTTCTCAGAAAGCTTTCCCCAGCCTTCCCCCACCCCTCCGATCTATCCTTACCCCTCCTAGAATTCAGCAAACCCAGGAATATTCTTGTCAGTACTCTCTCCGTAATAGGAGCGTTCACAGTCGACATTAGTAACTCTCATGTGTATATCGTTTGTAATTTTCTTCTTCTACAACGTTCATGTGAGTATGGTTTTTCTATATCTGGGCACTTGCCTTCTTTCTCAGAACTAATAATTTATTAATATAATTTAGAAGTAAGACGTCTAAACTTTTATCTTAATTTCTAGTCTAAAACAATTTGATTTTGCTTTAACAGTCGGAATTGTTGTTTGAATTTTATAAGTATTTTATTTCAACATACTCTCAAGAACTATTGACAATTTCTAATGTTTATTGAATTCTACATTCATCACACTTATGTATTCCATAAAATGTATTCGTTTTAAATTCGATTTTTTCATTTAAATTATTTTAGACCATGAATATCTAAACATACATGCTATTTTTTAAGTTTGGATTTTTTTAAAAGTTTGAAAATGTTAATGGGTTATACCAATATATTTAATGTGATTGTTAATGTATAGGAAATATGTTTTCAACATCATACCATTCACCAAGGTCAATTTTATCATGATATTTCATCAAATTCTTTGTAAAGTATGTATTCATCTAAAAAATTTAAATTTATTGTTAATTCTTCATAACGTTAGACACACTGATTTTATCTTACTATAAGTTGTTTTAATTTTTATTAATTTTTGATTTTTATTTATATTAATTATTACATTTCTTATTTTAGTTGACATATTGTTAAAGGCCTGATGATGGAGGCACAACTCGACCTCTGAAACGTTGCCACGCTGTTTCTTGTTTCAAGATACCATTGTGAATGTAAAATCTTTGTTTTAATAAATGTATTTGTGACTGTCTATAAAAAGTAATTATTGAAATTTTATTAAGAAAACACTTAGTAGCAGATAGCCTATGTTTCATCTTTAAGACTTTGTTTTTAATTTTTTATAGTACTCAATAACCTACAATTTTTAATTGCGTGACGTTCCGCTGCACGTGACATTCCGATGAAGGGGTGATGACACTAAACATTTCAATGGTGAACTCATCGTCAGGCGCTGAATATTTATGAAATTGTTTTTGTCTCTCGACAAGATTATTTAAAGAAAGAGTATTTGCGTAGATAGTGTGTATTTGTCAATGAAAATTTTGTGAGAGATATTGCTCCACTTTCCGATTAAAATCTTATCGGAGAATCTATGAAAACTATAATTTAATGAGACAATCCCAAATGACTAAAAATTGAAAAAACAAAACAAAACACCGTAGATTTCACGTTACTTCTTTGGAATACGATTTAAACCATTTAATAAATAAAGATGCGTATATCTTTCATGTTCTTCATATGTGACTTTTAGTTGTATTGAGCTGAAGTTCAGGGCAATTACCTGATTTTTTTTGTTGAGCAAATTTCATCGACGGATTATTTTATCCCTACCACTTCGAATTAAATTGCAGCGGCGTAAAAGAATCGCAATAGTCTCAGTTGGCAGAATAGCTGGTCTTCTCGAAGTTTGCTACGAAGTATTTTCGTAAATTAATCTGGAATAGTTTAAAGTATTATGTTTAGCGCAAAGATTACTTGATCCTCAATTTGCCCTGCCAAACAGATGAACTCATATGTGAATCCGGATCCTATACACATCTGAAACAATTAATCTTCTGCTTGTTCCTACTATGAACTGCTGTATACGAAATATATAGTCAAGAAATTTGAATGTGATTGTAGTACATTTAAATTATTTAAAATCTCTCTTCAATATTGTACTTGTAGGAAGACCCAGAAAAAAATCATACTTTTGGAGTTTTCAAAAAATCAGGGATTGCAACGAAAATAATACCTGCATCATTGCGCCGACGTTGTGTAGTCAAAATATGTTTATTGCATCCTTGATTGATTGACGGCAAAACGTGATTGTCCGTCCGTCGCTCTGTGAACGCTAAAGCCTAAATCGTTCAGACGATTTTCTCCTAAATTGATATTCCCCAACTGATCTGAACAAACTCAAGACCCTGCAAGTTTGAGTCGGATATTTTAATTTTTGGGTGGTTCTCTATATAAAGTCTAACAACATTTTCAATATTATCTAAGAAATGGTTCCAATCTGTTTGATTAAGCTTTGTCCGAGGATAACGTAAAGGATGCTTAACAGAATGGCGCAGATCTCATTTTAGTTGAAATCCATGATTTTACAAAAATAGCAAAAGGTCCAAATTTTTTCTGCGTCTTCCTTCAACTACAGCAGTCATCGCCTAACCGTCGATCGCGAGCTATTAGAAGCTCCCGGGACAATTTTCGGTAGATACAAGTCATGTCCAAGGTTGGCCAAGGTTTGTTAACAAGTCTGATGAAAAATCTGTTCTTATATTTATAATTTGTTACTAACTATATTTCAGTTTTTTGTAATGTCCAATTCCATTTTAATGGATTTTTTGTGTACAGTTTTATTAAAATATGTTTCATATTTAATGGAAAAGCATGTTTGTGGACAATAAACAAATGTTAACATTTGAATTTTTTGTCTTAATTTCTTGGTAGCTCATTGTAAGGTTGAAAACGGTATGATTGCTCGCTAGCTTCACAAGTTTGGCGACCACTGATCTATAGTATTGAAGATATATATTGTTCCTTAATATAATCGGTTGTTGAAAGACAGATTTTGAGATAAAATCATGTACAATTTAAAAAAAATATTAGTTGTTTTTGCGTAATTTTGTGTGAAGTAGAGTAAATGTTTAAATATTTTTTAAGAACACTGAGATCACAAGTTTACCAATTTAGTACTTTTGTTAGTTAATTAAGTCCTCGAAAACGGGTTTGGCCTCTATAGTTTTGCAAACAAAATTATTATTTTTAATACCCCATGTCAACATTCTATTGATGTGAACCTTTGCCTCAGAGCTGGAGATAATACTAATACAAGCATCAGGTGTAAGAATTCGAGAGAGAAAAGTATTTTTCCACAGTTGTTCCCAAGTTTCATAACAAAGACAGAAGAAAAAGTCGCAATGTAAATAATTATATTGGTCTGCTTCGGAAGTGAGCACCGAAAATGTATATATAAGAGGACATATTTAAATAATTTTCTCTACTTTCAATAATTTTTTGTTTTCTGTTGAACGTGGTGAATCTGTGTATTAATCTTTGTTAGTTTAATAAAACAATTGTTAAAGTTGCTTAGAACTTAATTGAAGTATAATTGTGAAGTTGTAGTTGTTGTTATTATTATTATTATTATTATTATTATTATTATTATGATTTTATTTATATTGGAAGCTTTGTCTGATGTATGAAGAAGAACGATTTTTGGTGAGGAAAAAATGCTTTAACCTACGTGATTCGTTGTATTGATCCGTTGTCAGATGACGCAACTTGAATGCATTGTGACCAGCTTCATCCTTTCAATCACCCTATGCTATTAGTGTAGTGGTTAGTTAACAATTTCCAGCTATTTTTCAATATTCTTTAGAAATTATTGATCACTGATGCATGTCGCCGTAATGGAAATATTCTTCAAGAAGCGATTAGATGCCTTCATGTCAGGAAGATCTATAAACATCCTTTAACTTTCAGCATGCGCTTCTTTAAAACTATTTATCCTATCATAAATCAAAGTATTTTTCCAAGCGAATGGAAAGCCTGACAGAAAATCGAGGAATGGGGCTTCTGTAGGCCTTACTTAATAATCCTCACTAGGGAAAGAGTTTTCCGATTAAGAAATTTGGAAGGTTGCAGATTAGGCAAAGGTTTAACAAACTTTTGCAATGAAACACAAATATTAAGAACTCAACATTCAATATGGACCAACCCACTTCTGAGGAAATTCTAAAAAGACAAGATCTAAAGAAACAAATACCACTAAAGCAATTAGAAGCAGCATATAATATTGTGTTTAAAACTTTCATTATTTCACTAATCATTCTAATTCAATTTGGTTGTAAGTAAAAACAATTTATTTCCGTGTTGTTTTGGCAGATAGAATGATTTTCAGAATGTTATGTTTCGTATATATTCTTCGACATCGTGAATCTATCAAAGCACCATGTATAATTCCGTGCGTATAAGTCTCTAGGGGTGCCGAAATATAACAGCTTACGCTCTAGTTATGTCAGATAGCTCTTATGGGTTAGTACTCCCGAAGCACATAGGGCGTACTATGTAGTACGTGACGCTTTCAAATAGTAGTACATGACGCGAGCAAGTAGGTGCTCCAGTAAGTTACTTCAGGTATGGTTCAGAAGAGGTTTAATTAATTACACAATAATTACAATTAAAATTATTTGACTACTTTTTTCTTAGGAACAGATTTCAGAGAATAGCAAGATGCCTTGGAAAGGAACAAGAGTAGAGGAAGAAGATGGAAAATAAAAGAAAAGAATATGTGAACAAAAATATTCATACGGAGGCAAAAAAGGTAGCCGAGTAGAGATAAGTTTGATAAATAATCCAATGAATCATAAGCTTTTCAAGAATAGAAAATGTTAACAATTACAACTATTGAGAAAATTTTTAATTTAGATATATGATGCCAATGTTTAAGTATTTACCTGAAGAATTGCACCGATAATTTTATATGAACTTGCGCTTGATATTCTATAATAGTCATATCATTGGCACAGTAGAAACCGACTGATATGGCTCAGGGCAACAACTGCTTTTGTCACTGCAGTGTCTATGACCGGGAGATCCTAGGGTTTGAGTCCGGACGGTGGTAGATTTTCGACACAAGCTAAATAACTGCAGGAGAATTCTAACAGCCATCTCCTCTGATCGGTAGTTTTCCGTCGTTTCTACGGCCAAGAGCAGGTGAATACCGGAGCAGTACCTTAATAAACGGGCCAATGACGTCACGCGATCTTTCCTTCCCCTCCCTTCTCTCCCCTTACACAGATACACATGAACTACTGTGCCACATATGTCGGGAGCCTATAGCTTGTTCCGGCTGGGCAGTGCGGAGGTATAAATTGTTTTGCACGACACTGATGACCATAGCAGTTGACAGGGACATAAAGATTAACACCTTTTCTTTCTCAGATTCAGATTTACATAAGAATTTTTTTTTCTTTGCGTAATACCTTACCTTACTCTGTAATATCTTCGAGTTATTTTATAAATGTGTCTCAAAAATATATTTTCATATAACATCGTTGTAGAAATAAACCTTTGTCGCTTGACCCTATCCCATTTATTAACTTTAAATGTCAATAGTACGGTGATATTTTACTTTTGGAGAATTTTAACTTCAAAGGCATGTTTCTATCTAAGAGGAGAATTGTTATTCATAACTCAAAATTTGAAAAAATCTACGAAAGTGATAGCAAGTTTGTTTTGAAGCTTAGTTCTGTTGAAAGAAAAGGCCTTCACTACTAAGAATATGAAATGTTGTATTAATAGTAGCTTTTTATGTCGTTGTCGCATTTCTTTCGACTTAAATATATGTAATTTCTTATATTTCAATTTTTACGTATGTAGTCTGAGCTGATTTGGAATAATTCGAAAGCTGCAATGTCTTCGTGAAAAATTCACAGAAAACACTACTTAATTAGGATATGCATTAAACAGTTGTTTCTTGAGAGCGCAAATAAAGTTTGCAAAAGCAGAAGGTTGACAATTTTGTCAAAGAGAGCACTTAATGTAGTAATTACATAATCGGCATCAGGGAAAAGGAAAGCAGTGAGGTGAATGATATGAAGCTAATATTAACGGGAAATTGCGTTTTCAACACGTTAGCACAGCAGAAATTAAGAATCGTCACTGCCAACTGTGGAAATATCGTACGACCCTAATGCGTTTTGGACACACTTTTTACGTCCTCATTAAAGAGAGAAGTGTTTGTATAAAATCTACTTGTATTTGGGAAAGTTGTTTTATGAAACATATACTTCTGGATTTTTAATGAGGGAATTACAGTACGGTTATTTGAGATAAGTGACATAATTCTCAAAACAGTATTTTAGCTCCAATGGTATTTTAAAGAGTTAACGTGAAAAATGTACTGAATTAATTTGTTAAATTCACTGTTTGTTGTTGGACGTATGCTGTTCGAAATTCGTACACGGGATTTCTTGTGTCGGGACGCAAATCAGTTTCGTGAAAGGCACCGTATGGAAACACAGTACCTTCCTGTCGAACATATTGAGCCCCTTTAGCCGCCAGTCAATTGAATGCGTGGTGTGGGACGCGGTCTCGCATGTCGAGGGGTATTGGTCGAACCCGCATGCCTAGCTATCTGGCCACTCTCCATTGCATCTAATGGAGGTCCCTGCGCGCCGCCTGTTACCCCTCGACAGAACGCGTAAAATCGTTATTCGTGTATGATCGTTGTCACAGTGTTGCAGTGACTGTTCACTATGTTATTGATAATTATTGGTACTGTAAATACCATTGCCGACGACTATTAGCGTATCTCCAATGATCTATGATTAGAGTTGTCCTAATTGGTTAATGTATGCAAAATGTAAGTTCTCTAATACATGCTACCCTTTAATAAACAAAATTTCATCCTTTTGCATTAACTTGAGAAAATACGTGGAAGATACTGTTTAAAGAATGTAATGTTTATGAAACACATCATTTGAACTATATTTCTAAAATATTTTAAATTGAATTCGTTTCAATTTTTTTTATCAAACTTTAATAATACCAACATTTCAAGAGAACTTATCATTCGTTTGCACACGTTATATGACAATTGTTAGCTGGTTTTGTCGAGACTTTTCAGTCAAAATGACATTAAAACTAATTTGTGTGTTGTAAATGCTTTTACATGTGTTTAAAATTGTCATTCGCGAATCATCATTAAAAACGGAATTATTGATCATATAACAGGATAATTCACTATTGGGTTTGTAGGAACAGCAATTTTGTATTGTATTTGAAACGAATGAATTGGTTATAAATGTTATTGTTATTGTTCGTTTCTTAAGTGCTCGGCAATATTTTCCCTTCACATTTGTAGTTCTCTATAATTTAATGTTCATTTACAATGCTTTCAAATACTCATTAAGGACTTATTTTCTTCATGCGTTTTTTATGATTAATGGTTTGCAACAAAACACTTAAAATAGTTTCCATAAAACGAGTATTATTATATCTGTTCACATTTGAGAAGATTTATTAAATTAAACTAACATTAGGTGAATGATTTATGATAACATACAGTTTATGCTCTCGAATGTACGTATTTATTAAGTTATGACTGGGTAAAATCCACTAGGCATAAGAAACTAACAGGAGAATCGTCTAGATTAGAACATCAGCCGCAACATATATATTGATAGCATGCAGCATATACATTGTTGAGAATCTTGATTTGCGAGTATGTTTAGTTACAACTTAGGAAATATTGGGAAAACTTGGGAAATATTAGTTACATTAACCTTGATAGTTACTCGTGTATTTATCTGCGTGTACAGACATTGTTTCCGCCATGGAACTATTATGATCAGAATATAATTAAGTTTGTGGATGAGTAAGCCAAATTATGTGAGAATGGAGGAGATAGAAACGGGGAGCAGAGCAAACGAAAAAAAAGCGTCAGGAATCAGTTTCTTCACCGCAAATTCCATATTAAATAAATCATTTAAATTTTCTTAGAAAACTACAAGAATCACACTCTGGTTGACAAACGTTAACCAAAGTCTATACAGTTATTGCCCTAAGAGTCGCTCTTGTTTAAATATATGCTCAACGGGAAACGATGAAACAACGCGAGACTTAAGATGAACGACATAAGAACTTTCTCCATTAGAACGGGATTGGCTAAGATGCTCTTTTCTTCTTAAAGCACATCTTACTAACACTTGTATACACTAGTACTTGTACTGTATGTCACCTCGTTCACTCCCAGTATGTTCCTTTGCACTTACACTACCACGAAAATTTTCTGTATGTAAACCTCAGTTGCCTTCAACATGACTCATGCTTTGTCCGGCACTGTGCGCTCTCGGAGGATCAAGTTCAGGCTCAGAGCCGCAAGCTCCTTGTTCCCTGGACCTAGCGGATCTCCGTGCTACATGTTGTCCATCCGCCGCTGTCCGTTCCGCGCTGTGTGCTTCCTGGCGTCGCTGCCGCCTCCGCCGCCCCCGCCGCCGCCACCCCGTCTTCCGCAGCCGCCTGCGGTCCCTCGCGGGCTGCGCTTGTAAGCGGACGTGTCCACGAGGGTGGGCGGCGAGGGCCGCGGGAGACATGGGGGCGGCGGGGGCGGCCCGTGCTGCTGAGTCTGCAGACTGTTGAGTCGCATCCGGCGGGGCAGGGGAGCGGTGAGGGTGTCGCGTGGCGTCCTCAAGCGCTGGCCCGGGCGCGTCCGTCCTCCCCCGCTGTTCCCAGCGCCCCGCTCCGCCCCGCTCCGCCGCGCTCCTCTGCGGCCGCCGCCCCCTTTCCCTGATGTCGGCGCACCCGGCGAGGTGACTCACAGAGCGGCGTCGGTGAAGCCTTGTTTACTCCAAGTTGCGAGGCGACGAAAGCGACACGCGCCCCGCTAGTTACCCCGTCCTCACCCCCTAGGGCCCGCCCCCGCGCCCGCCCTCGCGCCCGCCCCCACCCCGCCCTCGCGGTGCCGGCGCACCCGAGTTGGAGGCCTGCGGCGCGGCCTCGGGCGCGGCGACGAGGGGCGGGTGGAGCGGACGGAGCGGGGAGGGACGCGGTGAGGCGGAGGACGAGGCCGCGCGAGAGAGACGGCGAGCGCGGGGGCGGAGCGGAGGCAGGGGCGGTGCCGGAGGGTGTGGCCGTCTGCTTGTCGATTACCTTCCTCCCAGGGGTCTAATCGACGCGATCGATGGCGGAGCCAGCTCCTTATTATCGCACGTGGAGAGATCACCGGCTGTGTTTCCAGCGTGTTCTCCGGCCCCCTGAGGGCGGCTCACAGGCAGATTTTGGCTTCTCGTCTATCTCCAATTTGCGGAGATTATTTTGGAGATTCTCTACCGCGGGGAAGTGGCGCTTTTGCGACTTACGAGACTTACTTCTCGTCTTCCTCAACTTCAAGAGTCCCCTCGAGCTGGCCCCAGGTTTGGGAAACATGACGTTACTTCATCAAAGTAGAAAGGCTTCTTTCCGAAACTCTGTAAGTCTGTAGTCGAAACCTTAAATATTATTCATTGCGTGAAAATATAATTATGATATGCAATAATAATACTGTAAATCAGAGCAATAATAATTTTTTGTTATCTCTTTGGATTCTGTTTTCAATGTCAGATCTGTTCTGAGCAATAACATTAGTAATATTGTGTCTTGTATTGATAAGAATTAATTGTAATATTTTATTAATACTTTTTCTATTAACGGTTTTTAAATATATTGTGGGGTTAATTTTAATTTTATGACGTTAATAAGCGCTATTCAGAGAATGAATATTACTAAACTAATATACGTTATATATAATATGCTGTTTGTTCAAACCACATAGAAAAGTAAGCATTTATTTCATTGTTCGTCATTACAACAATTGTTGCTTTCTGCGAAGGCTGGATTGAACATAATGTATTTACGACATCAGGAAAGCGGAGTAGCGTACATTAGATTACCGATATACACTTGCTTTACTCGAGTTGGCGAGCGCTTCACCGTGAGAACCGCAGAGAACATATAATTTAAAATAAATTTGATACGAACATTGCGTGGGGCAATAATTCTCGACCTTCTCCTCTTTCCGACATCTAGCTCCTGAGTCATTGCCATGAAATCAAAGATATTAGTTTTATTCTCTCTTCGTCTTTGTCTTAAATGCCAGTATTTTATATAAATGAATTATTTTTTTAAAATTTCTTCGTGTTGTAAACCTTTTCATGTAAAATTTGAGTTCTCCTGCCCTACCACTGCATATAATTGCTTGAGATTCAATACTGAATCCATTCTGAGATAATTCATTTTCGCAAATAATGAAGTGAATTTAACGCATAATCGCTTACCCCTTTTCAGGAAATAAAAATAACATAATGCATCTCCAACTGCCTCTACGGATAAGTTATCTTAAAACATCGTGCCATATCTCAGGGGCGTGTGAGAATTTCCAAAATGTTTGCGGAGAAATGTAATCACGTCATTGAAATGCATGCTCAACTTTCAAGTTGGATTAAATTGAGTCCTATAACTTTTGTATTATTTTTAACGTCAAATATTTCTAGATTGTTTATTTACAGTGAAGGCTGCAATTTTGAAAAGAGAAAAAAGCGATGATATAATTTCCTTCAGTTACTTTATTTGAGTAATATGAAACCAATTTAAAATATTCGAGATAATGCTGTTGACTGTTTCTTTTTTATAGAGAATATTCTCACCACCGGTCAATTTTTTCGCCTTTGTGACTAGAAACTAACAGAAAGACCTTTATGAAATGCCTTTACATTCACTCCCGTAATATCTACATAAAGTGTACCATTTACAACATTAATTTCCACATAATATCTTGTGAATTTCTTATTTGGTATGACATACTTAAGATAAATTTTCTTTTAACTTTAAGAAATTATTGCTCCGACATGGGAAAAATTAAATTATAATACTCTCGACCTTACCTTCTTTTTGTGCGGTTGACAATTGTATTAATAATTATACTGAATTTATGTACGTTAATGAAATTATTTCTTTATATTAATGTCCCGTTAGTGTGTGGAATTATATTATATGCTTTTGTTTATTCCTGTTTAAATCTTTTAATAAAAAATAAAAAATTCAAAAATAAAAAATGTAAATATAAATTTCGAAGTTTTTATGTTTTCAATTTAAAAAAATAAATCTCCAATTTTATAAAATCTACAAGTTTTCTCTCTTTATTTCGGAACTTCACAGTTCGGAGGACTACTCCGATTACCCCAACGCGTCTGTAGTTCCGGCTTTGGCAATTGTGTCAATCACAATTGTCTGTGATAACTTAATTCCTTACCTGTTTATTTTTTGTAGGTAAGTATTTAAGGCTTGAAGAATTTGAATATGAAGCTAGGTATGCACTGCATGCCAGAGCATTGATTTAAAATATCTAATGATTAGGGCCCTGATGTTTATAACATATCATCTCTTTTTTCTTTGTGTTTTTCCCTGGAAAAAGTAAGTTAAGCATGCATTTTTCTTCAATAACTAAAATTTTGCAATTTTCACGTGTCACGTACAGTCATATTTTGACTTTTGTTATAATTCGACTACAGTCATATTTTGACCGTAAATGTGTTATATTATGGTCAAATTTTTCCATTTTTTGTCATATTCTTATCTTTTTGATTCCACTTTCGCATACTTGCTTGCAGCCGTTTCAGAAATTTTACACATCTCCCAACTGGTATCTAATTTCTTTACAATTGTAGCTAATTTTTGCATGTCTTTCCCATAAATATAAATGTATGTAAATTTAGAGGGTAAGCTAAATAGGAGAAAAAGAAAGCGTAGAAAGGACCAAATGCGAAGGAGAGTTAGTTTAGTTTCGTCAGGTTTTGTGCCAAAGTCATCCGCTTCTGTAAATAACTTTAACTGATAGATTTGTCTTCATGGGGCACCAAAGGGGAAGGGGTAAATTGTTAATGTGCTAGATTTTAAAAGTATATTTTCAATATAATGGTTATTTAAAGAGCGGACATATTTTGAAGGTTTCGAAAATGCAAGTAAACATTTTTTAAGTCATATTGATGGTCATATTTTCATATCTTTTAGGTTATAAATGCTTATATAATCTGGGTCCTACTCATTAAAATATGTTAATTAAGCCAGATTTTTGGCACAAAGGCAACGTTTAAAGCTGTTTAGTAGTTCTTACTTCTTATTAGATTTTACATTTACACTTTAATAATGCAATTTTTGTAATCACTAGATCTAGTGTTGTTCTAGCACTATTTAGACATTATTTTGCTGGATTTCTAATTCAATACGTTTACCAAATGCGATTACGGAGTGCCTAATCTCATCTGTAATGTATGCGCTGCGTATGCAATTAGACGGTGCGAAGGCATACTTCAATTTAACTTGTAAATTACGTGGGCACGAAGCGACAGGCATCTATCTTCATCGCCGCTTGTTTATTCTCGCCTGCGAAGGAAATACAACCCCCCTGGGGACAGGATTGCACCTCAGGTGACCGAAGTGCTGCGCGTGCACGCGACTGAGAGGGCGGCAAGGGCGGGCATAAGGAGGATGAGAGGAAGGGAGAGGACGAAGAGGAGGAGGCGATGGTGGTGGTAGAGAGTGATGATAAAGCGACGCTACGAACTCCACCGCCGCCTCCCGCTCCAGAGCTTCCGTCGTCGTCATCTCTGTTTTGCTGCCGTCTCCTTCGCCATTTGGCACCGCAATCTCAATTGAGGCTATTTCCACTACCAACCCTCATGCGCCCCCCAATGTCACTGTAACTACTACCGCGTCGCCTTCGGTATTTCTGCCATCGCCGCCGCTACCGCCTCTTCAGCTACGACACTCCTTCCCCGCCCACTACCACATAGCATTGTCATTACTTGTTAGCGTCACCATCACTACTACTGTCAACACACGTCACCACTATTACCCTACAACTGCTGTAGCTCGCACCACCACTACAAGGTTCAATGCCTTCGGGCCTGCGTCGCCGCTAGAATAGCCCGAGCGAAAACCGATGAAGGCCGCCGCTCGCTGCCGCCCGACACCCGCACTCATGCGGCAACGACCATCTTTGAATCAACAAGACTTAATTAACTCGAGCTTGTCTGGTTAGAAGTAGGTCGCGTGTTCGATTCGTAATCGGACGTAAGGCACGCCTGTGTACACGAACCCGACGCTGCCGGCGCGACGATGGCGATTCCGGCTTATAATTAGGATTGGCAGACAAGCGTGGGCCGACGCGGAGCGGCGCGGCGCGGTGAGTGGCGCGGAGAGTGGCGCGGTGCGGCGAGATGAGGGCGAGGCGAGACGAGCCCTTGCGGGAGAAAAATTGGACGGCAGTCGTTCTTGTCAGAGCGGCTGTCCATCCGCCGGGACGGGAGTTTGCGGCCGAATTGCCAATTAATGGTCGTTAAAGAGACCCACCTATGGGAGGTTTTACAGCGTTGATGACATGGACGTGATATCAAATCGAACTCTATACCCGTGCGGGACGTACTGGGAGAAAATAATGAAATTTAGTCGCGTTAATGTTCAATAACGACTAAGATATGGAGGTAGTTGGTGGGTGGATTTGTCTGGTCGATAAAGGTCTGTGAATTGCACGTCCTCTCCGCGACTGTATCCAAGCACCGCAGTTGATAGGAATTGATGTGAAGATGTGCTTATATTGCAGTTCTAAATAATGACATTATTGTGAGCGCGTTATTAAACGACAGCGTTTATATTCGCTCTGAATTTACTTTGTAAAATTATATCCGATTGCATTCTGTTTAATTTTCAAACTAGCATCATACTTGTGAAATACTTATTTGGTTTAATCTATTCTTGCGTCCCTCTCCACTAACACGAAAAAAACGATACAAGTTCAGGGACCTTAATATTTGCAGGACTGTTCAGTGGACTGCTATAGACTGCACCGCTTCTCAACCACTCTTGCACCGCAAATGCATTCCGACTGGCATGTTAAGCCGCAGAAATAATGGGCGAAAGGGGATGTGACAGTGTTCGATATTCATGAGTATTCGGAGAACTTACGAGCCATTACACTGTTCTGTAATTGGTAGTTTCGATATACGTTTTCAGAGGGACTCTTTTTTGCTCCATAGGGGAAACGACTCTGTAGTGTGCTTTAAAAATCGTTATTACATGAATAGAGAGCAGTAGTTTTCAAAATAACTTTTATGTAATGGTAAATCATGGTTCTTGAAACGAATGCAAAAACTCAAACGTGCGACAAAACAAATACATTCTGTGAATTATATTTGTCTAGGGGAGTCTAATGAGAATGCATTAAAATTCAGAATTTAATTAGTAATAAATGCACACGTATTGATTGAAGGTACACATTGACCTTTTGAGGGCCGCCTCAATAATATCTATTTATTTAATGGTTGATTTGAATATTTTTCGTGCATGTGCGTCCATTTCCCTAAACGATTGTTCCTGGATATTTACTTCATTTTGCATGTATTCAAATGTGGTTTTACGATTAGGACAGACTTCAAGTGTAAGAAAATATTATGTGTATAAATAGAAAAATATTAAATGACAGACATTAGATGTATAAAAAACATATCGAAGTCTCCACCATATTTGTTTCGCGTATGTTGAATGTTGTTTAATCTAACTACGTAGGCAATTATCTTGCGACAACTCAGCAGCGAACATTTGGATAAGGAAATGCCATCATTTCTATTCTACTCCTTTTTGAAACCAATTTGTCAAAATATGTAGCGGATTATCATCCGCGTAAACACGGCAATTCATTATCAGGTAAAATAACACGAGTGAGTTATCTCAATAAGCCATTGTCTCCTGTTTCTGTTTTAGAGTTGATGAACTTAGTGAAATACAGGCAGCGTGATAGTAACAAACGGCTCATTGCAATGAGACAATCTAATTCATAAAGTATTTCCACACACGAACAACGTACATAATCGTGTTTCGCGTGTTTACCATACGTAATATAGAATTTATGAGACGCAATATTCACACGTGTCGGCCGATCATTTACCATGGCCAGTAATATTTAGGATAAATTGAGGAAAATGAAACTTTGAAAGACACTTTGATGGATTTTCATTGCGAACGAAGCGGAGGTATTAATTCATTCGGCACGCTGGATATTGAGCCCATTTGTCTAAAGTTATCGTTTCCAGACAGGAAGAAAACGACAGGAAGACTTTCCCGAATGGAAACGTCCGGCCGCGAGTACGCGTCGGAGGGAAGTCTAGTTGAAAAACAGCGCCGTTTATCAACCGTGGGATTTGTGCGCAGGTTTCCACACATTCCATTCCAGTTTTTTCTTATACAACGATATTTTTTTTTTGTTTTCGTAATAGGATTACGCCAGGAGGAGGTCTGCACTAATTTCCCTCCCGAATTCCGGGCGGCAAGTATTCGCATATCGATTGTTTAGTAATTGAATCCTCACCCTCCCGCACCGCCGCGGTCGGTCACGGGTTACCATCCAACTGCGGGATTCTATTTTTGACCGCTTTCGATGCTAGTGTTTAAAAGACAAAAGCTCACATATGTTTTGCGCGTCACGCACATTCCGCGGAGGGCCGGGCGCGTTATCGTGCGCACGCACTCGCTCGGAGGCGGCGAGATGAGATGGCCCCTTCCGCCCTCGCGCGCGCCCCAAACGGCGGCGACGGGCCGGTCTGTCCGACGCGGCGCGGTCCGCTGCGGAGATTGGCGGGTTGGGGCAGCGCGGGGTGGCGTGGGTCCGCTCACGGCGAGCGGGGCGCGCCGGACTTGGTCTCCGGCAGGGGTCGCGCGCTCAGAACCATCTGACCCCCTATAATGGGAGAAATACCGGCCGCGGTTGAGCGCCGGGCAGGTTGCCTAATTCCCCCGGCAACCGAGGCCTCCTCGGCCGGGAGCCGTCCACACGGGACGGGTCAGAACGGAGTGGTGCGGAGTGGGTCGGTGCAGGTCGGTGCGGGCCGGTGTTGAAAGACGCGGTGATGTTAAGGTATGGGGCGCGGCGGAGGCGGAAAGGGGTGAAGAGGTAAGGGGCAACGGGGAGGAGCAGGACGGGATGAAGGGGGCGGGGCGACGCGGTGTGGTGCGGGTCACTGAGGGAGCGGAGTGGGGCGTGTTTGTGAGTGGGGCGTGTTTGTGAGTGGGGCGTGTTTGTGAGTGGGGCGTGTTTGTGAGTGGGGCGTGTTTGTGAGTGGGGCGTGTTTGTGAGTGGGGGGAGGAAACGGGGCAGGAAAGGGAGGAGCGAAGAGGGAGTGCGGCGCGGGGTGAGGCAAGGTGGATGGAAAGGCCGTGGCGCGGCGGGGCGGGTGGCACCGCGGGCGACGCGTGTGTGAGTTGCCGGCTCGGCGTTTGTAGAGACGGCTGACTGCGAGTGGCGGCGGGACGGGGAGGCGTACGATAAGGCACGTTGGCGGTGACAGCGACACGCGGTGGCGGAGGCAGCCGAGATGATTATATTTGAGATGGCGATGGCGGAGATGGAATTGATCATCAGCTTGGCATTACATTTTAATTGAGAAATTAAGCTTTCATTTCAGCACTTTCGTTTCTTTATGGATGGAAATCTGCGAACCTTCCAAGATCTTCCAGGATAACCATTTGTGACGCTGATGATGTGTATAGCCTGGACTGCGAGAGCGAGTCTCACGGTGATAGCAACAGGATGAAGATAACTAAGTCTGGTCAAGAAATGCTGAAAATGCGATGTTGTGGATGATGCAAACTGTGTTGTCCCTGTCGTGTGCGAGGCTGACCAGCGACAGTGATACTGTCAGTATTGATGGTAGTGTGGCGTTGCACAGTTGACACACAAGCAATATAAAAAGTGGCGAATGAAGACATACATGCATTCGGTATTTCTGTCTGGATACGAAGTTGTACAGTATAAATGAGCGTATTAAATCCTGTAAATTAGCTAGTAGTAAGATACAAGAGTGATAGGTTGTATTCTCAAACGTGAATGCCCAAAACGTTATGTATTACAAATAAAAATGTACAAACCCCTGAAAGGCAAAACTGCCGAACAGGAAGAAAATAAATTTAAAAAAATAAATAAATGAGCGTATTGATAACGTTCTTATTATTTGTTCCCTTTATATTTGCTGATGAGTGTTAGATCACCTCCTTTTGTGTCATTGACGTGCATGTTTATCTCCAGGGAACGAAGCGCAGTGACTGTCAATGAACTATGAAAAAAATACATGATGTAAGAAATCGACGTACGTAAATACAAAAATGAGGAAAAAAGCTGTCATTAGTTTTACCATTAGCTTATTACGCGATGCAGGGGCTCTTGTTTATTTTTCAAAAAATTGAAAATAGATGTAAAAAGTTTAAACGCAGATTTCATGATGTAAGAATATGCATTTTTATTTTACGTTTCAAGGCCCTGCATTTACTTGAATCGTTTGGTGAAATACAACTTTACATTAGCTTATTAGTACGGCACTTCTCTATAAAGTTTTGCATTAGTTGTAATTAATTTACTACCACAGTTCGCTCCGAGAAGCCGCACCGTGCACTTCGGGCGCACCCGCTCGTTTGCGAGTGCTACGCTTCGCCCGTGTGCTAACGGTGCTTCTAAACCAGTGTACTGGTTGGTTATCTACAACGTAACAGTTACTTATCACAGTGTATTCTAGTCATCTAACGAAATCAGCAGTATCTTTTCAAATAGTGACCATTTATGCTGTGACCTCGGACGGAGCATAAACGAAGCATTGCAAACTGTTCATAATATTCAATTGGATTCGCCAATGTTTTTAACTGAACAACTCCAGCAACCTTAGGAGACTAAAATCATTATCATCATCCAACTGCAGGTGCAGCAGCAACATCTTTCATCTCCAACAGCATCAACCACAACCAGGAGTGCTTTCACAACAAGAGAGCCGCTGTCACCTTAGACAGACTGCCTGAAACAAACAATTCCCAAACGATTCTATAATGAAGCAAGTAAGTGAATCAGTTTTAGACAGTGATTCCCAAACTAAGAAGAGAAAGTATAGTGATCAAAACAATTTTTTTTATAATGTACCGGTACGACCCTGAATCAACTAGTTCTATGTCTTCAGAACCTGTGCTAGTGGAAGTCCCACCTACCTGTATTATTATTTATGCAACTGATTAGAATAAACAGGTCAAAGATATTCAAAGCATTGCTAAAAGTGGCTTTATAATATAACAACCCCAAAATACAGTTAAAATAATTTTTACATCAATTGAAGATTTCCGTAACTTCAGAAACTTTTGTGACCAAGAAAATGAACAGTATTTGACATACAGAGATCCTAGTCAAAAACCACTTTCGGTTTTGTGATTAAAGATATTCCAATTTGTTACAGTGAAAAAGAAATTTACGATGAACTCATTCGGTTAAATTTTCCTAATTTAGAAGTGAAAAGATTGTATGACAAAGATCGTTGCCCCATTCGTGTTTGTACAATAGATTTAACGAGAGGCCAAAACTATATTTTCTTTGAATATATTTATCCATAGTGATGTAATAGTGCAAAGTAGAATACATTCTAGAGTAATATGTGCAAACGCTGTCAGAACTGTGTTCACTCTCAGGCAAATTTTGAGATGCGTGAAATGTGTCATAAACCACCACTACACGGTTTGCAAAACAGTAAAAAATGCGCAACCTCAGTGTGCAAACTGCCATGTTTTCAATGCAGCAAATTACAGAGGCTGCAGATTTTACAAAGAATACGTAAAATTACTTAACAGCTCCCAGAACAATTTGCAAATTGTATTTCCTACTAAATATTTCTCCCAGAAACCCAAACCATCAAGAGTAGTGACTCTATCAACCAATCACTTTCCTCCACTTCAACCGCGCCCTGTACCAACCTTTACGCCGAGTCAAGGCACCTTACATTTTCAAGGCTGGTCTAGTATTATCTCATTAATCGTTTCTCAAGTAATATCTGCTTTAGTTCCGCAAATTCAAAACGTAGTACAATAAATGTTTTCATTACATGATAATGGCGCCGGTCCAGGAAGAAAAGATTCTAAATTGGAATGCCAATGGCCTTAAGTGGAGAGAAAACATGTTCAAATTCTTTTTAAAACAGCATGGTAACAAAATTGCTAGTGTAACAGAAACCCACTTGATTCCGATGGAAATATTCAACATACCAGGCTAAGATTCATAAAGAAATGATAGGATTACAAAAGTCTCAGACTCCGGTGGCGTTGCCATTTTTATTTCCAAGGAACCCAAACATAAACAGACTTCGACTTCGCTATCAGCCAACCTCGAATCTGTTGGAATTAAAATTACCCTAAACTCCAGAATGTGAAATATAATAAAACTGCCTAAAAACATTCCGATTATTAGCATGTCGAACAATTTTTAGTGTAAATAACCCAACAATCATGATCGGAAATCTTTATAGCTAGAATAGTATGTGGGGTTGTAACTCAACAACTTGGCAAGGCAAAAAATTGACGGAATTTGCAGCTTCCTAATATAAAATTTGTAGCTTCCTGATATAAAATTATTTTCTCCTAACGAACCTACTTGCTGTTACTAATCCTAATGTTATCCCAGATATTTTAGACATTGTTCTAACTAAAGATACTAATTTTCCGATATACCAAAGTGTACTACCTAAGCTCGATTCTGACCACTGTCCGGTGGTCACTTCGCTTTCTTTGCCAATTGACAAAAAACGTCAATGAATTAAAAGGAAACACCAACTGGAATAAGTATGGCAAGTGAATGCTTCTCAGTTATACGTACCCAGAAAATCGTAATACCGCGAATGACATTGACAATGAAATAGAAAAATTCTCTAAAGCGATAATTGCATCTTTCAAAACAATCGACTACAGCTTATCGAATTCCAAAAGGGAAAGTAAAATACCCGACCATTTCTATCAAAATCTTTACTCTTTACCCTGTTCCACACTATTTAATCTGGGCCGTCGTGCTTCATGGACCCGTATTAAATGAAGGTTCCACTAAGGATAGAGCGAGACTACCGTAACTTGTGGTTTTACACCCTAACTTTCAACGTTACACCTCACACCAAACCTTGAAGACTGAACAAACCTTCGAAATTTAGACCATGTTCACGAGCAAGAATGAATACTCTTTTGCTATGGATGGCCATTTCGAAAACGTTATTGTTTAAAATGTACTACTTCAAACTCCTCGAGGGACAGAAATGTCGAACAAGAAGAAATAAATTTAAAAAAATGACTACCGTATCATTCTTGGATAACGATTTTATTTTGAATGTTGAACCTCCACGGTTGAAGGTGTCGCGCAATGTGCAAAACTGCGGTATTCGGTAATGTTGGAAAATTGTGTTTGCGTATCTCCGGACCTCTGTTTTCAAAACAACTGTAGTTATTTTTGTTGCGTTCGTAAAAGTAAAGTGAACAAATATTACTTCTGGTCGCAGACGTAGTAAGATAAATAGTTGGAAAATTTAGCCGAGAAGTATAATAATAATAATAATAATAATAATAATAACAATATAATTACTTTGAAAAGTCTTATTAAATGCAGGACTTCGGCAATCGTTATCGGCAGGATGTTAGATGTAAAAACAGGTCCCACGGACACTTAACGGTCTCTGGGATTTGTTCTGCAAAAACTACGCAGAACTCTGTGGTCCGAGTTCATTCTGAAGACTGGGTAGTGCAAGACATCGAGTTATTGAAAACAACCCACATTTTACTAAATGTATTGTGGAGATATCCACAGTCATTGGATCTGCTTCATAGAAAAAAATATTTGCAACCTGGAGTAAATTTTATATTTAAGCGGCCTCAAATCTTTTTGGTAGTCAATTCAGAAGATAGGTGCAATAACAATAACAATTTAGGCGATAATTTCGCCTTTATTATAGACGAGGCCTAGATCCTATAACCAGATCTTTCGTGTAACAACTGTAAATGAAGATACATTTACAATATGTTGAAATATTAAGTAGATGTGGGCGAACTGCACAACTACGTCTGTGCATGCGTTACTTGGAGACATACGCCTTAAACAAATGGATAAACCCTGAATAAATCCCTCGGGATGGCGGATTAGGACCAAACATGAACAGTATAAAGAAATACATATTCATACAAGTGAAAGAGAAGAGAACATGTGCGAAGAAATGAATATATAAAAAAGGGAAAAAAAGAAAAAAACTAATGATTAGGGTGAAGGATTAAATTGACATATATTCTGATACGGCTCTATCTTAGAATGTTTTCCAAATATGGTTATAACAGTTCTGTTATGGTTGGGATCGACAAGTTTGGACCATTTTCATTTTTTATAATTCATTTGAAGATACAATATTCATTTCAGTATTCTATCGACATTTCAAAACATGAATCAAGACGGAATATAGTTAAAATAGAGCATATCAACTAAAAACCTTGGAGAGAATATTGTTTTGAAAGATACTGAGAGGTAAGTGAACGATTCGGCAACATCTCTTCAACCAATATTTTTCGAGCATTGCGGTTGATCTAAGGAATAATCTAATGCTACAGAATTCAATAACAGACGTTTCCAAAAATTTTCAACACTATATTAGTTTCCGAAACTTTTTGTTATGAAATTCTCAACATAAATGGTAAACTAACAAATAAATATTTGGTCGGTTTAGACTAATTTCCGAATTCATCGTTAAATACTGGGGTGACTGCCATTGTACGCATTTTCAAAAGTGTTAAGATTAGGCCGCTCTTGAACAAGGGTAATAAAAATTAAATTGAATTTATCGGTCAATTTCTCTGTTGTTAGTTTTTTAAAAAATATTAGTCTTTTCTATGTGCGAATGGAGCCGTTCTCAGTAAAAATGAAGCGTTTCGAATAGCCATCATAGATTTAGAAAATGAAAACCTGCGGAGATGATTCACGATATTAGTGCTTTCGTACGGTTTGTTTCTCCTACCATTGCGATTCTTGACATTTTAATATCGAATAAGTGGCACTCATGACCATTGACAAAATTCTGGAATGTGAAATAGAAAGAGGGCTTTCGCTCTGTTTTCACTATCGAGTGCAGTGTGTATTTTGTTGCGATTACAATTCAGAAGACACTGCACTTTCCGTTTCTTGGTTTCGGGTTGGTTTCATTTGAAGCCCGTGGTAGAGGAACAATTTGATGGATGGTGATGTTCAGGAGGTTGACGATGAACTTGAGTAGAGATTGCACGAGTTCGGCAATGGCGGCGAACGAAAGAGCAGTGACAGCAGCAACAGTTTGGTCGTGGCGATGGTATCGGCTTCTGCGAAGGGCGTTGGCATCGACATCAACGTCGGCGGCGGCATGGGAAGCAGTGGTGGGAGTTGTGGGAGTTGTGGGAGTTGTGGGAGTTGTGGGAGCGGTGGGAGCGGTGGGAGCGGTGGGAGCGGTGAGAGCGGTGAGAGCGGTGAGAGCGGTGAGAGCGGTGAGAGCGGTGAGAGCGGTGAGAGCGGTGGAGCGGTGAGAGCGGTGAGAGCGGTGGAGCGGTGAGGGGGGGTGAGAGCGGTGAGAGCGATGAGAGCGGTGGGAGCGGTGAGAGCGGTGAGAGCGGTGGGAGTGGTGGGAGCGGTGGGGGCAGCTACGTGCAGCGAACGCGTTTCGCCCGCAGCGACGATAGAGCGCGTCGCGCGAGGTAGCCTAGAGTAAATATTCCTCTGGCTCTTTCGCAGGCGGCGCGGCGAGTGGTGGGGTGGTGCGCGGAGCAGCGGTATGCGGAGGCGGGGCCGGGGACGGGTTGGGGGCGTGGCGCGATGCGGCGTCGAAGGGGCGGGCGAGTAAACGTCCCGCGCGCCGGAAGCGAACGCGCAGCGCGTCGACCGCAGCGCGCGCGCGTGCCCGCCACGCGCGCGCGCGTATTTGGCGTACCGCTTCCTTCCTTCCTTCCCCTTCCCTCCACTCCCCTCACCCGTTTCCCTTCCCATCCCTTCATTCCCTGCCTACCGCGCCCTGCAGCTCCGTATCTTTCAGCTACTGCTCGCTTCCTCCCCTAGGAGAGCTACGATGCACTGCGTGGGTGCTCACTCCACCGACGCCACCGCAGCCACCTGAAGCCTCGAGCCGCGCAACCGGCTCTGCATCGCTTCTGGGCGTCGATACTCGTCGGCCACTTCGCAGCGGTCGAGAACAGTTTCGTTTAATACAATGCACGCTTTTTCATCTTCGTTTTTAATAAATACACGTCCCTTGTTCATTTATTATCCTGAATTTTTATTTATTTGCTTATCTTTTAATTTATCTAATTAGACATACTTTGTGCTTGATTATTAGGTTTTGCATTTGGGTGGGAGTATTTAATGAACATTTACATTATCATGCTCTACTTGACTTCACGTTTCTCAGGTTCTGGACAGATTCAGTTCACGCGTTTTTCTCTTTCGTTTGAGCTATGAATATTATAACTCTTCTTATCTTTTGCAATCTGTGCAAGTATTTGTTTGTTTGCTTTACACCACTGCCAATTCAGATTTGTCATTTATCGGGATTACTTGTCAGTCTTATATTCTGTATTGTGTTATGCCTGCCTCTCTTATTATATTTATTTTGTTCAGCTTCATCTCAATGCATGTCGCAGCGTGTCTCCGGTTTCTCTATTTCTGCTACTCCACTACGACTATTAATACACATCTATTCTTGACGCTTATTTGCAGACGTTAGTTTCTTACGGTTATTCATTGTCGCTCATTCGGCCATCCTTTCGTCTTACGCCACCTTCTCTCGCCTATCGCCAGCCATTGTTTGTGCGTCGCGCGCTGCCTTCGCCCTTCAAGGCGGGGCCCCCCCGCGGCGGTGTCGTTGCCTTCCGGCGGCTCCATCGCCTTTCGACGGGGTCCTACGCCTCTCCTCTCATTGCCCCCATCGCTCACCGCCGCTCCCCTATCAGCCGGCGGTGGCGGCGGCGGCGGCGCTTCCGCAGTCTTTCTCCACCTGCCAGCGTCCCCGCCCCCGCCCCCGCTCCCGCCGTCATCCGCGCCACCGACGTCCCTCCGCGCCGCGCCGTCCCGTCCCGACCCGCGCGCCACACCGCGCGGCGCCGTGCGCTCGCGTTGTTCACGACGCGGCCGGGCGATACATTTGAAGGCCCGTGATCCGGTTTCTTTGAAGCGCGTGCCGGTCGCTTTTCGGTAGGGGAGCGGCGCGCGCGTGAGGGTGCGGGGGAGGGGGCGGGGCCGCTGGGGCTGCGGGGCTTCCGCCGCGTGCGCGCCTCCTGCCCTCTCACGCGCCCCCTCTTCCGGGCGTTCAACGGCTCTCGCGCCGCGCGCGGGAAGCCCCGAGGCACGCCCACGCGGACGCGGTGGGGTGCGTGTCACTGCACCTGCCAGTGCGGCCTCCCAGCTATTTCTGCTTCTCCCTCCCTCCCCTGGCGTGGCTGCCGGAGTTCTCGCTATCCTCGTTTTCCACCCTGTCATTTGGCCTGCCGTCGACACGTCAAACATTCACTCAAGCGGTGGTCTGCAGCCTGCAATCAGCGGAACCTTGTGATTACTCGGTTCATTTAAAACGTCGCTGATTTAATTTGTTTTAATTTTGCGTATTAATTGCATCTGATATTGTTATCGTCTCGTTGGCTTTGTTAATTTTTTTTGGGGGGGGGATGTATTAAATGTGTTAATAGTGGGTTTCTTGAACAGACGTTTCTAGACGTCCGGTTTCTTGTAATCTCCTTTTTTATAATTCATTTCTTCTCGTTCGACATACTTGTCTTTCGAGGAGGTTAAATTATGAAATACATAGTTTTTTACGTTTTGGGAATAGCCATCCGTAAGCAGTGGTTTTTATTAGGTGGAATAACGGAAACGTGGGCTAAAGTAAATGAAGCGAGGTTCAAGACTGTTTCAATTTTTGTAATCCCCTCGAATGATTTATCAATATTTAGTACACCTAAGTGTGCTAGATGAATGTAGAAGGTGCACGTCACATAAAATTCGTGTATGGTGTAAGCTCTATTTCCAGACTAATCTTCGGTCAAATTGCTTGTTGAACACTATCCAAAATATTCTGGTCGGAGTAATTGAATATGAAAATGACCTCCGTCTGCGTTGTGTGCTCCTAACGTACACATTATTTCGTTATTTTAAGAATTTAGTCTAATTGTCAAATAGCTTCGTAATTTAAAATAGAAATGTTGCTGCAATTATTTCTTCACTACATTATTAAATTACTTCATATCTAGAAATTCCTCAATTTATAAAATTATTTCTGCGCAGTTTTTTTCGCCATTTTCATCTCTCTGAAGCAGACATTCCCTCTATCATTGATCGGTAACAAATTCTCGTATTATTAAACTAACTTTCAATTATACTTTTTCATATGTCGCATACGTAACAAAATTGTTGTGTAGTAATAATGCTTCAAAGGAATGAAAATTTCGAATGTTGATTAAAGTTTCGCAAGTGAACCGTGCAAGTCAAGAGATCTATTAAAATATTATGTTTCAAATACCGCTATACAAATGTGTTATTGAAATGGAAATATTACGCTTCAATTCGTTGGAATGTACTCATATGTAATAAATGGATATCAAATAAATGGAATTCTTTCTTGAAAATTGGAGAGTAATCCGACAGAATATAGTATTTATTTGTTTTTAAAATCAATTTAGAAGTAACTCTATACCATTTTATTATGTGATTTTGATGTATGTGACTTTTTTAAAAATTTAGTAGTGAGCTAGTTAAATCATACTTTTGCGAACAAATTTTTAACAAGGAACTAAATAAAGATATCAATTTATTTCCTTACTACAGTTGTTTATCTAACGGAATTGTACATCTTGCATTCCATGGATGAAGAAACTCTATATAAAGAACTAATTTCGAATTTTGCTGAAGAAAGACTCATTGACATTTGTAGTTTTCGAAGGGGAATTTCACTTTATTTCCGCTTGTATAACAATTATTTCAAATTAAAAAAATGTTCAAGTATTTTAAAAGAATTGTTAATATATCTGAGATTTTGGTTTTATTAAAAATGTAGCCAAGTGCTATCTTTAGGCCTTTCGACAATTTAACTTCCGGACGACATTGAGAGTTACGCAAGAAAATAAGAAACCAAAGATTGTAACAATGTTATTGTTATGAATATTGATTTATTCAAGTTTCCAATTTAATTTTTTTCGTCAATCACGAATTTGTTTGTCAATAAAACATTAAATAAAACAAAATGCGTTTTATTTACTCAAATTGACGTTTGGAGCAAGGAAAAATGAAAGTTTAACCTACTAAGACAGATTAAAAAATATACAAATCATGTTTTAAGAAACTTGAAAGTTATTTAAACAATTTTGTTAATGACTCCCAAATGAATAAGCACAAAATGAGCGATCAAAAAACACATGATTAGAAACTTACCCTTGTCATAATTTTAAAATATTTCTTAATGTGATTATTAGATCATTAGTAGTTTGACACAACATTAAACGGATGATTATTCAAACCGCAAATCCACGCCAGTCGTACTATATTGATAATAGTATTACACATCTAGTAAAACTTCACATTTTGAAAAACTCTTTCCGATGCTGTTTCCGGAGAGTTAAGTTATTACTGCGAAATTTTCTAAAGAAAACATAAATTTTGTCGCAATCTTGACAGGTTATGGACAAAATATAATTTATATTATATTTATACAAATAAAATGCAAAAGAACCCCGAGAATTAAAGAACATAAAAACATTAGGGAAATACCCAATAGGCAATATTCGGTAACGACGCATAGAGTAAAGATTGGGCAGAAGTTGAATTCCAATTCCAATGCTTGCATTGTAGATAATGACCCCAGACGATTTTCTAGATTTTGTGATATCTGAAAATTGAGTTTCAACTATCTAAAAAACAATTTCATGAATTCAAGCTTTGAATCCAATACTTTCACTAATGTGTCGAAAAAATCATACATGGAATAAATAATATCAATTAAACAGTCCCTATTTTTTATACCCTTCTTTTTCTTTTCACTTTCCTTCTCTTCATCCTTCCCTTTTCAACCTCCCCCGTCCAGAAGTCCTTCTTACGTTCTCGTAGAAAATTTTGCAGTTACCTGATTGTCTAAAAACTTCTTACAAAAAATCATAAAGGAGATACTGTCTCAACCTGCAGACAATGTTAATTAAAGGAATCAATTATTAATAATCAATTATTTTCAAATTCAGTATTTTTTGGTATTTTTCGTTTTATTTGTTATTAACACAGTAATCGAAGTAAAATTGATGCGAATGTTAAAAATCTTCGTTGTTTGATTTGATTTTTCGTCAAAAACGGTAAAATCTGTATTTGGCGAATGGGGAAGAAGTATATTATCCTTTCATTCTTTAATATTCCTTAAAGAATTGATTTCGTTACTCTTCTTTACATTCATTAATATCGATTTCTGAAAATAATTATTTTCCGTCCTTTACTGATAATAGTGACATTTTCTAATCAGTGCCATTTAAAAGAGTTCTATAACAGAAATATATTACAAAATTGCTTTCCAGGAGGATAGTTTTCTATCTCAGACCGATGGTCCGTTTCCCTCAGACCTCATTTGGCAGCCTAGACATTCTGCATTCTGCGTATTGCAGAGGTACTCGTTGTCATTCACGCGCCTCGCCCAGCACGCGGTGTGCGTCCCCTCCCCCTCCACTCGGCGCCGCGTCACGCCGTCCTCTCTGCGCTCCCCCTCCATTCCTCCCCGCCAACGCCCCCTGCCCCGGCGGACACGTGCGGAACGGCGGCGTCGGCAGCGAGCGCGTAATTCCGTTCCCGGCGCGCCATAAACGCGCACCCCCCTTTTCCCCACCGCGGCCCCCGGCCCCCCAGTCCCCCCCATCGCATCCCCGCCGTGGCCACTATCATCACAGCTGTCATTATCGCCGCAGTCGTTGACAAAGTCAGTATCATTGCCGCTCTCATTACCGCAATCACCGCCACCGCTGTCGCCACTCCTCCCGTCAGGATTACTGCGCTCCACTCCGTTCCACTTCGCGAATCAGTTACGCGCCGCCTCTACCGTCCGCTCTCGTTTCCCGACCTATCTCATTCTATGTGTTCGCCACGGTCACTAACTTGTCATAGACACCACTTGTCACCACTTCCGCACCCCACGCTCCCTCAACACCTCCTGCCATACGACGTCCACTACGTTTTATATCCATACCCTTCTCTATGGCCAACAAACACTCTACTGCGCCGCCGCTCCCGCCAATATCACTACCCCCCTTCGGCCTCCTCTACCGCCGTCACCACCCCAGCGCGCGCGCGCGCCGCGCCGCACAATTGAATCTACCGCCCGACTCGACCGGTCCGGGAGATAAATGCTGGCCCGGTGGGAGTTCACCGCTACGCGCGCGAACTTTCTGCTATTCGCTTGGCGAGGCTACAAATCACGTCCTTTGTTCCGCGTCGATAATATCTCAGCGGCGTCGTCTTCGAGGGCGCGGTTTACCGATCGCCGCGGCGGAATAAAAATTCCCGGCCCGGAGGCCACCACCACCACCCCCCGCCCCCCGCCCCGGCGCCCCGCCGCCGCCCTCGCCGGCACCGCCGCCGTCCGGACGGCGCTGCCGTCGAGCGCCGTCGGGCCGCACCGTTTCCGGGAGCTAATTCAATTTCTCGGCCAACCGTTTTCAGCAGGGAAAACTGCCGGTCGCTCCCGCGTCGCCGCGTCGCCGCGCACCGCTCGCTGCGTCCACCGCGCGCGCCGCGCCCGAGCTCTTCTCACCCTCGCGGGCTCGCTCTCTTCCATCTTCCGACTTCCAAATCCCTCCCTCCCGCACCCCCACCCCCGTGTGCGCGTCCTCTTCGTGGGAACGGCCGGCCTAGCGTGCACATTCGCCGCGGCCCGGCGTCGTTCCAGGCCCCCGCGCAGCCTGTGCCTTGCGTGTCGCTTTCGTTTACGCAAACAACGCGGACCAGATTCAATTTACAGACGCTTTCTGTTTCGTTTATTGTTTTTTCATTTTCATGTAATAACTCGCATGCTGCCACTTTTTGTCGGAAGGCATTTTTATTTTTTAATGATTCTCGCGATACGTACTGTTTATGTTTATGTTACTTTATGTTTGTTTTCCGACTACTGTCGCTTACAATTGGCAGCCACGTACTTTGTTTCTTATTACTATTTTTGAGGTTCTTTCAGAGAAGTCTTTTTACGTGATATGTATCTTCTTTATCTCGAGTCATCAACTTACTGCCCTTTCTTTTACCCTGCGTTTCCTTCTCCCACCATACTTTCTTACGCCGCTGTAGCACTCCATTGCCACTTCGTCAACGTTCAGAAAACGTCCTTTCGTCGGATCCTCCGTTATCGCCCCTACATTTCCTCCCTCCTCCGGCGTGCGACTTACCAAACTCTGCCCCCGCCGCCCCCGCCGCCCCAACCTCCGGCCCCGCCCCCGCCCTTCGCTCGAAGCGTCGCGCTGGTCCTCAGGGATCGCTGACGCGCGCGCGGCAAGTTGTAGGTATTTTCCCCTTCATGAATATGTTCAGCTAACGCGCGGCCGGGACTTTGTTTTGTTAGGAACTCCGGCGCGCGCGCGTGGAAGGGGCGTCGGCGGCGGCGGAGGCCGGGTCGGAGGCGCGAGCGGCGCCTTATCGTGCGCGGCGCGTGCTCGCTCTTCGCAAGCGTTCGCCTCCTCCGCCCGGGCGGCGCCGCGCCGCTCGCGGGGCCCCGCCCCACCCTCCTCCGGAAATGAGCTAGCGGGAGGCGCCGCCGTACGTCGCCCTTCCCCGCCTCCACCCCCGTCCGCGCCCCCGCCCCCGCCGCCGCCCTCGCCGCGACTTACAGTTAGCGCCGCCGTAATGGCCCGTGCGATTCGTTTGCGCCTCGCGACGTCCCCGCGCGGAGGCGCTCCTTCCGGGGAGACTCCCACGGCCCGGCCAACGCCCCTTTGCCCACACCCTCGGGCCCGTCTTCACACCCCGCCTCACGCCCCGCCTCACGCCCCCGCTCACGGGCTTGCCTACGTTGGCACTTATTCGCGCTCACACCCGTGTTTACGCGCTCTCACATGCTTACACCTCTCACGCTCACAACCACACGCACGCCCACGCCTTCACTCACATACACGCTCAAGCTCATATTTAGGACCAAGCTCGTGATTACGTTCATATTTAAGGTCACGATCGTTTTTACTTCCACGCTCATAATCACGCCGATGCTCATGTTGACGCCTATCTTCGTTCACGTCCATGTTCCCGCTCACATTGACATCTACGCGCAACCTCACATTCACCTCTACCTCCCCCTGCCTCCGTTCACACACATTCACACCCGTGCTCACGCTCGCATTCACGCTCGCGCTCACGTCTACCTCTGCCCGCGACCGGCCGTGTTCTCTGGCGCCGCCCGTGCGCGCGGTAACGAGCGCGTATTCAAGGGCTTCTTCGCGGCGCTCCTCGCGCAGACGGATGCTGATCTGGTGCCTTGTCCGAGAAGTCGCGCCGCCGCGCCGCGCCGCGCCGGGTTTTTATTCCTTTTCCTTTTTATGTGCGCCGCGCCAGGCGCCGTCCTGCCGTAATGTCGCGAAGTGCGGAAATCGGATTCGGCGCACTGGGCGCAGGGACGGCGGCAGCGGGGCGGGGCTCCTTGGGAGCGGGGCGGAGCAGAAGGTGGGCGGGGCGGCGCTGAGGAGAGGCGCGTCGACGGCAGAGGATGCCGAGCGCTTGGCCGGAAGAGCGCAGGTTGTGGAATTTCCTATGTAAACGCGACAGGTTGGATGATCTGATCGGGTTAGGTAGCAAAGGGGGGGGAGAAAATGTTATATTTTAAGGAGGAGAATCGTTACGGAATCGTAATCGTTACGATTAATCGAGATCGTTACGTTGAGAAATTTGAGTTGTGTTCGTTGCAAACTCTTCTTGGGTAACATGACGATTCTCTCTTCGAACAATAGAAACCATTGACTTGAGAGAAAGAATTAAGCATGGATGGAATTGAGCACATCAGTGATTGTAATAATGATTTTTATGCTAATAATTTATTTTTGAAAATAGTTATACACATAAGTTATGGGGAGCAGTTCGGACAAAATGATGATGGTGCTTGAAGTGATTTGTAGTAGCCTCTTACATTCATCGAGCCATTACATAATTAGTAAATGCATAGAGGGATGCTAAAAGCACTCGCATAATTGGATGGCATATAAAAAAATGAGGTGGAGTCAAAGTGTGGTAGTGTCAAAGATATGTTGAATAACAATGGCTCCTGGGACGGAGCCAGCAGATGCCTAGCCGCTAATTGGGGTAAGCTGCGGTAGCCCCGGCAAATGTTGCGGCGAGGACAGATGCTGTGGGATCGACCTAGAGAGACAGGCGGCAAAACATTGGTTTAGGGTACGAGGTTCGCCGCGCGGACACAGAAACGGTAATGACTGTTGGAACAGATGGGGTGTACCCGGCGGCCTGTGTGTTCTGTGGTTGGAGCAAGAAAGTCACGGCAGTGAATTGTAGCGGGAAAGAACTAGAGGAACTTTTATTAATTTCTCAATCTCTGGTCAGGGTGAGTGAATGGCGTGTGTGCTCAGTATATTGTGCAAAGAAAGGGGCTTGGAGCTGAGAGCAAGAAATGCAACGTCGTAAAAGGTTACAAGGCAATAATTTTTACAATGTGGGAAAGAAAAAAGTGAACCTAAATGTCTTCATCGATTTCGTAGATATAAGTTTATACCCTGGATGCCACGTGGAGTAAAAGTCATGGCTACTGAACTGGCCTTCCGTATCTCAATTCTGGGATTAAAATTCCGAAATCCTAAATTTAATTTGAAAGAAAAAGTGGGATCGATGTGTTTTTTATGCTGTCAAGTCACCCCAGATATATCGCGTATTTCACTTACCATTTATGCTGTCCTTAGATGACAAAAGAACTACGCTCTGTCTTTCGCAATTAGCGTAGAACTCTTAGGAGCTTGTATCTTCTTATAAGGTTTTTGAACGACTTTTAAGAGATTATAAGTAGCCGTTTATACCGTAGCTATTTAGATTCTCTAAGTAACTTATAAAACTAACCACGTAGCAACTTGGCACTTCCCACTTGATTGGCTGGCCCTGCGCGCGCCCGCGCAAATTCGGAAAGTCCGTCGCCGTCGCTCTGCCGTCTCCGACAGACGCAACAGTTTCGTTCGCTTGGCGGGCGACTCATTAAAAGTAGTGCGGCGCCGGGTGCATTTACGGAGGCGCTCGCAAGACGCTAGTCGCCGTCGTCGACCGCCGTCTCCTTCACGCGAGGGGCTAGGGAGGGGGTGTGAGGGGAGGGGCCGAGCGGAGGCGCCAGACGCGTCCACGCCGCAGATACGACCGCGGGGGCGTCGGGACGCGGACGCGTCAAGTAACGACCTTGCGAGGACGCGAGAGGCGCAGCTCCGTTCAATGTGGCTTCTTGCCACTGCGAACAGCCGCGCCGGCTGAGGTGGCTCGGATCAACGGCTTTTCATACTGCAGCGTCCTCCGGAACTAGTGACGATGGTGTAGGGTTTTCGACACGAGCTAAATAGCTTGCTCCATTTCAAGTTTTCGCTGCAGGAGAATTCTAGTGGACCGCTATTCTGATAGTTGCTTTTCTGCGTTTTCTCTGATCAATGCTTTGACAATGCCGGAGCACTACCTTAACAAACGGGCCACAGACCGCGTGCGATATTCCCTTCTGTGTCCTTGTCCCCACATTTTGCACGCGCGCGCACGCACGCACGCACACACACACACACACACACACATTCAGACATTACTCTACCACATACATGTTGGGAGACCAGTCGCAGATTAACACTCGTCTTGTCTGGAGCGGTGCTCTGCTTGCGGAGATACCTGTAGGGAGGAGACATCGTGAAGCCAACATGTAAGTCGGCGCCTGATCTCACGTTCCAGCGGGGGAGGGACACTGCCACCTCCCGGAGTATAAAGCGCGCTACACTTACGAGACTAATGAACACATCATTTGACGCGGCCCGAAACACAAAATAACCAATCAGCGAGTCCGCACCGCCTCGCTCCGCATGGCCTCGTCCCTCCCCGTCCCGCTCCGCTCCACACGGCTCCGCACGGCTCCAGTCCGTCGCGCTCGCACTGCGCACTGCGGCGCAGTGCATTAGCCAACGAGCGGTTGGATTCGACGGTCGCGCGAATTTCCGTTACGGCAAAGTCAATTATATTAACTAGGAACTGCTTTCGGCGGCGGCCGCCGCGCCAGTGCTCACATGCGCGCGTCGCACCTCCCCCTGCGCCGCCCCGCGCCGCGTCCGCTCCTCCGGCGAACGCGCTCCGCCGTCGCCGCCGCTCCCGCCCACGCGCGCCGCTCTTACAACAAAGCCGCCGGAGCGTAATTGCGCCTGCGCGTCGCAACGTGCGGCTTCAATCACGTTCGCGCAAACAAAACAAATTGCCGACGATGCCGCTGTGATGTTTGGGAATCGCGCTTAAATGTGCGCCAGGTGGGAGGGGTCTAATTGAAAGAGATCCCGACGTAGTTTTTTTTTACGAGCCATACGGCGGCGGCTGTGGTGGCGGTGGCGGCTGCGGCGGTGATGGCGATGCAGCACGCGCTTGCGCTTGCCGTGCGCGACCGCGGGGGTGGCGGGGAGGGCGGGGGGGCGGGGAGCGGGAGCGCTCGGTGGCACCGGGTGCGTGCTGCATAGGCGGTGGCTTGGTGCCGGCTGCCTGGCGTCCGCCCCCGTCCCCCTCCTCCTCCCCACCCCGGCCGTACCCCCCCCCCTTTCCCTCTTTCCAACCACCCTCACCCGCTTTCGCTCTCTCGCTGACCCACTCGCCAGCTCGCCCGACCAACCAACCGTCTGCCTATCTTCTCGCCGGCCCATCATTCGAGTCTCCTACTCACCTACTCCCACCGATCTCCCACTATCCAACTCCACCTAATGCCTTTCCGACGCGCTTATCGTCCGGTTCTTCTCACCCTAGTCCGCTCGCTGGGTGCCTCACACCCTGCCTCCCTCACTCGGTCGCCCGCCGCGTGCCTGCCCGCCCCCCGTGGTGGCTCTCTGTCTATTGATTTTCGCCCGCCACGCCGCTCTCCTAGGCGGCGGTTTTTTGGGCGGGGGACGGGCGCGCGTGCCCCGTTGTTGCAGCGTAAACGAGCCGTTGCCGTTCGTTTGATAGGCAGCAGGGCGGCGGCGGCGGCGGCGGCAGCGGCGACACAGGCCGTGCGCTCGGCGCATGCACTATGCTGCCGTGTAGCGTGGCGCGGTGCGGAGTTCTGCGGTGCGGGGAAGGGCGGGCGGGGCGGAGCGGAGACCGCGGAGTGCGTCAGTCAGACGTACCCCTCACCCGCTCACGAGTCAACCACTCGCTGCCTCTGTTTGCTCCGCTCGCAGTGGTTTTAGCCGTCGTCCTCTCCTTTATTTTCACTTTAATTATGTCGGGATGACCTCGCTTTCACTTTCCGCCGAGAGCATCTCCCAGCTATTGCTTTCACCAAATCCACGTTGCTCTTCCCACCACCGTGCTACGTCATACTTATCGTTTTCAAATCTTTAGCCTGTCTCGTGTTCCTCATGTTTGTGTTATTTTTAGTCCCATCTATTGATGTTCTTTCACCGCCCGACGTCCTTATCACCATCGCGCAGATGTTGCTTATTTATTCACAAACCGTGATCAGGTGCCTTATATTAAAAAAAGGATAATGTCAGTTCTTTATTTTCTTTTCATTATTTTCAGGTTACTTCTTTAAATATGCTATTTTAAATTTGATCTATCATTTCCTCTTTTCTTATATCTGTACCATTTTTATGGATATTTGGTAGCAAGCATGTAAAATTTCCATGTATATTCGACATGAGAGTAGTATTACATCAAAATAATGACGGCATCAATTAGACCTGTGGGTTGTTAGAAATTCAATATGCAATATAAAACTCAATATCGAATTATCACCAAAGTACTAGAGCTCATATTGTTTGTATTCATTTGAATATAGAATGAGGGATTTTATACGTATTATAAGATTTTTTTCACTGCTATGTAGATCAGCCTTGCTCAGTAGACGCAATGGTAAGGGCGAGCGCTCGATAATGTTCCTGAGCGGGGAAGAGGGGCTCACATTGTCATCGTCGTCATTGTGGTGGCAGGCACTGGCACATGCCGCACTGCTGCACTGTGCCAAAACCTGAGTGACTCACACATGTAGCAGGATCTTCGAAGTGGAAACCATCTACACCTGAACCTATTTTGTGTACAGCCACTGTGCTGAAATATTACTTTTTATAGCGCACAAAGGTGCCTCATGGTGTTCGATGCACATGAAAACTTTAAATGTTTTTTACGTAGATTTCTTTTTCTATTCTTATGTGAAATTTATGAATTTTTGGCAGTTAATGGAACGAAATGGCTAGAAATTACTTAATAACAACTAATGACTTAGTTCAACATTTAAAACCATTCTTGGAGAGTTTCCATCACTTCTGACCGATAATATTTTTATTTAAATGGAGGTTACATACACTTTTTCATCGAAAAGAGACCGTAATTTCAAAAACATAATTTCTTGACCACACAGGCAAATTTTCTGACCAACAATCGTATTTTCATGCTACGCATCGGGTAAACACATTAAAGTTTGACAAAATTTTATTTTCAAGTGTATTTTGACTACATTCTTAATCCCAATTATATAATTCGTCAAGATAACACGAAATTGCTGAAATTTATCTGTTGCTGCTTTTGTTACTTCATCGGCTCCCTTCGTTTCAGAGCCCTCTTTTCCCTCCATCTTTTCCCTCTCCTCCCTTCCCCTCCCTGAACACTGTCGCGAGTTCCCAGCTCATGAGCGCGAGACATTTCTTACGAAGAGTTTACTGAAGAAGCCTGGTATACTCAATAAGAAAATAATAGGTGCCGAATGAAAGGCCTATGCTAATTTTTTTTGAGACGATGCTTTGTAGAAGATGGTGAACTGTGATGAGCAAACGGCCGATGTGATGGTTTTAGGGTCCACAATTGCTTGGTACAGCAATTGGCATGCAGTTGATAGCAGTTCCTTTTAATTCGTTTCACCCTTAATCCAACTTATCGACGCAACGCGTCTCTTCGCCCCTGGTCGAGCGTTGAGCGCGGACTAATCCTCCATTATCTATCCCTCTATTCCAGAGGACGTTGTATTTTTATGTCTCCTCTCGTCAGTTGTCAAAGAGCACCGCCAGGTATCATCTCCGCGTACTCTCACGCGCTCCTGCGTTACTATCCAGCGGCCAAAATTGGAAAGGAATTAGGAAAGGGGTTGGGTTTATGCGAGCCAATTTTAATGTAAATGCCAATAAATAATGTAAATTTATTTCTTTGTGTTACATGCAGTAGAAAAATCATAAAGATTTCCACCTTAGTAAAGAGAAAATATATTGTGATCGTATCTTACCGGTTAGAAATGATTATTGGGGAAATTTTTAATAATTTTATAATTTCGAATTTTGAGAAATGTTGAATTTCTAATTATCGTACTCATAGTTTTGATGAAAAAAGCTTTCTATTTAAAGTTTCTTATTTCTAATCATCGTAGTTCTTTAATAGATCTATCCATTTTGAAAGGTGAAAGGTGGAGGAAAAATGTCTGCGACTTAATCACGGATTATCTGGAAATGAGACGTCTTTAGATTTTACTGCAAAATGTAAAATTGTAACCTTGTGTATCTCTTCCAGGTGCCAATTTAAATATAGTAATGCAATGGAAAATACATATTTTTTTATTTTCAGATCATACTATTCAGGATTAACAGTCATTTTAAAAATAATTTTAAAACGTGTGTACATTTCTCTTGATGATCTCTTAATATTCCCTGTTGATTACACATTTCGAACAAGGCTAATTTACCAATACTAATTCTGGAAAATCAGCGCGAGATTAAACTCAAGCGATGAGTGCAACAGTTCTCGTTTTCACTGAATTTTCGTTGTTATAATTCCCGTTTGACTTTTGCTACGCGTGATGTTAAATCGACTACTATGCTCTTATCATGCTGCGTTGTAACTATTCCTAACGGATTAACTCACCATTCCTCGGTAGGTAACTCATCGTTTTAACTTGCAAGATTTCAACAGAGAGATACCCGTGTGTTGCATTAGCTATTAGTATATAGATATTATTAACTTCATTAGGGCGGCATAATATCCTTGCATAATTCCGCGTGCTTAGGACTGCATAATACCGCTGCGAATAAAAATCAATCGACTACCCTAATGTTTTTTCTTGATGCTTTCCGTCTTATCAATTTATTCTACTTACTATTTTTATAGCATATTGTTCAGGTGATGACACAATGAAGACTAAGATTTGCCAAAATAGTTAATAAAATTATTTCATTAAAAGGGGGAATTTTCAACGCCACTGTCATTATGTCCATGACGCCATGAAGTCAGTGTTGTTGATTGGCCATTATCATGATAAATTTTGTTGAGGAAGAGAATTGACGTTTTACCAAACCTGGTAAAATGCCAATTCTCTTCCTCAAAATTTCTACAATTGCACAATGCAATTGCAATTGCCTCACCTTCTGCACAATCATTATATTCGTATCCGAAATTGTGGCTATTTCAAGTCCTACATCCTTACTTAGTTTGTCAATCCGTATTACTATTTACTTTTGCCTCTTATGGACATTCATCATTTCACCAAGCACATTTACTTTCATCCCTTTGACTCCGCAGGGATTGTCTTCACCAACCGATTCATATTTCATACACCTTCTCGGTTTCGAGGATAATGCTCCCTGGTATCATTTACACCACCGATTCTCGTCTCATCGTCCTCATCCCAATTTTCTCTTCGGTAACAGCTGGGCCCTCTCAGGCTGCTCTCGCCGCTCTCTCCGCTCCCTACCGTTGCGCAATTCCAGGAGTCTTTGCCTTCACAGCTGTATCCAACGGCGTCCATTCCTCCCCTTTACTCTATTCCACCGCTAACACTCTCCTTGCGCAACTCCTCTTCCACCTCCGTCGCCGCCACCACCCGCGCCTCGTCCCCGCCCGGTCCCCGCCCCGTCCCCGCTGCCCCCGCCGCGGCGCCGCTTCCCTTGCTGAGCGCCGCCAGCAAGGGGGCGCCGGGCGGGCCGGCGGGGCGAGGAGGCGGCGTTAATTTCCGCGGCGGCGGAGGCCGACCGCGCGGCTGCCGCCTCCGGAAATGAAGGGCGAAGTAGCGAGGCGCGGGCGCCGGCGGTGGCAGAGGAGGCGGCGGGGCGGAGGCGGCGACGACGACGACGACGACGACGGAGGCGGCGGCGGGAGCGCGCGGCTGCGCCTGGGAATTAGATCTGCGCGAGTTCACCTGCGCTCCGCGCTTGCTCTCGTCGCAGCCGCCGCTGCCGCCGTCGACTCCCCGACCGACGCCGACGCCGACGCCCAGGCCTCGCGCTGTTATTTGCCTGCGCCTCGTCGTCCCACCTGGCGCCCCCGGTTTCCGATGCACCCTTGTTGAACATCGGTTTCCCGGGCGATACCCCGCGTGGGGGTATTACCCAAGCCCCGCCCCGTCCCGCCCGCGCCGCACGTGCTAGTCGTCCGCGCGGAGCGAGTGCGCTCGCGCCCTCCCCCAACCTCTGCCGCTAAGCTTCGCGTAGTCTGCTCGGTGCCGCGACGCGGCCGCGCGCTCGCCGGGCTCGGCGAAGAATAATTATATCATTTCACTTCGAAAGCTCCTTAACGAAGTTGCTTGTGGCCGGCGTTGCCGTGCGCGCCCGCCCCGCCCACCGCTGCCGTTTGCCGCGCCTCTCAACCGCCCGCCGCTCACCCCGCCCCTCGCCCGCCGCCCGTTGCTCTTCTCACGCGCGCTCCTCCACCGCCTCCGTCGCCGGTTCGTCGCTTTCTCTGGCGCTGGCCTGCCGCTGCTTGCCGACTGTACCGGAGTTCTGTATTTCCCAATGCTTACTTGCCAACTTCTTTGTACCTGCGTGTACGTTGATATGTGTCCGTCGCGTTTTGCTCTTCAAACTTCTCTCAGTACCCTCGCTTTGCTATAGTAGCATTTCAAAAGTCTTAATAACAACATTGTATTTGATGCTTCCTCTTTCCCATCCTTACTCATTCACCTCATCGCTTCTCTCCCACAAGGTTTTCGTGCCACCACCTTTCCACTTCCCTCTATGTTGTATCAATGAATCCTCTCCTGTAAATTCACCGCCCTTTCCTTTGGGATTCTCTTCCCACCAACTCGCGAAGCCACTCAAACAGTTACCTTCAATTAGTCGTGCCTTTCTGTTCGCCACCGTCTTTCATCCAGAATTGCTTCCCTTCATCTGCATTGCCCTTCTCCCCCGACTCTTCGTCACCGCCTTGCGGCACCCTCCACCGCAGCCCTTCCCCTCCCCCGGCCGCCGCCCCCGCGACCCTCCTGGCGGCCTCGCCGGGCGGCTCGCTGAGCAACGATCAAATTAAGTCAACTTGGGAATTCGCAGCAGGTGCTTAACTTTCTGCTGATCCCGGAACGTTCTTTTAGGGATCTTTTCGAGTTTATTCGTGCAAATTCAGGGCGGTCGAGTCCCTCGGCGTGTGCCCGCGTCCCTGCAGGCAAACGCTCGCTCTCACCTCCGGTCGCCCCCCGGTCGCCCCTCGGTCGCCTCTCGGCCGTCCCCTGTCGCCCTCGGTCGTCCTCGGTCGTCCCCGGTCGACGCCGGCGGTAAAGGCGAAGATTCGAGGAAGAGAGTCCCGAGAGGACGCGACGAGGACGGTGAGGACGACGCAGGCGCCTCCAAGACGCTGACGGCCTCTCGGGTCATTTCACCGGCGCCGGCTGGATGGCTGTGCTTTGCGCGGCGATAGCACCGGTGCTTGCGTTCAACTGTGACCCGGGGCATCGGATCGTGGTCGCGCACGCCTCGGTGCTGCGTGCGCCGGCCTGTGACGAGAAGCAGGCGGAGGAAGAGGCGGCGAGGAGGGGAGGAGGGGGATGCGTGTGGTGTTTGAGGATGGGTCAGAAGCGTTGAGCGGGAACGTGCGTAGTGTGGGTGTGAACGGATGAGGAAATAACATGAGGTGGATGTGGTGTGAGACGATGGAGATGACAGAAGCGCCGCGGAGTTCTCTTAGTATGCGAGGGGGAGAGTAGAAGACGTCACCAACGATGCCTGATGTGGATACTGGTGAGTCTGGTTTACAGAGAAGGAACAGCGAGGAGAGGCACAATATACGGGAACTGTTTTCGGAGTTTGGACGATTGCAACGAAAAAGTTCGAGACGGATGGATCTGCATGCAACAAGGGAAGTGGCAGGGAAAGTGATGCACGAAAGGGAACTGTAGACGACGTAACGGACGGCAAAATGCAGGAAGTTGAGGGAGGCCAGGGAACGTAAGGAACCCGAAGTCTTGGGACAAGAGAGAGCAAGGGTCGCGGAGGAATGTGGAAGCAAGGCAGTGTGGGGTACGGTTTGGCTCGTTGCACGGAACGCGAAGCAGGAGGAGATCGGGAGGGGGGCGAGTAGTGATGGGGGAGCGGGGTGACAGAGCGCGGGGGTGGAGGATGCGGGGTAACGGAGAGCGGGGCGGGGTAGAGCTCACTGCGTGTTCGTGGGCGGAGCGGGATGGAGGGCGGAGCGGGATGGAGGGCGAAGCGGGATGGGGGCGAAGCGGTGAGGCGGGGTGGGGCGGAGCGGGTGGGGGGAGGGGGCAGGGCGCGGGGGTGGAGTTAGTTGGTGGGAGGAACAGGGTATAGGGCGGAGCTGGGTCGAGGCCGGGGCGATGGGAGGGCCCGGGTGGCAAGCGGGCGCAACGGAGCGCGTGTGTTTGGCGTGACGCAAACGTGCGGGTGGGCTCTTGGGTTGGGGGCGGCGACCGGCGGCCACGGCCTCTGGGAACGCAGCACATGCACTCGGGCGTTTAGTGCCCTGTATTTCTCTTCGCACTCTCTCTACTCCTTTTTTCTTAAGTCTGTGTCCTTTTCGGCTTTTGTGTTGCATTTTTATTTTAATTACAACTCTTTTTCTTGAATTTTGTTAATGGGGTTATTATACTTCGATATTTTCTTTTTTTCTTTTCAGATCAGCATTCTACACTAATGTGGGTATTCTGTTTCGTATTTATGCTGCATTTCTTCTCACTTCTCTGATTATGGTATACTATTTTTCTTTGTCGTCGATGAACTCTTATATATTCTGCTTATACTCAGTTCTCACATTTTTGCGTCATCAGATCCTTTTTAGTGGGTTTCGCACTTTCCTTCCTTTCGTGCAAAATTATTTTGCATTAGCTGCCTCCAATCCTACCTAATCTTGGCTCCAAGGACAATTTTCTGAGAACTAAGAGCGTTTGCGAGAACTGAATTTCCTGACTCTCGTTTACGTTCTACATGAAAAAAGAATGTTCGGGCGCGTATTTTCTTGCCGATTTCTAATGGAGGGTTCATCTTAGTCTTCTCTTTGTCGATCAATACTATTCTGCGTGGTTAAAGATTTACGACTTTGTTTTCCAGGAAGCCGATGGATTCAGTGAACAAAATGACCTTCTAGGTTTTCGATTAGTGTAAGTGCTTATCGGAGTACTATGCCGTAAACATATCTCAACCATTTTAATCGGATATAGAGATTTCTTCTTTCAGATTTTATGAGATTTGGAAAGAAACGAAGAGGAAAAACAATTAATATGCCCAGTGAATTCGAAGTAATAGGCACTCCAGATTTTTACAAAATTAAATGATATTTTCTACGTACATTTGTTACACGAATGTCTTTAATTTGGCTTCATCTGATAACGCAGTATTTTGGAAGTTACACGTCACGCGAGAGAGAAGAGGAAAGACAGATATTATACAATTTACGATTTGTTGATGTAGTGCACGCACGCTACTCCCCCACGGAGGTAGCACAAATTTCATACGCTTACATACTCCATGTCTCAAAGTCCAATGTGAATATGACATGCTCCTTTTTTGTTCCCTGTTATAAATTTTCATTTCGAAAGTGGGGTATTTATGCGTCGTGTCAACCGGATTTGAATTGCAAAAATGCGTCGCATGGTTAAAATCTTCATGCGCTGGTGTGGGTCGTGCGGTACCTCCACAGACTGCTGTTGACAGTCGCCTCTACCTGCCGTCATGATACTTTTTGTACAGCAAGAGAGAGATGGATGAGTAAAAACGAAGCAAAAATATAACAAAAAACTCGCTTACGAGAAAGTTAAAGTCGACAACTTGCTCAACCTCAAGTCAACACGATTGTACTCTCGTATTCTCTTGAATCTTTCTTCCTCCTTATCACATTCAAAAATTATTTATTAATGTATTTGTAAATATAAAATATATTGATTCATGAATTTACAAACTGAGATATATACCGTTTAGAAATACAGTGATTATTGTACCTTACAGATCTGTGAATGAAATTATATTATTTTTCCTTGAAAACTAATTTTACCTGTTTGTGTCGTCTTTAAAATTCATATCATAATTGTGAAAATACTTTATATTTAATATAATTATGTTAATATTTCTCTTTATACATTTATATTTAATTCCAAACAAAACACATTTAAAATATATTATTTGATGCATATGATTGAAGATCTTTCGGATATATCATACGTATTCATACCTTCCATTTAATACATCAAATTATAATTACTATTCAATTTATTTGTAGATGATTTTTATTCTTATCTGATACATATGACGTAGGAAAAGAGAAGAACTGCTTAGGAATGTTGTAACATCTGTTAACATAAACATTAACCTAATTTAAAATTATCCTTTTATGCCAGAAGATACTTTCCATTTACAATTAATTTTTTATATTTTTCCTCTAAACGTAATGATGGATCTTGCCCAACTATACTTGTGCAAATTATTTGTTAATATCGAAAACGTTATAGTGTTTATTGAACATATTGTGTGTGAAACAAGGGACAGTATTCATTCGTCTTAGTGATTACGATTTTCATCTCTTGCCAGCACAATTTAGGTGTACTATTGTTAGGTTTGGTAGGCTTCAACTTGGACTACAATGCGGTCTTTATCAACGTTGCTTTGTGTGATGCTGTTGGGTAGTCAAGATACGTGTAACAGACCTGGAGGTAATTACGTCCAGTCTACTTGCGAATATGGACCGTATCGATTATGGGGTAGTTATTCAGATAAGTCCTGCTTGAGAGACAGAGAGAGGTCTAGCTAATCGTAGTGGCCAGAGGTCGGGTTCTGTTTGCTCCCAAACAAAGAGGATGGTGAATGTTGGCCGCTCAAACATACACACACAGACAGTAACGATGTGCAGAGCAAGATAACACTATTTTGCAACTTGATGTACTGACTTTAGTAGACCCGCATATGGAACCATTAAAGAATGTTCATGAGATAATTTTAATTGCGCTACCGGTGATGCTAGTGTTTCTACGCATTCATCGACGAACAGTGTGCGGCGACCAAACGACCTCGCATTAAAAACCTAAATTGGTGATTGGAAAGTCGCGGTTTCAGTCTCGACAAGGAAACAGTTGGTATCAGAAATTTCCTTGATGTGTTGAAAATCAATGTTTGTGACGCTTGCCGAAAATGAATTCGTATCCAGACTGCTGTGATAAGTGGTTTTCCTCATAACTTCCTGGCGTATGCTGGAGTAGCTTCATTTACAACGGTCTAGAAACCACCGCGGGGGACACCATCCATTCTTCCTCATAACTGTTATAATACTGCGGGTATGAACTGATGGTGATGACCATGACAACGACGTCTCATTAATAGACGAGAACAAATGATTCGCTTGTAAAATATATTTTCATTAAAACTGTAAGTACGTGTATTAAGATGCAACACCAAGAGTTCTTGCCGGTCTTGAACAAATTATCCTAATAGCAGACGTGATTATGTAATATATCAAAGAAGCGTACAGTAAAATACTTTCTTCAAAGCACACTGGTTTCGAATTAAACTAAAACACTCGAGATTCATTCAGACTCGAAATTCAAAGAAAAAGAAAAAAAACTGGCAATTAGTTTCATTTTTTCGGTCCAACAAGCCTTATACTTATATTGTGACCTTGCCGTGAAAACAACTTTAATTGCTCTAAGTATTTGTCTTCCCGATAAGGAATCTTATCTCGGACTACTAGGTACGCCTTTTTCTTAGACTATTAAACTACGATGCAGTTAAAAGCTTCTGGATAGGTGTGATTGCCGGCTGGGGTAACTAAGCCGTGATCAATTTACTCATAATAGACATTTGATAAAAAAGAACTTACAAACATTGATTACTGTTGTTGCATTGATTGATAACGCTTATTGATATTGTTCTTGATATACCTAACTGGTGAAAAAGTGTGTTTCATTGAATAGTTTTCATTAAATGTGTAGCATTAACAATTTAAAGTGAAAATAATATTTATAATTTAACATCACATCACATTTCAATTTTTATCTCGATTGATCACTCGTGTGTAAATCAATTTTTTTCTAAAATATATGGGGCCAGATGTAATTTGCAATACAAAAAAAAAAGTTATGTGAGTATGATGATAATGATGAAAATGAAGATGTTCGACGTAATTATAAATGACAAAATTTGCTCGATATTTAAAGTATAAAAATGAAGTGACTGCGAGTTGTTCAAGTTCTTGATGAAATAATAGCGTTTTCCTTTCTTTGCACTGAAATCTAACGCATTACGGGAAGTTGACGTAATCGCTCATCGACAACAACGAAAGAAATAGATTGAAGAACTGAAGAAAATGGAAAAGCATGTAACCTGGAGAAATATTACATCTTTTGAGGAGACACAAAAAAAGAGACAACAAAAAAGGATAAAAGTTCAGAAAGGTTTTTTCATAATATCGGGGATTCTGTATCAGAAATGAAGAAAAGAATTCATCAGATTGTAGAGCTTTGGACCATCGTTGTCAGTTACGATCGTTTGTATATTTTTCTTATTAACAGTGGTTTTACTGATGATATAATTTTACTTGAGTATCTAAATATTTCACTTCTGTTTTTGTGTACTTTCCGTCAGTTTATTTCATTTGCACACTGAAATGCTTCATCCTTCGTCGTCAACAAACATTTTTACGGTGAGGGGTTAATAAAAGGAAGGAACTTTGTACATCATTGTATTTGGATGTTACAGATATGAAAAACATTTAAAAAATAAATTTTATATACATTACCTCCAAAAATTACAATTATAGTAAATTATTTTAATTACTTCAATTTAAGAAAGGGAGACACTACTTAATAGTCATGCTAATAAAAACAATTATTATAATACACAGCAATTTCCTCGTTCTCGTTTCGTCGTTGATAGTGAATTGATAGTTCCCGAAAACTGTTTTCGCGTTACCATTCACTTTAAAAGTTTATATTGTGTAGTTATTTTCATTTACAAATATTCCAAGTAACATGTACCCTGTGCAAACATACTCCCGCTTTTTGTCCGCTTTGAAATACTAGTAATCTGTTCATCTTCATTTGGTGGCGATGAATGGCGAAGTTACAAACCTTGCTGTTTGACAACTGGCTTGAAGAATTACATTTTTGGTAGAGTTGTGATCACTCAATATTTCAACACAAACTGTCCATTTTTCGCAATATTTGCTCTGAATACACGATCGTTGTCACCCTTTTTCACGAGCACAAATTGATCGAAATGGTGATTAGTTTTTCTTTCAGTTCAGTGACTTTTATACGCCCAAGTGAGTGGTTTAAGTATGATGTTTTCAATCGTAAAATGTGTTCATGGAAAACGAATTCCATTTTTGACAGTTGATGAGAACTGAATTCACATTAGACCTACTGTATATTCCAGAAGAATGGGTTTCAAGAATCCACTTGCTCTAAAATGTTTCTGTTAATTTGGACTTTTGGAATTCGTTGCAAAAATTACAGTAAATTTAATAAATTGCATTTAATTTAAAATTCAAATTGAATCCAGAAGGGATGGATGTTTTTCAGCGTCTAATAGAGACGCGGAATGCAATGACAAATAACAAAGCACTTAATCAATCGGAATCATTCATCATGCTTATCATTCATACATTCACTACAATCACAATCGTATCAAAGTATCATTATCTAACTCATCAACTTATGAGGACTTATTTCTGTCGGGAATATTGAGTTTTAATGCCCTGTTTGTAATGTAGAGGAACTACAATAATATTAGCAATAATAATTACTAATAATCGTTCCATTCATTCATAAAATATTCTTGCTCTTGGTAGTACTTTTCACTCAGCGGTAACGAAGTTTTTCTTCTCTTCTTTAAATACTTTTTCAATATAAATGTACACTCTTCTCATAATTTAACAGCTGCATATTGTACTACCTTTGTAAGCACTTGCGAAGGTAGCTAAGCACTAAGCGAATGCTTATTTTTTTTAATTTTTACTGATCATTATTGCTTGTTATTGTCTTCGATACGGAGATCGATATATCCTGCATAACTTACTTTCATCGATACGATCGTGATTATGAAGGAAGTATGAAAACAGTTAAATGGAGCCACATGTTCTCTTACGGAGGGAATTATGAAAGGGAATTATTGAAGGGAGTGTTTGACTAAGAGGATACAAGTAAAGAAAATATTCGTCTGTGCAAGAATCATTCAAGCGCAAAGCTACGAGTATAATGAGATTCTGGACAATGTAGATTCAAACATGATGAAAACACGAACTATAGAGAAGGACATGCAAACATAGTTAATTAAAATATGTACATTCTAAAAGGTAATAAAAATGTTATTTTAAGACTAAATAAAAGAATTCAACTTTTGTGTTGGCGGTGTTTGTGTGTTCTACTAAACCTTTGCAATCACAAAATCAATCATCGTGCTGAAACTATTTTGTTTTGGCATATCAGATATACTGAATTTCTGATGTAATAATGCAGTAAACAAAAAAATGTTGGTATCCAGAGATTCATTCTAATCATAGTCGACTGTATATAATTTCCGTGAATAATGAATGGCATATTGACTTCCAGATCAAAATTACGCAATTTTGTTATCTCGTAACTTCTCCTTGAATGAAGCGACTCCTCGAATGAAAAAATATAGGAGTTGTGAAATTTTTAACGATGCTTTCATATTGGTGTACTACTGTACTATCTTCACTCAGGTCCGTACTTCTTTGATGCGTTTGATCCACTTCCTGTGATTTTCGTAGATCAAATCTGCTCATCCCTTCCACCACTCGAATAATCCCCTCGCTTCGCTCTGATGCGGCCGCATGACAGACAAAGAAAAAACAGCAGTAATGAAATCTAAATAACACATTCTATCGCAAGGCGAACGATAAATGAAGCGAAACGAGGCAAAGCGCGCTCGACGTCGACTGAGGAGAAGCGAACGGAGACGCCGCAGGCGCAGAAAAGGACGAAAAGATAAGGTTGTTACCTCCGCGAACAAGATCGACGGATTTCACGTATTTCGAATTCCGCCAGGTGAAGAGAGGTTGCCAAGAAACCGATTAGTTTGGCGACCCTCGCCTTTTGAGGCGAGGCGAGTCGAGGCGGGGCGGGGCGGCGCGCAGGTGAGGCGCGGTGAGTGGGTGCGAGGGAAGGCGTTGTGAGAGTGACGATGGGGCGCTGCGGTGGGGTGGGGAAGGGGTGGGGGCAGATGCGCGATGGGCTGCTCGCGTGAGGTTGCGCCGTGGTGCGGCAGCGGTGCGCGTGCCGCGCCCCTCTATCTGAGGAAACTCATTTTCAACTCCGTTGGCTGCGATGTTGCGCGGCGGTGGGAACGGCGGCGGCGGCGGCGCCGTGCGCTGTTCGAAGGTGGCGGGGGCGGCGTGGGAGCCGGGTGTGGGGCGGGGGCGGGGGCGGGGGCGGGAGAGCGCGCAGGGCCGCCTCGGGGCTGCTCGCTCGCTCGCTCACTCGCGCGCGCGCGCGAGCGAGCGCTCCGCCCGCCGCGAGGGGAGGCGGGGGTGTAGGGGGCGTTGGGGGTGGGGCGAGGGCGGCGGCTTTAGGGCTCACGTATTCATAAGCCGACAACAAAGTGGGACGACGGGGTCGCGTGGGCGGGCGGGCGGCGGGGAAGCCGGGAAGCGGGCGCCCCCCGCCGCCACCGTTGCCGAGCGAGAGCGTACGCGCGCGGGGCGGGGGGGCGGGCGGGCGGGACACAGGGATAAAGAGGCGGAGGAGCGCGCACGGCGCGGAACGAGAGATCTAGGATGAGACGAGCGTCGCCGAAACGCTGCAGTAGCAGCGTTCGCGCGCTATTTGACTCGCAGATGCGGGTAGGAATCAAAAGGGTAATTGCGCCGCCCCCGCGCGGGATAAAGTTTATTAGCCCAGTAGTGTGTTCCAGAGGATCCTCGGTAACACCTTCTAAATATATCGGCGTCCCAACACAGCACTGGCGCGCGCGCGCGGTGGCAGCTGAATAAAGCGACGTATGTTTTGCCGCGGCGGCGCTCTCCCCGAGGGTAATGCAGCTTGCTTTGACGGTCAACCGGCGCGCCATTTCCATAGAAGACTCCCGGCGCGTCGCGCGCTAGTTGTTCTCCGGGAAACAAATGAATGCGACGCGACGCGGTGGCGTTGAACAGATGGCGCGCTTGGCGGGGAGGGGCGGGGCCGCCGCGGGATGTCGGCGGGCAGCGCGAGTGGTGACGCGCGGATGGGGCCCCGGCCGGGGGAAGGGGGGTTCGGGCGGGGCCAAGCGGCGGCGGCGGGGAGGAGGAGACGGCTGCGGCGGCGGTCTGAGAGGGCTGCGTGCCTGGAGACGCGCAGCCGCATTTCTCCAACTTGATCTCCGCGCCTCATAAATGATGCGCGGGCTTTGCTTCGCTGACCGTTGGCGCGCGCCCCAAAGTTCCTCCCAAAGCCAGAGCCGCGGCGCGACGGCGGCGCCGGCCGGCCGAGGAGAGAGGGGGGGGAGTGGGGTCGGACCCGTCCCGCTCGGTTCCGCAAATCCTTTAGGGTCGTAGTTCAAGGCGTCTTATTGGGGTGAACGAGGCGCGGGCATGTCCGGGGGAGGATCGGAAGGTTCGCAAAGGTTCCGAGAGGTCGCCATCGGGGTTCGCAGCGCCCATGGCTCTGGAGGCGACGGGGATGGGTTAGCCGGAGTAGAGCTATGGGGAAGGAGCGGGAGATGCGTCAAAAAGCAGAACGAGTGACGTGGGTGCGCGAATTTCGGCGCTGATTTGCTGCTTCGCTCGCGGAAGCCGCAGTCGCGACGCTTCTTATTTCGTTGACCGCCTTATTTGATTTTGATTTGAAGCGGCGGGGAAGGGATGGGAAGGGGTTTGGCGTCACTTCCGTTTCCTTTTTCGTCCTCCGTTTTGTTGCCTCTCCCCTTTTCCGCGGTTGGGTCCCACCCCGCCCCTCTCCCCTTTCCGCCTGTGTGCGCCCGCCCTGGGGCTCGTGGAGGACGGGGTCGCGGGGGGTGAGGAGAGGGGCGGGGCGGGCCGCGTCCTCGGGCGCCGGCGCCGGGGGCTGGATTTGTTTGCTCGGAGCCGCGGCCGGCGCCGGCCTGTCTGACGCTGGCGGGGCGGAAGGGCCGGTGCCGGCGGCTGGCGGCGCTCCCGCGCGCAGCGGAGCGGGCGGCGGGGGCGGCGGCAGGCGCAGGGTGCAGGGCGAAGGGCGGGGCGGGGCTGACGGACGCCTCAGCGCGCGGCACTAAAGACGGAGGGAATATCGAGGGCGGTGCGAGATAGCGCACTATAACAGTGAGGCGCGCCACGGGGCGGCGGGGGAGAGCGGCGCTCAATGTTGCCACTGCCGCCGTCGCCGCCGCCGCCGCTGCGAGCAGTGTCAGCTGCCGGGACACTGCGCCAGAGAGGTGATGGGTGACAGAGGGACGGTGGTGAATTCACTCCGAAAGTGATTTGGCCGTGTATTTAGTGTCATAGAGATGATAATTTTAAACTTCCACAGTTATTATTATCAATATTATTTCAATGAATGGTGAAGAGCCGGCAGACGTGACATGACCACATTCCGTATCGCTTTTAGCTCGTTATGCATTGATGGGTTGTTTCAAGAGTACCACAGAGGTGATTGGTGACGAATGTGAAGGGAAATCGAGTAAAGTTTCAAATGGTGAAAATTCAGATGGAAAGATAAAACAAAGTAGAAGCAGAAATCAAAATGTTAAAATATGTTGAAACCTGTCCTTAAAATTATATTTAGTTTGGCAATGAAGATGATGGTGTTGAGATAAAAACGACTTCGTTGCTAAAATACGGATAATATTAATGCCGTCGATGATAACTATTGGATGGATAACGACTAGAGATTTCACTTATACGGTAGCAGTGATATAATGTTGAAAGAAGTTTAACGATGTGATGAAGATGCGGATGGAGCACGTGCTGGAAAAATAAAAGCAGAAAGAGGCAAGCCCTATGAAAACCCGACAATAAAATTCCATATAGTGTGACGATGAAGGTGTTGGTAATGACAGCAAAGGCGGATGCGTTGATTGTAAGAATGTTGTAGATATTCGGGTACTAGGAACTTCGTAGTGATCAGCGCCAGCAATGAAAAGCGTAACAACGGGCGAGGCGACCCAATGGCGGCATGCCGCGTTCGTTGATGATGACGGCGCGGCGTCTAGTAGAGTGGCAGTGAGGTGGCGCCGGGGGCGCGGGTTGCTGTCGGCGTCCACAGTGTCCCCGGTGCGCCCCGAGCGACGCTGGCCGCGGCTGCGGTGGCGTCCTACTTGCAGGCAGCGTTGCGTTAATTAAAATTTCGGCGGCGAAACCTGGCAGCGCGACCGCTGCAGCAGCAGCTCCCATCGCCGCTGCCGAGCTCCCCGGCGGCCCCCGCGCGATCGGTGACGAGGGACGGGGGAGGGGGAAGGGGCGGCCGAGGAGGAGCGGGGAGAGGTGGCTGCGTGTGGGGTGAGAGCGGGGAGGGGCGCGCGGGGAGTCTTCCGGTTCGGCTGCTCGTTCCGACCCGTCTGCCGCTTGTCGCTCCCGATCTGCCTGTCACGCTGTCGCCGTCCTCGACCCCCGTCGCCGGCCCCTCGCGCCGACACAGCGACATCGCTCTACGTCGCGCGTCCGGCCCTTTCCCCCCCGCTTTCCCCCTCGCTTTCCCCCCTCGGTCGTATGTTGTGCTTGCCCGGCTATAGCGCTGCATTCTCATCGCCTCACATTTGATTCCAGTTTGAATCGGCTGCTTTGCTTAACTGTCTACACAATTTTGTCTTCTTTCCCTGTTTTTGTATGGCTCAATTTTGTTTTTCCCCTACTGTATCTGTCCTCTGCACTCAACCTCTGAACTGTCCAACTCCCTTTGTCGCAGACAATTTTCCATTCTTGTTCCTAATTCCTATGTTTTGTTCTCTCGTATTTTTATCCTTTACCCACTACTTAAACGCTACCTATCACATTTCTGCTCGTCCCCTCTTTTATATTGTTTCTCCTCCACAAGTAGAGGAATGGCAGTTGCTGCAGCGTGTAGTCTCTCTTTCAATTAATCGGTTGTATGTTGTGCTTCAATTAATCGGTCGTATACAGCTACAGCGCTGCATTCTCATCCCTTCACATTTGATTCCAGTATCCGTTGGCTGCTTTGCTTAACCGACTACACATTATTCTTTCCTTTCCCAGTTTCTGTATGGCCCAATTTGTTTTTTCCCTACTGTACCTGCCGCCGTCTACACTCATCTCATTACCGTCATTCAACTCGTTACCGTCATTCTCACTCATACCGTCATTCAACTCGCTTTGTCACAGACAATTTTCCATTCGTTCCTAATTCCTACATTATTTTGTTCCCTTCTATTTTTGTCCTTTTCACTCACCACCTAATAAATTTCTGCTCGTCCCCTCTTTTAGATTGTTCTCCACATTGGAGATCTTTCCTTCCTTTCTGTCTCGTCCCATTTTGATTCCAATCTGGATTGGCTGATTTGCTTAACTGTCTACACATTTTCTCGTCTTCTAGAGTTTTATATGCCCTTGTGTTTATTCCCTACTTATCCCTTCTTTGCACCCACCTTCTGAACTCTCTTTCAACTCCATTTGTCACCAACAATTTTCTTTCTTGTTCCTAATTTCCATATTTTTTGCTCCCTTGATTATTTATTCTTGTTTTTCATACTCTGTCTAATGAATTTCTCCTCGACTCTTCATTTAGATTGTTCTCCCATATCTGGTAGAGGAGTGACATTTGATGCAGCTTGTGGCCTCCCACTTCCATTCGTTGGCGCTTGCCCCTCTTCTGTTCGTTCGCTCTCGCGACGTTTCTTTTCCGCTGCACCCACTCGGCCGCGCTGCTCGTGTATCCGCGCCGCCCCTCCTGCCGTGCACTCTGCGCCCAGTGTTCCACTCTGGCCGTGGCGCTTCCATTCTCTGCCGGCCCCCTTCGCACCGCTCCATCTGCCCCACCCCCTCCTCCCCCTGACGCTCTCCAGCGCGCGCGCCACTTCCCGCCCGCGTGGCGCGGCGTGGCGTGGCGTGGCGGCCGCGGCTCCCCGGCGCGCTTATGAGCGGCTCCCCGGCGCTCTCCGCCGCGCCGCAGAGAGAGCTGGAGGGGGCGTGGGTGTGAGCGCGGGCGGGGCGGGGGGCGGGAGGGCGCGGGGGGCGCGGGGGGCCGCGTACAGGCCCGCACTTCGCCGCTACACAGGCACTCGCAACCCGCTCGACGCGGCCTGCCGGCGCGCCTTCCGAAGTGTTGATCGTCATTTATAATGGGCTGTCTCTGGAGCGGCCGAGTGCGCGGTCCACTCAGCCGGCGGCCCGGCCGAGGGCGCCGGTCGATATAGGGCGGTCCTCGCCGTCCGTTGCCCGTCGCCCGCCTCGGCGCCGCCCGGCCCCGTCCGGCGCGCCGTGCCGCCCCCGCAGCTTCCTCGGCCGCGGCCGCGTCGCGCGCAACCCTCGGTCGCGCTTCGCCGCGCACGGAGTCCCGCGTCGTCCTTCGCCGCCCCGCGCGGGTCGCGTGGCCCTACGTCGCCCTGCGCCGCCCCGAGGCGGTCCCACTGCGCTGCATCCAACGACGAGTCCCTCTCCCTAGGCCCCGGGCAGGGGTTAAGTGAAATCGCGTCCCCTTCCCTGTTGCAGGTCGGGGTTGCCGCAGGTGGGACACCAGGTGCGCACAAGTAGGGCGGGGAGGGCGGTGGAGCCTGAGCGCTCGGTGGGCGTTGCAAACTGCGTACAAAGAATGGCCGTGAAGAGAGAAGAGAATTATTTTCTCTGGAATCTAAATCCAAATTACTTCAGTGGAACTAGAACTTTTTATTCAGTAGCTTGGGTGAATTTCCTGCCACGCTTACGAGAACCTGTATTGGTCTGTGGGGTGCAGTGCTGGATATTATTTTCTGAATGCAGGGTAGGTTTTACAAACACGTGACGATTCTGTAAAAAGTAATTTCATTTCACCACATGCTCACTGCAATTATATCACCTTTTTCCGTCATTAACAGTTTGGAATTATTTCCAAAAATTGTAAACAGTAATTGAATCTAAAAATTACTACCAACTGTAAGTTTTATTGGGTTATAGTTTTAATTATTGTCTAAATTATTGGCCTCAACACTGAAAAATATTGTAGATATCAACTAATGAGAAGCAGTTTCGAACGATCGAGGCGTGGCCAATTTTTTGTCATTTCAACGATAGAAGCGACATTGATATAAAATGACCACACAATATCAAGAAATTATCTGAGTTATTGTATTATTCTTTTTCGTACATAAGTTTTAGTTCAGATTGTAGTACGTATTCCCGCTAAGGAACTTAGATAAAGAACTACTACGTACATTGCGTAGTCGCAAGCAGTGATTGTGATCTCCTAGCCAGTATGTCTTGCGAAACGACTCGCTTTTTCTTGGGAGCTATGGACGCGCTGGCTGATGCAAACGCCGGAGTCGCTGCAACTTCTTCGATTGCTTCCCCTTCTGATTCTATTCAACCGGCAAAAGAGTCCGTTTTACTCCGCTGTTTTCCGCCGTACGCTCCCCCTTCGCTCAACTTTTCTTCCGGGTGTAATTCTCCTGCGGGATCACGGGCGCCGCCCGTCGTTCATCCCGAGAGAGAGGTTCGAGCTTGTTCGTGGTCCGGCGTACGCTTCGACTCGGAGCGCGCAGCATCGCGTGGAACTCGGCACAGCTCTGACCTCATAAGAGCGCCGCTCCGCGCCGCCCCGCGCCGCTGCCGTCGCTCTGCCGCGCCGGCTTCGAGTGAAATCCCTCGCCTTCCGGTTCCTCCCCCGCGATTTCTGCAAGTCCGCGCACACTGAGCGCGCCTGGGAGGTGGTAGAGACAGCGACGGAAACACATGCTGGAGGGATAATGAAAACAACGACTGAGATGGAGGTTAAAGAAGGAAAAGCCGACGTCTGAAGAACGGTTTTGAAATCGTGCATCTAGATAATGAGGGGGATAGAAACAGATCAGTTCGTTTTTAACGACCCGAGGTTTGACCGGTAGAGGGAACAACAAAACTTAAGAGAAGATGCATCGGTCGTTACTTTCGTGGACATTTACGGTCGCCCAAAGATAGAACCAAGTAAGTTCTGAAGATTCATGTTGCCTCTCTGCTCTGTGAGTACTGCTGCTTCGTTCCCTGGAAGCCTGTCCAGTTTTACAGAGCACTCACCTTATTCTCTGATCTCTTCTAGCTCTGAGGTGTACTTCATAGTGGTAGATTTTGTATTAAAATGAGATCGGTAGCGGATGAGCTCAGCAAGTCTTTGATAAAGACATTGGTCATTATGTAACAAATCGCCTGCGGTTGCATCGATTCTTCCACCACAACCCCAAAGTACGATTTCATAATCGTACTACTAACGATTTAGACTAAGGAACAGCAGAAAATTATCACTTCATCAATAACGCATAAAATAAATTCTCGGTGAAATCATAATTTTCCACAACGCAACGATTTGTGTTATGTTGTGTCGAAATTAATACATGAAAGTAAAATATAAACTACAATTGCCCTATCATGCATAATAAAAATAGAATACCAACATTATTTGAGAAAAATTTGTTTGCTCGTGAACATGACACATGAAGTATAATAGAACATATGAATGATATTGCTAATAATATATTTTAAAAAAGAACATATACCTATTCTGCACGTACGAGATCAAACCATAATTATCTTGGAATCAAAATCTTCAAATAATATTGCTTAAAGAAGTACTAAGTTAACAAAGTAGTTTTCACATAAGTGTCCGGCTTGTCTTAGACCAAGCAACTATTATCTCAAAACGAGTACTTTCCCGTGAGTTCCGCGGTGACCGTACCTTCCGTACGTTGATTGATTGATTGATTTTTTCGTGTTTCCGGGCGCGTCAACTGCTCTGGTCATTAGTCCTGTTCGTGTAGTGCGTTTTTTTCTTTCTCGGGAGATGGCGATGATCTTCCCCCACTGGATGGCGAGATCCGGCGCTGACCTACCGTCGGCTACTGGGGTTTCCCCTAACCAGGACTCTCCCACCAGCGCGGCACCGCCCCAGCCGGGACAAGCTCTAAGCTCCCGACCGCTCTCCCGGAATATGTGGTAGTGTAGTGCATGTTAGTGTAAGTGTCTGTGTAATGGGACAGAATAGGACAAGGAAGAGGAAAGACAGATAGCGCGCGGTCCGTGGTCCGTTTGGTAGGGTAGTGCTCCGCCATTCGCCTGGAGTTTATCGGAGAAACCACGGAAAACTACCGATCAGAGCAGCCGGCCGCTAGAATTCACCTCCAGACAGCGACTGAATTCGACCTAGCTGAAAAGCTCGAACCTTGGACCTCCCGGTCAGAGGCGCTGCAGTGACATCAGTTGATGCTCTGAGCTACCGCTCCCGGTCCTTCCGTACGTCGTGTCTTCTCGTCGGTCTGAAGCGTCCCTTGTCTCCACTCCGGCTCTCTGCCGCCTCCGCCGCGCTGCCGTCGCCACAGTCAGCGCCCCCGCCGCCGCCAGCGGGGTTAAGTGAAATCCGTGCCTGCCGTTCGCGGTTCTTCGGCGGCGGAGCGGCGCGGGGCGGGGCGGCGCGGGGCGGCGCGGGGCGGGGCGGGGCGGCGCGGGGCGGCAGGTGGGCCAGACGGCCCGCAGAGACAGCGAAGCCGCGGAGGGCGACGGCGGCGGAGGCGACGTACACGGCGCGAGCACAAAGCTGATGAACTCCGAGCCTCTGAAAAGCACGTGCATGAACCAAGGGCAGACTATGCGTGGCGGGGCGCGAATGAATGTCGCTATTCTTGTTAACCGACTTTGAAATGGGATGTTGTTCCACATCATGTGCGTTTAAACAACGTATAATGCGCAAAACACACCTCAACGTTTGAGATATGTGCTGCTTGTGGTAACTCAATACTCTATAGACGTTTTTGATGCTTCCAGAAGTGACGAAAAGAGAAGAAAGGAGTTCGAATTCTGTTAAAGTAAATATCTGAAATATGACACGCAATTAAAAGTTATTCATTTAGATTCTTCAAAAAATTTCACAGAACTCCCTAAAATATGTGAAATGACCTATTTATGTACATATCATTCTGGAGTTTATCAATCGTTGGTAACATGTAATAATTGATTCTGCATTATTAACATGTCCACAATGTATCTGATGCATCTTGAGTGTAGCATGTGGAATGGAATTCATGATGTGATTTGTATTACGTTTTTAAAATGCACGAGGGACGATAAATATATAGATCATTTTTGCATAAACAAGTTGCATTTAAATGTTTGGCATAATCCCACAATGCAGTATGCGGACTTTATTAAACGAAACTCCTACATTTTACTTAATATTCTAGGGAAATGGAAAACTAGAATGGAATTCGTATGTTTTTAATTTTGAGTCATATGCATTATATTACTCATTTTTATGAAAAAATGAAGTAAATTTATGTATTACTATCGATGTTAAATACGCTTGGACACACGTCATTCCTATAATTCTTTATATGAATTTGTTGTGAAGATATAAATCTTTCGATAGCCACTCATAATATTAACTGTTTTCGTTTTGCTTAATAAACTATTTTGTTTTCTTGGGAAACGAGTTACATAAACACCATTTTTGTACTCCAATACCTTGCGCCACGTTTCTTTTCCGTTGATTTTTTTATCGGGTTCCTCACTAACAACATTCATTGAACATTACCTGGGTACATGTTCGTACCGGTATTAATAACATTGTTAATATTGGCTTTATTTCACTCTGTACTATTAATTGTTGTTTAGTTTGTATTCATTACTGACAAGTACATCCATTAGTTTAAACCATTGGTCTCAAAACTGAATGATTGTCCAGAAAATCCGCCTAAACGTTTCCAATGTCTGTTCGATTGTCTGTGACGTCTGCGCAACTGATTGACGGGTTGCCTACCTTATTTCGGTGGGCGTCTACTCGTTTCAAAGAGCGGTTAAAAATGGTTTTCGATCGTTGGCTAACATGGATTTTATCCTATTCTCTTTGTCTTTGAGTTCAGTGAGTATTATTTCCAACGTTGTATCCTAGAATATTCACTACTGACTGCGCCTGCACATGCTCCCAGGCGTGTGCAACTTTAATTTTGAAGCGTTTGCACAACGTTCTACATGATTGTCAAGCGTGTGCATATAAAGTGATGTTCTTCTGTTTCGAATGTATGTATGTGGGTGGGGGGAGGGTATGTATGGCAATAGATATCGATTAACTTGGGCGTATAGAACTCAGGGGAGATGATCACAGGGACCTGGTTGCCATACGGGTGAACATTTCCTCTAATCCATTTCCAGGCATTTTACTTTGAGTTTTCTTCAATGTCAGCAATGTAGTCTTTGAAATCAATTTTATCATTATTAATTTATGTGTGACGAATGAAGAGTATTGAATATACTCGTCGATGCATCAGTTTCTCATTGATGCATATTTCATTCCATTACCTCAGGAATTCGGACAACTTCCTCTATTCATGTGACTAACATCGATGTTAATATTTTCTTCTTGTAATGTAAGAGGTAAAATATCTTCTCAAAGACTAAGTACATAATCAAATGTACGCAACTAGATGGAGGTTTTATTTCGAGAAAATATCGGATGAATTAGATAACTCATACATATTGAAAATTAATAAACGCATCACTAGACCTTGAATACTAATAATCGTGATATCGACAAAACTCTTCGCTACGCGATACCGGCCTGCCAGATTTCAGATATCCATACCAAAGCATACTGTCGTGATTCCTTTTTCCCAATATCTGTATGAGGGAATATATTTACAAAAATGAAATATTCTGAAGTTGTTTTTATACATAAAATACAGCGTATTAGTTTAGTGGCGGTCGGTGCATGTTACCGAGAGAGTTGGTGACGCTGATGACGTGTTTAAAATTCTGTTGAAAAGAGAAGCAGATCCGCCTTGCCAGGTCCAGAGGCAGCGGGGACGAAGCAAGAAGCAAAGAATCCGCGGGGCCCTTCAAATTGTCTTTGCTGACCTTCTCTAGTATCCTCTTTTTTCCTTCCATTCAGAGCCGTCTTCCTTCCTTTTCTCATGACGGCGAGACGTCAACAACCACAGTAGCTCGCAATTTGAAAGAATCTAATAATGTATATTTTAGTGGTAGTTTCCTATAGTATTAACCATTCGTGAAAATAATTGAATGCTATTGTAGGGTGTGTAAATAATGGCTATTTCAATTTTTAATTAAAATTAATGTAGTATGATTACTGTTTTATATTACATTCGTGGTTGGATTTTGTGTTTCTTCAAAGAACGTAGTAATCTAGTCATTCGACCGTGGCGGATTCTTGCCGAGGGAATATCTCGGACCAGAGGGTAGTAAAAGGGCCCGAAGACCAACAAATAATTCATACTTTGATATATATTCGTGTATTCTATCACAAAATGTGAGATGTAAAACCCAGATCTTTGCGTATTAATATATTCGAAATGTACTGCCAGTTTTCGAAAGTATTGCACTTCTGCTTATTTATGATAAAATCCTCGTACAGGACAATCCTTTTATAGCTGTATCTCCCTCAAAATAGTTTTTGCTCAGAGAAAAGTGGTAATCTCGTTATATTACGTAGAACATTTAATATATTTACGTAATTTGTACACGGTTGATAAAATGTATTTTTCATATTATCTTCCAAAAATTTGGACTCGAGGCGCAAAAGAAGAGATTTCCCTTGGGAACGTATCTAATACGCAAATAAAATAGCAGTCGAATTGTGTTAATTGGGGCTTTTATATTTATATGTTAATTTTTCTTTCTGAACAAATATATTAATTTCTTAATTATCAAACTAATATTAATGAACAATTTATATGTTTCTGGAGTGTGTATGTTTCTGTAATGCAAATTTTTGCTTAGGAAGTATTTTCAAACAAATGCTTTGAATGCTTATTGCGGCTCATCCATTCAGAATATCCAAGGTGTTTATTAGACAAAATATGCTTAAAACTGTCTTAAGAGCTTATTTTCGAAGTTTTGACGTTTCCTTCCTGGACTCTGTATACGAGGGTTGTTTATTCATATTACACGATGGTTAGGGTAGAAATCATGGAAAATATTTTTTTATTTTTTCGCTATGAAGTAGAGAAAGTTAATATAAAGTTAAAATATAACCCTACGCGAAAAAAAGAGCGTGGGCGGCGGGGAGCGTGGGCGGCGGGGAGCGTGGGCGGCGGGGAGCGTGGGCGGCGGGGAGCGTGGGCGGCGGGGAGCGTGGGCGGCGGGGAGCGTGGGCGGCGGGGAGCGTGGGCGGCGGGGAGCGTGGGCGGCGGGGAGCGTGGGCGGCGGGGAGCGTGGGCGGCGGGGCGTGGGCGGCGGCGAGCGCGGGCGGCGGCGAGCGCGGGCGGCGGCGAGCGCGGGCGGCGGCGAGCGTGGCGAATTTTCGGCAAAAACTCTATTACAATGCCCTGATTACGAAAAATAGGATAAATTCAGAAAATTGCTAAATTTAGAAAAAAAAATTCTCCAACACGTACTGTAGCCAGAATCCATGTTTTGTGGGTTCTTTATAGCGAAAAATCGATTGACGGCAAAACGTTTGTCTGTCTGCCTGCCTGTCTGTCCGTCCGTCTGTGAACAACGCTAGCGGCTAAACAGTTCAGCCGATTTTCTCTAAAATTGATATTCCCCAATCGAACTGACTGATGTCGCGGCCCCTTGAATTGAAAATCGATATTTTAATTTTGGGGGTACTTTACATAAAGCCCCTGGGACATTTTCGAAATTTCAAAAAACAAACGGCTCCATCGTTTTTGATAAAAATTTGTTGGATAGTGTGAAGAACGTGTAACAGAATGGTGCAGGTTTCATGTTAGTTGAAAACTCTGATTTTTCGAAAATTATCAAAAGATCAAAATTTTTTAGGACATTTCCTACAACTAATGTATTAAAGTTAGAGATTTTTCTTTCATGAAATATGTTCCTTGAATATATATTTTAAAAGAAGGTCATGTACAAGTTCTCGAAAATTTGAGTACTTTTCGCGTCATTTTTCGTGAAAATACGGGCGAGAAAATATGTAGTGTTTTAGCACCACAAGTGTACTAAAAGAAATGTTGATGTTGTGTGTTTACAAAAACAGATGGCTCCATGAGTGTCCCTATTAGCACAGAGAGCAACGTGAAATCAGCGTGCAAGATCAAAGTGACATGTCTCGAGCACATAATCCAAGACAGCCTTCTCGTTGAGAGAAATACTCGAGAATGTCACAAGGAATTGGTGGAAGCTCTTGGGAATTATGCCCTTCCATGTCGGACAGTCGCGAGATTAGGAGGAGAGTTTCTGAGAGGACGCGTAGCAACCAGTGATCATCATCGCATGTGACGACCTGTGAATGTGTCGGCCGATGTGGCGCGTGTGGTACTTGAGTATCAGTCTAAGCGGGCGTTTCGAACGGCTATGTAATGCTTTTAGAATGTTGAGACCTCGAAAATGCTCAAATGCTTCGGAACATGAAACCAATACAGTCATTTCATACACCTTAATAAATATGAGAAACACAATTTCGGTGTGTTGTTAAATATCCATGCACATAGAACATTACTTGTTTTTTCATGAATATATTTCACATTTTACCCCTCTCTCAAAATAAAGATGCCATGACTTATGCCCCAACCCTCGTGTATATTATTTAGAGAGGTAGTCTAAGAAGGGCCAAAGAGTAGATGGCTGCTACTCTCTGATTACTGCTGGCAACCTAACAGAAGGTTTTGTCCATGTGCTCGTCAATGATGTCAATTGGCGCTCCTTCTTGCATTCGTTCATTTCCAGTTGGCTCATTTGTGTATGGCTTCGACCTTTCTTCAAGCGATATCATGGTCCGATGAAAATATAATGGCCCACGACATATAATTGAAATTAGGACGTGGCATACAATATTTTGGTGGTAAATATGAATATTTTGAATCAGTCTCCATTGTGAGGTGAGTTTGTTGATCCTGTGATACGCAACCACCAATGACGGGAGCCATCAACGAACATACACTTTTATGATAATATTAGATAGATATTTATTTAGTTAAAAACAGTAAAAAATTGTATGACGTATAGGGGAGAAAATGATACGTGACTAAACAGCTGTCGCGCTGGAGGTATACTTCGCTTGTTTTCCAAACTGTCAGTCTGGTCGTAAATAATGTACCGTTTCATGAGGACAGCTGGCCGACAGTTGGCAGGACAGTGGATGTCTTGTCTGTCTTGAAAGAACTGGACTCGCGGAAACCCGCGATGGTTGGGAAGTTGCTGTCGGCGACAGTTAGCTGTCCTGGCACAGTCTGCGACGAGAAAGAGAAGGGCGTGAAGACGAGATGAGTTGCTAAACACTCAGACTGTACGATTTGGAAATTTAGTGCAATTGTGATTAGTGATGGTAGAATTTAGCACTTTAAATTTTTAAAATAGCATTTTGTAAACAAGTCCATAGAATTTTATAGTATTATAAAATTTATGATTTAATATTTTGCAGCATTTGTTGAGAAAAATATTATTGAGGGAGTCTGAGGGTGACTCTGTGTACAACTCTGACTCTGAGAGAGGTGTGTCACTCTGAGAGAGGTGTGTCTAAGAAAAATCATTTTGATGCTTTTTAGATTTTCCCATTAAAATCAGGAATTAAGGGAAACTAATTTAATATTTCACCATTTGTGAATTTAAACAAATATAAAAGCGTAAGAAGCAAAACAAATCTTTAAAAACGTAAGAAGTAACGCGTGCGCCCAAGACGTAGGGCCTTCCTCCTCATCCCGTGACTTTGTCCGTACAGCGAAGTAGGAAGCTGTCACCACTTAAGATGAGCCCTCAGACTTTCAGGATCAATTTTTAAAATTTTTATATTTTTAATTTGTACTGTCAGTTAAATATTAATTATAAATTAATAAACACAGCCACTCTCAAATTTAATGTTTTCAAACATCGAAGTGTGGTTGTCAATGTCACATACCTAGTTAGAGAGCGAACACGAAGGAAACCAGAAAATGCAATTTGGCAATTATATCACAGATTCACGACCATTTCGCTCTTTGTACAGGATTTCACGTTTTGGGGTCGATTTCCCATTTTTTGCAGATTGATAATCTTCTGAAATATACTGCACCGACCGTCAAACATACAATTGAGGGTTTCAGTAGAAAAAGAGGCTATCCCACGTTTTTTGTGAAACTATTAGCATTACATAAAACTCCAAATATTATTCCTTTAGTGTACTATGTTATTTGACTCCACTATGAACTGATATGCAAGTGTACTGTGTTTAAAAATTTAATTTATTGATTGTTTCGTGTTTCCGGGCACTTTCAACTGCTTTGATCATTAGTCCCGTTAGTGTTAGTGTCGATTTGTACTGATTGATCCAAATCAGCGAATTGCCATAATTTGCTCTTCGTCATTAAGGTATCGGGTGTTATAACCATGGATAAGAGTCCATATTGTAATGGAAAACATTATCTTTACGCTCTCGGTCGTCAAAAAATTCGTTAATGTGAAAGAAGAACCTAATAATCAGTGATAGTTTCCTTTTCCCTAATACTGGAAAGGGACTATTCTTAAATTCGTCCTCAATTTCATTTCGGTAAAATGTTTCAAGTTAGCAGTCATTCACAGTGCAGCGAACGGGTCGTAGAATCGTGCACTCTCCCTTTTTGAGAGTGCGCGGCGGTGGGGGAGTTTATTGATGACTCGGGAGCGCGGCGGCGAGCCCGGTCCTTGAGCGATGAGGTCGCGCCCTGGTCGCAAGCAGTGGTGCGCGGGCCGTGGGCGGGGCGGGCGATTGACCGCGGGGGTCGGGGGGGGGGCGGGGGGCCAGGGCGACGGGTCAGTGGCGGAGTGGTCGGCGCGCGGCCCGAGTGCGGAAACGACGAGGGCCGTGGGGAAGGCCGACTACACGGTGTTTTGTGTCGGGCGACCCACCCGTCCATATGGTGCGGAATCAAAAGCCAACCAGTGCCGTTTTTCTCACGGGCCTGGACTTTCTAGGGGATGGGGCGACACGCTCTGGCCATTTCGATCAGCCTTGTGAGAACATACGAGGATTGTGCGTAAGTGATGGTAACTGGTTTTTTTTTCGCAAACATACTGAGCGAAACTCTAAATTGCGCATTTGGAAGGGAGCAGTGAACGTTGTTGTGTAGGGTATTATCAATAAAGAACACATGTTGTACAAGTGGGCGTTAGGAAAACGCGCGTAAATTTATTGCTCTAGAAGGTAACCATACATTAGATGTGTTCGGCTTCATGCTCTCCGGGAAAATACACTATTGGTTCCATGTTCTCCGGGAAATACATATTGAAGGATTGCGGTCAAATTCAGAAAAATGTAACTGTCATGATGCACGACCAACTTTCCGTAGTTTCTTGAATTCGAGATTTTAATCGCGATAATTATTATTTAAAATTATTTCTAATCATTAGCAGTTTAACCACCGATGATCGTCATTCTTTTAGTGACATGTTAGTTCCTCCCTCCCAAGCGGTTATATGCATTCTGACTCCTGGGACTGAAATTTGGGGCTGTCCTTTGATCTATCCGAGGACAAAGTTTAATCACCAAATTTAGGGCCATTTTTGAGAAAATTTTGAAAATGTTGAGGCTTCGTGTAAAGTACCTGAAAAAATCAAAATATCCGTTTCAAACTCGCATGGACTCGAGTTCGTCCAGATCGATATCAATCTTCAGGGATTATCAATTTTGGAGAAAATCATGATGGTGGTTTAGGTCCTAGCGTTGACCACAGACGGACAGACGGTTTGCCGTCAACTAAGGAATCAAGGGCCCTGGGATTTCTGATTATACAATGTCTTACAATTAGAAGTAGTAATTTACTACACTTAGGAACAATATTTATCATTTTTTTCAATACAGGACCCTAAAATACGAGTTTTTCTATTGAATATTCGATTTTTGCTGGAGCATTACAATGTTTTCTCATTATTACGTAAGTGCGTCGCAAGGTGATAAAGTAAAAAGTTACCACACAATTAGAGTGCATGAATCATTTTAAATGGATTCATCAATTTTTATTACTTTTCACTGTTTGTCGTATCATTGGATATCAAATACAATCTTGCGGCTGTGAACAATTCGTGTCTGGTTATTTTTCCGAAAATGAAAATGAATGAACTGCAAAAATATTGAATTAAAATATTTTAATATGCAAACGATAGGCGTTTTATACATTGATTCAAATAACTTAATTAACCATTCACATAGTTATAAAAGTCAAATAAATGTCGTTATTCATCCCTATCTTCTTGTTGAAATGCCTACTAATGTTAATTCAAACATTCTTAGGATTTGTTATTTGCATCGTGTAGGTTTTTACTTTTTCCTACGCATTGTAGTAGATTATTGTGAACATGCAGGAAATGCTGTCTTTTCTATTAAATGCATTACAGAATGAATAAACATTAGAAGACGCTAAAAGCAACTCTATAAGCTAACTACATTTATTTGCAGAGGAAAACATGAAGCGCTAATCTCTCATCTACTCGTCTACACAAAGAGACAGAAAAAAACGAATGCAAAACGCGACCGCACCGGAAGGGGTGGCGTATGTAACAAGTGCGTGGTCGGCGGCTGAGAGTTCGGCGACTGCGTGCGGTGTTGAGCTGCAGGTGCGTGGCGGCGGCCGCAGGACCCGCGACACGACCGGCGCTCCCCTGCCAAGCCCCAGCTGGACCACGGGCCAACCGCCGCGCGGGGGCCTTCCCCTTGCCTGGGCTTTGCCCGGCAATCAACTGCCTGCCTACTTCGAGGCAACAGCCGACTCCGCCCAACCGATGCCGCTTTGCCACCGCCTGCCTCTTGCCTCCTCTCATCTCGCATCCTTCTCCCCTGTTTCCTCTGTCCGCCTTCTCTCGCCTCCTCTCTGTCGCCTCCTCCCTCTCGCGTCCTCCCTCTCGTCACCTCCCCTTGCCTCCTCGCGCTCCTCCCCTTCTCGCACCCACAATCGGATCTCGAACACTCCCAGTTAATGATGCTGCAGAGAAAATGATGTGGCCCCTGAGCTGCCATAGCTTGTCGATTTCGCAGGGATTCTTCCTTCGGATTTCTTGGTTTTACGCTCCCCCACGTGGTCTGGCGAAGTTGATTTTGACATTTCTAATAACTACAGATTCAACAGAAATGAGGGAATTCTCAAAAGTGTAAAAAATTAAACTCGTAATTCAATGGAAATTGACATTTCTCTATCTCAACACAATAATGTCACTGAAAAATTCTAGTTAAACTGGTGGTGAGTGGTCAAACAGACCAAAAAAGAAGTCAATGACAAACTTGCGACCATTGCAAATAGACACATTGACTTCTTATATGCAAAAATATATGGTAAGAGGAAACAGGAAAATTATCCTCCAATCTACTCGCAATTAGTATGTTTGCCCCGCTATTTTCTTAGTCAGGGGTGCTTTTCATCAAAATATTAAGTTCTAATTTTCTTACGACACAAAACGCTTAATTCTGTATATAAAAGCAACATTGATTAGACAATTACTTCCTCGGAGTACTGTTGAACGACGTTGGTAAAAAAGATATTTTAATTGAAGGGATGGCTGGAGATATTTTGTATATAATAATGTTATCATCATTTGTTGTTAAAAATATTATATTTTACTCTCTTACATCCAATTTGCGAGGGGTATCGTGGTTATTTGAGTACATGAAAATGAGGTTGGCGGCGCTGCACGATTCAATTTTTTTCAAATTTGAATTCAGTGCGCAGTTTTAAATGTCATCAATTTACAGTGAACTGTTTGAACTGAGCCTTTACATTGTATGTCCATTTGTGTACACGTTCAATTCTGTGAATATATTATTTTGTAGTTATTTTGTTTTAACATGCATCTTCAGTTTTAAAACTGTTAAAATTGTGATTTTGATATTTTTTATCTGCGTTTCAGTAATGAGGGGATTGCATTTTTTCTAGAATTGTATTATGATTGGCTGAAATTGACGAGCTACTAGAAGTAGCACTTCTGACCATACTTTGAATATATTGACATTTTTTGTTTCGGACTACATCATTAAAATATCTCATGTCAAAGTTCTCTGACGTTTCATTAAGAATATGGAATAAATTCAGGCTAGTAACTTTCAAGTAGTTTGGCCAGAAATTTCTAATGTCACGAATGAGAGCTTTGTTTTTATTATCTATTTACAGAAGACATTGTCAAATCTTCTGATTTTCAATACGAATCAAATTCTAATCTTTGTATATCCTGGGAGAGTTTATTTCCACATTCTTGTATACATTGAAAGCGTATGACTAACTTATATGTATTTGTGTGGTGAAAGTATTTATCTCGGATTTTACTGATATCAGAACGTGGATGTATGTTGGTACGTTATTGATTTTATTTGTTTCCTTTGGTTTGCAACGTGTTTCGTGTTGATGTTTGTGTAGCAGCGTCTGTTTACATGCCACTCACTTGCAGTGAGAGCTAGTTGAACGAATCCTGAAAAAAGTCCCCCTTGGGATATCGCATATATTTTATTCACTTATTCTTGGAAGGACCGAAAACAGAATGATAAATGTTTGAAATTTTAGTGGCATTTTTTTTTGTTTTCAAGACGAGTTTTTTCAATGTTTACATCACACAGCTGGCTTACGAAACGTTACTGTTATCGCAGTAAGTTAGTATCGAGTGTCATTAGAAGTCTGAGGCGCTTTATTTTCTTTCCTTATTCGCTCTTATGAGACACGTTTTTCGTGCTGGTTCATTTCAATGTTATCGTAGCTTACTCTCATCTGACTAAGCATACTCGTAGATTGTGTGAGTGGAACGACGACTCGTGACGCGGTTCTAAAGCGACGCTCAAATTCCTCTTATACTGTGTAATATTTACAGTTGGTAAACTAGGTTTCCGGGAGGTTTTCAAACAGAATTTACATTGATACTGCATTTAATTCTACCGTTTAGTCCGTACTCATGTCCTGTATCGCCACTAGTCATTTTCATTTGTCCCTCGTCTCATTAGGACGATATTGGTGGAGGAAAGATAAATAGTTTCCAAAGGCATTGTTTTCACATAATCTTCTCGCAAAGTATCCACAGCAAGAAAATTAAGTTCTGTACAAGACATGTTGTTTTTCTGTTCTTGTTTTGGTTATTTAACGTCGCATCAACATCTAGGTCATTAGCGACCACTATTGGAGTTAACTGTATGGTAACTATGAAGATGAAACGATACGGTGATGATAAGGGGTGAAAGGACGAACACAAATACAACCATGCGCGAGGCGGGACTCGAACCCGCGATCCTTCGGTCCGAGATCGCTACGACACTACTGCCTTAGCAATCTCGGATACCGGATCGGCCGCTGTTGTTTTCGCTTGTCAAGAATCGCCTCACAGATGCCCCACGGTTCCCAGGTCACCCTCTCAAGCGCTGCACGCCCTTCGCCGCACACTTCCTTCCGTGGAGCGCAACGCGTTCCTCGCGTGACTATTCGTATCCGCTTCCAGCACTCGAAGTAAACAGCTGTCGACATAATCCATCTCCCTCTGTGATGATTTCATCCGTTTGTTGGAAAAGGTAAAAAAAACTGTCTGGTGGAATTAACCTGGAAGCGCCGAAAAAATGTTTTTTTATGCTATTAAATTTCACGCGAACCTTTTATTTGTGTTTCGATTTAAGTTATGACGTTGATACTTTTTGCTTTGGTGCACATGAATGACGCAGAATAAATTAGGGATGCTCGTACTGCCGCGTTCTAAATCAACACAATAAATGCTCTGGATGTTTGTTGCGCAGATGTACTCGTTTGTACGGCGGATTTTAGGTTTTGTCTGGATGGATGCGTCTCAATTGCAGTCGTAGAAACGCATATTTTATTTGACATTTCCTTGTTGAAATATTTGTCTTCCTATGAAAGTAATAGCGGAGAATTAAAAATACCGTTCATTTGTAGTTCATGTTAACTAATTGTGCTGATGCGTTTGTAATGAAAATGGTTTGTAGTTAGGTTCAAAAGCAATTTACCGCTCGGAGGTGATGAAATATAAATCCAGCTGGAGAAATTAAATTTATGATGTTTTCTAAAGAGTTTCTACGTTTGAAGTAAGTTTCTAAAAAATTAACTGTTATTGTGATACAGTGTGATGAATATATTCCGGAATTGCTAGACCTCCTTGACTTCTTTCACCAGAGTTACTTTTTATCCTTGCTTTACGATCTTAATTTTATTACGAAATTTCCTGTCTCGACTACTTTTACTTTCACTTTTACTCCTTTCTCGTTTTACAACTTCGTGAATACAAGAATGTTCTGATATCTTGCCTCAAAACTCGGCAAAAGTGTGATCACTTACACCGGTTATGGAGAATTTAGCTTAAAACGTAAATCTTATACACTGCATAATCAAAACTTTCTGACTCATTATGCCATTTTACCAAAAATTCATCTTTCATGCTCATAAATTCCTACACAATATATTTCATGTACTGCATATCATTTGATTATAAGTCCGATGATTTCAAATAACATCCTTTTGCAATTTTTGTTCCTTTTGGCATGGTGCATATGATCTCAAATAACCAAGGATTGATTCAACAGTCACATTATTACACTTACATTTCATTTCAATAATCATCCGAGATCGTCCGCCATGTATACTTTCAAAATGCGGGACTTGGATGAAATATTTGAAGTCATGTTTTTCAACTTCAGTTCATTATGGGAGTCGACTGTCGATGGCTTTGCTGTGATCCTCGGTCTAGCAATAGGGGGCGAAGTTCCGGAGACAGGGCACAGTCTCCCTCTTTTTTCTTATTTACTCAGACCAGCATATCTGCTTTACAGCAATTGTTTTAATCTCCCAGCCTTCGCCACCTATTGCTAGACTCATGATGACGGAAAAGCCATCCAAAGCCGACTATTTTAATAAACTTAAATTGACACAGATGTCGTCCATTGTTTTGTTCTTGAATAATGTCAACGACACCACATTAGCATTCCTACAATTCCTAGAATGTGGATATTGTCTATTAGGTTAAACAGTTCAACAAATAAACGTAATTAAGGTTATTCTTCCTAGAAGACACTGGTGTTATGACTTTTCCTTCATCTTCAATGTTGAGAATATCATATCGTTTCAATCATCTGTAGTGAACAAACTTTTTATGAGCAATTTTTTGCATCTTTCACTGCATACATTGTTCATTAGTTTAATATGAATTGCTATCATTTTCTTATACTCCAATTTACACGCATGACATCACTCATTCTGATGCACTAAAATGCAGGACACAAACTAACATTAAACATACGATTCGCACAAATCAGCATACGTACGCCCACGATACTGGAAATAAACCGAACATATGCTGTGATAAGTGTAGTGCCAACAGTGTTAGGTTTGGAAACAAATCTGAATGTATTCAACTGAGGCGAGAATCTTAGTTCTCATTTCTTCAATGTAGACTTTTAGGAGCTATTATGATATTTTCCAGTATTTCTCGGTAAAAGTTCAAAATGCATTCGTGTAATGAATATTTTAATGTTTTGATTAATTGATGTGCCCAGGCACGTCAACTGTAGTGTTCATTAATCCCGTGATTGTAGCGAATGATTATTCCCCGGGAGGCAGCAGTGTTTCTCCTAAGCTGAATGGTGAGATCCGGCGCTGACTTACACGTCGAATTACGGGGAATTTCTCCTTTAAGAGACTCCTCCGGCAGGATACTGCCCAAGTCAGTACGAGCTCTAAGCTCACAACTGGTCTCTCGACATGTGTGTTAGTGCAATGAACATACGTGTGAGTGTGTGTGTAGTGGGAGAGAATAGGACAAGGAAGAGGAATGAAGGATATCTCGCTGTTCGTGACTCACTTAAGACACTGATCTGATATTATCCATATTTCAATATTCAGCTGTCAGCTACCCGGAATCTATCCAAGAGTAACTTTATGGATATTAAATGTTGATGTGGATGACTTTACTCTCATCCTGCTCTTCTCAGATGATACGAACATTTCTTTTTATAATCCCTTCACTATGATGAAAAACCATACAATTTCCTTCATGTTGTAAATAGGAGAAAATTGCAAGAATAAAATATTGTATGCAGAGAAGAAAGCTATCATAATTAAAATTAACATGCTTAATATGTCTGTAATTATTTAAAAATATTTTAGTTGTGAAATTTGCACATTTCAGAATATTTTAATAGTAAAATTTACAGAAAACAAATGAAGTTTTACATGCATGGTGATAAGGGAGATGAGCTAATTTACGCCAAATATTGTCGGAGTAAGCCACAGTGCTATGATTCTTTCAGACGTATGTTTTCTTTTTTAGGGACGTAGGGGAATAGGGGAACAAATAATAAGTTTTAGTGATGTATGTAATCGTTCAGTGATGTTAATGCAATGCGATCACAGGAAGATTAAATAATTCATATGTAAACTAAAAATTAAAACTTATTATTGATTAACTACTACTATTAAAACTAATTAACCCTCGGGCGAAAAGCTCTCGGACTTTTTGTCGCCACTCGAACATTAGGAACCCAGTGGTAGATGCATGGTTTTATTTTTTTACCTAATTTTAACGATTCATATTTTATTTACTAATTAACTAGTTGTTAACGTGACTTGGTCTTTTCTTTTCATAATTCACTCCCATTATTCCCTCCGTGAGAGAAGATATACGGTCCGTCAAAACCATGATCCTATCGATCCAAGTAAGTTACGCAGTGTATATAGAGCACCGTATGGAAGATGATAATAATAAGTAATAACCTAAATAATAAAAACATATTATATACTACTTGCTGCAGAAATAATATGATGCGGTTTACAAGACAGCCGACACAAACGACAAATATAATTTTTTTTACCCTTTCGTTTCACTTTAATACGCGATTTCCTTTCTAAATAAAGGAAATTAAACATTTATTTAAAAAAATGCTTGAATTACACGAAAACGAAGAATACAAGAAAAATGAATTTTTATTTCATCTCTAAACATCATAACGTATCTCATTTCCATCTCCACTCCCAAAAATACAAACAATTCTTAAGAAAATCTTGTTAAGCAAATAATAAAACAAAATAAATGAGGATTATATTTATTTAAATATAATTATTTAAATAAAATTATTTTTATTTAAAAAATGCTTGAATTACACGAAAACGAAGAATACAAGAAAAATGAATTTTTATGTCATCTCTAAACATCATAACGTATCTCATTTCCATCTCCACTCCCAAAAATACAAACAATTCTTAAGAAAATCTTGTTAAGCAAATAATAAAACAAAATAAATGAGGATTATAGTGAAATAATATGATCACATCATCTAGAAAATTAGTAAAAAAGTTGTTTAAAACAGGTAATGATTGCGAAGTGAACGATGTTGAAACAGTGGTTAGTCTTTTCAACCAATATTTTCGAGAATGGCGGTTGATTTCAAGAAGGACCTAAAGCCACAAAATTAAACATCAAACGTTTTCCAACAAAATTTCGAGACTATGTTTCCGAAACATCTTTCTGCGAAATTCTCAACATATTGGTAAACTAAAAAATAAATATTCAGCCGGTTTAGATGAACTTCTAAATTGTTTGTTTAAGAATTATGCGCCTATCATATACAACCGTTGACTCAAACATTTAATGCATTCTTATGCACCAGAATATTTTCGGATTTTTTTCAAAACAGCTAAGATTAAGCTGCTCTTCAAAGAAGACCATAAGAATGAAATTAAAAATTATAGTTATCTTTGTCAGGTTCTTTTTCATAGGTATTAGAGAAACATTTCTACATACGAATGGAAACATTTCTTAATAAACAGGAAGCTCTTTAAGACTTCCAGAATGGATTTAGGAAATTAATATCTACGTACGCAGCCATATTTTCTTTTCTTAAAAATGTCGCTTCATCAATGGATAAAATGAAGCTCATATTGAAATTTTCCCACACATGGTTTTGAGAAGCGTCCGCAGTAGTCTCGTAATGCGACCTTTGTTAAGATCGCATTTGTACCATAATGATTGTTAATGTTCAGAACAATACTTAAATTTTACAAGACGAGGTATTCATTTTCGTATTCTACAATATTAGGCAATAAAACGCCAAAAAAACCGACGTAATTAAAAAAGCGTTGTTTACTGGACGACCCGTTGGCGTACATCGGACATAGGCACGTTCACAAGGTTACGTGTTCAGTGGCTTGTCTCACAATGAAGGTACTTAGAGTTTCAGAAACTGGGAGTGGGGGAAAGGGATGGGAAAAGCTTCCGGCACTAGTTGCGTTGTTTGACAGATGATGCCTTTGTATTTTAGGCTTAAAATAAATGTATACACAACAAATTTCATTTTGCTACACGTTCATAATTCTTTTAAATTCAGTCATACTGCTCGTTGTGTGCATTTTGCGAATGTTTACTCCCGCTTGAGATACGGCAAAATATTATAAGGAAACACATCTTATAACTCTAATTCTAGATTACAGAAAATAATTGTACGAATAACAAGCAAATCTACCCACGTGATTATTATAAACATCCCTATATTAAGCTATGAATTATACCATTTTATTGCCTCTTAATTTAAGAATCAGTGGTATTTTTGAAGACCGACTCACTCAGGTGTGGGAACATATTTTCATCCAATACATATATCTATAGAATTAGAACAATTAACGTATAATTCAATTTCGTTAGATGTATTGAGGATAGTTTGTGATGGTTCCTTGTTTTCTTTCTAGGCTAGATTCCTTCTAAATATAACTTAACTGTGACTTTCCGTGTTCTCACGACTGTTATTTGATTTATTAACGAAGCGCGCGATAACCTATTATATGCAAAATATGTTCCTGATTTGCCTTTTCAAATAATTTTTATTAAACGGGAGATAATAATTTCCCTCAATTCTTGCCAAAAAATCTCTCGTTTTGATCTGTCAACTTTAAATAATACAAGAGTAAGGATTCTATATCCCAAGTAAACTTTCACAGATACAACTTCTCTCGATAGGAACACAATTTTACTGTTTTTGGCGTTATATAAATAAAATAAAATAAAAACTAATAATATTAATGAATGTAAAGATGCACACAAATTATAGCAAAGAGAATTTGTTAGAAGTAAGATTATCATTGGTGCCTATATAGTCCAATTTTAATTTCTACCCTTTCTAAACCACCTACCTAATAGAAAGAAGTAATACAAGCTACGTTTTAAAACTAATTTTGAAATGCATGAGCAATGCTTTAAACAAACTAGGAATTGAGTCTTGATCTTCGTGAAACAATTCTGAATCAACACTTTAATTCCTGATACTTGTAAGTAGGTTTTTCATTTCAAATTTACAAAATATCATTTAATAAACTAATTGCTTGGTCGTATTTTTAAAGTAATATTTAGACCATCAGAAAATATTTTATAATGTTCTATAGTTATTTCCAAGAACATAGAACTTGTATTTATAAAATGAAGGTGACTCATGCGGGACTTTGCTCATTCTAAATAATGACTGTAACAATACAAACCCATTACTAAGTTAAGCGTTAATTTGATTGCACTGTCAATGCAATTTTTTGCTGATTTTCTCACTGTTGACCTTTGATCATATGCGCCTCATTTCACGGCGGCACGCCAGCTCCCTTGTGTGTATAATAGCTTCGTAACTGTGGTGTAATTTTGCAGAATTTTGTATTAAATGAGCCATTCATTTGTATGGAAAATGTTCGTTGACTACTCCGTTATTCAAAATGAATTTGCAAAATAATTGTGTTTTATCAGTTATAATGTGTATGTAGTTAAAGCATTTATATTGAACACGAAACGTTATTTGTAAGCGCGCAATGCAGATATAAAAATGACGATGTACGTCTGGAACCCTCTCTCCCTTCGGAATACGATTTCCCCGGTACAGAATATATTGCATTTTCCCCTTACAGATCCGAACGCGCTGAAACAGCGAATATTGATGATGAAGAGACGCTCGACATCTATTATTACGCTAATGAAGACGATATTGATAACATGAAATGAACGCTCACAAAGAGCATAAACAACTTAATGCAGTTAACCTCAGCGTTCGGCTCGACAACTTACACAATACATTTACGCGCCTGATAGATACGAAAACTCAATTATCCGATAGAAAAAGTGCAGTGCCGAGCGACAGTTTTGTTTGCTTATATTCCATCAACGACCTCGTTCTTCCCTGATAGGCTGGAGCGCCCGGGCTATCACGCCTTCCATCGGATGGGTTCCACTCACCTCTCTCGTTTTAGGGGCTTTTCATTTGCGCGGCGCGGCGGAGCGGGCTGGGCTCTGCCACGGGCGGGGTGGCGAGACGACGGGAGGGGGAGGGTAAGTGGGTGGGTGGGCGGGAGGGGATGGGGGGGTTGGGAGGGATGGGCGCCGCGCTGCGCGCTATCTTCTCCTCCACGCGCTTCCCGCACTGTTGATCTCCGCTCCGTTCTCCTCTCCCCTTCCCCGTGCCGGCTTCACGGCTTTCCTGGCACGCCCCAGACCAGAAGTAGCGGCCTACCTGCTTTGGTGCACAGTCGGGGCGTGAGGTACAATACTTTTTTTAAAAACAAAAGTTTGTGTTATGAAAAACCCTTGACAAAACGTCAAGAAAAAGCAAGTAAGATATACGACCTACATTATTCTGAATTTAACTATTTGAAAGAATGTTCCTATTAGGTCGGTCTTGAGACGATATGAACGATTATATGGCAAGATTCTTCCATCATGGCTGAAGAGACGTTGGCCATAATTCTCCGCGTGTTCGAGAAAGAAGTACTGCAATAGTTTCTCTGTGTAGCTCCATACGTTGCCACTGTTCATTTTCTTGGAACTAGCCACCGCAGTAGTTTTCTATTGTCTGTTGGTGCTTCCCTTTTCACAGCACCTGACTCACGACGTTTTACACCACAAAGCTTTGCTTTCGAAGAACCTTCCACAGTCGTCTGCCGTTACTTGCCCTCCCTCGTCATGGCTTTGCTCTCGACCCTTCATATTCAATCTCGCTAGGCTCTGGTGCTCCCCCCATCTTTCCGTTAAACTTTCGCTATCGACGAAATGTACCTTTTGCTCCTACAACTGTCGCAGTTGCTGGAATTTTTGACACCAAGTCGTGTTTATTTTCTTGCGACAGTTCTCTGCGTTCTACTGTACCTTCTTTAGCCGTTTTTACTATCTTTTTATTCTTTTTCATTATTTCAATTTTCTTCTCGTGTTAATTTGTGTTGAGTCCTTTACATTTTTAATTTAAAGATTTTAATTCTAATCCCTTTTTTCTTTTTGTTTAGTTTTTAACATTCTTTAATTTTTTCCATTCTCTATTTCTTCACCGAAGTGTCTCAGCAGTTTTCTTCTTTGATTTATTCTTTATTTTCTGTATCCTTTCAAGTAATCCCTAGTACCCATACTTTCTTCTTCATTAATTTATCACTCTACCTTTGTCCCTTACATCTCATCACCGCCTAACACCTTTTCACTTTCGCTTAATTTCTCCTCCGCTCACAATCACAACGCCCTGTCACCACCGCGCGTTCTAGTTCGTGTGCCCTTACGCCTCCTAGTCCCCCTCTGTACCGTCGCTACATCCCCCTCGCCCGCCGCCACCTGCCGCCACCGCCTCTTCCACCTGCCGCTGTCGTTCCCCACCCTCCAGCCCGACGACCATGTTTACGAGCTCTTCACTTCAACGTGTGCTGGTTTACGTCCCGCGGAGACGAATGCTCGCGGCAGTTCGTGACGCGGCTGCGGGTTTCGAACGAGTCTGCCGAGGGCGATCGAGCAGCCACCGTGGCCGCCGCCGCCACCGCCGCCACCATCGCCGCCGCCCCCGCCTCCGCCGCCTCCGCCGCCTCCGCCGCCTCCGCCGCCTCCGCCGCCTCCGCCTCCGCTGCCACCGGCGCACCCGCCACCGCCACCGTCGCAGCCGCCCCGCCTCCGCCGCCACCGCCTCCGCTGCCACCGCCCCCGCGACCGCCCCCGCCCCCGCCGCCACCGCCGCCACCGCCGCCGCCGCCACCGCTCCCAGTCCTGCCCCAACGCCGCGCCGCCTCCGCCACCGCCGCCACCGCGGACCGGCTGCGCACCTCTCGGGTTAACTGGCCCGCACGACCCTGCGGCTTCCGCCTATGGTCCACAGCCTGCTGCTGCCGCCGCTACCGCCAACCGATGGAGCGCTTTTGCCAACGCCACTCTTCATGAAAGGCAATTGTTTGTTGCGTCTTTTGAGTGGGCCGTTTCCTCTCGAAATCTGTTGGATTTCCAAGCGGAGCGGTAGCTCAAAGCGAAAGTGGAAAAGTCGCGTGCGAGACACTGCATTGAAGGAAGTTTTTTAGAATGCACGTTCGTTTTGCAGATTGGAGAGGTAACATGAATGTGAAAGGTCTTTTGATACATTGTATTAAAGGTAAACCATGTTCGTGATTTTTTAATTTTACAAGACTAAAAGGTTGTACTACATTGAACGAGAAGTATGTTAACTATCAACAATAAGTTTAGTATTGAGGAATGTTAATTTTATTTAAGAATTAAGCTATTGGCCAAAGTTTCATTTCTTTGTTTACTGCTTTAGAACCTCTTCGGAAATGGTTTCTCCCAAATTCGAACGCTTTCTACCTGGTACGCAGATCGAATTTTATCAATTTTATTTCTGAATATACTGTCTAGACACACCTTGACCGGGTGGGATTTTATTTTCTAAATTCTGTGCCAACTGTAATTTATAACATCTCCTTAATTTCGCGACGTAATTTATTACAGTTTCCTGTTCTCGCTTTGTAAATGTTTTCTCGGTAAATACATCCAAATGAAAATTAATATCAGGAAAGAAAGCGTTATCTATTTTTCATTAGCAGCGTAACATTTCGAGCGCAGACTTTTACGAGGAAGGCCGTGAAATTATTCACATATCTGTGGATAATACCAGTTTTTCTCATCTTACATCGCCTGAGCCTTGGTTAAGGTAAAATGAATTGCTCATTTCATGTTAGTTCAGATTCAATTATTACAACTAGACATTTCTGTTTAAATATATGTGGCTTGCAAAACTTAATGAAGTTATTAAGTTGTAATACATAATTACGTGATGGCCAAATGAGATTTATGAACTAGGGCTTAAACTCCCTGAACGAATAAAAAATTATGCGTTTTGAAAGATATTTTTCATTGTAAATTCATTATTTGTGAAAAATAATTTATTCTTTGTGAAATAAAGTCTTAACGGAGAAATGGAGAGATACATTGTATTTACTGCTGAGGTTGAATTCGCCACATCACAAATTAGGTGGTTGGGAATATATAAAAATACCACATACTGAAGATTCATAATATGACTGAACAGTTTTAGGTCCTGGATTTTAGAATAAAAGGTTTACAAAACGGTCCATTTTCTCGTTATGAGCACGCCGTATACCAAACCATGAATGTCATGTGAAACACTTCCCCCGTCCTTCATAATGCTTTTATAATGAACACGTGCACAACCCGGTGAATAGATGAATCTTGCATTGCATAAAATGTTCATTTTTGTTTCCTTTTTTAAATTTTGTGCACATGAGTGGTATATGTGTGTGTGTGTGCGCGCGTGTTGATGTGTGTGTGTTTTAATGTGTGTATGTGTGTGAAAGAGATGGAGAGTATATGTTCGCACATTTCTGTGTGTTAATAGCTATTTTTGCGGATCCTTTATTAAATGCAAATCATTCAATTGTTATTGAAATTGTATTTAAATATACAAAACCGATATTTCATTTCACAAAATCATGCGAAGAGCATGCGTTGTAAAAATGAAATATTCCTCATACTTCACACGAACTGCAACATCCATTTTATTCAGAGTAAAAATTTATAGATTATATTGTGAAGTGCAGGGCGGGGACGGGTAGTCCACACTAGAGGCAAACCAAGGTAGATGCAACTAGTCAATTCTTTATACTGATCGTCTTAAATTTAGAACATTAAAAATATATATATATATGTGTTATTAACTGATGGTGAATTTTCTTATTAAAACGTTTGCATTAACGGATGTCTTATATGAAGCAAATCTGAATGAAAAACTATTTTTTGTATACCATCATTATAAACGACCCTTTTCGATACCCCGAATCGTGCATAATCCAGTATTTTATCGCACGCTACATGACGTCATCGCCGTTATTAAATGCGACACGACGTCATCACACATTCAGCCAATAGTAGCGAGAGAATCGTCGGGAGGTAGAAGAAGACGGAACAGCCGACCACCGTTTTCTCGCACGGATGTCAACAATGCCATCTTGAATTTGATTTCCAGAGGGCGTTGGATGTCAAGCACCCGAGACGTCAGAAGAAAGTTGTTTCGCGAAATTAAGTTTGATTCTCTTGTAAATTTATAATGCTGTTATACAAAAAAATAGCGTATGCAACTCGTTTATAATGTTGCTTTATTGCATTCGTACAAATTTGAAAACTCGCTCCTAACGTCGCTCGTTTTCAAAACATGTACTCATGCAATAAAGCTTAACATTATAAACTAATTGCATAAACTACTATTTTGGTGTTTTGCTCGTTAATATTCACAACAAATTTAATTTATTAACAACGATTTCTCACATGGTGTGCAGTTATCTGTTCAAGAAATATACGAACGTACGTGCGAGTCTTCATTGACACATACTGAACGTTTACGTAATGGAAAAATATCATCTTTGTGAGGTCATGAATGTGTCTAAATCGGCGTGCTATCTAATTAAATAAGTAACGAAAAAAAGTTACTTGCGTATATCGACATTTTCACAAGTTTCTACTTTTATCGCATTTCTAAAAATAACGCATATGATTTCTTCAATTATATAAGCATCATACTCTGAAAAAGTTTTGCATATGAAAGTGCGTGGAGCGTGTTCGTCAGGAAGCTCACTCAATTGACCGTATTTGCTCGAGCAGCCGCCTGTCCAGACAAGGAGAATCGTATGTTCGCGTCCTCCTGACCCTCCACTCGGTCTCTGGCTCCGTGCTCCTCCTTACCCTACTCGCCACCCCCGCACTTTTCAGCATTCCATTCTTCGCCATATTTCTCCATTCCCTAATTCTTCCACTCCGCTCCCATCTCCCCGTGCCTCGTCTGCCCACTTCTCACCCGCTCCTCGTCCCCGCTCCTCGTCCCCGCTCCTCGTCCCCGCTCCTCGTCCCCGCTCCTCGTCCCCGCTCCTCGTCCCCGCTCCTCGTCCCCGCTCCTCGTCCCCGCTCCTCGTCCCCGCTCCTCGTCCCCGCTCCTCGTCCCCGCTCCTCGTCCCCGCTCGTGCCCCCGCTCTTCATCTCATTTCCCCGCTCCTTGTTAGCCCGCATCCGCCTCTGAGACCTAGCATTGCGACAGGGCTGATTTTTGCGGTGTGCTCCCGAGCTACGCCACGCTGCGCCGCGAAACGCCCCCTTCCCCGCACCACGCTGCCGGGGCTTAAACCGTGTAGAATTATCGGGTCGGATTGGGCGGCGGTGCACCAAACGGATTGCGGTTAGTGCCCAGATCGGCGGAGCAGCCGTGCTGGGGGAGCCGCCGCGAGGCGGAGGACGACAGCAGGGACGGCGACGAGGACGACGAAATGGAAGGAGGTAGAGCGTCAGCGGGAAGCGACGTATGGGACGGCGCGGCCCGTTTCCTCCGCTTACCCCCTCTCTCTCACTCTCGTTTTCTCCTTCTCTTGCCCTGCGTCCTGTGCAGTCGTCCTTTCCCACGTTACGGCCGAGACCGCTCGTAAATAACAGAAAAAAGATTACCTGCTTGTAGATTACTTTCATTTATTTTAACCCTTTTATTGACTCCGGGCCACTTTTTAAGGAAATGTTACTCATCTTGGAAGCCGCTGCATAGAGCACAAAAATCAAGAAGTATTATTAATATGGATGAAAGAACAAAAATGTAAAATTCCCGGTGAAAAATAAATTCCAAGCCCCGCCGTTTGAATGCTTTGTGGCGTTCAAACCGCAAAAAAAAGTGGCAAGTTGTAATTACTTTGGCTCACTACTACGAACATTAAATTCGCAAATTGAATGTTTGCGGTCGCAAAGTTTTCGTACCTGCTCGTCGACCGCATCGCGATTCGCACACGCACCATCTCCGACCATCCAAACTCGACTTTTTTTATCCGCAATAACTGAGTCACCTTTGACTTTGCTCGGTAGAGCGTTTAAAAGCGTATTCCCACGGCTGCGCACACACAGGGCACGCTCGCTCGCAACGCAATTCATTTGTCCGAAGTTGGAGCAAGGTGTTCAACCCACGCATTATGTGGGCCTTTGCGGCGCGCTTTATTCGCGTTTGCGTATCGGATAAAAACTCATTTATGACCTATTAAGGGGGGCGTTTATTTGCGGGGGCGGACAGCCGCCGTCGTGTGGGGGGCGTCCGGCCGCGCAGTTTCCGCTCGCGATACGCTTTATTTACGTACTGCCCGGCGCGTGGCGCGTTCCACGGCCGTCCTGGCCGACCTCTCCGTCCTCGTCCATCCCCGGCGGCGTCGCGGTCGCGGTGCGGTGCGGACGTCGCTTGCTCTGCGCGTCCCTAGAGAAATTATTTCGTCCGAAAAAAGCGCATCATCACGACGAAATTTATGATTGCTACTTAATAATCTGCCGGTATACGGCTCCATAAAGCGATGATATGCGCGAGGCGAAGTATGGGTATAAATGAGATTTATGGAGCAGATACCTTGATATTCCGTTTAATGAACTGGGTAAGGCGCGACGACGGTGGCAAGCGGCGTTCGTCGAGCCGTTGGAGGTGGTGGGAGGGGGGAGCGGGACGGGGCGGGGCGGCGTGGAGCGGCGTGTGACGATGGATGCGAGAGCGACTGAGCGCTGGACGTTAGGGCGGGAGGCGTGGTAGGAGTAGTCCCCGTCGCACGACGGCTTCGGCGAACCTGGTTCGGTCCTGTTTAGCCCCGCCGTCCCCCTAGACTCGTTCCCACCGGCCTTAACGGTGCGCGGCTAAAAACGCCATTACCCATAATTCCTTCTGTCCACACGGCGCTTCCAACCTTAAAAGCGGCACGGTTTCACTCCTCGATTGAGCATAAACGCAAACATCGAGAACGCTACTTCTGCGCGCGGCATCGAGCGTTTGTGTGCGCGGCTGTTGACAGCGCCGTTCCGTCCTCGCCTCCGTCCGCCCCGCCACGCCTCCTCTCCGCTGGGTGCCCGCCTGTGCCGTCCCCGGCCCCGCCCCGCCCCGCCCTGCCCCCACCCCCGTTATCGCCCCCGCCCCGCGCCCCGCCCGAGCCCCTGCCCGCCGCGCCCCCTTCCTGCCCCGCCCCTGCCCCACCCACCGCGGCTCGTTCGCGACCGCGCGGCTCAGCGCCCCGCGCACGCGCGGATCCCGCGAGATGGAGAACCCGTATCGGCGCGAAGCGAAAAAGCGTAAAGCTGCTCCGGGCGGCCGCCGAAGGTGCCCTGGGCGCTCAGCGGGCCCACATTCCGCAACGGCATTGCGCAGATAGCTCGCGCGGGCGCGGTCGGGAGGGTGGGCGAGCGGCCGGGCCGAACGGATCGAAACCGTGAAAATTCATTCCGACGCACGAGGAGATCGAGTGGTATCGGATGAGCGCAAACTGACCATAACGACGGAAATGCCGCAGCGCGATGCGCAATATAGTACTTTCAAAAACTGTAATATCGTTACCAGCTGCGCGTGAGTGCGGCTATTACTCTGGAAGTGTCTTTGAAACGGTTTCCTTTACGAAATTATATGCTAATTTTTTTCTAGTGATCCGATTTTTTATCTCGTTTGTTCCTGGCCACTATTTAAAGCAAATGTAATTTACAACTTCATTTTGTAACATTTGTTTTTTAAGTTGTATGAAGTTCATCCAATAACCGTAACGATCGTTGTTTTCTGCGAGAGGTTTTTTACAACTGCCCGCGAATGTGGCGACAACGCCTTTCTTTTGAATTAAGATTGGATAGTATTAAGTTGACGGACATCGACATTGAAAGGACCCCAATAACGATGGTATTATATCCCACACAGTGAGTTTGTAACTGGATATTTTTGGTCGACCTCAGGGGAAGAGCTATTGGTAATAAAGTCTGGAAAGCGCATCAGTGGAAGAGTGTTGAACGTTGTTCGTGCGTAATAAGAGGGAAATTTCATAATATTTAACGACTTCTTAGAGCTTAGCGTAAAATTTATTCAATTATTCTTTAGCTCCTACTTAAGACACGACATTACACCCAACCTACGCATTTTCTCACGTTTCTTGTTTCATGACTCATTTTACGAAACGCTTACAATTTTTTATCGTCTAGCTTTATAGTGGATCATGACGTATTATTGAAGAAGAAATTTTGTTAACTCGTAACGTTTTAAATTGAAAAGTGAACTTCTACGTGAATTATTGAATTCTTTGAGCAATTCAAAAATGTTAAAAAGGAGTCTAAAAACCGAAAACGCTGCAAATCGTCCCAATCGTACACCCGTGACTGCTCACAAGACACAGGCACCACTTCCTGTCATAACTCAAGACAAATTAAGTGTTGTAATAATGAAAGAGATTTTCGTCGCTTTCCTGATCCCCGCAACCCTCCTCTACCATCGTCCAATGCGCGCGCAAACTACGTAATATAAAGAGCCTAGGAAGCGCGTCAAACCAAAAGACATGAAACTGCGCATCCTAGCCCACCTGAAAACACACATTCCTACTGACTCAAGAAAGTAGGTACTAATTTAAACAGACAGACATAGCCACCATATTTACTCCATTCTCTTTGGGAAGTTACTCACCAGCTATTCATTTTCATGCTTTTAAACGTAATGGAAGGTTTGATTTACACTTGAAAACATGAAAAAAATTATACTATTATACACCCATTAACTCACATTTTCAATGCTTCCTTGTGCATAGGAATATTTCCAGATATTTTCAAAACAGCAAACATTAAGCCACTTTTTAAAAAGGGGAACAAAAAAGAAATTCAAAATTACCGGCCAATTTCTCTTTTGTCAGTTTTCTAAAAAATATTAGAGGGGCTTTTCTATATGCGAATGGAAACTTTTCTCAGGAAAAACGAAGCGTTTTCAGACTCACAACACGGTTTCAGAAAATCAAAATCTACAGAAACTGCCATTTTTTCTTTCCTTAAAGATGTTGCTTCATCAATGGACCAAAATGAAGAACCCATTGGGATATTTTTAGATTTTCGAAAGCTTTTGACGTTATTAACCATAACATCTTTCTCTCAAAATTACCTTCTTATGGAATTCGTGGTATTGCCCTAGATTGGATAACTTTGTACCTTGAACATCGATCTCAAAGAGTAGAAATACCGTTCTGGCCGAAAGGACATTATTTACGTATCTTTCCAATTCTTTGCCAGTTGAACATGGGGTCCCACAAGGTTCGATTTTAGGGCCTATCCTCTTTCAGTTGTACGTGAACGATATGCCCTCATCTATTAAAAATGGAATAACAGTTCTGTTTGCCGATGACACGAATGTTCTTTGCAAAAAAGAACCAATAAATAGTACAATTTCGGAAGTTTCAAATTGGTTTTTTAATAACAAATTAATAGTTAACGAAGGAAAAACTGTCTCAATGCAATTTTGCGTTTCAAATCGGCAATCGTATTCTCCATTGAAAATGAACAATATGCAATTAGCTTATGTTAAGGTAACAAAATTTCTAGGTCTCTCAATTCAATCAAACCTGAAATGGAATGTACATATAACAGAATTAAATACTAAATTAAGCTCATTAGTTATGCATTCAGAATTCTTTCTAATTCTGTCAGCCTTCATGCAGCTCGTTGCGTGTATTTTGCAAATGTACATTCCCGCCTGAGATATGGCATAATATTCTGGGGAAGCTCATCCTTTAGTTATCAGACATTTAGATTAAAAAAAAATATTCGAATAATGAAATAATGCCATCCACATGATTCCTGCAAGCCTCTTTTCATTGAGCTTTAAATCTTACCATTGCCTTGCCTATTTATATATGAGTCTGTAGTATTTGTCAAAACTGACTTACTTAACGGCGGGAACTTATTTTCATGTAATACTGATATTTATAGTTACAACACACGACATAGAAACCATGTTCATCAAGTGTCAGTATCAAAAACTCACTACAAGAAATCCACATGCAATACATGTACGTTACTTTACAATGTATTGCCAGATGAAATTAAACAATTAAAATTGGTACACAAATTTAAGTTAAAAGTAAAATCTTCTCTGTTGCAAAACTGTTTCTATACAATTAGAGACTGTACTGATCGTCAAACAGAAAAATAATGTATACTTTAACAAAAACATGATATAGCACAATGAATTAGTTTACATTTGCATTGTATAATTAAAAAAAGACTTAAATACGTGTAACAAGTAATGTACTTCAGCTTCCGGGTCAATGACCTCCATCTCGATCGGGTTTTTGTCCAGTTTCCCTGATCCATTGAGCAAATGCTGAGATGGCCCCTTGCTTTGCTTCTAGACGTAAATGTATCTTCACTATTGCTTGTACTTTCCTTTTGCTTGTAGTGGTAGTAGAGGGTGAGCTTCTTTTTGTTGGCAATAGAGAAAAATCAAATCCCTTCGTTTACTGTTACAAATAAATTTTCTATAATTCGGCAACGAAAATATCTAGTTTTTGAAATGTTAATCTCTCGCTTTTTTAAATTTATTATTATTATTGTTATTATTATTATTATTACTATTTTTCATCTTTCAACTATTGTTAAATTGTTGGGTAAGGATTCTGAAACTCAAGAAAGCGTGCGCAGATGATTTTCTCCCCCCATACGTCACATACAGTTTTATAAGTAAATAAATAAATTACAATTGCCGCCCAGAACACTACTATAGTCTCGACTCTACCTTTCTGGCACAACCGAACAACACTATGACTCTCCCAAATCAATAAATAAAACTGCGTTCGAGAAAAAATATCGCACTTTTTGAATTTCATTTCATCTGAACAAAACACTTCACCCGGACTCCACAAGAACTTTGCTCGAAAACATAGACTCGGTAGTGAGCTGTCACGAAACATCATGAACTCGAATCCCGCACTGTCTCTTGTTAAAAACCCATAAATAAATATTTTTGAAAAATGTCCCTTAATTTTTCCTCCCTCCACCACCACTTTCAACCGTCTCACCTCTTCCTCTAAACATACTCGCGATTCTCCCATTTCCAATTCCAATTCCTCTTCATCTGATGTCCCAATGTCCTCACAATTTGTCACTTCTGGAACATGATCTCACCTTTGACAACGTACTCAGGGCAAAAATAGAGTAAATATATAGCATCTACAGTCAGATGCAACAGAAAAACATCCCCACGAATACTTGCAAAATTTTCGCATACTACACTATAATGTTCAGTCTCTTTCATATAAAACTTTATTGAGGCTGCTGTAGGGAGCGATTTAAATAAAATACGTATTATTTGCTTTGAAGAATTCTAGTTATCTCATAGCGAACTTAGCATTTTCCAACTTCTCAACTTTTATCTTGTTGACTATTATTGTAGAACAAGGGAATCAAATAAGTGTCTTACAAATGGGGGTTCTTGTATTCACGTAAGAAATGATGTCGATTCTATATTCTTGACCGAATTAAATGTATATTCAGATGAAAATATTTTTGAAAAATCTATATCGTATATCTTCCTAAAAACAAAATTACCTTGCTTTGCGTCTGCTGGCCTCCAAGAAAGTGAGATATATGTATTAATTGACATTTTGAGAACATGTGGTGTTAACTAAACAAAGTCACTAATCGTTCTCTTGAATCCATGGTTGTACGCGCAGATTTTAATATTGATTTTTCTCTCGAAACTAGCGCAAAGAAATTTTTTCTCTAATTATTTCCTTCATCTTAGTACAAATCTTGGGTTACAAACGACTAATGTAATTAATTTTTTACCATTTTTTCACTTTAACATGCTTTCCTTCTAAAAAAGAAAATTAAATACTTTACAGAAAAGTAATATTTGGATAACATGTGGGGTAAGAAAATCTTACACAACCAAACAAATTCTATGTTTCATTTCTAAACATCATAACGTATATCATGGTTTCGACATCTAATACAAAATCATTGCCTACGATATCATCTACAAAATCATTGTTAATAAATAGCGTAAGGCAGGCTAAAATCTTAAAATAGAACTGATGTTCAGGTAACAAAATGGTTGGGTCATTCAATCTAGTCAAACTTCGAGTGGAGTGTCCCATTTAATGAATTTAATGGCAACATTACGTTCATTATACTACGTGTTCAAAATTCCATTGTGTATATTTCTCGAAATTGATTTCCGTCGGAGGTAAGGGAATTACGGGGAAGCACGTCCTGTAGCTTCCAGACATTTAGACGACAGTAAATAATTGTATACTAGTAATAAGCAAAATAACTCAAATGATTCTTGAAAGAGTCTCTCTATTAAGGATCAGTTTCTATCCTTGCCTTTTTTCTTTATATATGACTATATGATTTTGATAAAATTTCAAGGGCGGGAACATATTTTCATCCATTGATAAGATCTATAACTATACCCCATTTCACCAGCAAGGAAGGCACTGCACTAAGCACCGTCATAACTTTATAACGGTGTTTTATAATAAAAAACAGTTAAATCTAGTTTTTGAATTTACAGTTTCATTTCCAGATTAACCAGTGCGGGAGAATGCGGTGAACATGTGAGGATGATTTGAGGGAACGTTTACGGTGGCATTCATACGACCACAATATTAAGGATAGATATTTTTTCCTTAATTAAATACGTTTTTGAAAGACACATTTTAAATAATGGATTGTAGAATTTTTCAAAAATATGAATAGTTTTCGGATAATTTTGCATGAAATATAGGATATTTTTAATCAATTATTTTCACCAAAATTGCTCTATATTTTTTATTTTTTTCTAGAGTAGAGAATTATACGCTTAAAATGGGGCAGATCCAATTTTCGGGAACTCTCTATTTTGGAAAATTGAAAAAATGAAAATTAAAGGTCGTAGTAAATTGTTTGTAAAAACGATTTTTTGGGGGGTTTTGCTCGAAGTTAATGCAGTTTATCAAAAATTGTTTTCTTAAAAATAACTCCAATTTTTTTCTTTAAATTTTGTCCTCTGATAGAGCGAAGTGAGCTTAAAAATGACGCACTTCTCAGTTTCGTTGATCTCTCTGATTTTCCGAAAATTAGGGCAGCTAGAAATAATGCGAAGTATTTGCTGTTGTAGCACCACTTGTTCATCTTATTTAACAATACCCTAGCTCATCTTAAATGAAAACCTTTCTTTCTTTCTTTTTTCTTTCTTTTTTCTTTCTTTCTTTCCTTATTTCTTTATTTATTTACTTATTTATTTATTCGAATTTTTTCTTAGATTTCACAATGCCACATCGTATAACATTTCTCACAATTTTTCTGCTCTCTCATGGATCCTTATCCAACAGTAGAATTTATTTGTCTGATTTTTCAACAATTATTTTCATCTTTGCATTATTTTTTCTCAAATCTGATGTTAAAGTCGATCGAAGCATTCAAAAATTTCTATATTCTAAAATGTGATATTTCCAACATTTAAATATTCAAATTAAAGTGCGAAATCGAACAGGACTGCATTAAATTGTACCACAACTACTATTGTCTAGAGTAATTATAGAGAACCATATTACAGGAGCTGGCCTTTCTTTACGATAACTCGTAGGTATATAATACACGGGTACTCATTTTTTCATCGCTTTCCTTTTATGCTCGTCTTTCTGTCTGCATTGTCAAAGCAAAAATGTATTTCCACATTCATCACCGCTATTTCATTGAACAGAGCTCGTCATAGACAATTCCACTATCACAGTTTCCTTTACATCCACAACTACATCCCTTTTCTACATTTTCCACTATTGCCGTTACTACCATTACCATTACAATCCATACAACCTCTCAAACTGCCTCCACCTCTGCATCATCACTGTGACTTGCTGTGTACCAACACCATCCCTACTTTCCTGTAGTAGCCTTAGCGCGAAAAGTTCCCAGCTTCGAAAACAGCCAACTTGTTGTTCGAGCACTTTATGTGATATTACATCGTTTTGAGAGAAAACAAAAGACGGTCGATCATCATTTAAAGTAACTTAATACTTCGTGGAGAGGCGCAGCGAGTCAGAAATGCTGGTCTTTCATTTCAATGTTTTCTACTTAAGACATGCTTATAATAACAGTTTTTCTTATTCCTGTTGTTGTATAACTAGCTAAAATGCTGAAAGCAGATATTAAAAAAATAGAATAATTACACGAACTATATTAACATATTACCAGGATACGTAAACTTGTAATTCCCATTATGCGAACAAATTATTTTTTCAAGACAGGATGACCTGATTACGAATGTAGTACTTCTCTAAAGATAGTTTCATGATGGATTTCAACACTTGCCGAAACAACATTGAACCAACTAATAAATTGAAATGTGTTAATTTCTTTATCGGTTTCGTTCATTATAAGAGGGAATAATTCGATTGATCACAAAATAAATAATTTATTTGTTTCAATTCAACATTTATGGGAGATTTATTGCATTAAGTAACGAACGCGTATGCATTTCAACTTTTCGGGAGTTAACGTAATTATTTCGAAGATAATTAGACAGCGCACAACATGTTTTGAACCTTGAAATTGTGTAATGGTTTGTAATTAGTGCCCACGAGGGAGACATTAGACAAGTGATGGATAATGAGGAAATTATTTGATAGAATTATCGTATTTTTTCGGAGAAGGGAGGAACATTGCTTATTGTGATATACTACATGAACTACATTATTTGTGTGAAAATAAAGTTATTTGGAATTTGCCGAAATTCATTTGGATGATTTTCTTCCCAATACGTCACATACAGTTTTTGACTAAATAAATAAATAAACTTGTATCTTGATACTGTATGTTTGTTTTAGATTCTATATTAAAACACCCAAACAAGATGATTAAATATATTCTTTACAAGTATTGATTAAAAAAAACTGTGCGCGGCCTTTGCAAATCCTTTTTGTGTGTACAGAATCTTTACATATTCAACACATATACTTAGCAAGAGATATTCCTTTCGTGCTTGAGTGAGTGACCCACTTTTCTTGTAAGTGAAGTAGAGCAGAGCCAGACTTCGCTCGGGTTTTGTTGTAAACAGCGCATCGCTGCTCATCCTTCTCGCTAAACTTTGGAGCGGGTTTCGTCTCGCGGAGTCAACGCGGCCGCCGTTTCCCCCATATCCCGCAGCATCATCCCGTATTATCGCGCGATCGTTGTATACTGTCCCGTTCGCCGCTGAGTTTGTTTTGGAATATAGGGGAAACTACGTGAAAATGGCAACTATTATCAGCAGGTATTATCCTGGCCAGTGTTATGATACGTCTGCATACGTTTTCATCAAGATATATTGTGCGCTGTAACGGGGCATGCTAAACATTTATACTGCCTCCCACCCGCATTCTCTCGCCCTTCTATCGTTACCGTACTCCCCCAGCCCACATTTACAGGCGCGCATTCTTACAGGCGATTGTAAGGTATGATACAGCTGGGAGTTTGCAAACACGCTCTCTTTTACCTTCATTCTCTTATGCTTCGCAGCACGCACGCCACTACGCCCACCTCTATTGCCCCCCTCTCCACACAAACCTTATTCAATCATTTCACCCTTTACCTCTACACTGTTTGCCTTTTCACAATTTTCGAAGTAATATATTCTAATATTTTTATATTCTCATTTTTCTCTTTCTCTCTTCCTTTTAGTTTCATTCTCTCTCTTGTTCGCATTCTTCTGCTTTCTTATAATTGCATGGAGTATAGACATTCCGACGTGTGCAGAATGATAATACTCAAATGGAATATGAAACTAACATACTCATTTCGAAGGGAGGTACATTACACAACACTCGAAATAAACTTTCAGTTCCATTTTAATTTCTCTAAATTTTTATTCTCATTCTCTATAAATAAAAAATATCGATCACTACAATCAACGAAGACAAAATAGCTAACTACTCAATGCATTAAACATAAATAATAAATACCAACTTTAACAATAGTCTTCAGAAGCAGAAGGCATTTTACTAATGAGCTTTCATACTTTTATTTAATTTGTTCAAGCCTTTTCATTTAATTTTAATTTTGGAAATGTAAACATGTAGAACTTCTGTAATATTTTCGTGTAAGATTTTAAAACTCAGAATTTTTCTTTCATTGAAACGAAAAGAAAAGTCGTAATATAATATTGTTAGAAACAAATCATTGGAATTGGATTATATTAAGTTCCGCCTGTATCCAGAAATTGACTTAACGATACAAGAAGATTTAGAAATCGATAATGAATTACAGACGCCTAGCTCCCATATCGTCACAAGCACGAAACAATCCCCTTACACCCGTGACCAACACTTTCGGTGATATGCGGTTCTGCATTGAATCTCGCGCCGGACCCTTCGATATCCGCTTCAGGCTCGCTTAACTTTTCTCTCCGTCCCACCAACACGCCGACAGACGTGGGCGTGAGGAGAACGCCCCGTCCAACCTCCCGCAAAAACCGCCTTCCCGACACAAATAATTGCGTTTGCGGTGCGGCGTCGAGCGTCAACGCTCCAGGTGCGTCGCACGCGCGCGCCGTTTGTGCCCCGCCCCCGCCTCTGCCCTCCCGCAAACAGTTGCCTGTCGGCACCCGCGGGTCCGGAAGTGCCTCCGGCACCGCTGCGGCGGCTCGGTCGCACTCAGCCAATCCCAGGCGACGCTCGCGCAAGCACGAGAGGAGGAGCGGACGGGTGTAAGGAGAGGGGAGTGGAGGGGAAGCGGGCGCTCAGACGCGAGGGAAGTGCGGGCTGCCGCGCTCGCTGCTGCCGCCGCCGCCGCCGCCTCCGCCGCCTCCGCCGCCGCGCCCGTCGCCGGCTCTGCGCGCAGATGCGCCAGATAAGCCAGGCACGAACTCTAATCGCATTACGACTCGGAATTCAAGCGTTTGTTCATTTTTCCGGCAGCCCGCCGCGCGCCCCCAGCCTCCCGCGCTTTCCCCCACCGCGCCCCGCCCGCTCCCTCCCCCCACTCCCCCCTCGCCTCCTCCTTCCCCCCCCTTCTACGACCCCCCGCGTTGTCACCACCGCCACCACAGCCATCACCGTCGCGCGCACAACCTCGACACGACGATGCCGTGGTTTATTTATCGTGTGGGTCCAGGCTGCCTACGCGGTCTTCCAGGCGCCGGAGCTGTCGCTTGGACAGGTTCTCTACATGCCGTGGTTCAGGTCAGAGCGACGGCCACAGGCGAAGTAAAATATTCCGAAGCGTTTCTATTGTTTCCGCCAATATGGGCACATCTGTACGCCGCCGAACTTCACTTAATTTACTGGGTACTTTCAAATGTAATTACAGTACTGTTTTTGAAAATTAAAACGCCTCACACAGCTGGAGTATAACCATAAAAGATTCTCAAAAGAGATCTGTGTGTGTATGCACAGTTCCCTTTACGTGACGGAATGGGCCTTCGTCACGGTTCACGTAGAAGCGCACGCGCTTCGTACGAACTGTCAACGCTGGAATGTAAATAATGCTTTTGCGTGGGTAAAAAATGTGTCAGTTTAACTTTTGGGTGGGGCCATTCTCAAAACTCTACTCCGACAAAGTTGACATATGAACCACTCACGAACTCGCGGTACGACAGAATTCTTGCTTTGCAGAAAGCTGGTCCACGTGAATGGAACGAGCAGTGCAAGTGTCTCGGAATAAATGTTACAAACTTCTAGTGTATGTTGGGGATCAAAGATGATCACTTTTTCCCAATGAACTTGGTGGTGGGACATTTCATTGAATGTTTGACACATGTGACATTTGTTCCTGATTGGTGGGCAACCCATCATGCTTTGATATTTGGCAGGGCACCTTCTGACTGCAAAAGAGATTTCGCATACCCATCAAACCTAAAAGAATGAACGGTTGTCTACTTATCAGGGGCAAATGACTGTTGTGTAATTTTGTTGTACGAAATTTCTCACTATGGGCAAAAAGTGATTATCTTCCCACCTACCCCCTACACCTACCCGCAATCGAGGTTTGTAACATTTCTTCTGAGGCACCCTCGAGAGAGATACGCTTGTACAGAGGATAATTCACAAGCCAAAGAGGAGACTTTGAATAAATGTATGACATCTTTCCTCCCTTCTAAACCAAATTGGAAAAAGACAGGAAATATTTGAATCGAATTTGAATGTAGAATTATTGAAAAATTTTTATGCGGACTACTTCATTTTAGCACCATTATTTATTGTGCGAATTCCTTTAACATTAATTGTTTTTAAATTACTTATTTATTACAATTCAATGACTTTCAAAATATTGCAATGGGTCCCTAATTTAACCCCCTCTAAAAAAGTCTAAAAGAGAAAGTAGCCAAGGTGTAACTGCACTGCGCACACAGAGAACCGCGCTACATTTTGTAGAGTACTTTGCAGTAGCGTGATCGAAAGGAACGTAGGACAAATATTCTTTTCAGTTTGCCTGGATCCCACAATGGCATTCATTGGATTTAACATATCAGTGAAGCACTGTTGCGAATAATATGATTTGATTCCGTAGTATACCAAAATAATTTACCTCCTGCAGTCCGCTGTTTCTACTACAATTGTCCTTCAACTACAAACACCTCCGACTGCAGTGCGGCCCAGAATGCCACTCGTGTGCCCAATGGCAACAGGTTGTTCTGACGAGTCCCACTTCAGCTCTTCAGCGTTTGGCGTATGTATCGAATGGTTTAATTAATGATAAACTACTCCCAATAGAGTACATTCCACATCATTATAGCGGCTGTACATCAGTGTCATGTTGTGGAGTGGAATAAGAGACAATTTTTAATTCGATCGTAGCACTGACAGCTTCCTAATTTTCCATCGGCAGAAGAATGACATCCCGAAAAAGTAAATACATTCCTTACAATCTTTAAACCTCACACCTAGGTGGGATTACAAATTTTTCGAATGTGTGCTATACAAGTTAAAGTGTCATCCACGTTATGACCATGGCACTGTGTAAAGAGAATATTTTTTTCTTCAAAAGTTTCAAACATTTGGTACATTGAGCGGGAATTGAACCCGGGTGTTCTGATGTTTGTTGTATCTTCGCTTGCTTTTATCACTTTGCTACGCTTCGAACACTTTCTTGAGATTGCGTATTACTTGAGGGTCAATGCACAATGTCATCGCACTGTTACCTGCCTGAGAATCCAAAAAATGTTCGGAGATTTAGTCGTCTTGAAAATTTAGTGGTAAAAACAAGACATGAACTAGGAGACGCGGTTTCGATTCCCGAACAGGGTGAATAATGCGTTGAAGAATATGAAGTATTCTCCGAAATGCTTTCAGCATAAAAATTATCTTCAATTTGAATATGGCATTTAAAAAAATCAATATTAAAATATGATACATTTCAAAGCATTTTATATGATGAGACTGGAATGTCGGTTGTTACCACTTTGTCTCTATGTCTAATTTTTCTCATTAAATTTATGCTCACTCAGATGAGCATAATTATAACTTATTGTCTATACAAAAAATTAATTTAATATTATTTAAATATCAATATTTTCATATTCTTATTTACATAAATTATGGTACGCTCTTAATGTTATTAGACCACGTATAGAGTGAATTTGTAACTACTCTTAAGTTTAGTTACTGTAGTTGGTGGTGGGCGCTTACAATTCCTGCTTTCCTCTTCTCCATTCTCGCTCACACATTTGGAACACGTTATTGTATACGCGTTCGAATCGGGTGTTCTTGGTTGGCGTAGGGTATTCAACGGTCCCACCCACCGCGCCGCCTGGGATAGCCATATCCATATATCAATCAATATAGTGTGTACAAGTAAAGTACATAAGCACGCCCCCAAGAGCCCAATTCGTCTTGAGGGAGGATTTCACGCTCTGCAAGTGCGAAGTTGTGTGTAGGCGACACTACTAGTAAATTTTCGCCACTTTTCTGCCATTTTGTGAACGCTAAACGATGAATGTACAGCTAGTAAAACTACTGAAACAATACATCGTAACCAAAAGTTATTCTGGCAATTTTCCATAAATTTTAACCCCCACTTAGCCTTGCATTGTTTCCGTAGCCATTAGGCTGTGAGATGTTTCTGTCTTGATTTATGAGATGAGCCACAAAACAAACGTTCTTTTTGAAGAAAAACTATGTTGTTTTGAAGCACTTAATATAAATATTGAACTGCAATTTTATTGCATCGCATTAGAAATTATTATCTTTACAATAGTTAATACAAACATTATTTTTTTTCATTTGTTTGCAATACTAAACACCACAGTACGTCCTGCAAGTGTAGTGCATGCTTCTTTGCAGGAAGTGGCGGTGTGATACGACTTACACGTCGGTTTGCGGGGGTTTCCTCCCTCCAGTAACATACGCCAGCGAAGCATCCTCTCCCTAGCCAGAGCAAGCTTTAGGCTTTCGACTGGTCTCCTGACACGTGTGGTAGTATACAGCATGTAAGTGAGTGTGTGTAATGGGAGAGGGGGCAAGGAAGAAGAAGGAAAGATCGCGCGCGGTTTGTGGCCCGTTAGTGTTGGTGCAGCTCTGGCATTCGCCTTGTATTGATCGGTGAAACTAAGGAAGTCTACGGTACAGAGCACCCAGCCACTAGAATTCTCCTTCAGACAGCGACTAAAATCGACCGAGCTATGCACCTAGTGTCGAAAATGCGACACCGTCGGACTCGAAACCTAGGATCTCCGGTCAGAGTCGCTGTAATGTCAACATGTTTCCCTGCGCTACTTATAACTCAGCGGATACGCGTACCATACGCGCCGGTACGCGGTGTGGATGCTCGCGTGCTTCGTTTCCGACGGTGCGGCGCGGAGTGGCGCGACGCGGTCCCTCTGAGGCCGGCTAAAATGAGGGTGGCTTCAGTCGAATGAGCCGCCACAGAAGCTGCGATGCAGTCTCATCTGCAGGCGCCGCCTTTGCTCTGCCTCTGCTTCCTTTCCGCTCGTCGCCGCCTCCCGTTACAAGGCGCGCACACTGTTGTGAGACTCATTCTTCACGGTCAAAATGATCGAAAGATTCTCCTTTCTTCTCGAGAAAAACTGAATCCCTCATCATCGACACCTACCGGAGCTTTCTTTTTCATTAGGGCTAGGCCTTATGGAAATGGGTGATTCGTCCATCTGCTGTCTCTGAGGATGAGAGTAGGAACAGGATGAGGAAGGAAAGATCGCGCGATGTCTTCGGGACATTATTTAAAGTGTTGCTATGTTATCCGCTTGTGAGTGATCGGGGAAAATTAACGAAAAGACTGATCAGAGCGGCTCTTTTAAATTCTTATCCATGCTGTGGCATGTCCGATTCAGCTACATAGGTGGTGTCGAAAATTCGCCATATTAGGAACCAAGAAGTATTTTGAGGTACAGATGCAGTTGCGGTTTGGTAAGAAGGGAACCATTATTCCTAACCAATATTGTTTGAGATGTGACAAAATGACCGCAAATCCAGCATTAAATTTTGTACCTGCTAGGCCATTGCCTTCATACCAGCAATTTTTATTCTTCTTTCATTCGACTAAAACCAAGAGACACATTGAAAAATTATCTTTTAATTAATTATGTAATTAACCATGATTGTTTAAAATAATTACTGTGTGAACCATAATTTCTTTAAAATTTCATTTTTCGTTCAAATAACATTTCTTTAGACGATAATTTTATTAAACCAACATTTCAATAAAAAGTCACATTTACATCGAAGGTATTTCGAGAATTAATCCCGCACGTTCATTAATGAAACGTTGAAATATTGAAGTGCGACTGTCGGAAAGGCTAATCAAATGCTGAGTAGAAGGCTATAGAATGACAAGATAATTGAATTAATAGAACACTAAATAAACCAACCCTTTAATCTTGAAACATTCGATTACAACTTCTGTCCAACTAGAAGTGATTTTCGAGCTCAGAGTACGTCGCTCATTGCTGGCAACAGCTGCGGCTGGAACAGCAAGCTCCCTACCTGGGCTTCACCTCCGTCGCTTCAGCTCGAGGCGCCGCGCGTAGGCGCTGCGCCCTTCCCTCGGCATCCTCGCTGCTCCTCGCTGCCTCCTGCGCACCTCCTCCGCAGAGGTGCGGCCTCTGTCCCTCGCCCCGCCCCCGTCCCCGCCACCGCTCACGGCTTCCCGGCCTCCCGCCCCGCCCCCTCCGCGCCACGTCTCTCGCACACGCCGTTGTTGCGGCGGCGTGTTCGTACCTCGTACAGGAGAGGAGAGGAGGAAGACTTACAACGCGGTCGGTTATCGACCGCGATAACTTGTCGATAACTTGTGAATTTGGGGTCAATGGAGTGAATACAGGCGTGCTTGTACCTAAAATGACATACGCTCTCTCGGCGACGGGGGGTGGCGCGCCCGCAACCGGGCGCGGCGCGCCGAACCGCGCGCTCGCTGCCAAAGGACACATAAATTGATGCGCGAGGATTCGAGGCGAGGCGAGGCGAAGCGGAGGGAAAGGGGGGGGGGGGGGGGGGGCCCGCCAGAGGACCCTAGGCGGTCCGACGTTGCTGGAATCTGGAGTGGTCGGGAGGGGGGGGGCGTGCGACGCTGTGCTAGCGAGGCGGGGGGCATCGATAATGGCGCAGGTGGCAGGAATGTTGGTGGGGGTGGAGGCGAAACGGGAGGCAGAGGTGGCGACCATCCGGACGAGAACAACATCGACGCGACGACGACGCCGAGATGGGTGCGGCGGGGTGGGCGAAGTTGCGACGGAAGAGTTTGCAGCGGTGGCATTAGCGACGCTGACGGTGGAGGTGGCGGTGCTGATGATGGAGGCGGTGGAGGCGGCGGCTTGGAGAGCGCCAAGGGTCGCCGCGCCAGCTGGGGCCGAGCAACGCGAAAAAGCGGACGCGCAAGCTGTAGGGTCCGAGAAGTGGGCGCTTCCGCCGCCCCGGGCGACCCTCTCGGGGCGGGGCGCGGGGGCGAGCTTTGCGAGGGCGGCGAGGGCGACGTGCGAGGGTGCAGGACCGCCTCGACGGCGAGGGCGCGCGACGGAAGCGACGACTACGACCAGCGACAAACAGGAAGGAAGGCGGCAGCGGCGCTGTCACTGCCACGGGTTTCAGTGGCTGTATTTTTAGGAAGCGGGTGTGGAAAGTTGCGAACGGGTGGAGTGAGGGCGGAGGAAACACGTTCTAAGGAAACACGGCGAAGAGGACGAGCTGCCAATGGGGTGAGATGTGAGGCGTGACAGAAAAAGAGATTGACATTTGGGTGTGACGTCTCGAATTTAGGGTTGCGTCATGGGGAGTGTGTATGATACAGGAAGTAGGAGAAATAATTGCGGTGTTGGCGTGAATTGTCTGTTGTTAGTGGAAAATAAAAGTATCACATCCTAGGTAAGCAGCTAAGCAACGAATAAGATATTGGAACAATCATTATTATTGTAAATGTTAGCTGCCAACTATTATAAAAATCCATAAACTAATGAGGATTGGATAATATTAATACACCCAATATGATTTCAGTGATGAGCGATGATATGATCAATGGATTTTGTAGTAAGAGTTCGCAGAAGTCTTTGCTAGGGTGTTTCATAGAATAATCAGACGCATGTTGCGAACAGAACTATGTGTGAGTGATTTCATGTCGGTTTCTAATTACCGCAACATACGACAGGAATTATCGCATCGCACCCTCTCTCGCTGTCTCCACGTCCTCACTGCTTCGCAGTCAGAGCACTGCTCTTTGAGGTAACGGCGTATGTGTTTTGGCGACAGTGATGGCCACAACTCTCTGAAACCTGACAGAGAAGACGAGCAACGGAGCACTCAATCGGATATCCTTCCTCAAGGCTGCCGTGACAATATGTCGCAAACTACGTGAGCAGTGGATGGGGGATCACAACCGAAATCGTATGATGCGTTAGGAAGATGAGTAGACGGAGATTACCAAACGCTATTACGAGAGCACGGAGCAGCCGACGAGGCACGACTTCGACACACGCTACAACAAGAGCGGCGAAGTGACAGCGACCGCGGATGAGTGATAACGAGGGCCTCTTGCGAAGAGCAGCTCCGGCTGGCAGCTGTCTCATTTGAGCGAGAGCATCGCCCGGCGAACCAGGAAGGCGGGGAGGGGTGCAGCGGGGCAGCGGGACAGCGCGTGGAGCGGTCGGCAGTTCTGACGCCGCCGCCGCCACGGCCATCCCCCCCCCCCCCCCCACCACCCCCCACCCCCACCCCCCTCCACCGCCCCACTGTCACCTCCACCGCCCCCACCACCTCAATCGCCACCACCAGCGCCACTGCCAGCACCAGCGCCAATGCCGCCACCGCCACCACCACCAACACCACCCCGCCGCCGCCGCCGCCGCCCCCCCCCCCACCTCCACCGCTACTATCACAGCGACCTCCATCGTCACCCCTTCCCTTGCACCGCCGCCGCCGGCCCGGAGCCCCTGGAGCGAAAGAGGGGCAGCGAGCGGCGAGCGCTGCTCTTCGCGCGGCAGGTCGCCCTGCGGTCCGCTCCAGACGAAGCCAACGCCCCCTCGCCCACCAGCGCGCCGAGCAGCGCGGAGCGCGCTCGAGTGCGTTCTTCGCCGCCACCGCCGCCGCCATCCCGCCGCCACCCCGCCCCAGCCGCCGCCGTCGTCGCCGCCACCGCAAGTGTTTTGCTTTCCGCCGGCTGCGTTCTCTCGCGCTGCCTTGGGGAATTCATTTACATGTTATTTATCGGAGAATGTGGGTGCGCTGCCGCGCGCGGGAGAAACGGGTGGGCGGGTAAGTGCGGGTGGGCGAAGGTGGTGAAGGCAGGCGCGGGCAGGCGGGCGCGGGCGGGCACGGGCGGGTATGGGCACGGGCAGGCGGAGACGGGCACGGGGCCGCGGGTGGGCGCGGGGAGCGGTGGGCGCAGACGGGAGTGGGAGGGCGAAGGCGACAGCTGCTACACTCCACCATCCCTGTCGCCGTCCGCTCCGGCCGCCCTATCGCCGTCGCCGCCGCCGCCGCCAGGGCGAACGGTGAGCGCGATTGCCCCTCGGAGCTACCGAACCGTCAGCGTGTGCCGGCAACCCGCTCCGAGATTAAAAATAGCTCGCAAGCTTCAGCGAATAAAGGAAACGGGATTTCAAATATTAAGGATGTAAATTGTTGTGGTGTATAAATTTAAATATTATTGCCAGAGGGTTGTGGCAGTTAATGGAAAACAGCGGGCCAGTGTTTACATTTTTCAGTACAGTGTTATTTGATTTACAGCGCAAAATAGCGTTATCGTGTCTGACCTATTCGCAGATCTCCAGATCTTCATTTGGAAAATTTCAATAGAATACTGTTTGTTTTTACAGTTTTGAAATGAAGTAAATATTCAACAAATGTGTCCTGTTGAAATAGTGTCATAAATACATATTGATCAACCTCTGCGGCATTTTGCGACATTTTGATTAATGCGACATTTTCCTGTGTTTTTTTTTTGGAATTTATAATAACAGTAATAGTGATATAACAATAATAGTGATAATAATAATTATTATTAACATAATGAAGGATATCTATATTACTGGACGTGTATTACGAATATGTTACAGTTAATTATACATTAAAATTTGCGTGAAGATTTACACCATTTCCTACAGGAACTTTGTAGTATTTTTCGTACTCTGCTGCGTTCGTGACTGAATACACTGCTTCAAGGTCTGCACGTGAAAATTGCTATTTTCAGTTTAATGACATGTTATTATGTTCCACATTATTGTACTGTACCAAATGTAGTGTATCTATAACTTTCTGTTAAAGAATTTTTTTCTTTTATTCCTTGAATACATTTTTGTGTAGGTTTATTAAGATCCCACATGGGCATGTCTAAAACCTTGATCTTAAGGTCACCGGCGAAGCAATCACTGGCAAATAGTTTGCCATAAGAACCACGCGCAATACTTCAGGTTATTTCTGGAGACACTAGCTTCCTAGAGGGAGTGCCATAATCGTCCATCCAACACGACGCGCTTGTCTAAAAATTTGCGCCAAGAGTTTCGGGAAAAGAATGCCTCTGCCTTGGTTTGGTGTACCTATTATAGGGTTTATCGGATTACAGGATTTTCGTACACTGTACCGGTCTACACTATTTCCTACACTATCTCGGATGGTAATAACGGCAGGTTTTATGATTTTAGTCGACAATTTTGTACGCAATCATTTAGTTTGTTCTCGGAAACACAAGCAAACACAGCCAGGATCGCACCAGAAGCGATGCCGTTGCGATTTCTGTACGCCTCGGCGGTCCGTCCACAAAGTGGAAAAGGGGCTGAGGAAGAGGTGAGAGATGAGGCCCGGGCAATGCCTAGGGCCACGACGACGGCCTGAATCCAGCGCGTTGGGAAGGGCTGGTTTAACACGAATTTCATTTCTCCGTACATAGTTGAGCTGTCTTTTCACTCATAATGTGAAACGGACTTATGAAGTCGATGTTTCTTGAATCTCTTTCAAGCATAATTCTTTGATAATCACATGGAATTTTCAAACTTAAACCTATTCCTCTTGAGTTTAATTTTATATGATCATGATTGATAATAACTATATTTTATTGATTTGCATATCACACTCCAGATGCAGTATTTAGTTTTCCAGATTTTTTCAATGTGATTTTTAAGAGTTATTCTTTGGGTGTTTATGCGTTGTGTCAAATGAAGTATTATTTTAGGTATAGTTATTGACTTTACTATTGCATTTTCCTTACTGATACTTTTGCAGAAACAATTTTTGGATCAAATCACTCTTACGACGGTAATGAATACATTTCTGATGAGGTTTTTCGACTTCTTGATCGTAATTTTTTCTACAAAAACATGGTTATTTCTCCAACTCCAAGTCTCTAGAAATAGCTCGCTTTCCTTTGTTTGTATACTGACACATTCGAATCTACTACCAAACGTTATTAACATGCATATCGTCTATTTTTATGGTGTGCCTTAAATATATCAAGTAATTATTGTAGCTAGATGTCGAAAAGGGAGTTGATAAAATTCCTTCCGTGTTCTCGGATCGTGCTCCGCCCTCCCAATCGAGCGCCGAAAGGTCGCGGTCGTCCCTGAGCAGTAAATTCAAAATCCTGAAAATGACGGCGATGACGAATCGCCCTGGGGTGGAATCACCAGAATTCAATTTGCAGCGCCGAAGACGCCGAGGCGCCAACGGCGGCGGGGGAGGCGGCGAGGGAAGCGTCGGGGGAGGCGGCGGCGGCGGCATGCGCGATTACCATTAGAAGCCGCTCATAGTTCCCGCGCGGAGGCCTCATAAAGCGCATCGATTGCGCCGCTGATTAAAGGGCACGTGTCCGAGACCCTTGAGCGCAGCGCAGCGCGGCGCAGCGCAGCCGCTCGCCACGGCGCACGCCACACCGGCCAGGAGGCAAGCAGCCTGGCGGACGCAAATAGACACTGCTCTGCCGTATTGCTCTACTCAGTGAAAGGAAATTCATACGTGAAAGAGAAACCTTCGTTTTTTCAATCGCTGTCGTGGTAACTTGCCCATTCTTTAGTTATTTATTCTTACAAGTATATAATTCATTTTAAGAGATGAGTATGACCTAAAAATTTGAAAGTTGGTAGACCTGAATATTCACTGCACTTCAGAAAATGATAATTAAAGATGGAGCAATTTATAGTAGGAATATTCTTATAGACAGAGTAAATAAGGCTTGGAAAACCCGTTACTTGGAAGAATTAACAAGAAACTACATTTCAAGTAGTATGCTTAGAAGAATTGTTGCACGTATTGTTCCTGAGGGTGCTTTGATAAAATATTATTATTTTAAAATAAATTGATGTTTAAGGAACAGATTTTGCCCCGAAAACTTGTTAAAAGTGATGTATAATATTTACATAATAAATAAAATGTAAAACCATTCATAAGGAATATTTTTCTTCTGCAGAAAATTTAAAAAATAATACTTTTTTTAGTAAGTATAATGATTTAGCAAACCATTGTAATCTGGGAAGAGCTTGCTGTGAGATAGTTTTATGCCTCAGGTCGGCAAAAAAATATCACTCTCAATTTCTCCGCCCCTGTTCTCTGTTCTACGACCCTCAGCCTTCCAGTGTAGTTAAATTGATCGTACAGACATATTTTGCAATATTACGCAATTTCATTGGTAAGTGTCATAGGATGATCAGCTGCCGACTGTTTATAAATTATGAAAGGGGCTTGTGGCAGAAGTGGCTAACGCATACGCCTTTTATCGCTGAAGCCGGACTTTGATTCCCGGTGAATCCATATGTAATATCAGATAGACAAAAAGATCTCTTGACAGGTTGTCTCTTCGTTCTCCCACTTCCCTTGTTTCTCATTCCACCATTTTCCCTCGTTCACCTGATCATCATCATTGCTAACATCAACATGTTACATCAACTCTCAAGAATCTTAATTGTATCAGCATATGAAGAGTCCCTAAGTACCAATAAATTATTAGAAAAGTATTGTAAGGTTTGTAGCAACGGTTAAAAGCACTCCGCGCGCCACGTTGTGAATCCTAGGAGGATTGTATTGTCTTAATTCTTAAATATTCACGTTGGTGTAAAAACGAGATTCACAATTCTCGATTCTGTCTTAAAGCACGGGTACTGGCTGCTGCTATTTGAGATACCCGCTCGACTATCTACATCTTTCCTTTGATGAGTCTCATTTTGGATAAGGTATTATCCGTAGTTTTGCAGAACCGAATAATTGATCATAAATTGTGGAAATATTATGGTTAGTTTTATGGGTAAAGACGAGGAGGGTAGAGTTAAAAAACAACAATAGGCATGCCTTTATGTTGACAGTCAATTACAATAGCGCAGACGTTATTGCAGAACCGAATAATTGATCATAAATTGTGGAAATATTATGGTTAGTTTTATGGGTAAAGACGAGGAGGGTAGAGTTAAAAAACAACAATAGGCATGCCTTTATGTTGACAGTCAATTACAATAGCGCAGACGTTAGGTTTTACTGTTTCTTATGGAGAATTTTAAATGCCAATATCACCTTTTTGTAGCTCTACGCTCTGACTCTTTATCATGTTACCGGCAACTGATGATCCGTTACAGCTCCCTCGGGATTCTATAAAGTTACTAGATGGCGTAATTGTTACGCAGTAAACAAATTAAGCTTTTGGAGGCACTAATCGCTAAGAGGTTCTGAACTGAACTGAACTAAGTATTCGCGCTGGCGTGCTCTATACATCTCTCAGGAGCACCCAATACTCGTATTTGCATGAACAGCATGAGTATTGATTGCTACTGAGTGACATACTCTCATGATTATTTACATATCTTCTTTTATGAATTTCACTTTGTAAGTGGTAATACAGTTGGTTGAAGTGTAATAATGGGTCAAAAACAATTTGATTGTTAATATTTATTTATGAGTTATTCACATTTTTTAAGGCCACGTTCGTTGTATTTTTGCGGAATATATTTACTAATATTGATCTTTCAATATAATATAAAATCTTAAGCATCACAAACGTCACGAACACAACCGAGGCGACACCACCGCAGAATATGGAGGTGATGATAAATGAAGGTGTTGATAAATGATATCGTGTTGATTATTGTGTTAAGGAAGGGATTGTTTGATTGCGAGGGGTATGTATTACTATTACGCTGTAAGAAGTTTGAATTTCGGACATTGTTCTGAATTCGAGGTGAGGCATTGTTACTGTGAGTAATATTGTGGAGGGATTGAGTAGTTGGCAGGTATGGAAATTCCTCAATTTCTATTCACGAACGACATGTACTTGACAGAATCCACGCAGGTTTGTAGAGGTGGCATTCGTACATGACGCTTCAATAACTTAGACATCTCTGGTAAAGGTATGTCCGGGCAGTATGAACTCTGCACTATTCTATGAAAATGAGTGTATTACCATCATGATTGTAGATATCATGGGTTGCAGAGAGCAAGTGCCTTGATCCTCAAACAGAAATCACACTGACAGCTATTGAGTGACTCGTAATTACAGGCTATTCATTCGACGGCATCTTGTAGGAACAATCTAGAAAAGTTTGATTTATAGCCTGAAGTAAATCATTATAATCCTATTTGTAAATGACCTACTGTTCTTATAACATCCTTGGTATCTACTAAATTCATCTGTTCGTTATCTCTGAGATAACGCAATAATAATCTTATGCACCCAAGACTAAATTGGCAGAGTCACATCTCATCCAAACTAAATGAAGCCAATAGACGATTAGCCATTTTAAGTCCGATTCTTAGTCGAAACTCCTCTTTAAAAATGCACTCCTCTTAAACTATAGAAATCTATTCTTCGCCTGATAATTACTTACGCACGCCCTCTATGAATTTCGCCCGATAATATCTTACGCATACCCTCTATGAATTTCAATTGCCCCAACCACATTAAATAAATTATAAATCTTTTCAAACAAAATCTTAAGAATAACAGTCAATACCCCTTGGTTTGTCAGGTATAAGACATTCCACAACGACCTTGCAATAGAACCGATAACGTATTTTATTAAGAATCTGGCACATAATATCTACAATAATTTAATCACGTACAAGGAGCAGTCCCTTCCGAAATAGGAACTGATCAACCCCCACTTTCCCGCCTAAGAAACAGACTCCCATTTCATATCTTTCTTCAGTACCTCTCTGGCATTAGATAAGGATGTAATGTTTCTTACAATTACCTGTCTCATCTATCTTTTTCTAAGTCCTTGTCATCTCCCTCTAACGATTCTTTCCGAATTATCCTCTTAATAACCTTGGTTGAAGGTTTCCGCTACCGAAATTACTATCAGGGAGGTGCAACTAGTTACTCCCTTCACACTTGCAGGTACAAAATTATTTGGCCAAATAACTGAAGAACCTCGCAGCCGAACCATGTACTCTGCTGTCTTTGTAAAACAAAATTCAACATAAAAATGACCTAGCATTACAATCAGTAGATCAAATAGAAATTTTCTACAGGGACAATAGTTTTAATGTCCAATTGTGTTGATCTTTTCTTATAAAGAATTTTGCATTTAAGCTGATTATACCCATAATTGTCATATATTGATTATAGTTTTATAAAACATGTTATAACATGTGCAAGTGAGTTGTAGAATTATTTATTAATATATATACAATACAATTCTTTTCCTTGCTATTAAAAATATAATGTCCCAATCTTACAAAGATAAAGAAAAATCAGAAAAAAATTTACTTGCACATAAATTGTATATCGATTTTGTTTAATGTTATTTGACAACGTGTTGGAAAGTTACGTATATGTATTATATGCTGATATCTTGTAGTGCGCTTTTCATACAGCTGATGAATATTTTTCTTATGACGTGTGCTGTAATTATAAATATCTATATTGCATACAAATACGTCCCATCTCTCAATTAAGTCACTTTTGACAAAAAGTACAGTTTCGTAAATAAAGAAGACGTGTGCTGTAATTATAAATATCTATATTGCATACAAATACGTCCCATCTCTCAATTAAGTCACTTTTGACAAAAAGTACAGTTTCGTAAATAAAGAAGACGTGTGCTGTAATTATAAATATCTATATTGCATACAAATACGTCCCATCTCTCAATTAAGTCACTTTTGACAAAAAAGTCAAGATACTGGCAAAATTCGAAGCTCAGTGATAGAGGCGCTTGCTGGAATCTAGAGGATTGTCATTTGATTATTTGTACATCTGCTTTGGGATGTCTGCTTGGGCATGATTAGTGGTTATGACGGAGAGTATTCTTCGTTTGTTTCTCATTCAACATCATTGCTGATGTGTCATGAAAGATTATTAGCTTACATATTTGGCACATCTTAAATCAATCACGTAATAAACCAAATCTGACATTAGTATACCTGGGTATTATTCTCTGCATTGACTCTTATTCCACATACTTGAATAGTTTTCCTCCGAGAATTCATCTCCGATTACCTCTCATTAAATGAACACTATCTTATATTTTCCAGAACGCCGTAAATTCACACGAATATTAAATATTTTCACCGCCAGCTGACCAAACAATATTTCAGCCACTTCAATATTGAAGAAACATGTAGATTATGAAATGAATATAAAATCCTAAAATATGCACAATAATTTCAATGATTAAATTTACATTATTTATACCCTTTAATTTAGTATCTCGAAGTTTCGGTCTGAAAAATATAATGAATTGTACATTTAACTAGTAGCCTTTTAGTTTGTTTAAAAGGTGCTGAATCAATCTTGCCCCTTCCAATGTCATAATGAACCTTACACTGCCTAACATTTGTAAATGATTAGCAAGTATAACATGTTTGTATAATGAAGTGTTTCAAAAAGTAGAAATTACTGATAGAATCCCTAAGCCTTCTCATTTGACTAACGCAGTCTTTCCTCTGATCTAGTTTCTGTTTGATAAGTGCCTGGCTTATAATTGTTCTTCCAACATTAACCAGAACTTGGATATTAATATACGAAGTGCGACTATCTAGATACCATTTCATCAAAATGAATCTTCAATTTGGGTTAGCAGAACACGAGACGGATAAAACACAACGTGAGTAAATGTTCTCTACGGCAAATTTTCACGCATGACGAGGTCCATTGCGCGTATCTCATTCTTGACGCGAGGGCCCCGGCGCCCTCGGGCCCTCGTCAGCCATTTGTATCAGCGAGCGCTTCAGTGAGCCGTGCAGTCCCGCGCAGCCCCGCGCATCTCCGCACATCCCTGCACATCCCCACGCATTCCCACGACCCCGCGCACGCCACGCACCCACGCACGCCGCACAGCCCGCAGCCCCGCAGCTCTGCGAGCCCCACGCAGCCCCACGCGCCCCCGCAGCCGCCATCCCCGCACACCCCGCACATCCCAGCACATCTCTGCACATCCTCGCACATCCCCGCACATCCCCGCGCATCCCCACGCATCTCCACGCAGCCCTGCACAGCCACGCATAGCCCCACGCAGCTCTGCGCAGCCCGACGCAGCGCCACGCAGCCCCGCGCAGCAACGCACATCCCCGCACAGCCCCGTGCCGCCTTTCTGCGCGCAATCTCCAGGGCTGCGCTGGCCCCCGCGCGCGCCCTGCCTCGGAGAAAGTAGAGCTGGGCGGCTCCGCCTCTGGAGTCTATTGGATAATTTCTTTCTGTGTCAACGCGACCCCGGCCACAATGTTGCCAGCGGCCCTTCACGGTGGCGTTGGTGGCGGCAGCGGTCGGCACGCGGGGCGTGGGCGAGGCGGCGCAGGACGGCGCGAGTACGGCAGCGGAGGTGGCGGCGATGGGATGTGGGGTGCGGTGCGAGATGACGGTGGCGGTGGTGTGTTCTGGGGCCGGGGTGAGGCTGCGAGAGCGCTCGTCCCTCGAGTACGACCGCCTCATTACCGGGAGCGGAGGCTCCGCCGCCCCCTCCTCCTCCCACTCGCAGCCGCCGCCGCCGCCGTTGCCGCGTGCACGCGCTAACTTATTAGTCGCTCCCGCGTCTAGAGGTCGCTGTTTTGAAAAGGCGGGGCGCTGCCCGCCTGCTAGAGACGGGGGAGGACAGAGGCGCGATGGAAGAGCGCGCGCGGAAGAGATGAGGAGGCGGCGGCGGGGGGTGACAGCAAGAAGGGGCGGGGTGAAAGTGGAAGGGGGACCGAGAGGGTGGGGCAGGAGGGCAGGCCGGATAGGGGCGGGCACAGGGAACGGGGCTTGGAACCCTCTGGCTTGAAGCCCGCTCCGGCCGAACAAAGGATCTTGTTCCCCGTTCGTCCTCTCTTGCTCGCGTTCCCTCTCTCTCTCTCTCCCTTTCTCTCTCGCTCTCTCCTTCGTTATTCCCTTCCCCGTTCCTTCCTCCCCATTTCTTCCCCTCCCCTTTTCCCGTCCGAGCCCTCGACAGCCTCTCCTGACGGAAACCGCCCCCGTCCCAATTTACAATTACAGCTACGCACGTTTTTAATCCGGCGCATAATATAGCTGGTAAACGTGCTCGCACATAACATCAGAGGATTTGTCCTTGCTGGGGAGGCCGGCGGTTCACCGCAAGGGACGCTGGAGGTTCTCTAAGGGCCCGCGGCGGGAGTTTGTCCGCCGATCGGGAGTTAATTAACAGCCCGCCTTAATTAAATATTTATGTACGCCAGACGGAATCTTTCTCGGTGGAGGGGATGAGAAGAACGACGGATTAACTGTCGGTTGTTCGACTAAGTTGTGACAAAGGATTTGGGCATTAGCCGACAATTTGTTGTAATTCCCTACCGTTATTTAACATTTGATCAAGATTTAGAGGTTTTCATTCATTGCTCTGGGCATGACACTTTCTGTAAATGGAGTGCTACTTTGATGAACGGTGTTTTTAATGACACTTTAAAAGGAGATGCTGTATTAAATAATGTAATATCAATATTAAGAGATTTTGAAGTAAATGTTTTGCCTTAAAATAATATTTAAAAGGATTTTATGGTTCATAATAGTAATAGTATTTTCACTCCAAGTATGTTTTCTAAGCACACAGATCTTTCTTAAAAGTACTACATTTATAAGTAAAAATACATTTCCTCCTCGTGTATAGAGGTCAATTATCTTTTTATGACGTGTTTAATAGGTAGAATATGTTATTCAAGTTGATTGACTATTACTTTGTTTTATTAAATGTATACTTTATACGTTTTACGATATTTGTTTCACTTTAAAAAGTTTCTTGTTGTATCAATACTTTTATCGCAATGTGATGAGTGTTTAAGTGTCGAAAATGAGCAAATTAATAAAGAAAGAAAAAGAAAGAGAGATAATGTGAAATGTTGGACTCCAACATTGGAATCCAATGTCGTGGCAATGTCCTGTAATATTAATATCCATTGATTCCAAGAATATGATTAATTAGAACCGTCATATAAACATGCCTTACAGCTATTTCCAATCATCCGATTAAATTTGTGTCTACTTTACGTGAATCTCGTCTCTTGCTTCTGAGTTGTGTTGATTATCATTGCTCTATTAAAGCAACTAATATAAGTAACATATACCAAAGATGTATGAATGGTTTAGACAGTTATTATGACAGTAGAGATATTTTTTAACCCTTGTGTGGTACAATGAAAAAGTACATTATCTGGTCAATTTGACTTCTGCCATACAAAATGCAGACATAAAAATTTTGAGTTTTTTAAATAAGATTTTAATATTGAATGAATGTATTGTCAGGACACGCCTGGATATGATGTTCACAATAATATTGGAAAAAATGTCAAAAGTACTGAAACTGACGAAATGTGATATTATCACCAGGTATTTTTTATTTTCATTTTCGAAACTCAGAGCTGCATAACAAAAGTAAACAGAGAGAAAAAAACACGAAACTTCAAATGTGACTCTGATTATATTCTTTACAGATATAAGCTTGACTTCGTGTTTTGTATTGAGGAAGATCTCATGACACATTTACTGAAATACGACATTGAGACTTAAGAGTGCTATGAAAATGAATACTTCAAGGATAAGGTCAGATAGATTCGTCAGGTAAAAACTTGAAGTTTCATCAAGTTCAACGCCTACGCCATACAGAATAAAGATAACGTCTCATTCCGATGCATATTGACGGTTGAAGTTAATATTATTTTTAAATAACCCTATTGCGGAGACTTATCACTATGTTTAGTGATAAGTCTTTATTTAATTTTATTATAAGTCTAAACAATCGTCTAAAATTTAATTAACCTTAATGAAATGTGATTTTACGGCCACAATCAATTTACAATACCAAGAAAGTGCAGGTGTTATGATAAATGCATTTAACCCATGCTTTTATTATTTTAAGTGAGAAGTGGGGACCTGTAAAAATCGATATGTTGAATTTTTAAATAGTCACATTAAATGTATTATTTTTGTAAAAATATCCTTTTAATAATTTTAGCAAGCGTACTCCCCTGGAAACTGCATTATGCTGCCACGCGTGTATTGTATATTGGCTTCCCCAATTACACGAAGTAAAGAGCTTTTTGTTCGTTTCATAATATGATATAAAACGCTGAAACGTTTGATCCTGATAAACTCGAGAGTTATCGAAACATGATGTCTAATAAAAGACGGTGAACATTTGTAGGGTACACATTCACAAGAACGCTGTTCATGGAATATATGTTATTAATGAGTGGTGATTTTTACTTCTGAAGTGTTAAAGTGTTGTTGTTATTGTTTTGTTGTTGTTGTTGTTGTTGTTGTTGTTGTTGTTGTTGCTGCTGCTATTATACAATGGTCGAAGAGAAATGCATGGAGTTTTTACATAGATAAAACTATTGGATAATAATTTTATTGCAATTCAAAGGACACCTGGTAGTTGATTTGTAAGTGAAATTGTCTTATTTTTCATGTAAACTTCTAGTACCATCCTATTTCAATCTAGAAAGACTTACAAAAATATCGTTATAATACAATTATTATTCTGTTTATAGGGCGGGGGACAGTTATCAAAGCAACGTTTTTATTTATTGTCTTCCGTTTTGATTTAGTGGAAAAGCGTTTGGAAGAAATAAAATGAAATGGAGCATTATTTAGAAATCCTCTCTCCTTTTCCTTTCTGTGTGCGTGAAGACTTCAGTGAAAGCCGGACACGAAGACTGTTCTGACTGTTCCCGGCGGAGCGCGCCCAGGTTACAATGGCCCAGAAAGCTAGTTCTGGGACTACATTATCGAGAACGAACAATATCTATACGATAACGAAGGTAACGATGGATAACGAATGCTCTACATGTCATGGAATCTCTTAACCCTGTTTAGCGCCCAAGCGCTTTTTATTGAAATCTTAAATCGTTGTTTATTCCACTTTCAATTGACGAAGGGAGAGATTGAACTATGCTTACAAACCAGTATGGCATTCTCTACGACGAAAGTGGATTTAAATTCGATCGTACAAGGGTCGTTGCAAACCTCAGAATAGCTGTGCAATTGAAACTCCTCTAGCATTGAAGTGGTGCCATTTTAAAATGTTTTTTAAATTATTTTTATTATTAAAATTATTTAAAATTCTATATTAAATTATTTTCTTCTTTAGAAGAAAGCTCGTCGTGTTTCTCAGAAACAAAACGCATCAAAATTACCAGCAAACTTGGCACAGAGCACGCTTCGCCGATACTGCGACTGAGAATGAGTGGTACCGATAGTTCCGATCCATGACGGCGTATCTATGTATAGACGTCACAAGCAAATTTGGAGCACTCTCGCCCTCCGGGTCTGCAAATGTAAGGCAGCAAGAACGATTGATAATGTAACGCGTTTTGTCCAGCCTTATCGTCAGTGATGGGAATGGGCGCGTGTCGACTGCTCCTCCAGATTGATTTTTGATCTCACGAAGTTTGAGAAGTCTGCTCTGCGTTTCGCCTTTGAAGAAGGGCAAGGGTTTGCTCGAAATGGCCGCGTGAGTTTTCTGTAAGTTTAAAGCAACCAAGATCAGAGAAGCCACCCTCTGAATGCCCCCTTTTAGCCGGAGGCATCCTCCGACCTCAGCTGATGTTGAAAATGCCACCCAGGGCAGAGTTCGAACCCAACAACTCCTGAGTTCTTCTACTTCGCCTCCTCTGGGATGAAGTGCGCAGCGCCGCGCACAATCGGAGTCGGTTATTTTGGAACCCGTGGATAAAAAAGGGACAGCTCTTTTCTGGGCGTAAAATGTTTTGGCCCTCGTGTCCAGAATATCGATCAACCAAGGCAGAGAGCGGCGTGGTGCAGAGCCTGAGGTCGTGCGGCGGCGCGCGACCAGCGACCCGAAGGCCGCGCTCGAGACCGCCCTCCCTGCCTCCCTCTCCGCTTCCCCGGGCCTCCACCCTGCCCCCACCCCCCCCCCCCTGCTCTGCCCCGCGCGGAAGGGTTCCTCCAGCAGCGCCGCGTCTTGAGACAAAAGAGCTCCTTGCGCCCCGCTCTTGGCAGCGAAGGTCGACGACTCCCCGACCCGTCCCCGCCCACCCACTGCACCGCATCGCTCTGCCCGGCTCCGCTGCGCCCTTCGCCCCAGTACCCCTGATATCTCTGCCGACGCTCGCAGCGCCGAGATCTCCGACGGCGCTGATGGGCCAACTCCCCCCCGAAGGCCCCAGCGGCGGGCACTGGTTGCGCATCGAGAAGTGCTCCCGCAACTCGGGTCTGCTGGGTTTTCGTTCCTATTTGCGACACCTTCCGCATTTCCCGCGCCACAGTTGTCATGTTTCTCACTTTCTCTTACGCGTGAATTCACGCAGCAGGTATCTTTAAGCTCCGTTGCGTGCATATTTGATTTCTCGTGGCAGTATTTAGTGTCACGTTTGCTCACCAAAGCATATTTTCCGCGAATCACTTGCTCTCTTTAATCAACAGGTTGTTTATACCTCGTACGTACTTCGTGCCTTATCTAGAGAGTGTTTTCAAAGTTTTGGGGTTCTTGTTACTATTTACCTTAATCTTGCATTTTCTATTTTCTACAATTTATCATCAATATTCCATTTCCTTCTTTGTTAACTACTACAATAGCCATTGACTTTACGTATTCCGTGCCAATATCAGTCCCGGCTATCAATTTACCCTCAATTGCTTTCGCTGGGTATATTGTTTATGGTGTAGGAATATTTGATCGCGTTCAATCGATTCGTTATCAAATACGGACCGTTGTCCAGTGCCGCCGAAAGCATTATTCCTGTGCACCACTATCGTTCCCAGCCTCTTCCCCCGGGCGCGCCATGCTGTCGCTCGCCTGGCGGAGCGCGGCGCGCCTCCTTGGCGGCGCGCGGGTCGGGCCCCGAGCGCAGGACGCGGCTGACTGCTCTACCACAAGCGCCGCCCGCGCCCTCCCGCCTCGCCCCGCGCCGTCGCTTCGAGTCATTAATCCGCCCGCTGCCCCCTCCCGCCGGCCGCTCTCCTCGTTCATCATCGGCCCATTCACTTGTCCGGCCGCGCTCTGTCCGTCGGACGGTCGGCTGGCCCCCGCGTCCGTCCGCCAGCCTACTCGTCCACTCGCTCTGACATCCGCCCGCGCCCGCCCGCGCCCGCCCGCGCCCGCCCGCGCCGCCCGCGCCCGCCCGCGCCCGCCCGTCCCTCGCCCCGCGCCTCCCCGAGTCTCCCCACCCCAGGCCTTTCCACACCTCGCTCTTCTCTGCCCATCCCGCCTCGCCCCAAGCCGCCACGCTCCCGCCTGCCGCCTTCCCATGCGCCCACCCACGGGTGCGGCCGTCGCCACAAAGGGATGCGTTATCTGCGCCCACAGAAACAGCATTTTATTGATGTTTTATAGCCTGTGCTCGCGCATCAAACCTGCTCCATTATCTGCGGTGCGGAAACTCAGCATTGACAGTCCTCGGACGGTTTGAATGCAAGGACAATGGGCGCGCTATCGGGGGGGTGGCGGCGGGCGCCTCAGTCGCGGTTGTCACCTGCCGCCCCCCTCCCGGGCGCCCCCCCGGCCACGCCGTCCCCACCCGCTGCGACTCCCCCCGACGCTCCACCCTTCCCCGCCCTCCCCCTTCCGCTGTCCCTCCCCTGCGTCTGAGAGATCGGCTATGATTGATTTTCGTGCTTCATGGCGCGCGGTTCCCTGCATATGTTGTGCTTAGTTTATCTACCGCGTTCGTATATTTGGCAGGACTTGCGCGTCGTGTTGGGTTCCCAGAAATGATCCAGCTATTCTCGTGCTGCTCTATTGTACGGATGGTGCATTCAGGAGAATACAGAATAACAGCAATGCAAGGAAAACCCTCTTTTAAAGACAATACCTTCTTTCCATAAAATGGCTCGTCGAGAATACAAACGAAAATACATATTTTATCCTCTATAGTATATTTGTACTACTAAAGTCAGGTAATAATAAATATTAACATTTATAAAATTATATCGTGACAAGGTAATGAATGAAATCCTTTTGGGACGTAAGGGGCATTGTATTTTAAAATTTCAAGTCTCAGCTTATTTATTAACAAATAAGCAAACGATATGTTTATTATTAAATATTTATAGTGTTTTAAATTTCGTAATAGTAGTTTTAGTCCTGTATTACTTTGATGTATAAATAACTACAGCATTACGTTTTCTATTATTATTTCTCTTTGGATTCATGTTCCTCTATATCCACATATCTACGAGCACATTTACATATATAGCAGATTAAAACAGTCCAAACACGAAGTTGTGAAGCTACAGCCACACTCGCAATTATTCTGAGCCCCTTCTTAAAGGAACTTGAAGACGCACTTGCATATTTAACTTTAAGGGCAAATATCTCCTTTCGAAATTCAAGTTAACTTGTTATAGTTTTTTTTATCTCGTTAAGTGTTAAGAACTGTCCTCTCTTATATTTCGTTCCTTAGTTTAAATTTTATTGTGTAATTGAAAAGCGTTCTAAGCTCTAATTTGCTAACTTAAAGTTTTGATAAATGGCGTCTTGGAAGTGAAATGTTCAGCGACATTAATTTGCGAATTTCCCGTGAACGAAATACAAGAATGTGAAGTATTTTTTTGAGAAAGTTAAATGACGTCAATTACTGTAATAAAAAAGAGAATATAGGCATTAAGCGCATCTCTGAATACATCTTAGCTTTAAGAAGAGTGGTGCAATTGATTACAAGCGGCAAGATACCGACGTAGACAATTTGCCCACATGTAGTATGTAATAATTTGTTTAGACACAAACAGTTTGTATGATTTTTAATATTATGAATATTAAAACGCTAGCTGAAATTGCTTAGTGTTGCCCGGGTAATAAGTTTGTACAATAATCTTTGGCGAAGAAAAGGAATGAATTCTATATCTAGGGTAAAGCGGAAGTAATTTTATTTATATCCCCTCACGCCCCCGTCCACTGCAACCCCCTCACCCTCGTCCCGCGCCGCTCCTCTCGTGCCTCTGCGTGGACCGCTGCTCTGCAATCCCGAAATACCTAATGAATTGCGGGTTGCGTTTAATCAAGTGAAGAAAGGGAAAAACCCTCCCAATTTCGAGTAACATTAAGAATCACGAATCCTGCTATGAATTTACTTGAACGCTCAAAAGTATTTGTGCTAAATTGTTTGAAATAGCCCCAATACTCGAGAGTTGTGCTGGGCTGGGCCGAACACACATGCAGTTTTACATATTAATATTATTGCGTGATCTATTTTGTACTAAATATTTTTATAAAATTACGTAACGTTCACTTTTAAACAAATTGTACAATAATGTCTATTTTACGAATAGGTGCGTTGGTAAAATTTAAATGACACCGTTTTTGCTGTCATTTCGCGCCGTATTTCCAGACGTTTTCGCTCGCACTTCGAAACCATAGAAACACATTACTTGAAGTTCTCTCCTGCCCGCGCTTGTTGGGAAGTTGCGACTCAGATCCAAGTGTCGACTTAGGTAAGGAGGAAGTAACTTCTACTTCCCAACATTTTTTCTGCAAATATTGCTATTTGTGTTTAAATTGTCATGCAAAACCTAATTACTGCACTTGCCATGCAAAACTAGACACAGTCTTGTCCTTGCAGTTACAGATTTTGCAACGACGAATGTTTGATAGATATTCATTATGAAAACATTTGCATTTCTCTCAATACTCTATAACTTTTAAAATGTGTTATTATAAGCAGTGAAAAATTCTAGGGCTAGTAAATGTGATTATATTCACGTTTTATAGCACCCGTAATATTCAGAAGAAATTTATTATGAAGCAAGTGAGAAGATTAATGAACCTATTGTTGCGATTTCTTTCAATGGCATCCAACAGTGCCCTTGTTCCGTCTTTCAAAGTTTTGTTCCATTCCGTTTGCTTTTTGAAAACTCTCAACAGATCTCTTTAATATTCAGAGGTACTAATTATGCTTCAGTAAGGCTACAAATTTCTCACCAATTAGGTGAAGTAAAAATGATGAATGGAACTTTAAAGTGACAGAAAAGTTTCAAGAAGAATAAGGTAGATAATTAAAAATTAGAAAAGCGCCCGCTGCAAGAGCACGGACGACGAAGGGAAGCATTCTAGGATCAGTTCTGCTTCTTCATGCACTCAGACCCAAAGCTCTTCTCTTCTAATTAAGAATTTCTTATCATTTCATTTGCAGGGGTTCTTTAATATCTTTCATGAAATGTTCTTACCAATCGAAGTGGTTAAACTTTGATACTTGCCTACTCACGCAAAATACCACTTAGTTGTGAACTATTAACATGAATAAAAATGAGCAATTGTGAAAACGAATAGGTTTAGTTATATGGGAGTATTTAATTTATTTACGAGTTACGTTTCTGATACAATCAGTTTTTAGATTGATCTAGTTTGTTTCTTCCTCCTGCGAGAGGAACGTGTGATTTCATATTTTAATTTTTTTCTTGTGTACTGATATCAAAAATTATTTACAATTTTCTTTACAAGGCTATTGCATTAGGAGTTACTTAACATCTATCATAACTCTCCCTTGCCACTCAGAGTTATTAAGTGATGCTGTTTGAGGGTTTGTGATGTAATGTCTAGTGCATTCTCGTTCTGAAGCTGGGGCCTGCGTCCTATCCCCTATCAATCCACATGCCTGGAATAAATATTGTACTTCGGATTCAGAATCAATTATTCCTATCATGGTCAGTTTTTTCGTCCGGTTTCCTTTGATCTATTGAGCAAATGCTTAGATGGCCCATTTTATTTGTAAACATAAATAGAGCTCCACTATATGAGCAAGTTTCTTGATTAGTTTGGGGATGTTAATGTGGAAAATAGTAATTTCGTGACAGTATAATCAAATGATGTTCTCTGTGTCCTCGCGATAGTGAATGATTTCTTCGCGTGGAACAAGATAACAAGATAAAGGAGAAAAGCTCATTTACCGTTCGAAATTGTTTTTATTACACGAAAGACAATATTGCTTGTTCTCAAATTTTGCCAAAAACTCTCGGTTCTCCCTTTATTTATAATATAATAAAATATATTAATTCATAATTCAACGTATCTGTAGTAGCGAATTTAGGGCTTCCGGAGCCCAGAAAAACCTTTACAGACTTCTCTCCTAAACGTAACACAAGGTTTTTAAGTGTTAACAGTAAGTAGTTAAAATAAGTAAATAAATAAAAACATGAATTAATCCTTATAGAATTTCTGGTGGACAAAGTTCTTGGCAGTTTTCACAATGTCTTCCCGTCTTCCCCGCCTCTCAATACTCCATTGCTCCATCGTTCATCTAAGCATTGTCGCTCATGAGCTTAAATAACCTCAACTGTTGCATGGCTCCTAAACGTATTAATTATTATTTCTAAATTATCTATCACTGTAATCGCAACTGATTCGAAATCGTCCTGTGTAAGCTAAAATGTAAAGAATTTTTACTGGAACAATGCTCTATCTTCTTGCTAAGCCTTTGAGAGCTATCTAGCCAGATTGTAAGCTATGACAAAAAACATTTAAACGTCTTTATCAAATCCGGGCGTCAAGAAAGATGGTCTGAAATGGCATGGTGGAATAGGAAGCACATTTTAGCGATAAATACCTGAATGAATATTATGGTATAAGTTGCCCTTACGGGACCTAAACGCATGTACAATATCAAAATTGTGTGTATTTAAACGATTTATTGTGGTTTCTATATTTTTCACATCGGTCGGAGGTTTTATTTCAATTTGAAAATATATTTAGAGTTTATTTTTGTAAAATGACATAAAATATATATTGACTTTTTCATGTCATAACCTACTTGACACGGCAGTGTTTCGAGAAAATGTATTTTTGCATGATTACATTTATGGTACGATCAGTATTTTTTTATAAAACAAATTGGATGTACTGTGATAGTTTACCGAATATAAAATCATAATCATTCGTGTTTAAAAAAGATTTTAATCGAGCGATCACAGTGACCCAACCCACTGTGTTGATTGATATGTCATTTATTTACATATGTCATTCATAATCAACTACTTTGCAACGGTAAATGTACCAATTATTGTGGCTTTTATCCTTTATCTTGCACCACGCGAAGAAATCCTCTGACGCATAGTGGTTCCTTGATGAAACCATTTCCCCCCCTTTGTTCTGTTCACTTGCACCATGGTATTTCAATGAAAACACGTTAGCAATGTGAATAGTGGTTCGCGCTGGTGGCAGAACGGCGAAAAAACTGTATAATACTGCTGTAATCACAACAAGCGTCGTTTGTTTTGCGGCTCGCGTGTACTCTCATGTTCTTTTCGTAACATCACTTCCATGGACAAATATATTCTTTTGAGAAATGTGAGTTGATTTATTTAAACGTTTTATGGTGTAATAAGACTTGATAAAGCATCTTTAAGTAAAATTAATGCAGAATATTAATAGTTGTGAAAATGTAGATTGAAAATAAAGGTGGTGCCATGTGGAATCACTGTGCATAATCTCAAAACCGGATATTTGCTTTTTATATTATATTTATTAGCTGATCTTTGAATATTAATTCTTTATATTATTATTTTAAATGTCGAAGGGATACGGAAAAACTTATTCTTTAAAAAATGTATTCTGGCTGTTTTTTAAGACATCCTAAGTGACGGTCAATCAAATGATGGTTTAGATCAAGAGAATTTGGAGGAATAACCACATCATCCACGCTTGGCTTATGAAACGTGCCAAGTTGTTTAAATGTCAAGAAGCATTTTTTGAAACTTTTCACCAAAAATAAAATAAATGTTTCCATTTTGTTTGTAATATATATATATATTACAATTACATGTGATTTAAACTATGTTTATTCTCCCATATTTCTTCATTACAGACTATTTTTTAATTGCAACTGTAAACAATAAATAGTATAACTAAATATAATACTATATATTTTTTTTCCAAATTGTCCGCAACAAAGAACCTAAAATACTTGCAGACGCACAGTGGTCCTCTAGTGCAACCACATCCATAACTTAATGGTGAAATATAAAAATCAAAAATTCTTAGTTAGATATGAGTTTTTGCTATCAAAGAATAACCCTGTCCCGAAAAAGTTCCAAAAAATTTATAAATCATAATACATGAGTCGAAAGGTTATATGTCATTCATCATCATCATAATCATCATCGTCATCTGTTTTGTAACGGTAAATGAGCTAATTATTTTGGCTTTTATCCTTTATCTCGCATCACGCGAAGAAATCATTTCACTATCATGAGAACGCAGAGAACATCATTTGCGTGGCTCATATGGCACGAGTGTGGCTAAGGGATGAAATATAATATACAATGCAAAAGTATAGAAGATATTTGTGTGCTCATTGTTTTGTTTTTACGTTCATACGCCGAGAGGGAAGGTTTCGTATCCATTGGTGAACTCCAAATCCATTTCCTCGCTAACATTGAGCATTTTCTCTCTAACGTTGAAGCTCATATTAAAGTGCTGCCAGTCTTTTTTAAAAAAGTATTTTATTGAGAAAATGCTTTTGAAATGTATTGCATGTATTGGTGAAAAACTAACATTACGATCTCATTTTCCCCATTCACAATCGCATTATTCTGAAGTCGATTTTTAAGAGTAGAAAACGCATTTTTGTGTGTTGATTCGAATACACAGTAATATCTGTTGGGAAAAGAATGGGATGATAGTTATTACTGACACCGCCTTCAGAAACTTTCGGAATTCGGAGAATAAATTTAAGACTTAATTGCTGCTCTTGGATTTTACTCTCCACTTTATTGAAATCGTGAAAATTAGTTTACTTTAGATGGAAAATTGAATTTCTCTAAAGCGAATAGCCAACTATTGGATAACTAAATCGTATCGAAACAAATTATAATATTTATTTTCTATTTCGGAAATGAGGTTTTGTACGGCACTCTTTGGCTCTATGTATAGCAGTTTCGTCAAAGGACGTTCATTACACGACGGGGAAATTCCACCTCGTGATAATTGAAATCTCGGAACCTTGTAGACCTTTTACCGTGAATTGCGTAATGACTTGTTGCTTACACAGAAGCCTCTCTTGGATCAAAACCTACACACAGTATGACCTATATTATAGTTTTGAGGCTGAACAGTTCCTTAAAGTCGGTCCTCAAAGCAGATGATGTGGTCAAAGTTCTGGTACTACACCTCCTGGAACAGCCACGTACTTACTTATTTGATAGTCGACGGAGAGGAGGGAAGTTGAAGAGGATTACACAGAGGTAAACTCCTCCTTGGATAATAGTTTCTGCGAACCACTCCGATAGCGAAATACCTCGCTACTTATGCCATAACGAGGAGCAAATTGCCATTTGCATCCACATCTCAAACGATTACTCGGTAAGGCTAACTAGTGGAAGTAGTGTTTGGTGGACGTATCTTATCTGAGACAATGCAGTCAGTAATGCAGCATGCACCCTCTGCCTGTTCTTACTAGTGAACAGTTAAATTTGAGTACTGAAATTTCTATTCAAGGTATGACTTTTTCTATTTAAGCTATCTCTATTATTTATCTGGATTTATTATACTTTTTCCATTAAAATATATTTACATATATAGTCGTTTATTGTTTTTATTCATTTTGCGAAACAAAAATCTACGATGTATGTACATGTGATTAGATTTAGTCTTTCAATGCACATGTCTGAAGTTTGTTTTTCTTTTTTAAATAAATATTTGCTGTTTTTCATGGAGTATTCTGAAATGATTATTTTTTCGAAAGCCAACTAAAGTCAAACTTGGATCATCTTGGTCTTTAAACTCACTCTTCATCAAATATAATAATGTTCTCCTTAACACATATTGTACAATTCTAGTTACTGATGATTTAAGTTGGAATTTAATAAATAATGAAAAAGATTATCACATAGTGTCTAATCAACAACAATTAGCGTAATTTCCTTGCCTTTATTTTGATGACATTTACTAGGGAAGGGACATTTACTAAAAAGGGAAGATATATTCATAACAACTCAAGTGTTTTTATGATCGTAAATAATTACAGTTATTAATATGGGCATTACACAGTAATGCTTGAAGGGTTCGCAGATTGGGTAGCTGCAGGAAACAGATTTGTGTGTCAGGTGAGATGATTAAGGCATTTAGACATTCTTCAAACACATTTTTAGATTTTTTTGGTAGCTTAAATTAATCGGTTGTTATTTAGATGTAATTATTGAGTGCAAATATCATTAATGTGTTCATTTAAACTCTTTAGAAACATTTAATTACAGTCTTAAAAATTGTATTTCTATATAAAGATATTAATAAGTAGATTTTAACGATGTATAAAAGTTGTATTTTTCATTACCATTGCACATGGATTACAACGATGAAGAGATGCTTACCCCAGACTTGTAAAACTAATGATAGCGCATCAAATTCTTTAAATAAGTTATTACTTTCCCCATATATTCATGCGACGAAGATTTTCTCTCTCCATTTTCAATATTTTCGGACTCATCAAGTTTAAACACCGACTCTACGTAAACGCATCCGCTTTCGCTCGAATTCCCTGAACACCCGCAGCATGCGAAATCGTTGTACCGTGGTGGCGAATTTTTCTAAACGAACTCGCGGTGAATTTTCAACGGAGGGCGAGCGCCAGGCGTGGGGTGCGGCGCCGGGCGCGAGAAAGGGCGGGCAAGTGTGATTAGTGCGTCCAAAGGAAAGTTTCGCCGGCGGTTCCGCGGGTTCTCGACGGCCGAGGCAGCTACGGGGGGCAGTGTTAGGTGGCGCGTTGGGGGGGGGGAGTCGGGGTGGCTTTGGGAGCGTGTGGCGGCGGAAGACGGAGTATCACGCGGAGATGAGGGGTGAGGACAGCGGAAGAGCGGTGGTGTCGGAGGAAACGACGTGGGGCGAGTCGAGGTGGGGCGGGTGGCGTCGGAAGGTGGGTACGGGGCGTGCGGCAGAGGAAGACGTGTTTTGCGGTGAAGGGGAAGGGGGAAACGGCTCTGGGGTAGTGTTAGGAAGTGGCTTCAGGAAGGCTGCGTGGGATGACGGGATGTGGGGTGGGTACTGCAGTGGTGAGAGTAGCCGAGGAGGTGGGAGATGGGTGCTGGGGGAAACGGCTAGAGCTGGGTTTGTAGGGGGTTCTGGGGTGGTAGCTTCGTGGCGTGTGATGGGGAAAGGCGGAGTATTTGGCTGTGATGGGAGATGGGTGGGACGCGGATGTTAGGATAACGGCGCAGGGTTCGGTAACCTTATTCCCCGCTGAAGCCGGAGGCTGCGGCTATGAACAGCTCACGATCCGCTTTCAACTCTTCTTTATCGACCCTCGTTTGTTTAGCTTCTTTTGAAATCTAACCGTTTTGTATCGTTGGGTTTTAAATAGATTCGATAAAGGGAAGGCAAAAACATGAGAGGCTGGATATGAAATTTAAAACTCGTTGTGTTCATTTTTGAAATTGCCTCCTGCTTCCTTACATTATCTGCCGAGGAGCCAAAATAGAGGCTGCTTCAAGAAATTTTTCCGAAGAAAAATAATGCTGTATATGTTTGTGTTTTTAAAAAGCCTTTGAGATATTTCCCGATTTTTGCATAGCTGAATATTCATTCGGAATTTCGATGCGAACCTATTTAATTCGTATTCAAAACAATTGAATGCTTTCTTTACCACAATGCTTATTTACATAATTCTAGAATATATGTAGTGGAATATTCCAGACTTAAAATATATGTGGGGAGTTTGAGATCAAAATGTTATAGATAAATATGCTGTATTGACAAAATTGAACCATTTACTTGCTTATTGCTTGTGTATCACATTAAGAGCTTATCTTAAAATAATAACATAATTTTATAAATAAGGAAAGGTTTAATTATAATATTATCATCTGCGTGCATTTTCTTGGAAAGTGCAATACTTTGAAATGTATTTCATCTCCTAATTTAATGTAGAGGTCGAAAAACTTCAACATTGCAAACCAACATCATTATATCATAACAGAAGCATATGTGTTTTCAAAAGATTGAACATAATAACTAAGAATCTTCTATAGTAAACACTTATGTAAGGTAAAGTTCTCATAGAAGAAAGCCATATGATGACATTATTCAAACGTAAACTTTATTTAATATTCTCCGGTCACGATTCCCAATGTTACATTTTTCAAAACTGAGTGTCTCTAAAAAACATGGCGCCATACTCTGTGGAGTTGTTATATGAATAACACGTTTGTGTACCTTATCTCCAAAATACTTTCACCCTCAGGGACTTCGAAACATGATTCTATCTGGAAGACTTTTCATATAGTGGCGGAAAAGTAATGTATTGATCATGGTTAATAGCAATTGCTGTATTTCTCGCAGAATAAGAAAATGTATCACCACAATCGTGATCATCCATTAGATCTTAAATTGACCTTCGGTCATGTAATAGATGGCTCCTTTCTAGAAGCATATCGATCGAAAGACCAGCAATATTGCTCTAATGGTGTTTGTTGGGTCATTCCATTACCTCGACTGAAACACAAACTCATGACTTTCCCTTCATCTCGTGACCATCACTTTGCCAAACTGCGCAATTGGCGCACAAGAAAGTGAAGCGCTGTGGAGGCCAATGGACCTGGACTCTTTTCAAACTGTCTAGTAATGACAGGTTAAACGTCTACTAAGTATTCAACGATTTTAAAGACGTTATTTTATTTCCATTAAAAAATGGTTGTATGAACGTCCATAAATCCATCTTGGATCTTTTTTTATTAAATATAACCAAATAATTAAATCTAATAATTCAAAAAATTTCAATGGACTTTTTATCTATACTTCTTCATTTCATATTAAATTTCGAATTTCAACCTTTAATCCTTTTTAACAAGAACTGTAATATACGGTAAATACTAAAATGATTACAACAATTATTGTTGAACACCATTGGGTTGATAACATTAGAAGAAAATAGAGGCTCTCCTCGAGATAACATTGTAAATCCATAAACAATTAACTTGCTGCAATCAAATTTATTGTGGATTATTCTGCCGAAAAAGTTTTTGGCATTCTGGCAATCTGTTTGGTGTTTTATTTATTAACTGGTGTTATAACATTATAAAAATATCATGTTAAAGTTCATAATTAGAGTTCGAAAGAGCATGATTATCTGGCAACTGAACATTATAAGAAGGAAAACAATTAAACGAATGGGGAGGGGAGGAAATCCGTTAGGAAGTAATCTTTCATCATTTTTAATTTTTAGAATAAGTGAAGTTAGTAACTGTATTGCATTCAGATACTGTAATAATTGTTTCATTGATTTGCCCATTTTTTTTTCAGAAATGATCCTTGAATATCTTTTAGTTTAAATGGGAAGAATACACATATTGTTAAAGTCGATCTTGTTTTCTATTTGGATCCTATGCTTAGAGAAAGAATTTAATTTGTGAGGGAGGTCTAAGATGTTATTAATATGTTCTCTTATCTTCAACTTCCTTTTCGACGAACCTCCATAGCTCATGTTACCATCCATACACTTGATAAGGTGACCTTTCTCAGTGTCCAACATATCCCTTTTTGTCTTAATTATATATAGATTAAACATTTTATTTCTAGATATAATATCATTTTTGTATTGTTTGTTTAAAATTTTATTGATCATGATTTAAATGGAATAGATAATACCTTTGTATGATATTGAATAAAAATAATAATAATAAAAATTATAATAATAGTAATAATAATAATGATAATAATAATAAACACCATAAATCATTATATATTAGTTAATTTAATCATTCTTGTCCCAATTTAAGAAATAAAATTAAATGTGTCTCTATATTTATCTCCATCTTCTTCCTAACAGTCTCTTTTCCCCTTCCCTTCCCTTCCCTTCCCTTCCCTTCCCTTCCCTTCCCTTCCCTTCCCTTCCCTTCCCTCCCCTCCCCTCCCCTCCCCTCACCACCCTCCTCTATCCTCTCTCCACAACAATTTTACCTTTTCTTAACGGCTTTCACACGGATTGAATGCACGTGCCGGGAAATGGAATGAGCTGAGATAATGCGAAGCTAGGGCGGCCGACAACATATTATCATTTACAGGTGTAAGAGGATTCACACTGTTCTTCCCTTGCTCATTCGATTTCCACTATAAACCATTTTATTATAGGACAGCATTCATGTCTACATCCCTTTCGTAGAGCACACGAGGTACCAAAATACATACGAAGGGGAGTTTGAGTGAATATGTGATAATTCGTGCTCACCTCACGTATGAAATGACCACAACAAAACATTACGAAGGAGGCAATGAGCATATAGAGAGTTACGTTCTGGGAGAAGTCAATAACAGTATGTTTTCGACCCCTGATGAGAGGGAAAGATGCGACGGCACAAGCCTTTGTGAAAAGAGAAGAGAAGAGAAAGGGTGGCAGTGACCCGGTGGAGTCCGAGTCCCTCTTGTCCGCCGCCGCATCGACAAAGCTTCATCTGGGCGCCGCGCCACCTTCCAGCAGCACACCTCTTCCGCAGGTGAGAGGCTAACAAGCCGCACGGGCGCGGGGGCTTGTGGCCCAGGAACGCTGGCGCTGCCCCCCCGCCCCGCCCCCCCCCTTTCGCCCGCCCCCCCCCTTTCCCCCCCCCCCCCTTTTCCCCCCTTCTGCCCTCTCCGTTCTTCCCCACCCCGTTCTTCCGCGATCCGTTCTTCCCGCCCCTTCTTCCTCGCCCCTTCTTTCCCTCTCCCGTTCTTCCCCTCCCCGTTCTTCCCCTCTCCACTCTTCCCCTCTCCGCTCTTCCCACCGGGAACGGTAGCTCAACTGATGCCACTGCAGCGCCTCTGACCGGGAGGTCCTAGGTTCGAGTCCTGACGGCGGCAGGATTTTCGACACTAGCTTTTCAGCTAGGTCGAATTCAGTTGATGTATGGAGGAGAATTCTAGCGGTTGGCTACTCTGATCGGTAGTTTTCCGTGGTTTCTCCGATCAACTCCAGGCCAATGCCGGAGCAGTATCCTAACAAACGGGCCACGGACCGCGCGCCATCTTTCCTTCCTCTTCCTTGTCCTATCCTCTCCCCTTACACACACAGTTACACTAACATGCACTACACAATCACATAGTCTGGGAGGCTGGTCGGGAGCTTAGAGATTGACCCGGCTGGGGCGGTGCCCTGCTGGTGGGAGAGTCATGCTTAGGGGGAAGCCCCACTAGCAGACGGTAGGTCGGCGACGGATCTCGCCATCCAGAGGGGGAATATCACCGCCATCTGAGAAATAACATGCAATACACTCACGGAACTAACCAAATTCCCGGAATTAAAAACCCCCTTTTCCCCCCCTTTCTTTCCCCCCCCCCCCCTGCCCCACGCCTGTTCTCCACTGCCGCCGTCCGCTCTCGTCGCGCCCCATGAGAAAAACCCGCCCCGCTTCCGCTCCTTCCCTCGCGCCTCCGCGGCGCCCGCAGGCTAAGCCCGCAGCCAAATGACGCCTCCTTTCTCCGCCGCTGTCCTTCGTTCTTTCCGCCGCGTCTTCTTTTTTTCGTCGCGGCCGCTTTGTCACCCGGCTACCCTACCGCCCCACACTCTGCCCGTCCCTTTCCATCTCTTTCCATCTCTCTCCACCTCCCATCCCCTAGTACTTGTCTCCCGTTCCACTCCTACCCACTCCTACCCCATCCTCCACCCCCGAGCTCGGTCCGCTCCACGGTCGCGTTGACGTCCACACGATCACCTCCATGGAAACTGATCTCTGTTTCTGTTGTCGCGGCCTGCTCTTTTGTCATTGCCATGTGCGTGTTCTCTTGTCCTCTTTTTTTGTGGGTTCGTCGACTCGAATTTTATTTCGTTATTGTCGCGGTGGCGCTTGCTTCCTCCCGGCGGTGTGGATGGGTTGGGGCGAGGGGGCGCAGGGGGGGTCGCCGGTGACACCGCGGGTTGAGAACGAGTCTTTGCACGCGACATGCGATCCGGTTGAAAAGGTGTTCGTTAGGAGTGGTCAATGACCGGTGGTAGAGTTGCAGGAGGTCACGGGAAACAGGAGGGATACATTCGAGAGTTGGGCGGAATATATTAGCAGTCATATCAACGATTGCAAAGGCATTATCACATTACAAATATTATATACACAAAATTGACTCGTAGGGCCTGACGTGCTCAGTTGCATTGATTCGGACAATGCCCCAGCCAAGATGAGCATTCTAGAGACCAGCTACTGCGCTCGATATTTTCCGTGGTTTATAGTTATTAGTGCCTGGCAGTGACTGGAGAAATTTTTTAACAATGGGCCGCGGGCCACACGCCATCCTTTTATCCGTATATTGTCTCCAATCCCGTTCGTAAGGCTGAATGATGTGCAAAACCTTTATCCCCAAATTACTCAACTCCCCCGATCTGGAAAGATATCGTGAATACTTTGAGCATGGTTTCCGTCCAAGACTTGAATTGGGTTCTATGAAAGGGTCTCTGTTGGGTCATATGAAGAAAAAGAAGTATATAGGTGCAACGAATCTGAGTTGAATGTACGAGAGTTGTAATTACGTTAGAAGAAGTATTCATTTTCTTGCTCCAAATTAAAGCAGTGCCCAGACTCTGCCTATGGTTTAACTTGTTCTTAATGTTCCACGGGATCTTACTCAGTCGTACACTTCAATGCGGCAGGAAAGCGATTCTTCCCACATCGCTTCCATTTAGGACTCAACCATTGCTAAGCGTTGCCTTCACGAGCCCCGTGGGTATACTTCGGCACCTGTTGCGGGACAGTTAACTTTTCCACTTTATTATTTACACTTTCTGCGATACGTGGCCACAACAACGCCAACCTCTAAGCACTGAAGATGGCTGCAACGTAACTGAAGAATAAAATTCTTCAATAAAGAATATCTTTAGAAAAACGTCTTATTAATAGATAAAATGAAATATGTATTGTTAGAATGTTGAGCATTTGATAGTATAGCAGATAGAGCTGGAACCAAAAGTCAGTTTTAAAGTGTGATAAATGTATTGTACAATGTCTATACTGCGGCACAATCAGTATGCAAATAGATGTAAATGTGGCACAAATCAAGGATTAAAGGTGTAAATAGCCTCACCAATAATCTTAAAATAAATTTATTTTAAAAGAAGAATAGGCACGTTCAAAATTATCTGTGTAGTTTATTTTACGGTTCGATAGAAGTTCTCTTATTTCTTTACAGGGAGTTAGAGTAAAACTTGCTGTAAAACGCTTTACGCACCTATAACAAAGTTAATAGTATCTGAAGTTGTGCCCTAAAATTTTCTATTTTTGTTGTCTGAAATTTATTGTATGGCTGTTAAAGTACTGTTAAGAATAAATTACTGGTATGCATCCGGTGCTTTGGGAGGGTGTCCTTGTAGTAACGGTGTGAGCAATCATGAAAAAAACGCACGGTTACCTTTTTTCATGCACAGATACTTCACGGCTCACCAACTGATAACTTTTTGTAGCTTCCCATTCCATTCTATAGATATTCGATCCGACAGGTGTACCACGAATGTTTTAATATATTTGCTATCATGAATTCTGCGTTGTTATTATTATTATTATTATTATTATTATTATTATTAATGTGTTTATGTTTATGTTTTGGAGATACTATCCGTGGATTGCTTTGATTATTTTTGCGACGTTCTTTTTGTTTTCGCTCTCTATTGATGTTTGATGAATGATGCATTTTCCACCGTAATGATGCTCTCCGTACGAACTACTTTGACCAACCGTGTCTCTTTTTAACGTTGGATGTATTCTCCCAGTACATGATTTGAACCTTCTGTTTTATCTGCTGAAGTTCATGGCCTCCAGATCGGGCGGAGAAAAGCTTGTATACATTTCTATGCAGGTTGATAGTGCGATCAGTTTCCAGGTTTAGCGGAGAGTTATGTTATCCAGCTCCACTAGCCTCCCCTCGACTATTGCAGTTGCGTACCTGACCTTGGCTACTGACCAAGATTATTATTATTATTATTATTATTATTATTATTATTATTATTATTATTATTATTATTATTATTATTTAATCTATTTGCAGCTGGAAGCAGCGAAACTAGCGAAGGTTTTGGAGGCACCCGGTCATGGTCTCTATTCTCCTAACTTCTCTTTTCAGCGCGTTTGCAAGGAGGGCACAAGTAGACATATTAGACAATTATGGAAGGAATTATACACAGTGAACAATTATACTACTTCAGTTACGAGCAAAATGTGTTGCGAATTGTAAATAAGCCTTGAAAAAGACAAAATAAATTAATTATAAATAAAAAAAGTTAAACCAAATAATCCATTCATAAAATATAAACGTAGAAAGGAAAGTCAATTTTCATATATTCAATTATTATGTAAATTTATAAAATTATTAATTATTATATTATATAAAATTCAATTTTATATTCAATTATTATATATTATATATGTTCGAGCCGGGTATTGTATGCGGAAGGAGGGCTAGTCTAGTCCACCTCTTAGCCGTTCGGTGGGACGTGATTCCTGCCAGCAGTTATCGCCCCTCAAGAGCGTGGAGCAGGGCGGGATCCACTACCCGACAAAACCAGTGCCTGGTTTAGCCTGCCAAGATTTAGACTGGAAGATAGTTCCATCGTTGAGATTAATTATATGAAGCGTTCTACATTAGTAGAAAAGAGTAGAATAGAATAGAAGTAATTTCCGATTAGTGAACTCAAAACTAAACGCAAAAACCGTAATGAGAAAATCGCGTTGAATAATCTTTCCAATAGCAGGCGAAAAGTTCGAGGTTCCTACATAAGAAACATCTCATGTGTAGCGTAGCAGGCGTAAACTGTCATTTGGAAGTGTCTGATTTTTATTATCTTGGTTGATTAGTGTGAATGATTGCGGAAAAGCATGATTTTCATGGATTCTTAATAAGCATTGTTTATCATCAATGCACTCTATAAAATTGTTACATAAAATTTTAGTTCATAATGCTTCATTCCCAAAATAATCTAATGATTTATGGCAGGAGTTCTCCCTTTGTCAGTCTTCCCTCTCACTTGCGCTAAAAACGTTTTATTGCACAAACAAAATTTTAAGCTTGATGTAAACTCGCATCGCTCGTACGCGAAAACAATAACATAACTCAAGGGATGTCACACCCAGGAAGGGAGTATGGAAGCATGATATTGTGAAAACCCGTAATTAAATTTTTGCATATCTGCTTTTTGTCATATTTGACAACTGCATTTAGCTGTTGTTACATACAGTACTTGAGATTCTTGTCCAAACTTTTATTGGGATATGAAAACAACCAGCCTTGTCTTTGAATTGTTTTTACAAATAATTAAAAAAGGACTCTAATAACATAAAGAGAAATTTCTCATACCGCTTTTGCCTTATTAAAAACTTTTAAGGGCTGCTATTGGTCAAAAAATTGGGTTTCACTAATAGTACTAGTGGTACCAAATACCGTCTAACGAGCTTTTCTCATTAGTGAAGACTTCTTTAAAAAATCAATACGAGAACCAAAATACGATTTATAAGGTGTAGACGTGTAACACTAACTTTCCTAACTCGCCTCTCTCAAAAGAGAGACCAGCCGGCTGCGACCTCGGTCAAAGGGGCCGAGCAGTTTCTCGACCCGTTCGGCAGCGGGCAGCCGGGCGACGGGGAGCCGTCCGCGTCCAGCGCGTCCCCCTCCCTCCCCCCCACCCCCCACGGCGTCGCGTTCCGAACCGGTGCGGGCCCGGTGCCGGAGCCGGCGCGAACAGATAGCCTCCGGGCAGCGGTAACGGCGGCGGCGGCGAGGGCGAACCGCGGCGCGGCGGTCGCACCCGAGGCGGCGACATCAATTAGTGGCCGCGGGCGATGGAGAAGGACGTCGCGGGGGCGGACGCCCGAGGGCGAGGTGGGCCGCGCCCCCGGGCGCCCGCCGACCCGTCCTCCGTCCTCCGCCTCGCCCTCGGCTGGCCCACCGCATCGCTTTTCCCCGCCCCGTCCCGCCCCGGCGTGCTAATGACCGCTCCGCAGCGTGCACCTTGCTCCCGGCGGAAAGCACTCGCGACTCGTCAGCGTTTCATTGCAAGGCCGCGCCCCCCGCGCATACGGGCTAAACGCTTTTCCATCGGGTGTAATTTGGTTGTTTCCCGTGGTGACTTCCGGGACCGTTTTCGGCGGTTATAAATAACGTCATTACTGAATGCAAATGCGAAGTATATTGCACTTGCATGGAGATATATGATTTATCGACGCGAGAACGAACGAAAATTATACTTGTATGAGAGATTTTAAAATTTATGTGTTTTTTCTGTACGAGGGATGCTGTTTCCCCGCATTTATGCGCTGGTGCAGCGAAACTTAACTCACTTAAAACGTCGTCCAAAGCCTACTAACCCGCTGGAACTGTGTCTGGCGCCCGCCGGAAAGCGAGTGTAGTCCCCGGCAGAAAGTTCGCGTCCCGAATGGTAATACTTCACATACTTTCCGAGGGGGGAGTAAACTTGTTTCTATGGACCCCTCGAAGAGCTTGATAGTTACGGGAGAAGGCGAGTTCTCGCGAACTTCGGGGAAGACAATGATGCACCATAACCTAGGAGCACCGGCCGTACGTTTGGCGGCGCGGCATCAGCGTTCGCCCGGCACCGGTGACTGGATTTAGTTCGTTCGTTTGACTCCCGGAATCCGGTGCTTCGAGCTTGGCCTGAGCGACCCCTCCCTCCTTCGCGCGGCTTGCCACTCGTCCCCGCCCTGCCCACCCTCGCTCGGCGTCTCCCCGCCTCGCCCCCGCATCCCCGCCGCGGCGACGGAGGCCGCGGCTGCGCGCCCGTCGACGGCGAATGCATCAATCTTGGGGAGGCGACTATGAAACGAGATGGGTTTAGCAATTGAAATCGGACGCCCAGGAATCGAAGTATATCGGCGGGGCGGGGCGGCGCCGGGACGGCGCGACGCGGGGCAGGGAAGTGAGATGGGAGCGGCGGGGCGGGGCAGGGCGGAGCGCGGCGGGCTGGCGCGGGCCCCGGCGAGCCATCCATCACACGGACGGCGGCGGCGGCAGCGGCGGTGGTGGCGGCAGGGCCGGAGCCGGGGCCGGGGCCGGGGCCGGAGGCGGCGGGGGCGGCGCGGGCAGTAAATCAATTTGTCAGACTGTGGCCTCCCCTCCGCCTCCGCGCGCACACCCCAGGGCAGCGGCGCGGAAACATGGCGAGTGGCCGGTCGCCGCGGGCGGAAGGAATCGGAAAGATTTCTGCCCGCGCTCGTGTTCAGAGCCTAACTGCCCGCTGGACGGACGGATGGAGCGACAGGCGCGCAGGCAGGCGCGTGGGCGGGGCAGGATGCCGCATGACGGAACGGCGGGGCAGTGCAGGCGGACGCGGGAAGAGTCGTGTGCGGGCTTCGGAAAGCGGTTCGAATTGAGGCTACAGAGCGACCTAAGAGGAAGACGCCGCTGCGGAGGAGGGCGGCGAAAAGGAGGAGCTCAAGAAGGCGGCGGCGACGGGTCGGCGAGGGCGGCGGGGGCGGTGTGCCAGCCGCGCGCCAGGCGCCCGGGCCGCCTGCCTCGGGGCGGGTGCGCTGCCCGCAGAACGCTTTGTGTCGCCGAGTTGGGCACGACTTTAGAGGGAGGGGTGGCGTAGGCGCGGCGGGGTTCGGGGAGGGGTGAGAGGGGTGGGAGGGGCGGGAGAGCCGCGCGCAGCCGGCGCCGCCTTTGAGTCCCAGCGCGCGCCCGCTTCCGGAGCGGCCCGCTTCGTCTCCGCCGCGGAGGCTTCTTCCCGACTGCGGGGCGGCGCCTCCGCCGCCGCCTTCGCTGCCCGCCCCGGCCTACACGCTTCCGTCCGCACGTGGCCGCGCTCGCCTGAGTCGCGCCCGCAGATCCGCTTCTTGAGATCCGCTCTTTGAGTTTGGCCATCCTAGCTTTAACGATCCTCTGAATCCCTATTAGTAATTTTATCTTTTTGATGCACTGATTCCAAGGCTTTGGTTTTCAAAATTTGTGTTACCATGTTTTAATTGCTTGCATTTTTACCTTGATGCTATTTGCTTCTATGAAAGGGTTTCTAGCAGATCCCCCCGATGTCGTGGTTTTCACATGCTCCTGTGGCTGCCTCCTTTTCGGAACCGCGAAGTATGTACTATCGATTTAAATCTCATCAGTTATCTTCGGCTCCTTTGCGTTACGCTGCCATACTCGAACCAAAATTTATTAGCCTTAACATATCATTAGGAACCTTTTAATTCACAACGTAAACGGTCTTTGACCCTGATGTAATGAACAGTTTAATGAGTCTCTCAGTGCTATTCCACAACAAAATCCACAATAATTCCAGAAAAAATATTACATGGTTACATCAAAATCTCAGCACTAAGTACGCATTTTACATAGCATGTATTTATATTACTACATGAATTATTGTAGACTGCTATATAAATTTCACTTAACAAAAAATATTTTCGCTTTGGGCCTCCTGCAGGGGCTTTTTCCTCGTCCCCATTTATCTTCGGATCCGGTCCTGCATGCCCTCTGTGCTCCCTCTCGCTCTAATGCCTCTCACCCTCCAGCGGGCCGTTTCCCAATCCTCAAAGCGCTCTTCAACAGCGCCAGAACTGCCGAAGATCCGACCAAAAAGGATCCGGCTCCCCCATTCGTGTACGCGCCGTAGGGCCGTTTGCGCGCCGCGCGCCACTCGCCGCTCCGCCCCGCCCTGCCCCGCCCCGCCCCGCTGGCGCGCCTCGCGCGCCACCCTGCGTCGCGCCACGCCGCTCCGCGCCATGGCGCGCTGTCTCGCCGGCCGATTGTTGGCGCCCTCGCACAATAGAGCTGGCATTTCCCCTCCCCCGCCCCCTAACCACTCACCCGTTTCGGCCCTCTCCCTTCCCGCCTCTAGTCGTGACCACAGCGGGTCGGGGGCGCGTGGATGCTCGGGACGGGGAAACGGGTGGGGCGCGGCGATCGCAGAGCCAGGGAAAGGAGAGCGGCAAGGGTGATCGGAAACGTGATGGGTCTGGGGATCAGAGAGGCGCGGGCAGGGTGGTTGCTGTGGAGATGGCGGTGAAGGAGAAGGTAGGGGGTCGGCGCTCGAACTGGCAGTTAGCTTTGCGGCGTCGCGCGAACGGTTTGTCGCACCCGATCGCGAGCCACTCAACTTCCCTTCGCCCGAGGTAGGCGGTCAATGCGGTCTCTCATAGCATGAGACCCCCGTCCCCCTTCGCACCCGATGCCCTTTTTTTGACTGCCCTTTTCTTTCTGGAGCGCGACTAGAGGAATCGTGCGTTTTATGCTCGCCGACAAAAGACGCGGCAGTACGATGCCGTGCATCTCAGACGGCAAAACCCCGCACACGTCGGTCGGCCAATGACGGCGTGAAGGGCTCAGGGCGCATTAAGGGCTCTCTTATTATTGGCTTGCTTGTAAAGCTAATGGAACGTGGAGAACTTCATTAATGATGAAGTTATTACGTGATCATCGACACGATATCCATAGCGAGTTCATAGGAAGGATGCTTTCAAAGGATTTATCTATTACATTTACTAACGCATACGGTACAAATTTATTGTGTTCCGGTACGTGACAGAAACTTGACAGCATTAGCAGATTATTGTGGCGGTTTGAATGTAATATAATAATAGTATTCGCTACTCGCTTGCGAATTTTCCTGATGGAAAATCTCTCCCACAACACGATGAATCATGTCAATGGCTGTTTTGCAGTGTCGCGCAAACTCATATTACTGCAATATAATTGTTTAACTTTCATATGAAATTGAAAAATTATTGATGTAGTGTATAGGCATTGCAATTAAACTGAATTCTCTGGTCAGGTGAGAAACAAGGTTGCTGTGCTGTAAGATAACAGACAATATTTATAATGATAGTCTCACATTTTATTTTCTTCATATTCATTGTATATATTTTTTGTAGTGTGGTTTATATTTTCGTAAATTCATGACAAAATACTTATTTTTAAATTATTTTATATTATATTTTGTTGATTTATTGTACGAGACGCAAACTATGTATTGGAGTGAAACTGGTGAAGTTATGAAGTAATTTATAAGTTTGACCTCTATTTTAGTGATCATTATATTTAGCAGTGCAGTATTGATAAGGGTGAGCATTTATACATCTGATATGAATTCTTACATTTTATAATAACAACACTGTGATTTTTGTATTTCTTTTAGGTTTTCATCATGTCAACTATTCGTCATGACACATTACAATTTTAAGTATTGTGATTGATAAGTTTCTAGCAATCCTTTATATTAAAAAAAATCTCTGGTCATATGCGTGTATTTATTTTTATGAGGTATTGTAACACGTTGGTAGCTACCATTAATTACATCATGAACGGCACAATTTGGTTTGAAACAAAATACGCCTCCTAACTGATCGTATTATGAAAAATAAAATTAACATTTCTTTGTAACTTTGTTTCCAAATTTGCGATACAAATCAATTGTTATGTTTCACACGTATTGTTTCACATACGCATTAATTATTCGGCGCTACAATAAATAGTTTGTAGATTTATAAAATAATTGCACAATGATAATTTGAATGTAATTATGAAATTTTGGTAGGCACATCTCGTATCGATTTTGTGTTGCCATACTGTTTCATTACACAGAAATGCATTTGTTTATACGTAGTATATGCATTTAAAGTAGAAGACTTCATTGTAATGTAATTTAGCTAAGAATGCATTAATAAATAATGGTAAATTATGATTAGATTTAAGAAACAATAAAATGACTAAATTTCTTTACATACATTATGTTAACAACAACAACATTAATAATACAACGTGCCATGTTTCAAACCCATGTTCTTCAGCAAGATGATGAAAGCTTTTCACTGTAGGTCACACAAGAAATCTACGGAAATTTCAAATAATGAACATGTCAAGTCATAACTAATCTGTTTTGATTAAGATATTAGCCTGCGTAAATGCATACAAGAAGGAGATTTTTTAATCCATACCGGCAATTAAAATGAAAGCATTTTATGACTACTTTTACAAAGACAATATAATTTTTAAATTAAAGTTGATTTAATGTTTCGATATTGATTTAATGTAAAACATTGAGCAATATTGGTTTGTAAATGAAAAGTATTTAAAATAAAAATACATGAAACTGTATCCTGTAAAACTGAATTTTTGAGATACCTCGAAATGTTAAAATTATGATAGGCAAGAAAAATATATTCAAAAAAGCGTATGAAATTAGAACGATAGTTTTAATCATTTATCTGAATGTCGGTTTATTGTCAAGAACCGAACTTGATTGTTTTATTTATTGAATTACGTACGAATGTTTATTAGTTAATTTTATCCCTGAATTTGTTTATTTTATTCAATCACTTCACAGGCAATGACATGTATTGTTGATAAACAACTGAAGGGCTGACAAAATGGAGCTTGCGAACTAATTTATTCAACGCGTATATTAAAATGTATCTCATTTTTCTCTTCCTTCGGATGTTCTATGCACAACATTCAGGTGTTCAGTGCACAACGTTAAGTATTACAGTTTGTTTATTTCTCACAAAGTCATGGTTAACTCGAAAAATACTGAAAATACTCGGACACATTCCATGTCTCATATTTCTAATTAGTGAAGTTTATTACTTTGAGCTAAGGGATATGATACTTTGTATATCATAATCAATATTTTGTATATAGAATGATGACTTTTAGTAATTTTGTGAGTTAATTTGCGACTGCTCATTAAGCGAAAAAAATTGCCGTCCTCTAAAATATGTTGAGTATGTTCAGCATTAGTTAAAAACAGCACTGTAAAATTAAGCTTGATATGGATAGAAATGAACACAATTATGTTTGATGCAATTGTATGTTTATGAGAGAGTTAGCTCCGTGCAATTTAACATAAATGCTCCATAAAATCTGGAAATGTGAATGTAAACGTTAATGACAATTTGTAGGTCAGCGTTGTCCTGACTAAGGAGAAGCGTTTTTCCGCTTCAGACACACATATAAACTGTATCACATGTGTCTGATGAGTTCCCTCTGTAGAAAAAAGAGAACAGAAATATTCCAATTTAGTTTAGATGACTCAAATACGAGTAGATATTGGTTCCAAATTGTTATGATTGATTGATTGATTCGTTGATTGATGTTTCTGAGCACGTCAACTGCTATGGTTATTAGTCTAGTTAGTGCAGCGAATGTTTTACCCTGGAAGCTGGCGGTGATTCCTTCCCGAAGAATGGTAGATTCGGCGCCAACCACATGGCAGTTGCGAGGTGTCCCTCCTGTTATCTCCTCAATGGAACACCGCTCCAGCCGCCGGCACAAGGTCCAAATTCTCCGCTGATTTTTAACATGTGTGGTAGTGTAGTGCTTGTAAGTGTACACGTGTGTATGTAAGGAAAGAGGGTGGGATACGGAAGACGAAAGAATGACCGCGCACGGTCTGTTGCCCGTTTGTTAGAGTACTGCGCTGGCATTCGCTTGGAATTGGTCTGAGAAACCACTGAAATCTATTAATCAGATCAGCCGGCCGCTAGAATTCGCCTCCTGACAGCGGGACTCGAACTCGTATCTTGCGATCCAAGCCACTGCAGTGTCAGCGGCAACGTTGGCTCTGACCTACCTCGTCCGGTACAGTTTGATACGAATGTCTCCGTAGTCATGTTGGCGAAATGTATTATATCCAAATGTATTTTTGTCTTGTAGATTCCAAGGATTAAAAACCGGAAATCGAAGTCCAACGTCACTGGTGTGTACTTTTCACAGCGCGAGAGTCGATGTGTATTCTGATGCTAGTTTTCATATTCTACTTTTGTATCGCTAAATTTGGGTTTTTCCTGTAATGTACTCCATAAAACTATGTACAGTACACGAAAGAGACATTGTACGCCACACATTGATGTGCGAATACATTAGAGTTAATAGTGAGAGGACATTTTAAAATAATGGATACTAATAAGAACAAAATGAAATTTAATAGCGCTCGTTGCTTTCTAAATTTTGATCATAATTGGCGGGCAAATGTACACATTATGTCATACTCGATAATTTGTATGTTTTGTCACAATGCTAACTTTATTATGTATAAATAAAACAGTGTCAACAAAATTGTAATAAAATAATACTTCAGGGAGGTCGTAAAGTTGTATTTAGCTTTGGAATGGAGGTATTTGTTTTTTTGGCGTGTCCGCCCTGTATCGTATATGTTTGCGCAACCACAGGAAATAAAAGCATTGCGCATAGTGACAAAGGGTCCCGCAAGGTCGATGAAGCGCAGCTGTCCGTCCCGCATGCGCTGGGGCCGCGGAGGTGCGCGGCGGCGGGATGCACGGCGGCGGTGTGCAGTCGTGTTCCACCGCTTGGCGCCGCACGCAGCTTCGGTCGCGAGCAGCGAGTTGGATGGGGAGAGGTCGGGGCGGAGGCGGGCGCCGCAGCCCTCCCTTGTTTGCTCGCGTAGACAGCGACGCCGTGAGGTGACGTCAGAATAGGCAACCCGTCGAGCATTCGAGCACTGCGGTGCGAACGCGCGGCCCGGGCGCAGGGGTAGGTCCCGGGACGCGCGTTGGGGCCAGCACGGTGGATAGGACGCGTTTGGGTGGATGGGCAAAAGCTAGAAGATAGTGAAAGTGGGCAATGTGTTCATTTATAGAGAGCGTCTTTCAGCGTTTCAATTTTTTGAAGATGAACAATAGTAATACACGGATTATTATGTAGTTTCGCGTATCCTTCGGGAGTTATATATAGGTTTGATGACATACACATTAGGATGCACGTATCGTAGAATAAAATTCTTCTAGACGTGAGCGTATGGTTTTATCACAAATTGACCTCCTCTAGACATAAAAACCTTGAAATTATGCAATTTCAAGCCAACTATGCCTACCTAATTTCCAATAGTTCTCTAAAGAAGATACTCAATGTTCTATTTAAGTGAAAATTAGTTGTTAAGAAAAACATCTTCGTTGAATTTTAATATTTTGCAATAATACACATTAAGGACATATTTTCCACTTATATTTTTTTAAAACTTCCTTATATGTCATTGGTAGCACTTGTATGTAACAGTGAATTCTGTTAAAATAATATTTCTTTTATGGATATTTATTCTCATTGCCAGAAATATTTGATTACAATATCATGTTATAATAATGTGTAATATATCTTTTCTGAGAAATGTTTCAGAAAAATGTAAGGTTATTTAAAAACTCTTTAAAACTATTATTAAGTAATTATTGTGTATTCATATATTTCCTTTGAACGAAACGAATCCTTGAGTTCGCAATGGTTTTATATTATTCCCGGGCATATTACGTTATATTAAGAGGGAGTCCTTCTAAAAGTATATTGTTTGAAGCAGTGTTTGAAGGCGTGAGGGGAAACGCAACTTGAGCATTTCGCAGCGGTCAATCAGTCCCTTTTGGCCAGTCAGCGGCGCAAAACGCTCCACCGTGCGGGGGCTGCGGTGGCGGCTGTCGCGACGTCGTCCCTTGTTTGCCGGGCGCGCAGCCAGGAGGCCCGGAGGTGACGTCGGATAGGCAACCGACGCGCATTCGACCACAGCTCCGCGAACGCCGCGCCGCCGCGCCCGAGAGGAGGGTCTGCAGACGCCCGGCGGCGGCCCGGCGAGCTTCTCCCGCCACCGCCCAGGCCCAGGCGCAGGCAACCGCCCTAGAGGATGTTGCCTCGAGGAAATGAGTGGGCGTGACTCGCATCATTGAGCGTTCACACCGGAAAAGGACCCGTACCCCAAATGAAAAGGCGACTCAATTAGTTAAGATTAAAATATACAAGGAAAAAACTATTTTCGCATTGCTTATATTTACGTAGAATATTATAATATTGAAAAATCTGTAATGCTTAATTGGTTCGTTTCAATGTGACTTCTATCTCTAATACCTATAACGAGTTCATTGTGATTGTTTGAAACAGTTAACGATACATTGCAAGCAGCAATCCCGTTATAATATGCATTTTATTTTTAAGTGTTTTTGTATTTCAAATTTTGTACTTCATACTCAATGTGTGATATAAAAAACCGATATTTTAAAGGAAACTTGTGCTTTCTTCAGCTTCACTGCTATTGGCGAATAGCGTTTCTGGATATATACATCTTTGTTTGCTCGATATTTCACATTTCTCTGTCCCTTTAATCTTTGGTATTTTATGCGGTGGTGACTCACACAGCTACAAGACAGCCGGAGAAATATCGAAGAGGAAATGTAGCCCAAGAAAAATCGAAAAGTGCGATGCCGTTCCTGTTTCCTTCGATTTTCCATCGCCATTACGCATTTATACTGCGTTTCGCAGACGCGAGACGTCGTCGTGACGCTTGTCCTGTCACTTGTCGATCGGTTGCCTGGCACCGAAACGAACCAACGCTTTTTTATGGAACGTTCTCTCGCAGAAACATTCGGAGAGTGACGCCGTTTTTCAGTAATTAAATTTTTCATTCGACTCACGTCCAATGACAGTGATACGGGCAGATTTTGGCGTGTCGCGCCGTTCCGTATTCGTAGGACGCGGCTGAAATGAGCGGCTTTCGTTCGACGGAAAAGGGCTTTCACCATCGAACACTGAAGCGGAAGGTCCTCTCTTTGTATAGGTTTCGATTTTTAGAAAGTCTCCTACATCGGGGACAAAAACCGCTCATTGAGGGGCGCACGAGAGTCCAAGAAGGGGAGAGTCCCATGGTGGGATGTGGGAGAGACAGGTCGGCTTAATTTCCTTATTATGGAAAATATCACCGTTCTCCGTAGGGATGGAATATAGGTCGTCAGAGGCTTAAAAAGAAAACTAGAGGAGGCATATTGGAAGCGGCTGGCTGTTTCCGAGTGTCGTGCCGATATCCGCCAATATGAAGTCTCATCGCCTCGGCGGCAAGGCGCGAGAGCCCGCAGGGTATGCGCGGTATCCCCGCTCCGGCAGCCACACCCCCCTCTACCTCGCCGCGCCTCAACCCCGCTCCCACCCCCACCCTCGCACGCAGTGGCGTTCTCTTCGTCACGCTTGTGTGTGCAGCGTTTCTCCCTCCGCACACCTCTCGTCCCAGCACCCCTCCCCGATTCCGCCTTCCTCCGTAACCTCTTCCCCCCCTTTTTTTCTTTCCTCCCATTTCCACTCGTGCTTCCTCCGTCATGAACTATTGCCTCTTCTTCTTTTCTTCCCCTCTCTTTCCCCCCTTTTCCCCCCTCTTCCCATCCTCCCTCTGGCGTTCCCTTTTGCTCTCTCGGCGCCCCGTCGCTCTCCTCTGCCACGCCGCCATGCCGCTCCGCCGCTCGCTGCCTAATATCGGAGAGGGAGACTGGCGACCCAGCGCGCCCTGCGAGAAGAATTTCCCTGGCGCTGGCGAGGCGCGTGGCACTCCAACAGCTATGCGCCCTGTCCAAAGTTCCCGGCGGATCGGAAGTGCTTCGGCCGATCTTCGATTTTGCGCCTGGCTTTCTCCGCGGGGCCGCTGAAACTGTTGCTTCGGCTGTTGCGCCATGCAAATTCCCCTGCCTTATCTATCCAATTTATTTCTTCGCGCACTTCGTTTTCTGTTTTCTTACTGCTTCCTATCTTTTCTACACAACACCATTGCTTTCGACACTATTAGTAAAGAGAGTTTATCGTATTCCCGTTTTCTTTCCTGGAAAAGAATGGAAGATTTTCAAAGCAAATGAGACGCGGTGATGACTCAGAGATATGAGAATGCGTGGAGAGATGGGTAATATATTTCTGTTATTTGTAGTGATTAAAAAATCGTTATATTTACGAAACAAGCGAAATATCAAGTGAGTTCAAATCAAAATTCAAAGAGAAAATATGTGATAGATATGCAATAAATATTTTTTTATTTACATAAATAGAAGCATATTCGTTTTTATTGTTTTCAAAATCATCATTTCTTGCTAAAAATGAACAAATATTATATGAAACTCGTGTCCCCACATTTTCAGATACTTTTGGTTTCATTCCTATAAGAAACACTATGAGGAATCGTTCTGAAGCCAATTTAACTGTTAAAAGAAAATTACGTACATCAAATTGTTTTCTGCCGAAAAATTTTTAAATTATTAATTTACTGGGGAAAACCTTTACTCTACAAATCTATCTTAATTATCAGGCAAAAAATGTATGAATTTCCTTTTTTATAATAACTTAATTACTCAAAAAAGGGAATATTTTTTTAAAATTACATGATTATACCACATTTCAAATTCTGTATAATGTTACTTTCTCGGCGTAGTAAAGAGAAACAATTGCAATGTTGCGGCGGAAAGTCGCAATTTTTCATCAGAAAACTCGTATTGAGATATCAAAAAATCAGATAAATCTTGCTTCTACTTGAAGGAAAGTACTTCCTCTAATACACTGTGCAATCAATCAATTTTTGTAGATCCTTGATACTGCAAAATTGGTTTACGCTAAAACGTGCCAGTTCGTCTGGCCGACTGTGGTCAACGCTATCTCCTAAATCGTCCAAACACTTTTCTACAAAATTAATTTTAGCCGATCGATCTGAACGATTTCAAGGCTTTGCGAATTTGGAATGGAAATGTTAATTTTGGAGGGTACATTACATGAAGCTTCAAGAACACATTGAAAATTTTCTCAAAAATGGATCAAAATTTTTGAATTCGATTTTCTTCAATAGTCAATGAAGTTTTAAAATGGCGCCGATCTTATATTTGTTAAAATCTCAGGATTTTCGAAAATTGTAAAAATTGAAAACTTTTTCGTCGTCTTCCTAAAAACTACAATATTGAAGAGAGAATTTTCTTATTGAAATATGGTCTTCGAAGACATATTTAAATAGTCATGTACAATATTTCGAAAATATCAGTAGTTTTCTCGTAATTTTGCGTGAAATATAGCCAATAAAAACAATTATTTTCTCAAAAACAGGTCCAAATTTTCTCCAAATTTTTTCCTCAGACACCTAAAACTTGTGTTTAAAAATAGCGCTCAAAATTGTACACGTTTCATTTTCGTTGAAATGTTAGAATTTTTGAAAGTTAAAAATGATTCCAGAAATTGTGCTGTTTTAGCAACCCTTTTTTATTTGCTTTACTTTTTGTACACTTCGAGTAGTACTACAACTGAAAATACAAATGGATAATAGGTTTTACATTATTCACACTTTTTAGTAAAAGTTAAAACTTTTTCTTAACATGTCAAAATATATTTAAAAGGAAAGGTATCAGTATTTAGAAACATGTTTTTATATTTATATCGTGGCCCTCTAATACTGAATAGGTCTTGCGAATTCATATTTTGAATCACTAACTAATTTAGAACTTATTTGTTCAGGTCGCTTTTCCCTTGAGTTTTCGTTGATGAGTACATATTATGACAGTTAAGACCTTGAAATATGACTCTTAGTCGTGCAACATAATCTTAATGAAAACTGTCCCAGAATTCGTATAGGTACATTTTCTTTCTGAAGATGCAGGCCGGCTCAGTTCATTTTGCAAGCTGCGTCCTCTCATTTCTACTTCCTTTCAGAAGTTCTTATCTTTTCCATTTTTCATTTTTTCTTCTTTTTTCTCTAATTTATGACCTCGGCTGCCCTCATCACTTTCATTACATTTGCAGTTTATATTTCTATCTCTCTCTTCATTCATTCTCTCCTCCTCACATGGTCACGTTGAGTTTTTCCCTCCGTTCATCGTCGCTGCGTGATTTTCCTGGCCGTCGCCTCGCCCCGACTGCCGTCACGTTCCACCGCCCCTTCGACATGGACTGTACCTCCTGCACGCTCCCTTGTTACCTATCGTCTCAGTGAAGGAGAACAGACCTGCCCTCTGCCTTATTACCCATCCCGCGCTCCATTCAAACATCCCCTGCTCTGTGACGTCCCCAGCCTGTTGTGTCCTCCCCTGGGCTCTCCCGCTTCGGTTCCTTTACGTTGCCACATGCACATAGCCAATACAGCAACGTTTCATTCCGTGCTCATTGTAGCATCGGTCCTTATTTGAGTTCGAATCCCCTAATGCTGTCGGTACACGTGGCCGTGAATCCTTTTTTTCATTTCTGCTCGTAAGCGCCTTTTCCATCTCGCCTCGCTACTCTTATTTGCTAATGTCCACATGTGTGGCTTTTTATCTTCAGATCCTCTTGAATTTCAGAATTTTCATATTTATCTCTCTCGTTTCCTCTCACTCTTATATCCTTTTCCTTCACTCTTATCTTTTAAACCTCCGGCCATCCTTATTCGTTTATCTCTACTTCTTATAGCGAGCCAACCACAGAGGTTCTTTTCAACTTTAATTTTCTAGTACATTCTCTGGAAGTCATTAAAGGACTTAAACCTCCAGAGATGGCGGGAAACCTTGTGAGCCGCCGGATGGAATTTTGTATTTCCTCTGCTCCCGCTTCGGTTCCGGTCCGGGGGAAGACAGGGGGGAGGCGGGCGGAAGAGAAAAGGCGAGGCGAAAGGGGCCTCAAGAAGTGAGGAGAGGGCGGAGAGGAGGATTCGGGTGTCTGGGGCTCCGGCGGATCGGCTAATGCCCTTGGGGTCGGCGAAGGGCCGTCGGCGCCACCGCCACCGCCCCCCGCCCCGCCCATTCCTCGCCGCCACCTCCGCCTCCGCCAGCGTCTCTCCACGCTCTCCCTTCTTGGAGCTTCTCTCGGCGCCCATCCGCGGCGGCACTCGCATCTCGACCACGCCGCCGCCGTGCCCTCGCCCAGCCACGCCCACCCCGCAGCCCCCGCCACGCACCTCCCGGCCACCCGACCGCCCCCGGGGGCCCGCACGTCCCCGCCGCTCCCGCCGGCGCCCGCCACCACTCGCCACCTCCCCGCCACCGCCCCATCAGCGCTAGCGCCCCCGTCCCCGCCCCGCGCAGCCGCCGCTCCCCGCCACACCGCGCCCGCGGAAATGAAAATTGTAAATAGCCCCATGAATTGTGCAGCGGCGGCCACTCAGGCGAGATTGCGCCGCCGCTGATAAGTGGGCGCGGGAGGACTGCGCGTTAAATAACTGGGACCAAGAGGCCCGATAGCGCCGGCAGCGCGGTTGCGGTGGCGGCGGTGGCTGCGAAGCGGTGCGCGCCCACGAGCGCCCGGTGCCTCTCATGGGCCACCCCGCCCCACCCCGCCACACGCCGCCCCCGCGCCGCCGACAGAGAGCCTCCCGGGACCGGCCTCTCTCCCCGCTTCGCACCTACTCCACGTTCCGTCCATTTTGCCATCGCGCTATCCGTGAAACGCCGCCTACTCTTCATCGTGCGGTTTTCTTGCGTCCCCTGCGGATCTGTTTTCTTTTGGTGAATTTCCTCGTCTTCGACGCTAGATTGCGTATTCCTCCCAGCCCACTGCATTATACATTTTCCTTTTTAGTTATCTTTCTCTCCCTTTTGCCTTATCCATTTTGTTGATCGCTACTAATGATACAACAACGTGTTTCTTTCTTTCATTGCGGAGCAATTTTACGCATATAACTTAAATATCTTCTTTGTAATTTTTTGCTGTTTTTCGTTTTTTGCTTCACGCTGTATTTTGTCTACCTTCTCACTTTTTGCCTGCTTCCGCTGAAATTTATCTTTGTTCTACTCCTATTCTTTATTTGAAAATTTAACTTGTGTTCTCGTCTCAATGACGTTCAGTGGATCACTGCAATAGGTAATGCACATTGTAACGTTCCTAGACTAATCCCATGAAAACGGATGTGGTTTTATTCATTAATGCATTATTCTACTGAAAGAGAATGCACTTGCCTCAGAAAAAGCAGTGAATATGGAAAGTATCACATTGCTAGATGTGATGTATGCTAAATTTGCAAATCTAGTACATGTTACTAAGTTGTAATTCAATGAGCGTGTCATTTATCAATTTAATTATCATTAATTCAGAATACCTTACAGAATTATTTCAGACATGCCAAGTGAATGACTATGTGATATCGCGTATTTATGGCCATTATATCAAAATATCGGTTCATGAATCAGCAGTTGCTTTATTGTGCCCCAAAAATCATGAAGCATTTTTTCAACAACGATGTCCGTAAGGACTTGTTCATGAAAATATGCGTAGTTTTTTCAAGAAGCGAGTTTCTATTTTAGGACGGCTACTTAATTTATATTTTTTATTTGTTGCGATGTTTACAAAATTACTTTCCTAAAACTGTGGAATATTACAAAATGAACATAATTTCATAATTAAGCGAAGCCAGGTCTTTCTTTTCTATTTATTACCATATTATTAATCCGGTGTGTCATTTCTGTTGGACTAACTAACCGTTTTTACTGAAACGCCTCCACGTATCTATCGGAAAGAGGGATTGTTGTATTGTATTAACTGTAACCACGTAACGAACAACGCAGTGACACGAAGCTTTTGTGTGCATTACATTGATGAATCTCCTAATGTGACCACACAGTCGATGGCCACGCCGTTCGCATTTCACCGTTCACCTTTCTCCGTTCCTGGAATCTGCACCGATATTTCGTTTGCGCAACCCGCCCTTGCTGCGCGCTGCCCCCGCAGGGTCGCCCCCGCTTCCGGACGCCTCTCCTCCCAGTGGCTCCCGCCTCCCACGCCTCCCCTCCGCCTCCCCCCCCCCCGGGGGACGATCGCTTCATCCGTCTCCCGCGGCGCGGCGTCCCCAGAGAGCCGAGCTCGAGTTCCGACGGGCCCCTGGGCGGCTGGTTCGGCGCCGGTTGCGCGGGTGGGATTACTTTAGCCGCCGCCGCCCGCCCGTGCGCACGCGCCCGTGCTCCGCCGGGCTTTGCTTCGGACGTGTGAGCTTCCGGCGGATCCTCGCCGCCCAGCGCCGTCCGGCCCTCTTTTTATGGACTGATCCGATAATGTAAGTCGATAATCCGTGCGATCCTGTCCCGATCTCCTGCCTTCCTCGCTCGCAGTCGCCGTCAGTTTGTCTCGTGCATCAACGGGGGATCACGTAACAAAAAGGGGGGATAGCCCCCTCATTATCTTTGATTCGGCGGAATTGACAAATTAATTTGTAAACTCGCCCGGCTTCCCCCAGGGCCGGCGAGCTCTCGCTACGTGGCGTGGCGTCGCGTCGCGTCGCCTCGCATCGCGGAGGTCTCCCCCTCCCCCGCCATCTCCCCCTTCGCGGCGCTCCGACGCACCTGCGGCCTCGCCCGGGGCGGCCCGTACTTGCGCGGCAGTTTGTGCTCTCGGGGCGGCGCCGAGTGGCGCCGAGCGGCGCAGGGCGGGCGCGTGACCGGGGCTCCACGGCCGCCCTCGCCCCCGCGCCGCCGCCCGCGCCTCGCCGTCGCCGCGCGCCTCGCCTTCGCGTACCCCCGCCCGCCCCCGCCCGCCCGCCCCCGCCCCCGCCCGCCCCCGCCCGCCCCGCTCACCCCCGCTCGCCGCTGCCCGTCCTCCTCAGCCGGCTCTTGCCGCTGACAGCTCGGCGCCTGCACGTAAGAACTTCTCCGGTTAGGACGGGAGGGGAGGGGAGGGGCGGGAGTGGGGGTGAGGCCCGGGGACGGGCGCCGGGGCCGGAGGCGGCGAGCAGAAATCGCTCCAAAAACTCGACCGTTACAAACATTTGGCGTCCGTCGCCCGGCTCCGCCACCTCTGCCTCCACCTTCGCCGCCGCCTTGCACTCCACCGAGAACCTAGGGAAGGAGGGGTTTTCTCCAGCGCCAATATCCCCAGCTGGAACTCGTCATTTTGTATTAGAATATCATATTTTCTTTTCTCCGAAAATAAAAAAAAGGCGAAGATCCTCCAAGCTGCTTCGCCGAGCGCGGTTTTGAGCCGCGCGGAGGAGAAAATCCCAGGCGGTGCTGCTGGCGACGCCTAAGCAAGTCTTTCGCGGTGGGAGTAAATCCAGGAAATTGGCAGTTGAGAAGAGGCAAAGGAATAATCTAGGCGAGCATCCGCGCAGGCAATTCGGGCTTTGCGGGGCGCGCCCGGAGAAATACGCGTCGCACGGCGAGGCGTGCCATGTCGTGGTTCCTTTCCTTCGCCTTTTTTCCCCTCGCGGCGAGAGAGTTTGGAAGTTGCGGCGGCGGCTGCTGCGTAGTGGCCGTGATGGAAGAGGAGACGTGGTCTGCGCTGAAGGTGACAGTAGGAGAAACGGTAGTGATAGCGTCGAGAGTGCTGTTATGTTAGAGAACGGGTGGAAAAAAAGAAGTGGTAGAAAACGTGAACAGGTTAAAGAAGTAGAAAAGTAGACTAAGATTTACAATTACTCTCTGAGGAACAAACATGTAATGAAGTAGCAAATAACAAAAGAATTGTTTTCGAAACATAGAGAAATTTTTTAGGATGATGAATGATGGTGTAAATCTGTAACAAAAATACGGAATGGAGAAAACTACAAATTTATGATTGTAGAGGGAAAAAACTGTAGTAGTCACATCTCACAACTAATGAAATTCAAAGTGGCTGCGCCAGTAAATATTTTGAGTCAGTAATAGTACAAAAACCGATCAAACAGGCTCAGGGCGTAGCGCGATGACTTCGCATTTGGGAGGCTCGGGTTCAATCCCCGTCCCGGCCATCCTGACTAAGATTTTCGTGGTTTCCCTCGGTCATTCAGGCAAATGCTGGGATTGTTCTACTGAAGGCCACGACCGCGAAACCGTCGTCGCTAGCCGAATTCGTTAACTAAGTGAAGTCACGAAAGTTAAGCGATTTCGAGTCATCGCCGTTTCCTGATTGGGTGTAAGAACCCCGGGATCTAACGGTGCCGAGGTCAATTGCCATTTACGGCAGATCTAATGGCTAAATACAAATATAAATGATACAAAATCTCCACAAAAAGAAGTTTTAGGATTTCTCGAAAAGAGGGGGAAATCAAATCTCGCTGGGGGCAGAGGAGACTCGCCAGGAGGTGGAAGAGGCAGGAGCATCGTGGACGACGAGCTGCAGGCGGAGGCCGCGACACGGGAGGCGGCGGCTGCGGCGGAGGCGAGCGTGCAATTTCTTCGGCGCCCCACATGTGGCCACCCCGAGTGGCTGCCGTTCCGCGCCGCGCCACGCCCCGGCTTCGTGCGCCCGCCCGCCCGCCCGTCGTAAACATCTCGAAACTTCTGTTCAGTGGCCCCGCTAAGGCGAGATGAAGCCGTGTTTCTCTTCGCGAGGGCCCTCCCGACCCCCCCCCGTTCCCCGACCACCGGTCCAACCCGACCCCACCCCACACCCGCCCCTTCTTCTGGCCGCCGCACCCAACCCGTGCGCGCTTTTCTTTCGTTTCTGAGCCCCGGGTTTAAGGCTGGACACGAATGTAACTCCTGCGCTCGCGAGATGAGGTGATTTATTGTGGAGAGGAAATTGTGCCGGTTAAGAAACACAATAAGTGTCACGTCCGTGTCAGATTACATTCGCGCGGTGTAACTAACGACACCTTTTGTTTAAATTGCCTTTGTTGGATAATCGCGTTAAGCCATCGATCGCCCATGGGAAATTTTATTCATTCATAAACATTACAATATTAATGCAATAAATTTCATATCGTTCTGAAAATCAGTTATTGAGTTAGACCGGCCGCAAAATTACTGCGGCAACGTACCTAACACGAAATGGAATATCGAATCTGGGGGATACGGTGCCATGTATACGTTTAAATTTACTGTTGCCGGAAGCGTCGTTGATTGAATTGCATTCGTGCAACGAAATAGCGGGGATATTCAGTGGTGATGCTGCATGGAAAGAATACTAAATGGCGAAAGTTTTCTTGCGGGCACGTTTCTTATTACTAATTACCTCACTGGATCTAATTTACACGGAAAAGACATTTGTAGATTGCTTCTTTATTCAGTGTTTGAAAATTAAGTAATGAATTCAAGAGCTGTAAACCGATTAAAGAATCTACTGGGAAGTGGCCCTTCATATTTGCAAAGGGTTTCTTGGCACAGCTTAAAATGAAAATTATTTGACAATGCTCCTGCTTATAAATCTTTGCTTAAACAGAAAAGCGTTTCTCATTGCGACTAATGTATCGGAGTGCTTGGAAACAAAGTAGAACTCCACTATAGAAGCCCTTAAACTCTTCGTTGATGTTTTATCCGAAATTATATTATTGTTTTAATAATGTAATGATGTTGCCTTTTTAATGTTATGTACTATTTTGTATTTAATCCGCTGATTTATTTCAGTTATGAATGAAGATAAATTCTCAAATCTCACCATTCCCTCATGAATTATAGATTCGGTATTTTGAGACATATCCTTAGAATCCATTGTTGGGAATGAAATTTCTGCGATAACGAATTTAATTGTTATCATCATGACGTTACGTTATTGAATTGTAATTATCAATATTTTTCTCATCCTTGCAAGGGATAAAAATGTTTACTTTTTTAAACACAGTTAAAAATATTCAATGTAAAATAATATAGGTTATTCCTGATATTTATTTTATTGCGACAAAACAACAAAAATATAATACTGTTTGCGCTTCTATTGACTTTTACATACGTCCTGTAGAGCAGTACAACTGGCTAATATTGGTTAAGAGGTTGTGCTGTACCGTAGTGATGACACCTAAATTAACAAACTGTTATTTATTGCATACAAGAACAGACTCGTAATTATATTTTTAACTTCATATTAGTTATACGCCCATACGTCCATATAAAATTCAATTATTTCTAGTGAACGGTATGTACTATGAATGCTGTTATTAATTGCTTTTATTCTTTATATTTTTATTTTTCATCTGGTTCACAAAACCTGATTCTATCAAAAACATTTTATCAGTAAATTTGTTTTCAGACTAGCATTTGTTTACTAAACCCCAGAAATCAAAACCATAAAATGAAAAGGTACACATTACATATTTACAATTATCAGTCTTTTTTAAGAAAAAAAAATATTTGCTTTTCGTTGTCTCGGAATTAAACACAGAGCCAAACAATTATTAGAACAAAATCTCTTCCTAATTATCAGAGTATGTTGTGGTTCAGCCTGAGAGGAACAAAAGCATCGAATGCATTGCATTGCAGTTTAAAAGAAGAAATGTAGTTCGTAATTATATCGATTTTTTCTCTTTGGCAAAACGAACACATCACACGTCATAGAACAAGTACTGTTGAAAGCGAGATATGAAAACGACCAACGAATTGCTGAGTGTTCTCAGAGTACATCATAACGAGATCTCTGAAAAGATTCATCGGCTCTTTATAAACTACGACACGATATGTGCATTTAGAGGATCCTCGTGAGCTTGCAAACGATCCGTGTAGCGTTAGTTGAGTTAATTTCTCGCAAGCAAAACGCTCCGGGGAAAGGATTATAACATGGGAGAAGGAAAGAAAGAGAGTTGAAATACCTTACTGGAATGATGGAACATTACGTACGCACCTTTCCGACTCTTTGCCCGTTGCATGTGGAGTTCCTCAAGGATCGATTTTAGGCCCTACTCTGTTCCTACTTTACGTAAACGATATGCCCTCGACGATTCGAAACGGAAGAACGGTTCTCTTTGCGGATGATACGAACATCCTTTGCAATAAAGAAACCGTAAATAGTACACTATCAGATGTTTCAAATTGGTTCCGAAATAACAAATTAATAGTAAACGAAAAGAAAACGGTTTTAATGCAGTTTTCTATTTCAAATAAACAATTCTGTCCTCCATTGAAAATGAACAGTGTACCATTGACTGATGTTAAGGCAACAAAATTTTTAGGTCTCTCAATTCAGTCAAACCTTAAATGGAACGTCCATTTAAATGAATTGAACACAAAATTAAGTTCATTATGCTACGCGTTCAGAATTCTTGCAAATTCAGTCAGCCTTCATACTGCTCGTTGTGTATACTTCGCGAATGTTCATTCCCGCCTGAGATATGGCATAATATTCTGGGAAATACATCTTATAGCTCCCAGACTTTTAGATTACAAAACGAATTGTACGAATAATAACCAAATCCCACCCACGTGATTCATGTAAGCCTCTCTTCATTAATCTAGGAATTTTACCATTACCGTGTCTTTTTATTTACGAATCAGTGGTTTTTGTAAAAAATGACTTGCTCAAGGGCGGGAATATATTTTCAGAAAATGCCGAAGTCTATTACTATAACACTCGACATAGAAATCATATTCATCAGGGGACAGTATCAACAGCTCATTACAAAAAATTCACATACAATACATGTACATTATTTTACAACACTTTGCCAGATGACATTAAACGATTAAATTCAATAGAAAAGTTTAAATCCCAAGTGAAATCGTTTCTGCTGCATAACTGTTTCTATACAATTAGAGACTATACTGAGCATCACAAGAAAAGGAACATTAATTTTAACAATGATACATAATGCATTATTTACCATTTGGACTGTATAAATGAGTATAAACAACCTGTAACAACTATTGTACTACAGCTTCCGGGTCAATGACCCCCATCTCGATCAGGTTTTCGTCCAGTTTCCCTGATCCATTGAGCAAATGCTGAGATGGCCCCTTGTTTTGCTTCTGGACATAAATGTAACTTCATTTCTGTGCACGTCTTCTAGAATTCAGTGGAAATACATTTATTCAAATTATCGTTTCCATGTTGACGCGGCAGGAAATAATAAGAGCCAAAATTTATTGCTTATTTTCTTTGAAAATAGATTTTATTACATGGGAGTTTTTTTGTTGTTTTTTTCTCCCTTTCAAAATTCAAAATTTATTGCTTATTTATCCTTGAAAATGGATTTTATTACATGGAGTTTTTGTTTTTTTCTCCTTTCAAAATTCAAATTTTATTGCTTGTTTATCCTTGAAAATAGGTTTTATTACATGGGAGTTTTTTTTTTTTTTTTCTCCTTTCAAAATTCAAAATTTAAGTAGTATATGACTTGGTGTAGAGATCGCAGAATTTTGAAAATGTGCACACAATTCACTTTTCCCCATAGCACGTCATACGCAGTTTTTAACTGTTTTTTTGACGCAAATAAATAAATAAATAGAGGACGAGAGAGAATAATGGAGAGTGCGTTCCGACTACGCGAGGAATGCTTTAGCAATAACTAACGCATTTGCCCCTTGCTGGTCAGTCGTTGGGTAGCAAACGGGAAAGTGGCGACGATGGAGGAAGACACTGAGGTACATGTGGGAACAATGACGATGATGGCTCGTGCCAAAATTACCAGTTTTCGGTCTAATTTCAACCAAAAAGAGAACTCTCGTTGCTTCGCTTCCCGCCGGTTGTCGAACGGGTCGCATGTGAAAGTGGATGTGAGCATGAACGCGAGTCTGAATGCGGGCCTGATCGCGGTGTAAACACGGTGTATACGCGGCGTGAACGCGGGCGTGAACGCGGGCGTGAACGCGGGCGTGAACGCGGGCGTGAACGCGGGCGTGAACGCGGGCGTGAACGCGGGCGTGAACGCGGGGAAATTGCGAAACGGAGCGTGAACACGAGGGCGAGATCGCGGACGTGATCGCAAGCGTGATCATGGGCACGAGCATGGGCACGAACGTGGGCGAGAACGTGGACGCGTGGGCGCGAACCTTTCTTGTTGGTACGGGAAGAGAGCGCTCTGAGATCGACGTAAATCGATAAGTATAAGAGCTCATGATAAGGCTCCTTTGCTCTGAATGTGGGCGGGGTTGAGAATTCGAGTGAGGACGTGGGCGAGGGCAGAGAACCGCGAGAAGCAGCGATGCTGAACGTCGCCTGGGTAGAAGCGGTTCACGTCATGCTGTGCTGTTCTTCTCCCACCCCGCGTGATGAGTATACCCTAATAATATGTTGAAAATAAATTCCATAACATTAGATAATTATTATACATACAGTTAGGCAGCTAGTAAGATATTTATGGAACTATATTAAATAATTCTAACTCTGATCTGCATTGATCAAATGAATAATTATATGTAGGGCTCGAATAAAGTGTGTTCTCACCCACATTTCCACAAAAGACAATCGCACCAAGTCGCAATATCGAGTATTACATTTTGTACTAGTATTGTAGTGTAGGGGAAAAATAACGTTGTATTACGAAGACATTTCTGCTTTACTCTGTGACAAGGAACGCTTAATTGAGACCTTTATCTTCTTATTTCTCAGAATGAACTGTGCCATAGGACTAAATAGAGCCTAGCCCTACACATATTCATGAAATCCAGGAGCATGTGCAAAAGCAGGCACAATAGAGCACAATATTTTTTTTAATAATATCCCGTTCCCAAGTTAAGAATGTCTTTAAAGTAAATATCAAACAGTTACGCATGCGGAATATTACAGTGGTTTGTTGAAGGAGAATTTTTCTGCATCAGATTGTTGTTTCCTTTCAAAAGAACACGTTTTGTGTAACTGAGATTCATAATAAGGTCTCCTCTTATTATGTAAGTTTGTATAGAATTTCTTTTCAGGCTGGTTTAGCCTCCATTCACTTTCTCCAATGCCATTGAAATAGCTCGGCAAACATGTCGTCATTGTCACTACCCTCTGTTGCCATTGTTGCTACTGAGTTATCACTTCCGCGTCAGAATCGCCTCTGTCGTTATGTCTCCCATACGAGTAAATTCTCAATAGATGTTATTTGAAGTCCCGACGTAATCTGCGTTACCAGCGGCTTCATTTTGCATCATATTATCGTACTCATCAGCTTCATCACTCAACATTGCACTCTTCTTTCATTCTATGTGGTATTTTTCACAACTATATTTCTAATTTTGTATAAGAATGATTTTCTTTCATTATTCTGTGATTTGATTAGCAACTCTGTAATAAATAACGAGCTATAAATATAAATTGCATAGTAAGAATGTTGCTGTTTGAGAGGATTAGTCAATATTCTAGATTCTGAATATGGAAGTTGTTTCATTTATATTCTATACCCCTTTGTAAAAAAATTTATGTAAGAATCCAGTTTGAGCTCTGTGAAGGTTGAATTACGACAAATAGAACATTGTTAATCATAATGTGACATTACCTCTTTAAAATAGTCTTGCATAGAGTAAATCTGTCTCAAATATTATCAAGATGTGTAGGAAAACAGTTCAATTTCATAAATAAGCAGTTCACGAAGTAAAAATGATTATGCTTTCTTGCGCAATCCCCACGTTTTAGTTAAAGTTGCAATAAACTAGACATCGTGTTACACTAAGTAAACAAATCAATTCTCATTTCCAAAATTAAATTCCAGCGAACAAATTTTTTACATCACCCTTGAATAAAAATGCTTATGTAAAGCAGGGCTCTCCTTCGAACTGTTTTCCAAAAACTCACAAATTGTGCTCCTTTCCAGGTCGTTTGGCCTCCATTTGCAAATTTATGCCTGGCAACTCTGCTATGCGCCCGCGTTCCCGTCCCGGTCCCCGGCCCCTCTCCCGCTCCCGCTCCGCGCCTCTGGGACCGCCAGGCCGAGGCCCCGGCGCAGCTCGGCGCTTTTCTTCCACAGCTCTGCGCGCCAGAGGTTGCCGATGCGCCGTCCCTCCGGCGTCGCGGCCTCTTCTTTCCCCCGCCCCCGCCCCGCCCCGTCCGCTCCCCCCGCCCCCGCGCCGCTCCACACTCCACCCCTCCTGTTCCTGATATCTTATGTCTCAAGCTCTTTTTGTTTTGTATATAAAAGTTGTTCACTTCCGCCCATTGTGCCTGGAGAAGGCGCGCCGCGCGGGGCCGCGAGCTTGCGGGGGCGGAAGCGGGGGCTGCTTCAAACGCACGGGGGCGGCGACGGCGGCTGCGGGTTGCAGAAGCGGGGAAGAAGCGGGGCGAGCGAGGAGGAAGAGGAGGAGAGGACGGTGTTCGCTGACGTCAACCGTGGATTTCAGGCCCAGAGGTACGGAGCGGGGTGGGGTGGAAGGGTGTGGGGCGGGGCGGGGCATTGCAGGAGGCGGACGGTTATCACCCCATGGCTCCTTTGGGTCGCTGTACTCTTCTCCGCGCACGTCTCTGGCACTGGCACCTGAGTCACCGCCCCCCCCCCCCCCCCCCCCCGCCCTTGCCACCGCCACCGCTTCCGCCTCTAGCCCCGCTTCCGCCTCTGAGGCGCCTGACTCGCATTGCCCATTGCCGCGTCTGCCGTCCCGCCGTTGCTTTCTGCGTCTCCGCCCGCACCCTTTTCCTTATCTATTTCCAACCCCGCTGATGTCACAGTCCCTCTCACTGCACGTAGTACTGCATTCCAATTTCTCCGCTACGACTGCCGCACACGCCATTGGGGCAGTACGGCTACTTCCTCTTCTTTTCTTTGCTGCCAGCATTCACGTCTGCCAATTTACGAACTTTTTACACAGCAGTCTTCTACCATAGATTCTTATTTTTCAAATTCGATCTTCGTTCCATGAACACTGTTTACACGTTATTCTCAACGAGAGAACTTTAACAACAGTATTCTCTAGAAATTATTATTTGAGTAATGTTTGTGAAGGCTTACGAATACACCTTGGCAGTTTTCACGCTGCTTGAATGTCCATTTCTGCCAAGGAAATGCTTGTGGAGGGTTTCTTTTCTAGATTGAATTGAAAAGTACGTAATTCAACGTCAATTTGAAAGCAGAGTCTGCTACGGCTTGTTAGCACAAACCTTTCGCCACTTTCATAAATACAAGAATAAATTCCAACACATCATTTACACGAAACCAGTTCAATTTTCATTATGTGAATTCGGTTTTACATGCTGGTTAATTCACATATCTTGGATATTACATTCCTATGTTTTTTAATAATTTTCCTACGGAACGACCGTTCATTTCTTTCCTCCCCCTCCCACTGCTCCAGTTTATACGAACAGCGTTGAGGACACATTGTCTTGCACATTATCCTCATAGTTACGAATAACATGGGAATGTTCCCATCATTTACGTACGCGTCAAATTCCTCAGACAACGCTCAGCAAATAAAACTCTTCTACAGTATTTCTATGACAGAAACCATCACCTCTACCATTACAACCACCCCCTTGACAATCATTGCCGCCAATACAATACCCACCATGATCAGTGTGATCATTGCTTCCCCCGGAACAATCACAAGAACGAAACAACAATAAACCAGTTAACCAAGTTAACCCAACTCTTGTTAACCACCAACTACTACGAAGCGCAAAAACCTGATGAGAGGAACAACGGAGAAATTCCGAGGAAAACCGACAATTCTTACACTACCATCTCCGGATTTGTTCCCACCGTTTCCACTTGTCCTCTGTTTTCAAGGGGAGACGCCTGAGGTTTCGCCTGCGGCAACACGCGCCAACACGGTGCCCGTGCGTCGACGCGGAGCTCTAGTTTCAAACCCTTTATAGCGAAGACAAAACAGGCCTTGTGATCAGAACCCGGAATCTTTGTGACGCGTCTTGTTGAAATTTGGTATGGCGCGCTAGCGCGAGAAAAAAAAAGTTATCGAAGAGGGAGCGAAAACTAATTTGAATGCTATCTGGTAATTAAAACTTACACTTTGCTTAAGGGCCTGTGTAAACTTTTCGTGTCTCGACAAATATCCCGCAAATCGAACAATGTTTTAAGAAGAAGTTGTAAAAGTAATTACGATGAATAGTTTATGAAAAATGTTTCGACGGATGAGTCGCTTTGCCAGGGTAAAATCCTCCCCCAGGGCGGCGAATGATTTCAATTAACTTCGTTTCTGCCGCCTATTTGTAATGTTTTTGCGGCGCGGTGATGAGAAGTTAATTATGCAAGCTGTTGGGCGTAATTCACTTCATCGCTTGAGATGAAAATTTCCCAGCCGGACGAGGTGGCGGCGCGGGAACCGCGCGGGTGCGGCGCGCCGAGGGGAGCGCGGCGTGCCGCGAGTACGCACGCGCCCCCCCCAGCGCCCCGCCCCCCGCTGCCGCCCGAGGCCCCGCCCCCGCGGGATGGCAGCGGTGCGGAAGGGACAAAATATCCGCTCAACCCTAAATGAGGGGTCACGCTTTGCATGTCATTTGATTTTCTCGGTGGGCCGTGAATTGTGCGGGGAGAGGGCACGGGAGGACGCGCTGCGCCAGGAGTTACCGCGCGGTATTCCCCTAGCGCCAGCCCGCACGTTTGACAGATTTGCGACTATTTATTTACTGACAGAAGCCAGATGGAGTTAATTTTGCTCTCCAACTATTTGGTGGCTTTGGAAAGATCACTTTCGGTGGGGTGATGGGCTGCTTTTGAACGAATTTAATCCGAAAATCTTTGTCAAATGACCTCTAGTACGTATGACAACCTGCCTCCTGCAAATGTAGTGTAATGATTTGAGTTTCTTACCATATTTTATTTCTCACAGGTTTTATAGAGTTGTTTTAAGTTGTTGATACATCGCTCTAGTCTTTAAAATAATGTTCTGATCGTACTGTCACGTAAAACGCTCATGCGTGTGCCTAGCAAAATAGTCGTGTACGTCGTACAAAGATGAAGTAGTGCTTGCAAGAAATACTTGGCGTCAGTACGCCTTTACCTCCTCTCATTAGGGTGCTTTTCATTTGGTGTACGAATGTACGAAATACAGTACTTGTACTTATCTATGATTATTGGGATATCTGGGCTATAGTTTATTCTTACATAAAAAGGAAAGTGAAGAACCGTTTGAGTTCAGAAAACAGTGGAAGATAATATTTTCTTTCTAATTCTTGCCAAAAATCGCTCGTTTCTATCTTTATTTATAATTTAACTTGGTATAGTTCATGAGATAGGGTAGTTATCCGAGAGCTCAAGAAAACGCGCGTAGATTTCACTTTTCTCTAAAGCGCAAAGCACTGAGTTTTAACTGTTTTACGTTAATAATAATAACAATTATTATAATTGTTATAAAAGTTTCCTGCCAATTAAGAAAATCATATTGACATTCTGGTCAGGGATTTTCTCTGTAGTCTGTAGCCAGATATTGCTTCTTTCGTTAGATCTCGGAACCTGAAGACCTCTTAATTTTTTGGAAGGTATGACAGACTAATTCACCACAACACTAAGGAGCTTAACTGCCACAATCGGTCTCAATGTCATTGCAACCTGTTGCTGCACAAAACTTTGCTCCTACCAATTGTACTGCTTGAAATATTTTGCCGAAAAGGCAATAATCATCGCGGGATAGAGGAAGCGGATTTGATTTCTGAAATGTCTTGGGGAACGGCGGCTTTATTCAAGAGCACTAAAGCGTGTCGTTTTAGCGGCTCGAATAAAAATTACGGAAATCACAGTTTGCGAAATAAAAGCAGCTATCTGCATCTCATTAGCATGCAGATGGACTCTTACATCTTTCCGAGTAGACTGTTGAGCAATAAAATAGTAATTTCCGTTTTGTTGTGCAGACACAGTATTTGATATTACGAGCATTATTTCTCTTTTTGTCGGTAGAGTAAAATAGCGCGATGTTCCGAACACGTAAAGTAAATGAAACTGTTTTTTATTTGTGCGACTTGTTTATTTGTCATTGTTTCCACGTCTTTGTGGGAGTCATGAACATAATACGGGCACACACCCGGAGACAAACAATGAGAACACTTGTTTTGGTGTCATGTTTATCTTTTGCTTGTTGCAATGAAAAAATATACGATTTTGCCCATGGGGAAAAAACTATGACCTTGCAGTTTGTTCTGCGTTATTTGTATCAGATCTCATGGCTTCCTTTCTACAATACTGATACTTGGATGCATATCTCTGAGGGTTTTGACGTTTATAAAATATTACTGTAAAGTTTTAAAAGTTTTAAAGTTTTACTATAAAGTTTTACTGTTTTATTTATTTAGTCAAAAAGGGCTGTAATTCTATCAAGTTTATTGCTGGTAAACATAGAAAAATGAAAGAAACTACTTCATAATAAGTTTATTTTGAAGGTGATGATTAAATGACTCTGTGACCTTTTAGCGAATTGTATTTGATCATTCCACATTGTATATTACTAGTGTCCAAAAGTTTCTCTTAACGATTTTCCCATCGCAAATACAGTTGTAGACCCTCTCACTATTCCCTACTCGTGGGGTAGAGCCAGCTTGCCTGGCCTGGTTGTTTATTCAAGTGACGTAGATATTTGTTCCAGATACGGAGTACCCATCTAATTTCGCATTCAGCCCTTGAACCAATTTGGGAATCTAAATAATTACTCCTTTTTAAATTTAGTGTGATAGAATAATATTTTTTTGTTTCAATTAGTGCACTTTTATACCATTACTGAAGTATTAAAGTGTTATAACAAACGAAATCGAAAAAGGAGAAACACCCCACTTTTGCATTTACTTGGAATCAATAATCTGGAACTTTGTAATGATTTGATTTGTTTTTGTCGAAAACAGTAACAACTGTATACAACGTACAAGATTGTAGTATAAGTATAATCTGTGTACGATATCTCGAGCTCCTGAATAGCTTTCCCATCCATTTACTAAACTTGGTAAAACGGTGAATTAAAGTACCGATAAAGTGAGGTTAACAACATTTGAAAAAGCAGACATTTTTGTTCCCGAGTTATAGAAAACACGTGCATCGGTAAGCATAAGAACTATACTTAGGTTTTCGTAACGTGGCCGATGACATTAGGTCGTTTTTACTCTTCCCGCCTTCTAAAATGTAATTAATTCTGAAATTAATTCGGGAACGTTCTTCTCAACGGGGCTCATGGTCTCAAGCATTTGCTTATCACTGTTATAGAAATTCATTTTATAAGGCAGGAGGTATAAAAATAACCTAATGTCATTGGACACGTTACGAAAACCCAAGTGTGTGTGTGTGTGTGTGTATATATGTGTGTGTGTGTGTATATATATATATATGTGTGTGTGTGTGTGTGTGTGTGTGTGTGTTTTTAGTAGTGCTAACAAAATAGCAACCCACACTCCGACTCTGCTTCTATCACAACTAGCAAAGACTCCAACAAACTTTCACACAGTGAAGCTACCTTTATGTCTAGAAGCAAACCAAGGTACCGTATCAGCATTTACGCAATGAATCTACAAAATTGGACGAAAAACCTAATCGAGATAGCTTTTTTGTTTAGTGATGTTTAGTTTTGTTTTGTGAGAATTCTGATGCGGTGTTGTTGACGTTATTATATGAAGAAATAAAGAAAGTTATCTCCGTCAACTTAGTATATTTATCGAAAGCCAGCTATCTCAATAAATATACTAAGTTGAATGAGATTAATTCCTTTGTTTCTTCATAGTTTTGTTTTGCTGATTAGAGATGATTGGCGATGAGAATATTAGTTGTTAGTGATTTTTGGACGGAGGATAACAGCTACCATAATTTACTGTCTAGAAGCAAAGCAAGGGACTATCTCAACAGTTTCGCCAGGATGAAATATTATTGGTTGAAAAGGACACGAACGCTAACGCGCGTGACTAAAATTATTGGTTCATTTTCTGATTTCTTATTGCATCAACAAAGTAGTAAATAATCGTTGGTGATATACATCGCAATATATATATCGTTTGGGACATAAAAAATACATTTTTCGTATTATAAAACGCGAGTTTTCATGCTCAGTTACAATGCTTAAATGTCAAATTCTATTTCGACTCTTTCTCACTTTGAATTTGGCAGCAGTCAACGCTCAGTACTTTTCTTTTACTTTTCAGGATATTTGACACGCTCGTACATCATAACTCGCTTCTGCCCTACAACATTGACCATGCTTGCAATATTCGGAATGTTTCAGAGTTGTCTCAATAGGCTAGGTGATAACAGTAAAAAAAAACCACAATTTTGCGGGGCATACCGCAAATCTGCATGCGCACCGTGTATTTTGGAAGGACTGCCACAGGTAAATGAAACCCGCTGCGACAAAGCCATATTCGGTGCTATGTACTACAACAAAGGCATATCATTTCTATTTTAATCTCGAAGCAAAGAGCCATGTGGTAATAGTTCGACCTGGTTTCGAGTATTTTAGCACGTCCACACGTATGTAATCCTACGCACGTGACGAGATCAAAGGGGAGCTTCAAGTAATTCCCTCGTGTGTTCCATTCGGCATCGCACAAATCCGATCGCGAGAACCACGTTGATATATGTTTTCTATAAATTTTGAGGTGAACGGGCAGTAATGACAGGTTAAAAAGTTGAAACACCGTCTGCAGACAAACGTAGAACGTGTGCGAGACAGATGTTGCAAGCTATTAAATTGGGTGTCAATTTCCTCTTTCTCTCGCAACACGAATATTTTTATTTATTTCGTCGCAATCCTGTATTTACATGTTGTGAAATGTGATTCGTCTGGCCCGAGAGGGAGTTTGATTCACATTTAAAGAACATTTTGTGAGAGTATAAAATATTTAATGTAGTATATTTTTAAAAATTGAAAACATGTCGTGCACGGGTTCTTTTCGTAATTTCTAAACATTCCAGAAAAACAATTGCATCTTGTAGTTAAATGATACGTTTAAATCCGAGTTCATGGAACTCAAATTACTAACATAAACAATATTTGCCGTTTTATAAGAACGGTGTCAGAAACTACACCAATAAATCCTTTTTAGACACCGCCCTTTTTTCACTTGCCCTCTGTGGTCCTAAATTCAGTTTTATAATATTAATCAAAAGCTTTCTGGAAAAATTCGTCACAAAATATTATAATAATAATAATAATAATAATAATAATAATAATAATAATAATAATAATAATAATAATAATAATAATAATAATAATATACGGGGGTTTTCGGGGTTTCCCTCGGTCATACTGGCGAATGGTGGGTTGGCTTAAAAAAGGCCCCGATCACTTATCATCTTCCTTACCGAGGAAAACGGCCAAAAAACTGATCCCCGTAATTACACACGTTGCAGTGCATCTGACCGGGAGGTCCTATGGTCCCGATAGCAGCAGGATTTTCGACACTAGCTTGTCGGCTAGATCGAATTCAGCGGCTGGCTGAATGAGAATTCTAACGGCCAGCTGCTCTGGTCGTTAGTTTTCCGTGGCTTCTCCGATCGACATCAGGCGCAGTATCCTAACTAAAGGGCCACGGACCGAATGCAGGAGCAGTATCCTAACCAAAGGGATCGAATGCAGGAGCAGTATCCTAACTAAAGGGCCACGGACCGCGCGTGATGTTTCCTTCTTCTTCCTCGTCCTATTGTCGCCCCCTCACTTACATACACTTACATTCATATGCACTACACTGCCATACTTATCGGGAGACCAGTCAGGAGCTTAGAGCTTGTCCCGGCTGGGGCGGTGCCACGCTGGTGGGAGATTCTTGAGTGGGGAATATCCCCGCAAGCCGACGGCACATCGGGGCCGCATCTCGCCATCCAGCGAGGAAAGATCACCCCCACCTCCCGCCATAAAACGCCTCACACTTACGGAACTAATGACTTTATTCTCGCGTTCGGAGCTCGGCAATTGTCGCGCTCTGAATCGCTAATCAATCAATCAATCGATCAATCCTGAATCTTTAATCCCACAAATTGGAATTATGTTTTGGAATTTATCTTGGACGGTTATTAATTGAAGAAATACGCATGATGGTGCCTAAATTTTTACATCATTCTTTACAAAAATGTCACAATTTTCATTTAACAGTATTATAGTGTGATGAACGTCTCGGAGACAGCAAAAACGATTTCATTACCTTTACTAACTTTCGAGGCTAATCAATATTGGGCACTTTATATATATTTAGAAGTGTACGTCTACCATCCGTAGTTTTCCCTCAACAATGTGTGTCATGCATAGAGGGTCTTACAATGGTACGGTTTTGCATCATGTTTTTTTTTGTCGGCTGAATCTACCATTAATTTCAGGGTTTTCTTCTGCTGCCATTTCGATCCTAGCTTTACAAAAAATCAAATGACACGAAATAAATATTTATTTATTTATTTACAACACGTTTGTATTAACGGAGAAATACAATTAAAGCCAGAACAACAAAATACAAACTATAGGAAAACACAAATGAAGAAATAATACCCAAATAATATATTACCATTCTTCTTAAAAAATAAATATAAAAGAAATGATTACTACTAACACAAAAGGTTCCAAAACACTCTAAAATTTACGCTTGCAATCACAAGTCTTGAAGGAAAGAGTGGTTGCCAGTGACCCGTGAAGGTGGAAGTTCGTCCTGTGGAACAAATATAAAAATGAGTGGTGGTGTGCCAGTGGCGCTTTATCTGGTGGAGCTCCTGGCTGATAACGGAGTCCGGATTCCGGTTCCACAGTTGGCCCAGTGACGCCTTTCTCACCTCGCCTCTCTCCGCCTTCGCTTCCGCAAGCAATCTGCCTCAATTTGCAGAGCGTCCTCTCAATCTCCACTTCGGAACTTCTACGATTCTCGGAGCCAAACAGTCAGGCCACGGGTAACTTAACTCCCAGCGGCCATAGAAGATGCATATATTTCGGCCGCTGGCGCTGAAAGTTCCGTGGGAAGGGAACCCGAGGCGGGTTGGGGGAGCTGAAGACAAGCGAAGTGTGATGGACGAGGTGCGGCGCCATTCAATCACACCGAAGGGCGTGATGAGCGTTGTCATGGCGACGCTGCGAATTCCCGCCCCTACAAGTGGCTCGTTAGTTCCTGCTGGACTGGCGATATCTAGCACTTCTAGTAAGCACATTGAAATAATAGGAATAGACAACATGCAGAGCTACTTTTAAATGTGAAAAATGTTCATGTGCACAAGAGAAATACTGTAATTATCATTCTTAATTTTGATACGTTAACACCAGTATTTGCATATACATTGACAATATTTTTCTTGATTTTTGTATTATTTACATACATTATTAGCCATTTCTCAATACGTATGAAAAAATTTTGTTTTAACACATTTTAATGGAAATGTTTCGTAGAAATTATTTACTATTATATATATATATATATATATATATATATATATATACACATATATATATATATATATATATATATATATATACACACATATATAATGTGTGTGTATTTGTATGTAATGATATATTATATGTCAATCTACACATCCATTATTGTATATGCGTATTATACATTTTACATAGTCATCCCGAAAGTTTTACATCATTCAATGAGTTGTTTGAAATTAAACAAGATTAGGTAGGATTGGCGTTGAAATGAAATAGTTAACATGCTAAAACCGCTTCACGCCCATTTCATCAATTTCCTGAAGTGATCTTTGCTAATCTGGTTCCGTTTTCTGCAACCCTCTTCCCATTTTCGGCGGGAGGAGAAGTGCGGGTTCGTGCCACACAGTGTCGAGCCGGACGCGTCGAGTCGACAGCCAGAAAGTGGCAGACGTCGATGGAGGTGGAGGAGCGAAAGCGCAGACTTAGTTACAGTTTTGTAATTAAATACGTCTTCGTTCATTTGTGGCTTTGAGTGCGTGGTTACAACATCCGAGAGTATTTTGGCGTTTGAAGTTTGATTGCCTGTTCTCCTGAGCAAATTGGAGTAATTGAAACTTACGCAAAGATCTAAAACTCCTGCAGGATAACTAAAATTCTTAGAGCAGTTGCTAAAATTTTCATCTTAATACAAGAGTATTAGTTATCTGCCAAGTTACGAGAGTTCGGAAATTTGTTGAACCTTTACTCGTATTGAAGTGTTATATGTTAGTATTGCCACCGACATATTTTAATTATTGGCACATCAGAAACCGTAAACATTTGGTGTTGTTAGAATTTTTTTCGCCGCTAATGAGTTTGCGAGATGACTTGTCATACACTTGTCCAACGGTAAAACAGATACCGTAAACAAACGTGACGGGGAGTGTTTAACTTTCATATTGTGAATAGGAAAGACCCATTTCATCCACTAAAGTTTATGTAGAATCCATAGTTCTTTTAATAATAGGATACATTTTTCAGTTATTCCAAAAATCGTTATGAAATTCACACTCCTTAATTCAAAACTACTGGAACTGCAACAACACATACTTTATCAAATTATTTGTAACTTCCGAAATTTTCAAAAATTCAGTGTTCAACGAAAATGAAATCTGTGCCACCATTATAAGCGTACTTTGGTCTATTCGAGAAAAAATTAAAGAAACAATATGGAGACTTCGGGGAAAATATTTTTTTATTAAAATTGTTTAAAGTTCATGCAAAATTAAGTGCATCAACTGATGTCACTGCAGCGCCTCTCACCGGGAGGTCCAAGGTTCGAGTCCTAACGGCGACAGGATTTTCGACACTAGCTTTTCAGTTAGGTCGAATTCAGTCGCTGTGTGGATGAGAATTCTATAGGCCGACTGCTCTGATCGGTAGTTTTCCGTGATTTCTCCGATCAGCACCAGGTGAATGCCGGAGCAGTACCCTAACAAACGGGCCACGAACCGCGCGCGATCTGTCCTTCCTCTTCCTTGTCCTATCCTCTCCCCCTTACACACATACTTACACTAACATGCACTAAACTACCACATATTCCGGGAGACCGGTCGGGAGCTTAGAGCTTGTCCCGGCTGGGGTGGTGCCCTCTGGTGGGAGAATCCTGGTTAGGGGGAAACCGCACTAGCCGACGGTAGGTCGGCGACGGATCTCGCCGTCCAGCGGGGAGAATCACCGCCATCTTCTGAGAAAAGAACATGCACTACACTAACGGGACTAATGACCAAAGCAGTTGACGCGCCCGAAACACGAAAAAAATCAATCAATTGATTCAAAGTTTTGAAAATGTTGGTAATGTTACATGCAAAGTATCGGTCAAACTCAAAATATCCGTTTGAAATTTGCAGGGGCACGAGTTTGTCCAGATTTATAGGGGAACATCAATTTTGGAAGAAATAGTCTCAACGGTTTAGGCGCTAGCCGCTGTGAACGAACGGATTTATTTATTTATTTATTTATTTATTTATTTATTTATTTATTTATTTATTTATTTATTTATTTATTTATTTATTTATTTATTTATTTATTTATTTATTTATTTATTTATTTATTTATTTATTTATTTATTTATTTATTTATTTATTTATTTATTTATTTATTTATTTATTTATTTATTTATTTATTTATTTATTTATTTATTTATTTATTTATTTATTTATTTATTTATTTATTTATTTATTTATTTATTTATTTATTTATTTATTTATTTATTTATTTATTTTTTATTTATTTATTTATTTATTTATTTATTTATTTTACGTCAAAAAACAGTTAAAAACTGCGTATGACGTGCTATGGGGAAAAGTGAATTGTGTGCACATTTTCAAAATTCTGTGATCCCTACACTTAGTCATATACTACTTAAATTTTGAATTTTGAAAGGGAGAAAAAACAAAACTCCCATGCAATAAAATCTATTTTCAAAGATAAATAAGCAATAAATTTTGGCTCTTATTACTTCCTGCCGCGGCAACATGGAAGCGATAATTTGAATAATTGTATTTCCCATTGAATTCTAGAAGACGTGCACAGAAAATGAAGTTACATTTATGTCCAGAAGCAAAACAAGGGGCCATCTCAGCATTTGCTCAATGGATCAGGGAAACTGGACGAAGAACCTGATCGAGATGGGGGTCATTGACCCGCAGGCTCTAATTGTATAGAAACAGTTATGCAGCAGAAACGATTTCACTTGGGATTTAAACTTTTCTATTGAATTTAATCGTTTAATGTCATCTGGCAAAGTGTTGTAAAATAATGTACATGTATTGTATGTGAATTTTTTGTAATGAGCTGTTGATACTGTCCCTGATGAATATGATTTCTACGTCGAGTGTTATAGTAATAGACTTCTGCATTTTCTGAAAAAATATTCCCGCCCTTGAGCAAGTCATTTTTACAAAAACCCACTGATTCGTAAATAAGAAGACACGGTAATGGTAGAATTCCTAGATTAATGAAGAGAGGCTTACATGAATCACGTGGGTGGGATTTGGTTATTATTCGTACAATTCGTTTTTGTAATCTAAAAGTCTGGGAGCTATAAGATGTATTTCCCCAGAATATTATGCCATATCTCAGGCGGGAATGAACATTCGCGAAGTATACACAACGAGCAGTATGAAGGCTGACTGAATTTGCAAGAATTCTGAACGTGTAGCATAAAGAACTTAATTGTGTGTTCAATTCATTTAAATGGACGTTCCATTTAAGATTTGACTGAATTGAGAGACCTAAAAATTTTGTTGCCTTAACATCAGTCAATGGTACACTGTTCATTTTCAATGGAGCACAGAATTGTTTATTTGAAATGGAAAACTGCATGGATGAACTGACGAAGACGCGGACGGACGATCGGACGGACGGACGAAAGAACGAAGTACTAATACGTATGTAGATAGGTAAGCAAATAGTAGGCGAGAAAGTAAAAAAAAACATATTTTTTGATATTTGGTTTTGACACTTATAAGGCGAAAAGGTTGGTTATACCGGTCAATCGATATGAATAATGTGGTCACCGATGTTTGTTGTGGAGCGTTGTTGCTTTATAATACACACATGAATAGTGATGTAAACTATTCGTGTCTGCTAGTTCGAGTCAAACTCTCAGAACGTGTGCTTAGAAACTTCAGAATCGGAAACTATCAGAAAGAATTTTGACGTACGCACAGAAAGCGAAGAACAAATTATTGTATTGCTTACAAATTATTGTATTACGGCGTGGTTATCACTTGAAAATGAAGGGGATGTTACAATTGAGTGCATTTACGTGTCATATTGAGATAGTTGTGGCGAAATTGCGTAAACTAAAAGTTCCATATTGTAAATAACCTGAAAAGATATTTACTTATCTGAAAATAAAAATATTCAAATGTAGAAGCTATACCATAGCCTAGGATACTATCCAGAGAAAATGGAATAATTATAATTTGACCTGTTCATAAATGGCCAAGTGTCTTGAATGCTATGAAGGAACGAGCAAAAGATCGACCTGCAAACACATGATCTTGTTTGCGTTCCGCCATCGGATAAATATCATTCAAAAAGAGGTTTTCCGGTTGTGTTTATGTTGGAAGTGCTTTCATTTCCTTTCTTTTTATTCCCTTAAAATAAATTCATAAAAGCATACCGAACATTGTTTTTTAACTTGGGTCCAACAGACCCATTCACCATCATAAAATTTCTGACACAACAAGAAGGTTAAGTGTAATCAAATCTTCTTTGAATTGACAATAAGTGAATGCGAAAACTGCACTCACCGTCAGACGCCCCCAGTAAGCTGAACGGAGCTCCCTCATGGTTCTTTTAATTATAAATTTTAATCGCCCGGGATCCCTGAACAATGTTATTTTTAGCCAGAGACTCCATGAATATTTTCAGAGGCTGAAAGCATCGTGCGCGGACGAAGTTCCACCGCTTATAACATGGTAGAACAGTCTGGATATTGGAGTAGTTGGAGTTTGTTAGAAGTTTGGCGATTCTGAATCGATTCACTTAGCCGAATGTGTATTATTCTTTACAAAGAAAAAAGCGAGGAAACGTGCATTAAAAATTTCTTCTGCGGTAACCTGTTTTTACATTCCCCTAGAGTGAAATACATTTTATCGCGGTAAATAACTTTGAAATGCTATGTGCAGGGTCTTTATTTTGTATGATTTAAGGTGGAATCAAATACGCGTTAAGACGTGAGAATTATGTCAGAAATATTTAGAATAATATTTCAAATAGAGCCTTGAAAATGATCTAGTCGCTTTTACTTTATGATCATAACGTTGATACCCAAATATGAGTTTTCAAAAAGCCGTTTATCAAAGAGATATTGATTCCGTATATTTTTATTGAGCATGTTATGGCATTATTTTATTCGTTTACCGGACTTGGTTGGTCATATAAGTATTGTCTATTCCATCGTCGGTTACATCAGCCTGTTTGGGCCATCACAGTACCTGCATTTAAACTCATTAATTTTTACGAAAGTAAACTGGCTTCAACTATAAGACTAAAGAAAAAGCTGCGTAACTTACGCACCAATGCTATAAACAGATACCAAGATTAAAGTAACAATATTGTTATTCTTGTCTTCATTATCCGCAAAAAATGTCTCCAATCCGGAAGCATTTTTATGCAGTATTCCAAACCTATTCTTAAAAAACTATTTGATATATTATTTTTAAAAAACATATGCAACTTTAAATAAAATTTTTCATTTGGCAATTACCATTTTAAATAGATACTTTAAAATAGTATTTCAATAACTGAAATGTTTGATATTATTAAAGAAATTGATAGATTTGTTTCCAGACACGTCAGCTGCTTAGATCATTAGTATAGTGAATGATGTTTTATCCCGACAGGTAGCAGCGTTCCTCCTTCAATGAATTGTGAGATCCAGTGCCGACCCACAAGCCCTCCCCCCGGTTTCCCTCCTACAGGTACCACCAAAGGGGCATCTCATCAGCTAGGACAAGCCCTCCCGAATGATTTCCCGACATGTACGTTTGTTCTATCATTCACCTAAAGGCAAACAATCCCCTGAAACCCGTTCTGATCCCCGTGTGTAGTCACACTCGCAGCACGGCACCTCCCACGTGCTGCATCTGCTACAACGTTGGTCATATAAGTGTGTGTGTGTGTGTGTGTGTGTGTGTGTGTGTGCAAGAAGCGAAATTAGGGAAGAAAGAGGAAGGAAAGATTGCGTGCAGTCCGTAGCACTTTTGTTAGGGCTCTACTCCGACAATCTTATGGTATGCTATGTATCTATTCTCCTGCTAAGCTATTTCAACATAACAATGTAGCTAGCTTAGAAAATCCATTATCGTTGGGATTCGAACCCTGGGACCGCTCAGTCAGAGTTCCTACAAAGTTAGCGGCAATGCTGGCTTTGCACTACTTATTCAGTGAAGAAATTGGTATCATTGGCCTTAATGAAGATTAGGAAGTAGATCTGTCTATATCTGCAGTGATTTTAAGAACGGACAACAAAAGGATTGGTGACAAGCTCGTACGTTACGCATAAATCAACGCATAGACTACGGTTTCACAAGAATTTCATTTCCTCACAAAACGTGAAATGTCAGTTACCAGTACTAATTACGCACAACTCATCAAGGCATGAAAATATGCGTGCAATAACTAATCGCATCATACCACGAGTAACTAACGTGCCGGATTCTGGAAATAAGTTAAGAGTCAAAACAGTGAAGCTCTAAAATCCGTCATGGAGGACTAGAGCTGGCCTGAGTTATTTCCTTGAACATTTAAGTGAGAGTAACATGCAGAAATGTTACAGTGCACCAGTAGTCAACGAAAAGCGAAACTCCTTTGTTCTTCATTTGATGGAAAGGCATTTATGAAACATCGGTATCCATCGAATGCGGGACGTCGCGTAAGGAGAATGGGCCCATCCCTCGCCCTAATGGCCGGTCCACACGCGGCCCTCGCGGAATCTGCAGGCGGGGCGGTATCTCTCCTCGGGGCGTTGGCCGTCACTGCTCAAAGAGCAAGCACCGAACGCCTGGCAGGCGGCGGGAGGCGGGGCGAGCGAGCAGCGGGTGCGCGAGAGGTGGTCGCGTGGATGGGTGGCGGGCGAAGGGCGAGCGGCAGGCAGGTGGGCGGGAGATCAGTGGCCGGCGAGAGGGAGCGGTGGGCAATGGGCGGGTGGGGGTCAAGCGGTGGATGGGAGAGGGGGGAGGGGGGGGGGGGGGGGGGGCGGGGGTGACCGGGCGGGTGGTGACCGGGCGGGTGGTGACCGGGCGGGTGGTGACCGGGCGGGTGGTGACCGGGCGGGTGGTGACCGGGCGGGTGGTGACCGGGCGGGTGGTGACCGGGCGGGTGGTGACCGGGCGGATGGTGACCGGGCGGTTGGTGACCGGGCGGTTGGTGACCGGGCGGGTGGTGACCGGGCCGATGGGACCGGGCGGGGGTGACCGGGCGGGGGCGGGGCGGGTGGTGACCGGGGGGGGGACGGGCGGGTGGTGACCGGGCGGGTGGTGACCGGGCGGGTGACTGGGCGGGTGACGGGGCGGGTGAGCGCGCGGGCGGGCGAAGGGCGAGCGAAGGGCGGGTGGGAGAGCAGTGGCCAGAGCACGGGAATGGGATGTTCCACATTAAGCTTTTAAAGGCAGGTCGGTTAACCGCCTGATGGACGCGCATGGAGGTAGCGATGAGAATCGGACCGTGAAGCTAGGGCTTCGGCTGCGCGGAACGCCGCGCCACGTCGCCGAACCGCCGCCGCCCTGACCGCCCCCATCGTTGCGCGAATCGCCGCGGTGCGAGCGCCACATTATGAATTGCTAAATGCTGAATAGCCACTGTTTTCAATTCGCGCCAACTTTTCCGTTATGTAACAGGATTTTCAGAAGGAAAAATCCAGATAAAAGTTGGTTTCTCTTGGTTGTTGTGGTAAACTTGAAGCTTAGTTTTCCTTCGTAGAATTCGATGTTTTACTTCTCTGTTATCATTTGTTGTATATTCGCTTGTTTTATTCATCGATCGATTATTTCGCCGCAAGCAACGAATTTTGCATTACCAAATATAGCATGTAGAAACACACGTTCGTGATCAGTGCAGATAAAAGCAGTTTTTAAATCAGAAAGTAATTTTAAAAAGTCAACAATGTAATTAAGATGTAAACAATTTAATATTAGTGGCGAAGTAAGAATAATATGCGTATACACTTTAAAGAATTGAAGGTATATGATGGAGTTGTGTACGACATCTTATATGTAATTTGTTGTTGAAGTGTGAGCGATGTCTCATGCAAAATGCATGAAATGTGTACAGCTGAATTTCCATAAAATAATTTAAAATGCTCACAAGGTTCGTATGAAGTAATTAACGCAACTAGTCAGTAAAATGTGAAAAAATTACGACTGGTTTGTTGAATGAGCGAGTGTATTCGCTTATTTATCAGGAGAGCAGATAAAAATTGTTTTGACTGCATATAAGTCCAGTAGATTTCAACTCCCTGCAAATTTTAAAGCGAACACAATATTCAATAAATTTTGCCAATATGTCTTTTGGCTGAGGTGTTTGATTCTTGCTGGAGGGACGGTCATAGAAATATTTTAAAATAAATGTTGATGACGTTTGACTTTACTATTGCGTTAAAACAGCAACTTATTTAGTTAAATGCACGTTTGTCAATTATTCTCTCTGTTGTTAAACAAAATTAAAAACAGTGAACGAAAAAAGTGTAGCCTTCTGAATTCTTTTGAATTAATTTTTTTATTCTTTTTATTTATTTATTATGTATTGATTTGTTTATGTATTGACGGAAAGTGATGTCGTAACACTCCCCGTGCACAGAATATAACAAGTAGAAATAATGAAAGGATCAATGGAATAAAACCCCTTTTTATTTGCTTACAGATATTTTGAAAATAAAATATAAGAAAAAGTTATTTATTATGGTAACATCTTTCACGTTCATCCAATATCGAAAATAATGTTGCTATTATAAAGGTCTTATTCTTTTAGCTTTAAAAGAACGTCAGGCTTACAAGGCGAAAAATTGAAGAGTCGGGAACAGATTTTATAGACAGCTCTCGTTTAACCTACGCGCGCAGATCTAAATGTTGTGACAGGAGATATGTAGCAGTCTCACATACGTGAACAGTATATCCGGTTATCTGTCTTCCATGAAACGGGAAGCTCGTGCTTCGCCCTCAGTGGCTTCACTGCTATTGCGTTCTCTTGTATTCACATCAACTGCAGCCACTGTACCAGCTGCTTCCTTCGCTTGAATTCAACTTTTGATGCTGCGTATTTTTCTAGTGAGGATTTTCTGTTAAGGATAAATCCTTATAAAGCGGACAAAAACCTTCAGTCTTGAGAAAAATTAATGATGTGAATAAGTCTTTCGCAATTCAACTATTAGCTCATTTTCCAAGACACCTAGGATCTGCGCCCAATGCTCTCTTCCTCATCCATAGACGAGTATTACAGATCCGCACGGAAAACCACTTTTGCATATTCTTAATAATGCTCAATAACATGTAACAAAATGTGAATAAACAAAAATACCATTTTATCCTTGTGGTTATTATTTTTCTTATATCATAATCCGCAACTCTTTAGTTGGTTGATTCTCTTATGAATTCATATCTTATTCAAGGACCTAGAAGTCTCAAAGGATGTGAGCGGTACCTTGCAATACAGGTCTTTAGCAGTTGGCATTTTAAACCTGCCAAAAGCCTAAGGTGTTCAAGTATTTCGTCATGTCTCTGGGTATGGCTCTTCGAATCTCTCTGTGATCCAGGGACACAATGCATTACATGTTTTGCTGTGTCTATTTTACTAGCACATGATATATTCAAAATAAGTATTAATTATTTATTTTATGTCATGCCCTTATAAATTCCTTTTATGTTATTATTATAATGCGTTTTGGAATATTTATTTACACGTTCTATTTATATTTCAATGATCATGCTGTTATAAATTATATACATTTCATCCCACTAATGGCACGACCACATGCTTTAGCAATCTAATACATGTATTATACCTTAACTGCTGGGTCAATGACTCCTATCTCGATAAGATGTGTGGCCAGTTTCCCTGCTCCTTTGAGAAAATGTTGAGATGACGCCTTATTTTGCTTCTGAACACAAATATAGCTTCCCTATCTACGTACGTTTTCTTGACCCCTTTGGAAAATGTAGATATTCGAATAATCGTTTTATATTTTATCACAACAGTAAATCGAAACCTTCTCGTAAAGCACTAGGGATAGTAGCCTAAATCTGTAGCTGATTTGCCTTTGCAACTACTTTTTATTTTTTACTGATACGGTTTGTTATTGCTTGTTGTTGTCTTCGATACGGAGCTCGATACACACTATATAACTTACGTTGATCTAGAAAATCGTGATTACGAGGTAAAACAGTTGAATTAAGCTTCATGGTCACTTATGGAGGAAATTATGAGAGGAAATTATGAGAGGGAATTATGAGAGGGAATTATGAAAGGGAATTATGGAAAGGAAATATTAAAAGGAACCCGAGTGAAGTTAACTTCTAGTTAATTAGTACGCGTAAATAAGTATATCTGCATTAATATTATGTAAAAAATAATCTGTATGTACCACGGACGTTAACTGGTTGTAATGATCTCGGGCGACAAAGTGCCCTCGGACAAAAAGTCTCGATTCCCTACATTGCCCATGTTACATAAATAATTATTATACTGGAGCGAATATTTTCATATAAGTTCTTTCAACAATCCTCATTGCTTCATGTATTCATAAATACACGTAATATGTCGATGAGAGTTAGAACCGACATACTAGAGCTCAAGATACCATACACACATTGCACTTCTCCCCATAGTACGTCACACAATGTTTAACTTTTAAATAAATAATCAATATTCATTTCAGCAGTGCTGGAGACTTTCCCTCAGAATGTCAAACATTTTAAATTTAGATTAAATAAATGGTACTTTTTTGTGGCTTATTTAACATTAAAATTGATTTTTTGTATTATTATTTTATATTATTAGGTCACCTTTAGAATGACAGGGATAATACATTAATTATGTAAAACTGTATTAAGTAACATGTAAATATTATAATGTTTGTTAGATTGTTTGTTTTGTGTTTTTGTAGTCACTGTTTAGAAAACGCTACCACCGGAAATTTTTCTATGACTTCCGAAATGGCAAAATGATTATTCTAATGTATTCTATCGGTTGAGTTGGCTAAGTTGTGTGTGATGTGCGTGTTGCGTAGGCGGGGGGCGTACCTGACGGGGCGGGGGCCGCGCTTCTCGGTGGAGCCGCCGCCGCTGCTGGTCTTCTCCAACGAGACCGGCGGGCGCGCCGACGGGGCCCCGGCCACGCCCGTGGCCGGCGCGCGCCTCGTGCTCGCCAACGGCAGCCTGCTCTTCCCGCCCTTCCGCGACGACCGCTTCCGCCCCGACGTGCACAGCGCCACCTACCGCTGCGCCGCCACCAACGCCGCCGGCCGCATCGTCTCGCTCGACATGCACGTGCGCGCCGGTGAGTCCTCTTCTTCTTTTTTGTTATTCAAGGTCGCATCATATCATTAGCGACCACTATTGGATTTAACGGGATGGTAACTATGAAGATACCGGGAGCGGTAGCTCAGTGCATCAACTGATGTCACTGCAGCGCCTCTGACCGGCAGGTCCTAGGTTCGAGTCCTGACGGCTGCACGATTTTCGACACTAGCTTTTCAGCTAGGTCGAATTCAGTCGCTGTCTGGATGAGAATTCTATAGGCCGGCTGCTCTGATCGGTAGTTTTCCGTGGTTTCTCCGATCAGCACCAGGCGAATGCCGGAGCAGTACCCTACCAAACGGGCCACGGACCGCGCGCGATCTGTCCTTCCTCTTCCTTGTCCTATCCTCTCCCCTTACTCACATACTTACACTAACAAGCACTACACTACCACATATTCCGGGAGACCGGTCGGGAGTTTAGAGCTTGTGCCGGCTGGGGCGGTGCCCCGCTGGTGGGAGAGTCCTGGTTAGGGGGAAACCCCACTAGCCGACGGTAGGTCGGTACCGGATCTCGCCATCCAGCGGTGGAAGATCTCCGCCAACTCCCGAGAAAAAAACGCACTACACTTACGGGAATAATGACCGAAGCCGTTGACGCGCCCGGAAACACGAAAAACCAACCAACCAACTATGAAGATGAAACGATATGGTGATGATAAGGGGTGAAAGGACGTTCTCGACAGAACGACACTACTGCCTTAGCGGTCTCCGCGACCGGGCCGGCTCTTCTTCATTTGTTTTGTATTTATGAAACCTTGTTTAGCAGCTGCTGAGAAAGCGTTTATAATTGTGTGTACCAGCTCTAAAGTTATATTTTAGATAGATATAATGTTAAATCATAGTGATTCTTATCTCGTATCGTGCCCGACGTCTTATAACCTGTAACACGTTGAGGATGTATTTCACGCTTCGCTACGCGTGTTCAAGTTGGGCCCAACGCCCATTTCGTCTTATTCTCCCCTTCCGGTTCTTCTTCTTTATATTTTTTTTTACTTTTTGCAGGAAAAGGATTTGTAGCCGTACGTACCAGCTCTAACGTTATATGCTAGATAGATATAATATTATTTCACAGAATCTTATCTCTTATCGTGCTAGACGCCTTATATTCTATAATACTTCGAGGACTATTTTACGCTACACTACACCTGTCCAAATTGATGCCATCGCCCACTTTGTCTTTTTTTTCTTCTACTTCTTCGTGTTCTTTTCCTCATTTTTCTTCTTTTTCTTAATTTTCTTCTTCTTGTCGTGTACCCCTTGAATTCCTATTTACTCCAGAGTAGGAATTTGTGCTAATTGTATGTACTAGCAATTAAATTATATGCTAAATAGATACAATGTTCAATAATGTATGGTCTAAAATCTTATTGTCCCCGGGGCATTATAACCTCTAATGCTTTGAGAACGCAGTTGATGATTCACTACGCTTGTCCAAGTCGGAGACGAGGCTCGGGACTACGAGATCTGCGCATAATGTACTACGCATTTTCTTCTCAAAAGGTTTGATGCTTAACAGTTTATAAGAGAAAAGAAAAGTAACAGGAAGTTAATTTCCAGAATTCAGTGCAGAAACTGACTTACAATTTAATTATTGTGTATACTTCGAGCAATTGCTTCCAAAATACTCGTCGCTCGAAATATATCTTGAAAGTGAAACACTTACACTCAATTCTTCAGCACACAAACTAATACTCATCACATCACGTTATTATTAGCCATTATGTATTTGTGCATAATAGTGTGTGTTCTTAAAGAGAATTTCAACCTGTCTCTTCACTGGAACAAATTTCGCACAAACGCACGCATTTAAATGAACACATTGTGACGAATGTTTCTCACATCGTTTTCGTGTTTCTCACAATCATGCTTCTTTAACACATGATTATAGCAAGTGTACTGTTGCATTTTGAATTAACAAACGCCTCTATCTGTTTGGCCATGAATTACACCATCCCGGTTTAACCAGAACCAGTTCAACGTTTTTACTGGTTTAATTGGACTGTTGTACCCGAGTTTGCTGGTTCAAATCCGATCGAAGCCGTGGATTTTTAAGGGCGAAAAAGTCCTTCGTACGCCTTCCTTCGGAGGGGAAGTAAAGCCGGCTGTCCCATGTTAGTAGATTTACTGCATGTAAAAGATCCTCAAGCCTAAATTATGCCTCTGAGCTAAATTCAAATTGTCTCTTCCGTCGCCCAAGTAATACCTTCCCTATATCCCCTAGTATGTGAAAGGAGCGTAACGAAATTTGCGTGGTTAGACGGAAGAGCGGGCCTGATGGCCCGAGTTTCGCCACGTAAAATAAGGCATTGACTAACTAACTAAGTAACTAACGTTTTAGACAAACATATTTTCTGAACTTTGCATCATTTTAATTTTTTACGATGTAATACAATTCCAGACAAGAAGAATTTAAAGTCTCGATGAAACTATCCATGCGTTCATCAACTCGATTTTGAACTTAAGGTCTTGTTCAGTCATGTGAGCGGTTTTTGACATTTGATGCCAAAGAAAACTTGGGGGCGTGGTCGATAAGTAACATATACAAATGATTCGCATTCATTTCACAAATGTTGGCTATCCCACATAACTTCTAAAGTGTTTACGATAATGCAATGAAAATTTATCTTAAAAATACTGAATTATGGGACAAGTAACAAGTCGTAGAGATATTATTCTTAATATATTTAGTTTTGGAGAAATTTAACCACCTTTTATTTTTTAAATTGGTCTATTTTTTACATGAAAGGTGTACATATTTTAAAAGTAATATTGTGTAAAAATAATTTTTTTGACACATTTTATATTTTACGCCGCCGCCGCCGTATTGAAATTGTAAAGTTACAGAAGCGGCATAGAAAATTTCCCTCTTTGCGGCAGGTAGCCTTGTGTCGGCGATCGCGATCGAGACATTTTGCTGAAAGGGGTGACAAGGAGGGATGTGTGGGAGGGCAATGTTGCGTTTTCCTCTGCAATACCGGCAGGAAATTAAGAATTGGTGAAGTAAAAACTGAAGTTTGCCAAAAATATTGTTTTGTAGCCTATGATGATGTGTATCTCGACTCTCTTAAACATGGGCTAAAATCTGTAGGTTGCTAATTAAAGAAGTAAAAGTTGAGTCGATGTCTCTTAAATTATAAAAGAAAATATATCATATGTGCCTCTCCCATACATTGGATTTATCGAAAACCGCATCTTAATATCTGCAACGGTCCAGGAGATATCGAAAGGAACATTTTAAGTGAACCATCCAGTAATGTTATTCATTAAAATATGCTTAATAAAATAACAATGAAAAACAAACAAAAGTTGAAGCGAACAACATATAAATTGACAAAATTATAATTTAAAGTTCATATTTAATAAATTTACTTTTCCAATCTAAAACATGAAAGAATCGTCGTCGGTGTTATCCCTCCCGATGTGTGTTATGGAGAGCCATCGCTCTAATTGAGAATGTATTCCTTGTAACTTAATTTCATAATATTTACGAACTTTTTTAAATTTATTTTACGTCAAAAAAGCAGTTAAAAACTGCTTATGACGTGCTATGGGGAAAAGTGAATTTGTGAAGTGTGAATTGGGTGAAGTGAAGTGTGAACTTTAGTTAATACTTCATTTTATACGAAGTATTTCCTTGCTATTCATTTTCAGAATCTTATAAGAAAACGTTTTCATATGTTTTGTAGTTATTTTAACGCTATGGATGTAATATATTATTTTTTGTATACTCATGTTTAAAAAATTATCAAAACGTAGTCTAAAAAAAGGGGAAAATTAATAGATATGCTTGTACATTCAAATTCAAACGTTTTAATTAATCGTCGAATCATGTTTTCATTCGACATGCACATAACTCGCGCCGCTGTTCAATTTGGTTTTTGTAGACATCGGTAAAGTTTTTGTATTTCATGCAAGAAGAATTATAATTATTATCAACATCATTAAAACAATCATTACGTTGCATTATTCCTAATTAATGATATTCATTACAAGAAATAATAATGCAATATATAAATATGCATTAATGCATTTATAAATTGTAGCACAGTGCTGAATTTTATGAGTGAACGGAAATGGATTCTTATCGAACATTTGATCAAAATGTTTGTCAGACTTTTATTTTTATTACTGAATCTAGAAATCATATCTCATTTGGCACGTAGTTTGGAATTTATATCAAATAATTTAAATCATAACATGTGACTCAGTAAGATACACCTATTCCAAGTTTAAACCCGCTTCCTAAGGAGTAAAATCGGCCCTAAAAATCTGGCAACGATCTAGATGTTTGCGTTCCAACGTCTTAACATAATATAAGATTCTCAAATAATACAATACCTTGAATGGTGGCATTTTTACTCCAACCTGGGAGTTCCTTTTGTCTACTTTAGACTTAATGTTGACTTTCGTAGAACAGACAAGACAAAAAAAGTGGCTCAAGTTCTTCGCCATATCAAGTACAACGTTTCGGTACAAAGTTTGAACATTACAATTTTCTTTCATAAACAGTCTAATAATAACACATGTCTGTTATACACATACATGCTTCCCCATTTATCGTTTTTCACCTTTTCAGTTCATTATTTTGCTCCGTTATGATTCCACCTTTCCTTTTCTTCACTCTTTCGTTAGTCTGATTACAATTAATTATAATTACTAATGAATAATTATTAATTAGTTGTTTTCCTTGAAAATTTACCATCTCTGGTTGTAATGATGCATATCACACTCGCGTGGCTCTTCCGAAATAGGAAAATAATATACCCTATTGTGATATCATGCGCGTGGGTGTAATCTATGATGGCTTGCGCTCAATAGCTACAGTTGCTTACATTCATGGGATGTGTCATCATTAGTGACACTATTTTGTTCCATAAGGCATCATCGGCATATGATGGCATCGATTTTATTGTATTCGTGTCAATATATTTAAACATTGTGCTTTAAAGGCATATTTACTGTAATTCAGGAAAACATTCGAGCAAAGTCGTGATTAACGTTGACAAAATAGAAATCTACAGAAACCAGACAACACAAGGACAGGGACACTATAATCACTAGCAAAACTTATTTACAGAGACCGGAATTCAGAGAAAATGCCGTTTTTACTTAAACAAGTTAGCTAGATTTTTATAACGAATATCGACCAACATCTTTGATGTTCCAATAGTGATTTTTCAAATAGCCTTTTTGGCCAATTTTTTGATAAATGCGTACTTAAAAAAAAATAAATGCTTGTTTTTTGTCTAAATTCGAGTTTCCCAATCATTGCACATAAACAAAATGTGGTTTATTTGAAAATTAAAGTCTCATAAACGGTGGATAATTACATATTTTCTCACATTTTGCCAAAAAGACGTCATTTCAGTCATTTCTTCCTGTTAAAATGCTCTTAGTTCTTCATTGTCGATGACGAGGGAATAAAGTGAGAGAAAAATATTTGTCGGCGATGTCAGTCGCTTATTGTTTTACCTTTCAGTGCGCTGTCAAAACCTGCCAGTTTCCATTCGCTGATCTCTTTCCCAATCGACGCCGTGGAGGGTAAAATAAAATTCAACACTAAGAAATTGCGTGGAATAATATACTAAAGAGACCGTGCCAAGCTAATCAACTTCGCGAAAGGGGAAAAAAGGAGATCTGAATTTCTTCTGACGAGACAACCGATGCCACAAATCTTTTCTAGCTAATGTCAATGTTGGGCCTTTTGACTTCTCTGGAAAACGCCTCAATGAAGTCGTTTTTGTTCATCGTGGAATATTTCAGTACTGTAATGTGGTACTTTTTTAACTGTTGTACCTCCGTTTACGAAAAAAGTATCAAAAGATTTGAACGTGTTGTAGTGGACTTAGCAAGTGACTTGCGTAGCTAATAAATTTCAGAGTAGGGCACAAGGTGCAAGATGTTTATTTGAATAGGTGAATAATTTCAAGATAGTGCTTTTGAAATCTCCTTCAAGAATCCAAGTATTTAAAGATACTGTTCCACAAGTGACCCTGCCTCCGCAACCTGTCTTGACGAAATGAGAAGCATGGATTTCACGAGCTGATTTTGTTAGACAGAAGACAGGAATTAACTTAAGAAATTTTAAGGGAACACACAATTGTTTTAAGTTACCAAAAATGTTTGGAAATTCAAGATATTGTCTTAAAAAGTTTTTTCGTCGACGTTTTTCTTTAGTTTTTATGAAAATTGTTGTGAAACCCATATTCTATGCCTGGGCTATCAAACGGAGCACGCGCGTTCTCGGAGCACGCTTGCGCTCTGCAAGGGCACGCAGTGCCCGCGGCGAAGGGAAGTCCGCGATTCGATTTCTCAGGGATGCACAGTAGGAGGTCACGGCGAGACGCAAGAAGACGTATAACAAGTTTCAATCCGAGTGGGCTCTTCATTTCTTGTGCATTAAAAGGCATTACGAAATCTTCCAAGGAGAAACTACAAACGTATTTTCCGGAAATCGACAAAAATGTGGTGAGACTTCTAAATATCAAGCTTCATTATTTAAGTTTTGGCCTAAGTTTAGGTTACAAAAAATCCAGAAATTGTGTTACGTTTTATCATTACTCTAATAATTACACTAATAATTACTCATTACTCTAACAATTGAAGTGTTTTTATCACGTGAATTATCACGCGGATAAAATGCGCATAAACTGCATTCTCTAAATAGAATTGTGCTTTAATGTTTCATTGGAGCAATGATCAATACTTATGTAACTGCAGTTTCTGTATACTTGTCAATTTCCACTAAAAGTATGTACATTTTAATAAATGACTTTTTATGATACATCATCCCGTGTGTTTCGCCCAAAACGTCTAATTCGCACGAAGTTTTCTCATCCTTTACAAAAATGTTTCCCGCCTGTGACACGAGTGACTTGGAAAAGCCTCTATCGCCTCATGCCCCAAAGAGTTGCGAAGGCCATTCGCGTGCTCGTTCACCTGACGGCCCTCTTCTCTGCTATGTACAACTGTAATGGTCAATCTATTATTAAAAGGAATGGAATTATTTGGCCGTTTCTTGACTAATTTTCTTGACTAGTTTTAAGTGCCTTTCTGCGTACCTGTTTCAGATATTTATGGTTCCCTGCAGATCCGTTGTTTTCAGATTTATGTTCCAGCTCTGTCAAAAATGAGATGAACAAAATCTGTAAAATCTAGTGACTGCGAGTCCTAGGTAAAATATTAATTTGGATGTTGTTTTATTAGAGTGAATAGAAAAAAACAACAACAATTTTTGTGGTGTTTTCTTGAAAGGAGGCATGAATGTACACATGCTAAGAGTAGGTCTTCAAATATTTTTGCTAGTGGTGCAAAGAAACTGATGGGCCTGCAATTATATGGGTTGCGGTAATTTTCGTTGTTTAAGCATGGGGAGAATTGAGGAATGCGTCCTGGTTGAAGGGGTAGTATTCTATTCTTAGCGATGAGTTGGATATATTGGCGACATAAGCGACAGTGCATTTGAGTAAAGGACGCTAGTGTATTAAATTATTTTTTACAGAAGATAGATGAGAAAACAATACATCATTAATCATGTTAAAACAGCTTCAGTTCAGTCATAAAAAGTCAAACACCTCTGTGCTGAATTATCCTGTACGTCTGCAAGGCGGAACCTCCCCAAATATTTGATGAAAATGAAAAACTATTTTGATTACTTCATTACCATTACCGATAATTTTCCAATGCCTTATCTTCACTGTCTCATCTCCCGGTTGGAGGGTTTGCGTCTTACACTTCCGATTAATTACAAACTTCTGCGAGAGGGAACGCAGACTGGCGTTCGGAGCCTTCCACGCATGCGCAGTACGCGTGCCCACAAGACACGGATAATGCGAGTTATGAACAGCTTAATTTTCCTTTCGAGAATACTCGAGACCGTTCCTGGCCTGTTGCAGGCTCATGCCAACAGCGTTCACAGATACGCAAGCCCAGCTTATCGGCACGACCAACCTATTGAAACCTAGAGGCCCCTTCACAAGGCGCCACTCGGTAACACTTTCGAGTGGCACGTCTGCTGGCAAAGCATTGGTTTGAACGGAAGTGCTCACACGCGTGGCGTAGTAGTGGTGCTGTGGTACAGTGGCCCTCTAGCAGCGTCACACGGCGCCGTTTACACGCAGTTTGTTTAACTCCTACTTTTGGGGAGCAATTCCTTAATTGAAATGATTGAAGGCGTTGTCATTGTCAACAATACTAAGTATAGTATTGTAACAATAGTATAGTAATTAAGTAAGTATAGTAACAATAGTATTGTTGACAATGACAACGCCTTATGTCATTTCAATTATGTAAATGTCATCTATAACTCACCACTAAACCAATATACTAGAGCAATTCCTTGTAGATGGTAGGTGGTAGAAAATTATTACTAAAAGTTTGCTGATATACAAAACTAAACACTTCAAAGGGATTATATCCATAACATAATTTAAATTATGTCTAAATGATTCTTGTGAATGAAAAGAACAAATGAGTGCGAAATAAATAAATCAGTAATTGAAATGTCCTTATGTTTCTATCATTTTCTTTGCGGGCAGTGAAATAAATGTTTGTCCAATGTCATTACGCCGTCTGCACTGGTCCGATTTATCAACGGTCACTCACATTGCGGTCAATCGCTTCAGGTTTCGGTGATACCCCTCATTGACTGCCTGCGAGACTAGGGAAACAGACCTCAAATAAGCTCTTGTTATTGGCGAGAAAACACTGATAAAGTACTTACACTATATCATGAAACGAGCTTATGTAATAGTGGAACGCGCCAGCTCCAGCAATTTTGAAAATTTGAGCTCAATCTAGCACGTTGGGAATTAAGTTAGCTCATCCCGTTTAGTTCAAATTAGAATTACCTGCATAGTTGCTTAGTTACATAAATGTTATTTTTTATTGTCTCCTGCTTTGTCTGCCTGTTTGCCTTCCTGCAAACGTCAGAAGTCACACAGATATTTCATTACAATTGCCACTATACATCATTAATTTAATGTGTACGGAGAAACAAATATTTAAAACTATAAGACCTATTCCAAATCATAATTTTAAGTAAGGTAGAAAAGGTGGTGTAAAAATACCCCCATTTTGAAAAACTGTGGTATGACCCGATTTTGTGGTTGTGTGGTTGTCTGAAACGAAATAGACTCCATTTCTATCATTGTCTCTTATTTTCAGGAAATGATAATAAGTGATTCAGGAATAAGGAACGAAGATTGGAAACAATTCATGACAAAGACTAAAACGCACGAGCGATCAATTAAACGTAGTCTTGCTGTTGCCATAAAATTTAATAAATTAGCAACAACAAAAATGACCATTCTGTAGCAAGCTGCACAGATTGCTGTTAAAGCTCTTGATAACCGTAAACATGGCTTCAGTATAAATATTTTTAGTCTTTAAAGATTCTCCGTCTATAAATTAATTATAATAATACGTAAATCTGCTGAGACTACTCAGAAAAATTATCGCGCTACGTCACTGGCATTTATTACAAGTCTGATATATTTATTACAATTCTCTGCCCTTTATGCTTTCAATTACTGCACACTCGACATGGAAAATATGAGTAGTGTAACCGGCGTTTATAATAAGCATGGTTCTGGTAATTCCATGACATCTCAAGAATAAAAGGATATCCGATAATGAAAACAACAGAATGTTCAGGACGTTTCTGTGATAATAGAACCAGAAGTAGGCACGTGCGACCATCGAACCGCACATTATCATGACCCTCCATTTCTGAGCCGTCTCGCTGCTCTGAGAGACGCAGAGTAAATTTCTTCATAGGGTAACATTCAGTGAACTCATTAATTCACATTGAATGACAAAGCCAATGACCGAACTTAGAAAAGATATTTATTGAGAAATGGTTTGAAAAAGTACATGTCTAATTATACAATTTTGAATTTAAAGTCGGTCATGTCAAACGTAATTATTCGTGACCCAACTTCGATCAAAATTATCATAGACGTTAAACTTCCATTTAGTTCATTGTGCGTCTTCTATGAAGTTAATTATCACAAGAGATAAAACGGTCTACATAATGGTTTATTCATATCTTTGCTTTGATATTTCGATGCAATAGTAATTTCCGGCTCCCTGAACATATTGCATTATGCACTGCTACAAATCTGCCACTGAAGTTATAAATCCATTCCAGTTTGTCGTTGTACGCTGTGGCCCAGAAATTGTAACAAATGGGTCACGACTAATGAAAAAGCAATTTTGCCAGTCCGGGAGAAAATTGAGTTTCAAGTGTGAGTGTGTTTTTTCTGGTATTCGTTGAATTGAGAATTGAACCTATATCATAAGTTACATAAAAATAAAAGAGGAAATAATACCCCGAACATTCGATTGTGAATGCAGAAAGTAAAAGCCACAAACGTTACATGTTTTAAATAATGCACCATTCTTTAAATTACTCGTTTTCATTATTGTGGGCTAATTCCCCAGCACGAATGCGCGCTCATGGTGTTTGAGATAATCATCTGAACATTACCCTTCATAATGGTGGAAGTGCAATTTTTAATTAAAACCGGGCGTGCGTTTAATCGGTAGTACGGCCAGTACGTACACATGAAAATCTATGAAGGACTTTGATCATTTCCAGTTTTTTTGCCATTCTGAAGGAACTCTCTCGAATACTTAATTATTGGTTCAACTTCGAATTTTTCGTGTTTAGGTTGAAACGTTTACGCATGTAAAAATTCAAAAAATACCAATGCGGGTATACTTTGTTCTCATGAACTTGGGTGGCCTTTTTCTCGCCCGTTCGCACCGTCGCACCATGTTCTCGCGCCATTCTATTTGTTAACGCCACAAAAATCGACCACCGTTTATTGGCGATACTAATTCATAGCTTCGTTGTTTGCCTGTATCCCTCTCGCAAATCTTTGAGCCTCGTGGCCGTTTGTGTACGAGTTGGCGTCGCTTGTTCGAATGTGCTTTGATACATGGTTCACTTGACGGCGCACTTTGAGTGGCGCGCCGCCCTGCTTTTCTCGCCCTGTAATTGCGGAATTTCTCTGTGAACGCCGCCGCCGCCTCTGCCGCTGCCACTCGGTCGTCGGCGCGGGCGACGGTGAGCGCCGTCTGTGTGGAGCGCGCGTGCGCGGCGGGTGGCGCGTGGCGCGAGGCGTTTGGCGGGTGGCGTTTGGCGAGGCGTCGCTGCGCCCGAGGCTGCGGACTCGCTGGCTGCAATACGTCGGCGCGCCGCGTCACGGAGCGCGGCATAGCGTGGCAGCGTGCTTTCCGTTTTCCGAGAGGAGCCTGCGCAACGGGTCGCGAACTGAAAGGAAAACAGCGCCCGAAATGGGAACCAAACACGCCGAGCGGCACGAGACGCCCCGATGCGAGGCCCTGCGGTTTATTTCCAGGGCTTGGTTCGCGGAATTGGATCGGCGGCGGCGCGCGGGGATTGCTTGTATTGTCGGTGGGCCCGGAGGTGACTTTGGCATTTTGCTCGCTGTGCGGCTGCACTTGGTAAATGGTTTGCCCATGGTATACGGTTCGGAATGGAGAATATGAATTTTGGAGGATTCGTGTGAAACACTTCAAAGGACCGTTTTCAGAGAAATTATTCTGACTTTGGAACGAAATATTTTTTCTTATTATTTTGGTATTAATTTTTATTCATATTTGGTTTGTTAATTTAGATGTAGGTCACATTCTATCGATTGTGACATGAAGTCGTAGATGGTGTATCAATTGCTTTTTCGAATCACGTGCTTTGGTATTTCAGATGTAAAGGTTGAATACAAATTTTGTCTTTCAAATCTATAAAACCATTTCATAAAATTTCTTGTGTTTCCAAGTATTGTATACTAGTTTACAAATAACATTTTTCTTATTCTAAAAGTAAAGAATTTTGAGCAATGGATAGAGATTTCGTTTGCAAATTCTTGTTTTATTAGAAAAACTTTTTTGATTTCATTTTGGTTACTTTCTAAATTTCTATTCTTGTTTTTTAAACTCCTCCATCTTGGGTGGGATTGTTTCTTTGCTTTTTGCATCAAAACGTCATGATAAATTATATAAGTGGAATCCAAATTTTTAAAATTTGATGTGCTCGCATTTGACCTTTTTATTTCTTTTAATACGCTCGAGCATTAATATTTTCATTGTATAATGTTCAAAACTTTATGTTGCAGACTTATTATTCTCATGGCAGCTAACGCAGGTTTCTGTCCTGTTTAATTTTCCACGCGGGAGGGAACTTCTGTGAACACCGTTTTTATTGTCCTGTTTGAATATTGCATTTGACATCACCAGGAGATTAACTCCACCCGTTTATTTGTATTGTTTTACTCGCCCACTAAATTGAGCTAAATAGGCGACTAGCGTTCCTCCAGTGGCGCGTTCTCCGGGGCTGTTTTGTGTAAACGCACTTGGCCTTTATAGGTTTTCCCAGCTTGCTACCAGCTGACGGTAGAGTTCCCCATTCTCAGGCGGTTGTGTCGGCGCCTCATCCCCCCCTCCCCATTCCCTCCGCGCGGTAACAGGAACTCGCAGCAGTGAAGGGCCCTTGACATACGATCTGCGCCGACTGCCGCAAGTTGCGGGACAGGAGCAGCCAGCGCCTAACGGGAGCGGGGCCGAGGCGGGGGTGTATGCGGGGGCGGGAGCGGGGCGTGTGCGCGCCGGCCGGCCGGCCGGCCGCTGTCTGATGTCGGCTGAGCTGCCCACTCGGCCTCCGCCGTCTGCCGCCGCGCCGGAGCGACGTAGCACATGCAATGGGAGAGAAAACGGAATTTTCATTTCGCAATTTGCGCTGGGACGATACGTCAAGTAGTTCATAACATCAAATATGTAAGCGCTGGAGAGGACGTGTGCGGGAATGTCCGCCGAATTGGCCGGTGCACCGTTGGATTGTTCTCAAACGTTAACCACAATTTAAGCAGGTGGATGAACGAGCCTCTTCTCCCATTTCTCTTGTTGCCTCTCTACCCTGTTGGTGCGGGGGTCTTGAGCCGGATGCTCAAACGGCGAATGTGAAGTGGGCCGTTTTTTCACTGCTTGATGACGCCATGATCTCTCCTTGGGACGCGAGTTCTGATGTGCTTCGTTGGTTGTCGCTTACCAATAAGCACCATTTTTCAGAGGTATTTTATGAAATCTTCCAGGTTAGCGAGATCTTGAAGAATAGAGAAGCCAAAGGTAATCCTATTTACCTCATCAGTGGTTGTTATCGACACTATTTTATTATTGCAATTTTCTTAATGTTTGTAGTTTTGTGCCTTCTGGCCTCTAATTAGTTATGAAAATAACATAGTGAGTTAATAGTGAAAGTAACATTGAGCTGTTGTAAATGTATAACGGGTGACTCCTGATGTAAGAATTTCTATTTCAAAATTGCAATACAATGTTACAAACTGAGTAGGGTTAATATAAATTGTTCATAAGAACATTTACAGATGTTGGAGGTTGGGGAAGGGCGGTTCCATTACTAGTAAGATATTAGTTTGTGCACAGTAACCGAGTTTACCTTCGTAATTCTAGGTATTCTTTCTCGTTACGTAAACGTGTGAAGGTCTATACAATTAAATTCGTTTATATACCATTTTGAGAAGGTAGATAATATTCACGAAAACTATTAAACATGAGAAAGTTCGTTATAAAAACTGCCATTCAATACCTCTAAGTTTCGTAATAGGCATCTGCATATTACTTGAAGCATCCACCGCAGAGTTTAGTGTTCCATCAGAATGTGAGGAACGTAACGTTTATTTAGGGCAAGAAAATCACAAAGAAGAGCTTAAAGTCAAGAATGACGTCAGTTAAGCCCCTTAAGATGATTTTGTTAGAAGAGGCTAACTAAGAAATGAAGGAAAAATTAGTATTCCAAAACTTTAAAACAAATAGAATTGTATTAGCATGTTAATCAACTGTATTCTCATTAAGATGTTTCTGCAAATTTTTCACGCGTTGTGAAAAGTACCACGCGCTCTCTCTGATGTTACAAAGCCTGTTGAAAGGTTAATCTGAACTTTCCGTGTTAAATTATGAACATTACTGAATACTTATTTGTGGACACAAAGTGAAAGGTTTCTTAGTTGTCAAGTGAAATATTATCAAAAATACTGGAGAACAAGGACTTTTATTAGCGTACTTTACGTTCTTACAATATTATTATTTTTCCATTTGGTAAAAAGCAAAGTGACTCGAGTAACGCACCGGAGATTGTATGAGACGCTGCTGCATCGTACTTGAGCTTGAAGTACTTTAGTGAGACGTGTCAACGCTACTTCACAAAGACAATCTATCATTTTGTATTGCAATTTGAGTGTGCGTAATCTGTTGCCTACTCAGATCTGGTTGCAAGCTAAATGGTACATTATATTTTTAAAAAAAGTTTATTATGATAAACTAAATGAATGTAAAATGAAGCATCTCAATTTTACACTCACACGGTTATTAAGAAAAGATACAGTTTTCGGTCATTATATGCCAGTTGTTCTTGCTGCCTATCAATCATGACTGTAGAACACAACTATTGCTTTTGGAAAGTCATGGCAGAATTTCAAACTGTACGAAGAGAGTTAAAAATCTGTAACGAAGATAACTTTTTAATTTATTTTCTTGTATAGATGCAGTTATTGACATATTAAAGGAACCTCGTTTGGAATCGCATTTTCTGCAAAAAAGTTCGGATAAAATTCAAAAAAGCTTGAAAGTTTCTGGTCATAAGACCTACCTCTTCATAAGGACTACCTCCCTACATCTCTATATTACCTACCTACTTCTAGATCTAGTGATGCAATCAAATAAATGGTTTGATGTAGAAATGTTTTTACTTGAGATGTAGAAATGGTTCATAACTATGTTAGACTATGAAGTAGGGTAATGGATAATGAGATGGTAGTAGATAGTAATTATCAGAGGAGAATGTCGTCCCAACTACTAAATTCCGACTCTCATGCATTTTCCACTTTTACGTATCCATTTTCTTGAGAGTGATACTCATGTGGTTTACACTTCTGTTGAACACTGAAAACATGTTTTCATCGGAAGACGGAGAAACACCTGGGAACTTTTGTTGTTGTGGAAATGTATTCCTTTTCCGATACTAAAAAATTGTTATTGCGATGAGAAAGATAATTTTTTTTTCGTATTACGCGTCCGGATATTTATTAGATAGTCTCGTTTAAGAAGGTATTGCTGAAGTTGACATTGAATTGCCATTGCTCCCCCTTAACTTTTATTTAAAAAGAAAAACAAAGTGCTTTAAGTTCGTCCTTTTGGTGAGCCCTAATCCGCCTCCGGGACGGAATTAGGATAAGTTTGGAATCCAATTGGAAATAATAATTTGCGTTCGACGTGCTGTTTGGCAGTCTTATTTAGAGATGTAAAATGGGTTTGGTTATTCTGTGCCGTTCATTTCCAATATGTTACATACATTACACTTATGGAACTAATGGCCGACGTAATTCACGTACCTGGAACCAATAAATTTTCACTTTTTTATTACTCTCGTAAACATCATCTTTCATCATCCCTCCGAATAGTGCTAGTCGAGGATTAGATGCTGACATTTGCGAATATTTAAATGTGTTTTGCTTGATTTGAAAAGAGGAGAGAGAGAGAGGGGAAGATGAGTGTGTGTGTGTGTGTGTGAGAGAGAGAGAGAGAGAGAGAGAGGAATAAAATTAATTAGCCAATATTCAAATTATTGTCTGAGAACTGTCCCTTTGTACCGGTCTTAAAAGAAATGTTGTATGAATTTTGAATATAGGCCAAGCAGTCACGTCCTTGGTATTATGTTTTTGTTTTGTGATACGTAATGTTTTATGTATAATGAATTATGCTTACTGAGGATTATTATAGGAGACTGTACATTGAAAGATCAACCATGAGTTGAGGAGCAGACTGTAGATGTTACCTGACTTTTATAAATTTCTGGTGACTCAGTTTGACTTACAACAGGAAGAAAAAGTTTGGAGAACCAGCGAGGGTTTTGAGGGAAGATTCTGATTTTCAGGAACATAAGAAATGATCTTGTTTCCTATAGGTGTTTTGAGGTTACAAATTAGAAAGACAATGCGATTAGGAACGCTACTCTTCATGATGTATTAATTAATAATCATGCATAAATAAAGCATATGCATCGAAAAACTTAAGATATTCGAAAAACAATTTTACTAAAAAAGTGTATGAATGCTAAGAGACGTTACATGTAAAATTGAAATTGATATTGTAAGTAAAGATATATTACAGGAAACGCAGTACGTTTGACGCATGATGAACACATTGTGAGCACGTAATGACTTGATCTGAAACGTAGAAGTTATAGATAGTGTAAAACGAACACATTTTAGAATCATGGCAATGAGAAATATGACTTTGAAACTCACAGAAAAGCTTCTAAAGAAAGTTCTTTTGTGCATATCATGTTCAAATTTAATTTATAATCCCCAGATACAATGATATTAATGAAGTAATTACTGTCAGTATTTGAGTACTAGTGTTCCCAGGTTACCTTATACTACTTTCTCGTACTTATTTCGTAAGAGAAAGTAATGTAATCGTGCACCAGAAAACGGTGTTTTCGGCAGAAAATCTCATATTTCCGTATTACTGGTAACGAGAAAGTGGATAAATTCTCTTGTTTTGTGTAGTAAAAACTTCCTTTAACCCTTGGTATCAGAATTTGGTTTTGTGGTTCAGTCTGTGGTCAATGCTAGCGCCTAAACCATTCAGCCAATTTTCTCCAAAATTGATATTCCGTGATCGATCAAAACGAACTCGAGGCTTTGGGAGTTTCAGCCTGATGACATGAAGCCTCCAAAACATTTTCAAAATTTTCTAAAAAGTCACACATTTTTTTATTAAACTTTATCCTCGTATAATGTAAAGGACACTTCAGAGAATCGTGAAATTCTCATGTTCGTTGAAATCCCTGATTTTTTGAAAATTGGAAAAGTGCAATTTTTGGGCGTCTTCATACAACTATAATATAGTAGAGATTTTTTCCTTAGTGAAATGTATTCCTTAAAGATTGATCTTGAAATAAGATCATATACAATTTTTAAAAAGTATGACTAGTTTTCACATAATTTTGGGCGAAAAAGGCAATTTTTAATTTTTTAAACAATTTTTCTCTCTAAAACGGCATCAATTATTTCATTCAATTTTCTCCTCGTATGTATTAAGGAACGGTAAAAAATATGGTGGTAGTCCCATTTTCGGCCAACTCCGTATTTTTAAAAATTGCTGAAAGTAATATTTCAAAACTACAAAATTGAAAATGAAGATTTATCTTGAACAAAGTCTTTTCCAAAAAGTCAGTTCTTTAAAAAAGCATATTTTATTGAAAAAGCGTATAGTTTTCTCGCAATTTGGGCTTAAAATTAATGCAATTTATAAAAAAAACATTTTCTCACGAACCGCTCCGATTATTTTTCGTGGATAGAAGAAGGAACGTTTAAAAGAATGGTGCGGGTTTCATTTTCGTTGAACTCTCTAAATTTTCAAATATTGCAAATTTAGAAGTAATTCGAGAAAATATTGCTGTTGTAACACCACTAGTTTTTAAGTGCTGTGGAGAAAAATATGTGGTGGACGATCCCGACACTGTATGTAAACTATGCACAGAAACATTTCGCGCACTGTTATTAACGTTTTCCGCGCGCGCGCGCGCGCGCACACACACACACACACACACACACACTACTAGAATGCAATCCATTTCAGAATTAGAAACTGATATTAAATGTTTATGCTAGCAAAGTTAATTTTGCGTAGCGACCGCATTAATACTTCTGACTGATGTGACTGCTCAAATTAGAGAGAGAGAAATCAGCTGCTGTAACACCGCTCCCAGCAGCCAGAATCGGGGCGGGGTGCAATTTCATGTTTCTAGGGATTACAATTTCCTGACACAATTGTCACAACATTGCAAATAGCTGATTGTAAATAAAATTGATTGATCACTTAATATCGATAGTTTGGACACTAATTAAAAGTTAAGTTATAATTAGTTCTGGAAAGTTAATCAACTTTGGCGCCAGTTGTGGACTAAGCTATTCACAGCTGGGCGAATTCATGGTAGAATAGGACTTTGAACACGGAAGACAAACCACCACATTTGTATAGATGAAGCGAAAGTCGGAACTCTCCAGAAAGAGATTTCAGTAGATGTTTTCTTTGGAATTTTGGATTTTTTCTTTGGCTTGCTCAGCCAATGTGGGGGGGGGGTGCTCAAAGATGTGTGCGTGCTGGTTCGGTGGCAGTGCCGGCCAGAAGGTTCCTAGAAGGACGTATCCCGATTGCATTCCGCGGACTTTTCCTAAGTCTTTTACCTACCTTCCCAAAAAGGCGTTGCCCGATTGCATCTAGTTCGCTTTTTCTCGTGAGTACTAAACAGAGCTCGCCCTTGAATGCATGCTTGCAAGGTCGCCTTTTCTCTTTCCTATTTGAAGAAAATGAAAGAGAAAAGTAACGAATGCTCTTTTCTCTTTTGTTCATTTTGTATTACTCTAATATATAGGTCGAATAGAGTAAGGGAAGCTTGTTATTTTTTAATTCAACTGCACCAATGTTCTTACTGTATTGATTTTGCTTTCTACGTATACCATGTGCTCCTTTACGTTGAGGGACACGTAAAGGGCCCATGGTCTTTCATTAAAATAAAGAAGAATTAAAATAAGTGTATTTGAGTTAGAGTACACACAGTTCCGAAGATGCCGTCACGTTCACCAGTATTCTAGAATTTCTCTCGACTGGTCCGAGAACATCTATTTACGTGGTCCATGAATGGAAACTTCACTGAATTGTTTTCTCCTTCTAGTCTCATACTATTGGCCGAGATGTTGGTGTGTGTTTCCTAGATTTTCTCAAAAGTGAAGTCCAAAGTGTAGCCAAAAGTGAAAAGGCATTATCATGGAAGCGGGTGTAAGAGAAATGTGACCGCGGGGATACAATCGGGCGATTCTCTTCTAGAAGTGGAGGCGTTGTGTTGTCGGTGTTGAGCTGTCGCTGTTTTCTTGCCAGCGTTGTGCTGTCGGCGTTGTGTCGCGACCGGTTATGGAACCGGGAATCGCCCGACTGTATCCCGCGGTCAGTTTACTTAACCCTCTCTTCTCAGCTAATCCCATTTTACTTTCTCGCCTTAAAGAATGTAAGAAGAGAAAGTATTGAAATCGTCCGCCGGCAACGTCAAATATTCTGATTGTCAAGCCCTGATATTAAAAAAGGGGTTATATTCTGTTCCCATATGTAATACATTACTTCTTGTAACACGTGATGGAGTCATAATTCATGTTTTGTGGGTCCTGGATACGCAAAAATCGATTGATGGCAATACGTCCGTCCTTCCGTCCGTCCTTCCGTCCGTCCTTCCGTCCGTCCGTCCGTCCGTCCGTCCGTCCGTCCGTCCGTCCGTCCGTCCGTCCGTCCGTCCGTCCGTCCGTCCGTTTGTCGGTCTATTCACTTGTGGTCAATGCTAGCACCTAAACCATCCCGTCGATTTTCTTTAAAATTGATTTTCTCCCATCAAACTGAAAAGAATAGAGGCTTTCGGAGTTTCAAATAGATATTTTGATTTTTAAGAGTACTTTACGTGAATTCCCTAAAACATTTTCAAAATTTTCTAAAAAAAGATATCAATTTTCTATTAAACTTTATCCTTGGATAGCGTAGAGGACGCTTAAGAAAATCGTGCAGGTCTCATATTCGTTGAAATCCCTGATTTTTCGAAAATTGCAGAAGTGCAATTTTTGAGGAAGTCTTCTTACAACTACAATATTGAAGATATATATTTTTCCTATAATATAATCTTTTTTTAAAGAAAAATCTTGAAATAAGTTTATGTATAATTTTTCGAAAACATGAGTAGTTTCTGTGTAATTTTGTGCGAAATATAGGCTATTTTAATTTTTTAAACAAATTTTTCTTAAAAATGGCAGCAAATTGTTTCATTAAGTTTTATACTTATATTTAAATATATACTTTTAATTATGTCTCTTGGCTGTCCGGGTCAAGCCGCGTCGATCTGCTCATAGCTGACGTTTCGGCCAACATATTGTGGCCTTCCTCAGAGCGTACTGCTCCGAGGAAGTGAGATATAGAAATAAATCTTTTCACTGAGGAGAAAAATTGAGCTTCATTTTACGTCGGGGTTTAGCACGTCTTGTAATAAAATTATTTAAGAAAGTGAAAATGAAATGATTTCACGTAGCGCTTTATTTCATTACATTTATATAATAATTCTTGATACAATGTGATTCAAGGAAATGGTATTATTGGTAATACTAGCTCTGTACACCCTCTGGCAAAACCCTTTACAAATAAACAAGGCATAATGAGTGCAAACTTGTGCCATGAATCTAAGATGTTGCTATTATAGATAAATTGGGAAATCTGTTCCTAACAGTTATTTTTGTGATTTTTCCAAAGGCATAAAGCGTGGATTTTTGTTTTGTAATTTTTACAGAATGATAATATGTTTTTGTAAATAAAATATGACGTACCATTATACCACTAGATCTTAAACCAATTTTGAACTGATCACAGTTTAAAAGTTTCGGGTGATGAAAGTAGGAACACCTTTTAAAGACTAATAACATGAGTGCTTTCACATTTTAATATTTTCCTCGTTTCAGAAATAGATATCGATAAATTGATGACCGGGTGTTTGAGTAAAGAGATTTTTACCTTGCTCCCTTTTTGCGTAAAAAAGGAAAAGCTTATGGACACTATATCTCATTTAAAACCGTTGTTCTTTATTTTACTTTCCCCGTGAAACACCAAGTGAAGCATTTCTCTGCTATTGTATGTTGAGGGGATTTGAAAATCATTTCACGGGTCGGAGCTACTGGTGAAAGTGGATCGGTAGTGAATATGATTGTGCCGTAGCAGTGGCGTCCCGTGGGTATTCGCACGTTTCCAAGTGCACACTCAAATAATTGCGTTGCAATTTTTCTTAAACATTTCTTAACAAGTCCTCTTAGAGCGTTTATGAAATATGTTATTTGAAAACACGCGCCGTTTGGAAGCTGCGATTGACAGTCCGGCGCCAATGCTCTTCATGACAGCCAGATGGAGCACACTCGGGAAATGCGAACGAGCCATGGACGTGGTTCCCGAGGGGCTGGAGGGGAAAGAGGATGAACAACAGTGGCTTATGGACGGTTTGAACAATCTGCAGACCATGCGAATTTTACTGCGCAGACGCAGTGGCGACCTCAGGAAGTGCCTTGACATGTCTTGAGGATATAACACTCGGCTAGCACAAATTCTTAAGAGAAGTATGACATTGAACGAAGAAATATGAGATATCTCCCCACTTAAATGAGTTCTCATTCCTTCCAAAGCAGTTCTTCGCTAGCGCGCGAAACGCAAACGCATTGCTGTGCAGTGTTGCATTCAAAAGTAATGTGTAAATCGAATGTTATTTACACATTTTCTTATGTTTTAAAGCAAGTTTCAATTACAAATCCATTCCGAAGCATGTGAAAACCCAAATGTATTGTGTAAACATATGTACAAAACTTATGTACTAAGCTACTTTTTAATGCGTTTTGAAAAGCCGAGAGTGTGTTCTTTTTTCTGTAAAGTATGTTTGTGCAACTAACAATGAATAACGTCGAAAAAATTAAAACATCAATGAAAAAGCCGCAGAAAAAATTGCTGAAAAGAAACTGCGTTTACTGAACCGACACAGGCTTTGTGTTTCGTCAGTCAGTGTAGACGGCCAACTATCCAGATTTTTTTTAGTATTGGGTATAGAAACTTCTACTTTTAACCTTAAATTTGTACAGCGAGTTTATGGAAAATACTCTATAGCAAAAGTGAGAGTTAAAAAGTTTTGAATCAATGTGCCTTTTGACACCCTTACAAAAACCGTTCTAGAACGTGCCGAATCATGCGGTAACACGACGCAAGTTGTAAATATTTTGAAGAGGTCCGTGCCGAGAGAAGTCGAAGCTAGTGTTGTGAAAAGAATGCGGCCAACTCTCATTGCTGATAAAAGGAACTCTTCAAAGTACTATCAAACTTCATAAGATGCCTTGTGTTTAAGTATCATTATTTATGTTCATAAATATATGTATATGCTTGTAATGTATGCCTGTAAGTATGGGCGTGTATATGTATTTCTTTGTGTGTGTGTGTGTGAGAGGAGAGAGGGGGGGAAGAGAGGGGGAGAGAGGGGAAGGAAGAGAGAAGAGAGGCGTTGCACACCCTAATAGTATGACCACGAGGTGCCACTGTTCATAGATAGAGAGATGACATTCAACATTCTGGAAATAAACTCTATGGAATTTTATCATGAATAAGTCACTTTGACGTAGTATTATTCAAATGCATCCTGCTATTTCGTTGGAGGAATGTCACCTGAAATCGTTTTACATCAGTATCTTCATAATGAAGCTAGCAAAAACTTCATTTACCTCGCATTTTTTGGTCGAGAATTGTTCCATCACATTTAACTCGAGCATAATAAACATCAAACCACTGGAAGCCAAGCTGAGAGAAAGACCTGCTGGCGTGCCAAAACCTGTCGCCGCACCCAAGAATGAGATTGCTTTGTGATGAAAATGTATGTGCGGGCAACTCCCCGGACAAAATTCAAGCCTGAGCTCATTCAAAATCTCCATGCGCCACTCGTGGGAGATGGATGGCTCCAAGGACAGGGGCACAAAGGTGGCGGGGAGCTGGCCCCAGAGGCCAGTGGCCACGATGCGTCCGCTTCTTCTGAGCTCGACCGGGCGGCACGGCGCGGGGCGTCGCGGACCAGTGGTTGCCTCGCCGCCCCCGCCGCCGCCGCACCCACAGCCGCCGGGCGTTGGCCCGACGCCCAGTCGCCAGACGGCTGACTGGAGCAGGCGACATCCCCGGGCCGCTTTTACTTCCCTGCTCTGTTCTCCATAACAAAGCAGAGCGGATCGCGACAGCGCTCGCAGGCATCCAATCACAAAACTCCCGGCAGACACGGCCAATCGCGGCCGAGCAAAGGCTGATGGGATGGATACGAATGCCTTGCCCCTCCTGGGACGTATCGAGTCAGCCGGTTCACCCGGATAATGAAAGCGTCGCGTAGTCATTTTAAAGAAGTGACTAGGAAATCTTCTTGGCTGATAGAGGCGTAATCAGCTGGTCCCAGGCTTCGTATACATCTATTGCTCCGAATTTGTGATTCACTAGAGATATGATACGAAATGATGGCAAATATACATGACGTAAAACGTACCAGGTGAAAATATTGAAATTTTAAATGTATTACATTGCATTCAATAAAAAAGTACTGTATTTTTAAGAAAATTGTAACTTATTTTTGTTACGTTAGTACAAAAGTACATTTAAATACATTTGAAAAAATACTTTAAGTACTCACCTGTTCTGTGGCAGAGCTTTAAGTGTAATCTGGTATTGAATTTAATGTGTGTATATTTAATTTAAAACGATATTATTCAGATGCGCACTTTCAGGAAAAAAGAAAACTATGCAGATGCATGCCACGGTCGATGAGTGCAAATTATGTAAAAATATTTTATTTCTGTCGCGTGAATCCTTCATTGAAACATAAAGGAACGTTTCTGAGATCTAGTTCCTCAACTGTTACTTTCTTGGCATACGAAATGTTTGCGTGAAAAATAATTTTTTCTGACCTCTTTAAAGACTTTTATTGCTTTTAAAGAAGTTTGTTTCCCTGTTTTATTCCTTTTCTAGGAAAAAATTCTTTGTAATACATTCAACAAAAGAACAAAGCGGATTATCATCGAAATGGATTTACAGTTGGCGTAGTTTTTATGCAACACGCGTTTAAATGTCATTGTCAAGAAATATCCTCTTACTTTGCGTATAATGTTTTGGAAATCTGAGAATTTGATTCGTTGTGGTATATCGTATTTTAGTTATTTCAGAAAGCCAGAATTTTAATTACATCCTCCCATTAATTCTTAACGCGTCATACAAATACTAAGACTGAAGTTAATATAAAAAGGAAAGTGTGAAAGGGAAGGATGCAAAGTAGTGAAAGAGGGACAGTGAGGGATTAATGAACTTTCGAGAAACCAGACAAAACTCGTGTAATGAATGTGAAACTGAAGGTAATTTAATTTTCTTGAATGACTAGTACAAAATGCCTGCATACAATACACCTGTTAGAATTCTCTTTGGCAAATACAGGATGCACTTATCAGTATAATTGCAAAAAAAATATTATTCAATTATTGAAGAAGGAAGGTTTACCAGACAGGTTATTTATTGTTGTTTAGACTACTATTAATACAAATAGAAAGACAACAAATATAATTCGATGATAACTAGTGTCTATAAAAATTGTTGAATGTTTAAAGCATTTAATTTAAATTTAGAGTCTGAACAATCTCGTTAAGGACGATGGCTTCCTGTAAACAGGGGTAATTCCATTACATTGCCAATGAAGTTCCCTTTGTCACTACATCACATATTAAGTTCCACTTTTGTCTATCTCTCGCTTCTCTTGACCACATGCTTCCAATAATTGTTCTAAAGGTATTAATACAACGGAAATGTTGTCTTCCTGACTTCAACCATCCCATCCTTGAGTGCCACACTGTTGTGATGATAGTCCAAAGCTGTTGTTGCTGCCTCATAACATGCCTTCACCATCTCCATTTTAATCTTGTTGCCCGAGTAGTCACATCTTATATGTCTTTTCTTTTCCGCAATTTCAAGTTACCGATTTTATCTCTGAGATTCTCATGTAAAATTGTCCTTTCCACTTGACTCTGATTTCTCTCTAACCTTGTAGTATATGCTCCTTCGCTAGAGACCATGTCTGAGCTCCATAAAATATAAATATAAAAGTGAATATAACAGATAAGCTCCAGGATTTTGTCCAGGCTATCTATATTATTCTGTTGAATTCTTTATTTGTTGTTTTGAAACGATATTATTTGCCCTAGATAATTTTAATCCTAAACATATTATTGGTGCTCGATACCTATGGATATAAAAACTTCACCGTGATTGGATGTCATTAAACTTTGTACTCGGATAGCGTAAAGAACTCATTAACAATGGCTCATGTCTCATTTTCTTTGAAATACATTATTATTGGAAAATTGCGAGAGTTCAAATTTTATTTCGCGTCTTCCTACAAATATTGAAGATTTTAAGTCAGATCATGAAATAAAGCCATGCACATTTTTTCCAAAATAAAAGAAGATTTAATGTAATGTTGCATGAAATATAGGTAATTTTTAAATTAATTTTATTCAAAACGGCTCCGGATACATATATATACATATAGTATACATATATTTTTAACCACTATAATATATATATATATATATATATATATATATATATATATATATATATATATATATATATATATATATATATTTCTACGACCTATTTTCTGCCATAGTTAACACATATTCACTCGTGTTCCGTAATATGCTTGTATGCCTTCACCTGTTTTACCTCCTCTACTAATATTTTCTTACAACTTTTATCAGTATTTATTTGCGATAAAATTGTTTTTAATTGACGTTTCCTTTTATGTTTTTTTCCTCAATCCTGAACAGTTGTTATTCTTAGTTCCACTATTCTGTGGTCGCTCATAAATTCTGGTAGACTGGTGATGTTTAAGTCTTAACACATATTTTATCATGACAGACCATCCAAAATTAATTTCCTTTTTTTGTTGTTGCGTCCAGAGAGTGCCATGACAATCTACCTTTTGGAGGGATATTGAGCTATCTAAAGCTAGCAGCGTCCAGAAACGAAGCACAACCAAACGACATCCAAAATGAAAGGCTAATTTTCGGCAAATAAAATGCCCTGGCTAATTAAATCCACGTTTTATGTGCCCCCGATACCGAAATATTAGCTGTCGGCAAATCGTCTGTCCTTCCGTCCGTCTGTGATCATCTCCAGTGCCTAAACCTTTCTGACGATTATCTCCAAAATTTATATTCAATCAATCTGGTTGAAGTCCAGGCCGTGTGACTTTGAAACTGATATTTCAATTTTGGGATGTATTTTATATGAAGCCTTAACCCCATTTTCAAAATTTGCTAAAAAATATCTCCAACTGTTTTGATAAATTTAGTCTTCGAAGACAGCAAAAGACGTTTAAAATGGCGCAGGTCTCATTTTCGTTGAACTCATTGAGTTTTCGAAAACATGAGTAGTTCTCGTGTAATTTTGCATGGAATATATATGCAATTTTTAAATAAATATTTTCTCAAAAACGGTTGCAAATTTTTTCTTTCAATTTTTATCTGGAATGAGAAACGCGCATTTGCAAAAATGCCCCAGGCCTTATTTTCGGAGAACTCTGTGTATTGTTGAAAATTGCAAAAAATCAATGGCAAACTACATATATTTATTTATAATTATTTATTTTATAATAATTTTATAAAAAGATTTTTCCTTAAGTTCTAACATCTTTTGAGAATAGGAATTGTTTTCGCATTATTTTTGCTTAAAAAGCAGCATTTTATTTGAAAAATTCTCAAAAAGGACCACACCTTTCTTCTTTAAAATGTTTGCTCGGATGAAGTAAAGATCGCGGTAGAAAATTGTGGAGATCCCATCTTCGTTGAACTCGGTGAATTTTCGAAAGTCACATTATTTACAAATAATGCGAGAAAATATTTGCTTTTTACCACACCTTGTTTTCCTCACATTGTCTTTGTTTACATGCTTCATGATTTTTCAATTTCTTTGATCTTATATTTGATCATCTCGTAGCGCCTGGATTTGTATTTCTACTGTTACAATCTCTTTTTAGTTCATTATTTTTAGTTCATTATCTTTTCTAATTGTTTTAATCATAATCAGTATCACTTTTATAGCTTCCTCGGCAGCTGTTCTTAATTATTCATTAATTTTCTCAGTACATAATTTCGAGTAGCGATGTCTTGGAATTTACTTCTGTCATTTATGTTTGAGACTTTGTATGCAATATTTTCAGGAATTTTTGTTTTGTTACTACTTAACTGTGGTTTTGCTGAAGATAACGTAAATAGCGTTGCTTTTAAGTTAATCTCTTTTGTCTATACAGGGTGGCCAGGGAGGAAACGTCGAAAATTGGAAAATAAGCTCTTAAGACAATTTTAAGCATTTTTGTCTAATAAACTACTTGGAAATATCCAAGTACTGAATGGTACAGTCGCAATAAGCACTCAAAAGTTGGTTTGAAAAAATGCTTTCTTGGCAAACATTTGCATTAGAGAAGCATAGAAACACTCTAAAAACATGTAAATTGTTTATTATTTACAAAAAAAATGAATACACTTGTTCAGAAAGAAAACTTAACCCACAGAAATAAAAAAAAACACCCAATTTACACAATTCGACTGCTTTTTTATTTTTCGACTAATTTTTCTTTCTGAACAAATAAATTCCTTTTTGTAATGCAAATTTTTGCCTAGGAAGCAACCAACTTCAAACTTCCAACTTCAAAGTTGGTTTTTCAAACCAACTTTAGAGTGCTTTTTCGGCTAAACAATTCAGAATGTTCAAGTAGATTTTATTAGACAAAATATGCTTAAAAATGACTTAAGAGCTTATTTTTCAATTTTCGACGTTTCCTCCCCGGACACTTGTATACGGCGTGCGTGTCTTTATCTGCACCAACTAATTAACACAAACGTAGAAATAATAAGTTTCATTAATGGACGAGATCTCTTCTCATGAAACAATCTCAATGGCAGTTTACATCTTGTGATTACTATATTCCGTAAACATACACTTAAATTATCTCTATTCTATTATTGAAACAATGACATTTATATTAATGAAACATTTACACGAAATTACACTTTTAAGATTTAAAACTGACAGTTTATCGTTTTGAATGGATGATGGAACCACAAGGTTCTTCCCAAGATACCTCTCGGGAGTACGCCAGGGCCGACTTTACTCGCCGTCGTCCGTCTTTCTCCTCGTCCAGCGGTCCCCAGCGGTGTTTACCGCGCTCATAAAGCTCCAGTATTCACTTTCACTCGTAGCGAGCGCCAGGACGTCTGATAGCTGGCGCGAGAGCCCTTAGAGAAGAACGACGGCTAGGCGACGGGCTGTAAACAGCGCCGGGGAGACGTGTGGCTTGCTCCGGCGCGTACATCGTTTCGCTCGACGGAATGAGATCACCTCGTGGCGCCAAGCCCTTACAGTCAGTGGAGGTGTGGAGGAACTATAATGTGTACTCGGCAGCGAGCCAGCGATGAATGGCACTCGCTTACGCGAATAAGCTCCTGACGCTCGGTGCAACTTGTCGGGGTATACCTGCTTCGGGAGGTAGGAGTCACGGGAAAGTAACGATCGCACTCTCGGAATTGTTGCCCTGTTTACAATTGCAATTAGACGCTTTCACGACGCGGATAATATTTTGGAGTTTCCATAATTTGATCAAACAGAACTGCGTTAATGTGTACTTAAAATATACTGTACTTTCATATAAATGTATATTCTGGTGTGCACTGGTTTCTAGAGAAAATGGAATACTTGTGACCGCTCTACCTTTTCACTATTCTCTAAAAGCGCCTACAGCGGGTCAAAAGTATTACTTGATTTGTGACTTTTTGACAATTCACACCAAAAATTAGGAATGTTTTAAATGTCCTAACTGCCCTACAGGAGTGGGTTCGTCTTTTAACCTGCTTTTGTAATAAAGAAACATAGGCAAGTTAATCTTTTAACTATGAACCGAGTTCTAGATATATTCTGTTAAATACTTGAATACAATTCTAATCTAGCATTTACACATTACATTAAAAAATTCTATCACTTGTTCTACCTTTAGCAATTACGTGATTACCTAACAACTGCAGTTGCGTTTTAACACTTGCATAAACACTTTACATAAAATTATATTACCCTTCACTTCACAAAAAAACACAATAAAATAACTGTACACAAGACTATAATACATGGAAACACAAAATACTGAAAAAGAATCACATACCAAAATACCCTTTACATACACTTTCAAAGAAATTGTCACTTGAATAGTGAATGAAATATATACAAGACGTTGTTTCACTTTCGCGTAGATTATTACTATATACAATTTAGCCAGCAAAGAAAGAAAATGTCGTATGAATGAACGTACAATTAATAATAACTCTTTTACTAATTATTGGTTTTGAACAATTTGAAAACGAATAAACAATAAATTGAAAACACACACTAAAAGAACAAATATTATCGATGATAGCAAAATGAAATAAATAGGTTTTTACAATTCTTTACAGGAATTAGCTATGTAGCTTCCTTTTACGACTGCAATATTGTAAATGATTACGTTTCAATGATTTTAATATAATTACTCGACTATCTACGTCTGTAAGTGAAGTGAATTCTATCTCTGAATAATAATTCTCGCTTCTTTAAACAGTTTTTTTAAATTTCCAGTGAAGTTTGCAAACTCACAACACGTCGTCTCGAAGAAATATTTCCAAGACTTGGAGCGGCGACGGCGACCCAGATCCTTTCAAGGTCGTGGCAACCCCTTTGCTTCGGCGAACACGTGCTCTGGTGAATCGCTACCACAGTCCTTCGAATTTTATACAATATGACTGCAATATCTCCGCGTAATGACTTTCTCATGTGGTAAGCCAAGACGAAGGACAAAAAAAGGTGGAAATAGAAAGAAACATTTCCTATAGCACATGCTTTCTACTTCAGTTCTTGAACATTGAAATATATTATTTCCTCGTTGATAGAAAAATAGTGTATTTCTACGTAATGCGTTCACGTGAATTTATCAGAATATTCATGATTTAAAATTCTCAATTGTCTCATACATGGTATCGTTATTTTAACATGATGAGACGAATTACCTTTTTCAAGCTTCTTATCGTCGAAATACGGCGAAATCTCCTCTCCGTCCAGCACGAACAATTCCGGTGTGTCCAGATCGGCGGTCGGCAGCACAAGAGAAAACTTTTCGTAGCGGTGCTTTGCGCTAGTGCTGATATTTTCAAGGGTGATTTTTGATTGGTTGTCGCTCCATTCTACGCGAGTTCATTCAGAAATTTAATAAATTCTCGCAAGGGATACCCTTTACTGCTGGCGCGATCTCTTGCAATTCGGTAATACTATAATGGCAAGGTGTCGTGTCTTGATGTTCTCGGGTGCTTCTCAAAAATCAGTGTAACCGACATATGGGCCGTTATATACTGTACTCGGATAATAGAACCATCATATTGTGAATGAAATGGATTGAGTCTCTAAAAGTACTCCTGTATTAATGTCGATAATGAATACCTTTTTCTATTGACATGTGGGAGGGAGCGCGTCTTAAGCATCTTGATAAAAAACGTAGGCTCTCAATGCGCTCTAGCAAGATGCTCCAAGTCAGGGGGAAGTCTACAATATCGTTTTATTAATTAAAATAGATGCCGATCTGGTTGGCCGAGGTGGCCAAGAGCGTGTACCACTTATGATCGCGGGTTCCATTCCAGTCTTGGGCATGGTTGTTTGTCCCTTGTCTCTTATGTAGGTGCTGTCGTGGAGGGCCTCGTGATCTGCTAACCCCAGATCAGAGGTGTCCGCAAGTGTGCTGATGTCTAGTGTATGATGGAATATGCATCCCATGGGCACGTAAAGGATAGCTGGCTGTCAGCTGGATAAAAGTCCTGAAAAATAGATTATTTGATAGGAAATGAAGTATTTAGAGGGAAATGAAACAAAGCTGAGAATTCAATTTAATGAGTGAATTCTGGACACAGTGGCCCTGGATGAGTTCTTGAAACTAAAAATATTAACTCAATATTAATTTGTGGTGTTCATTTTTTCTTCTTGCATCTTTGAAAATACAATTCCCCTGAATTTACTCTACAAATTAAAGTAATCTTCCTTTCGATTTAATTGAATGTAGTTTTACTTTCTTGAATACGCATATATGTACAGAGAAAAATACGTAGTATAGAGAAAGTTATGTAATGCTGTGGAAAATCTATTTCAAGATTTCATCGGAAATACACGTTTTGGGGTCCCCTGATACCGAAAATGTGTTTCTTCAAATCGTCCGTCCATCTGTCTGACCTTCTGTTGTCTGTGAACAACACTAGCGCATAAACTATGCGTAGAATTTTTTTCCAAACCGAATATTCCCCGGTCGATCTGGCCTCACTCGAAGCTCTGCGATTATGAATATGTATGTATTAGGCATTGTTGGGCCGATAGTCCGACTTTGCCGGCCAGCTAACGGCGATTTTGAATAACATTCTTTATATTTTGGGTGTACTTTACATGAAGCCCCTGGGCAATTTTCAAAATTTTCTCAAATACCTCCCCATAGTTTTTCTTTTGCTTTTTAAGAATAGAGTGAAATACTCTTATAAAGATGGCTTAGGTCTGATTTTTTTACTGTTATGTCTCAATGTTCGATAATTGGAAAAGTTTGAATTCTTTTTGGCGTTTTCATACAACTAAAAATTGCAGATAGAGATTTTTCCTTCAGATAACATTTGTTCTCCGTAATTAGTTCATTCATTATGGTCATGTGCAGTTTTTAAAACTTTTAATAGTTTCCGTAAATTATCTGCAATATTAAAAATAACAAAAACCATAATCTCTCAAAAACTTCTCCAAATTTTTGTTTAAACTTTTGGTAGGGATAATGCTAAATGTACTGTATAAGATAACATAAACGCCATTTTGCTATATTATTTTGTTTGTTTGTTTTCACATTTTTTGACAGCTCTGGCACGTTAATATTTACATTAACATTAACGGCGATTTGTTTACATTATTGAATTTGTTAAAACAAGTGTTTCCTACGATGTCTTGTAAAGTACCTCGAAAATTCACGTTTTCTGTGAAATATACGGAGCTCAAAATTACGCACTTTCAAAAACGCTCAAACGCTTTTTTTTAGAAAGGCCCCAAATTTTGTCTTCAAACGTTTTGTACGGATAGTGCTAAATATACTGAATAAGATGACATAAATCACCATTTTGCTGAACTCGTTTATTTTTGTTTTCATTATACAAATACATTTTATTAGAATATCTCTCAAGCTGTTAATATGCACATTTCCAGCGATTTGTATACATAATTGCGTTTGTGAGTGGTGTGCTACAAATTACTTCTAGAGATGTTTCTCGAAAGCCGATAACTTTTCTGTGAAAAAGAGCTAGGGAGTTCTCAATTACAGTAACGCTTAAACGGCTTTTTCTTTAAAAAAAAGGCTCCAAATTTTTCATCGAAAATTTCCACATTGGACAAGGTTTTACTGTTCTATAATATTCTTAAAGTAATATTGCGGTTCTACCATTTGAAAATCGAAAAATTGATAATTAAAAAAATTACTTTGGGCGCGGCAATTGATGGCAGATGAGATGAGGATGGGGCAAGTCCGGAAAGCAAGCCCATACCAAAGAAATAAGGAATCGAACTAGTAAGAGAAAATCTATGCCATTCTGTAGCACCTCTAGTTAATTTACGTTACCGCAACCGCGTTAATTTACGTACACGCAAAAGCACTCGACTTTATTCAAGATAAAATATTACCTGGGTCAAAGGATACGTATTCGAGTGTTTTAGCTTGATTTGAGTTAGAAACGCGATGACAAACGTACTGGTGGATAATATACGTGCCCGGTATAATAAAGTAATTTTAATATAGTCTACATAAGAATCTATTTTTTCAGCTAATTCTTCTCTCAAAGACTTCCACTAATACACGAAGTGAAAATTGTAAAATAAAATTTTAAATAGTTCAGTACCTTGGAATTGCATCTTTATCCCACTTTACTCACATTTTACTCGCCTTCAAATGCTGCATTTCGTTTTCCTTTGTCTTGGAAACACTTCCTTTGTATTTAGATTATTTACATTTATATTATTCATGACAGGTTGTTTACTTATATGGTTTTGAAACGGTCAATCGAGAGACATAACGTAAATACAATTGAAACGTGTAATGCATTTCTCATTCTGAAGCCAGTAGAAAGGTAAGTAATTCAGCAGTATTAAATGGTGTATATACATCTCATTTTCATTGAATGTGTTTTACTTTGAAATTTTTAATACTTGTAGAAGAGCTCTGTTGATGACATTCCGAGCTGCAAGAAATTTATGCTGTTATGTGACGAATTAATTCATTCGGATATATGATTAACTTGATACCCGAATTGCGTGTTTCAATAACCGATTAGATGTAACGCATATCGAAGTAATAATACTTCATATCCGCTTGACCCGATTTTGTGGACATTCAGGTAATCCTATTAGTAAACATTTGGTAGAATCCATTGTGCTCTGTCCCTGCCCGAAACCAAACAACGATTCAAATTGTATACATACTAATTTTTTTGTGAGTTAATCAGCGTTCTGAAACAAAAGTTAATGTTATCTGAGCATGAGCCACATTTCATTGTGTGATTTATTAAACTCGAGAAATATTGAAAACCTGTGTGATGAGTCCTAGGTAAGTATTCGACAATTTACCAAAATGTGTTTTCCAAATCCGCATGATATTGTACCCACTTGCTTAGTTTTCACAAAACAAGTAGTTGTTATAATATTAAAAAACTAGAATGATTTAAATTGCGTAATATAAAACCAGCCAGTATTTTTCCGGCAATGAGAAGAAAAGCTCAACGTAAAGATAAAGAATACTGAATAGAACCAATGAACTTAAATGCTTGCGATGAAGTTCAGCAGTAGCAAGAGGCATGAGGTGATGTAAAGGGAAATTACGTTGTTAAGCTCCAAATAGGAGTTGTGATTGGAAGTTCTGTTTGAAAGCTTTCAATTGATTTATGTTTTGAATATTGGTTTTATCTCTGATATTACAAGCGATTTGAATATGCGCCTTGGATACAATTACGCAAACCTATTTCTCAACCCATAAGCCATTGAACCGATTACTCGAATTCCCGAGGAGATGGAGTGGAGGGGTCTCCAGCGGGTTCACAACAGGAGTATTGAGATGGGAGCAAAAGGGAGTTTTGTTAATCCTTCACGGTGGCTAAACCATGCAAGAACTTGTGACGATGCTGGGAAGTAGTCGAGTGTGACTATTCGCATATCACTACTCTAACTTTTGAAAAATGATATACACCATTCTGTTTATACCGACTGAGTTAGCTCAGCGTCAGCATTGCCACTGACTCTGTACTTATAAACTTCCTTACAAACTCTGCTTGTGGAAGTTACCTGGCTGGGGAAAGACTCGTATGCCCACGTTTAGGTCGGCGTGGGATCTCACCATCCACTGGGGGAAGGAATCCAGTGAACTCACCTCCGAGGAAGAAAATCTTCACTAAACTAATGGACTAATGACGTGTCTGGAAACATCAATCAATCTTTCTGTCCAATGAAATTTAAGGGAAAGGAAAAGTTATTGGATTCATAATCTGAATGAACACTGCTTAAACGAAGGTGCCGTTATTATGAGCGCAGTTCGCAAACTAAGGGTAGGTGTGGCAGATAAAAAAGGCCAGCCGGGGAGCTAAATCTTGGGCATATGTAAGGAATTAAATGAATTCAAAAGGGAGAAAATGTTGATTCTTCTGCAAAACAGAATAGGAGCATGAGTAATATTAATTCATTCGTTCTCTAAATCTCTGCGAGTTTACCGACGGTGAATTATTGTTGTCTGGGGAGAAGGGTCAGGGAGGAACATAAAATGAATAGCAGTCATGTGTAAATAAAAAGTTCTGTGCAATCTAGTGTAATAACAGTCGTATTAAAAAAGAAAGTTTTTGAAAGAATAACTGTTTCAAATTCCCAATAAAAGGTAATGCACAGAGAGAACTTTTTGAGTTTAATTAAATACTTTGAAATTATGAATCAAACGTCATTAATTGTGTTAGTTCATGCAATAAGAATGTTATATTTACATTACTTAGATTCCACACAATATGAAATATATTGATGTACAAATAATTTAAAATTCTTATACTGAATATTAATAAATTCTGGATTTACTAATCAGTTTTCTTGTCATAAATAAAGGGGGAGTGGTGTGTATGATATACTTTCAGCGAATATAGATATCTATAACACTCGACAGTAATAATAGTCATCAGTTTGCTATATTAATAGCTCACTACAAAAAATTAACATTAAATACATACACATTATTTTACAACACTTGCCAGATAAATTAAACGATTTAAATTTATTCACTAGTTTAAGTGACAAGGAAAATCTTTTCTGATGCATATCAGTTTCTATACAATTAAATACTATGCTGAGAATCAAAAATGAAGATAATACTGATTTTAACAATGATATTTAATATATTAGTTACATCTTGGACTGTATATTTCTAAAAGACTAAATATGCCTGTTTCAGGTATTGTAGTTCAGCTACTGAGTAAATGACTCCATCTTGATCAGTGTTTTCGTCCAGTTTCCCTGATATTTTTGAACAAATGCTAAGATAACCCCTTATTTTGCTTCTGGACATAAATGTTTCACTATTAGTGCACGTTTTCCAAAAGTCAAAGGGGAATATAGTTATTCAAATAATCGTTGTCCAAGTTCTGGCGGTAGAAAGTCGATTCCATCACGAAGATCACGGATAATAGCCAAAATCTGTAGCTGATTTACCTTTTCAAGTACATTTTATTAAATGGGAAGGAATATTTTCAAAACAATTTTTACCAAAACGATCATTGTTACACATGTTCATAATTCAACTCAATATGTATTGTAATTAGAGCAGAGGTACCAAAGCTCAAGAAACTTTGCACATATTGCACGCCTCCTCACGGTAGATGACATACGGTTCTTACCCTTTTGAAATTAAATAAACACAAATAGTTAAAATTGTTTTATTGATACATTTTATCACTTTCTTAATTTTAAATAACTTCAAAAAAAAAACTTTTTAAAACTTGAGTAATATTTTTTTACATGATTTAGTAACTTTGTAATCAAATTTCATTTGAGTCCGAAATAATTAAATGTTTGCCGGTTGCTTAATGTACATGTGTAATTAGGTTTATATTGGTTTTAGTTAATAAATTAATATTATAATAAATATAAACCTATATAAAATAAAGATATTGGTTCCAGCGTCAACTGATAAATGAACTAAAAGTCGTTCTGGTCATGACATACGAGACCGATTATAACTATTGGAAGGTATTAAAACGCTGTAAGTGCTGTCAGATGCTGAATGAAATAGATTTTACGAGTTAGAGCCTTTCAGTTTAATAAATACAGTATCGTACATATTTGTTGATTTTCCGAAAATAACAAAGGATACTTTCAAGATTCCCTGTCTAAAATTTGCGAGTTCCAAAAGTCAAAATCATGAAATATATCCAATCTATTTTTGGATATAGATTTTAATCTCATACCGTTTTCTTTTTATATTATCTTTATCTTAAAATTCCTTCTTTAGCATCATTTTTGGTCTGTTCAACATACGTGATTCGGGAATGCAGGCAGATATACTGTAAATATTATTCTCTGCATTAACAAGAGCAACACTATCTTTTCCGGTTTTAATTATTTTTTAGCTATTTTGTATCTAACACCGACATTTATGTTCGAGTCTCATTTTTGAAAATACTGTCAATTAGAAAATTAATGAGCAATGTTATATGCTCTTGTCGTTTGAGTATATTGTCATCAACCTCTTTCTGAGATGATTTAGATAAGTCTTATTTTTCCTATTTTTCTCATTTGATTTAGTTGTTTTTATACACTTCCCGTTTAAGTAATATGAATTGTTATTTTCTAATGTCTAAAAATATGTTTAGATCATTTTCACGACATTTAAAATGAGGCAATTTTAGATCTGTATTTACTACTCCATAAAAACTCTTTTTGATACCATTTGGTAATTATCTTATGAATGCTAATATTAATGGAAAGATCACGGTAATTTATAGTACCTCTGCTTTAAAGCTCTGAAGTAATCTGGATTGCAGTATTATCAAAATGAAACATATTTAAGACACTATCCACGTAGCTTCTTCGTCCCTGTACCTTCTATAAAAAAAACATTAGCTTATTTTAATAACAAAATGGGTTAAATCTGTGCTTGCTGCATAAAGGGTGTTACGTTCGAAGTAATATTTTTGAGAAAAACTGGTTTAAAAAATTTTATTATTATACATATTTGTGTTTTTGAAACCTATCCCAGGAAAATGTCGACACGTGTAGTGTAGCTTTCGAAGAGCCCTGCAGGTCAATAAATTTCCAGCCAAGTTTGGACATAATCATCGTTGTATTGTAACATGTGTGTCTTTTTTATCACATACCCAAAATTCACTACCGTGATGCTTTTTTACATAGACTTATGACAAAATCTCAGTTTTGCCATCTTTGTATATTACACCTTTTACTCAGTGAATACATGTATAATAATTATGGTGGGGTTTTGCAAATTCAATACGGTTTTACTCTTTTATACGAGTGTAGAGAGAGAATTGCAATTACGACCCTGAGAACGTTAGTTAATGTTCAAGAGGAAAATAGAAAGTACGATGCTCTCATTTAAAAGGAATGCTCCATGAAGGCATTTTAAATTCATTTATTTATTCATTATTCATTACGACAATTTACACCACAAAGACGAGAACAATTATGTGAATAATCCATTGGAAGAACACCAATGTATTAAAGTACACTTGTGATTACACTTGGATGTCCTGATGTCGACGTAATCGGGTGAAAGTAGTTGACTACTTTTATATAATTAGAATTGAATAAAACCAAAATTGCTTTCTTCTCTGTTACCATGTCTATATTTTGCGCTTAAAAATAAACTCCCCTTTTGACGAAGCATTAGTCCGCAGCCGGGGGGGGGGAGGAAGGGGACGAAAACATCGCAGTCGCTAAACATTCCCGCGCCCACGCTACAACTCGCCTCTCATTTGCGAGCACGCGAGGACGAGCAGCGGGGGAAAAAGTTCTTAGCACGCGTGTTACTGCCGGCGTCCCCCATTACGACCGGGATAAGAACTTTGCAAATGTTTCATAGGAGCGGGCTGCGGTCGCCCCAGAATCCGGCCCATCTATCGCGACCGAAAAAAGAAACGTGAAACTTCGGGCAAATAGACTGTGGCTTAACGGAGTGTGCCGGTCCTCCCCCCCCCCCCGCTCGGTCTCTCTCTGTACGTCTCTCCGTCTCTCGAAACGCTCTTCTCCCCTTCCTCCCATCCTCCGCCTCCTCAGCGTCGTTTGCGCCTCACTGCGCGCCGAGGTGAGAGAGGCAAGGAGCGAGGATTTCGTGAGGGGCCTGAAAAGGGGATGAGAAGTGTATATTTCTCCACCTGAGAACGACGGCGTCGTAAGTTCCGAAAAAATGAGTATTTCGTTTTACTGTCACATATTTTTCAACAGAGCCCTTGTGTGGAAGCAAAACGATGGCTCGAGCATTTCTCTGGATGGAAAGAGAAATGTTCACTCTCTTTCTGAAGTAAATTCTGCATCATAAGTTACCGATTTCAGATTTTTGATTTCGAATGTAAAATCCATTTTGTGTGCCACATTCAACGTTTTACTGAGCTATCAGAGCGAACGCTAGATATGTGTCAATCCATTACAATATTAAAAAACTTTTTCTTAGGTAGAGTGAAAAATCGAATTTAAGATATACTGCATTTGCTACAGTAATCTAATATAATATCTGATGTCGTACAAATCAGTAATTTTTCTACAAATGTGCTTCTAAATTCCTTAAAAAATAATACTGTAATTGAAGATGAAAATACGTTTCTTCTTAAACTCATCAATTATGTTTCGTGCATATACTCACGCTTTGAAGAAAAAAACATTCATCTTTAATTGATTGCAATTGCTATCTTAAATGTTCATATTTTATTTTTAACGGTGGTCATGTGATCGCCTACCTCGGTGGCTCGTTACTTAGCATTCTCGTATTCCACGGGGCAAATTATACTTGTGCGCTTTCCTTACAAATGTTCGAGTATTTATTTCTGTGCGACGTTCAGAAAACTCGCTTAACATTTTTGGTTTCCTCAATCATGATTTGAGACGTGACTCTCGGGTAATTTTTTACCAAATCAGCATGAACCGCATATCAAAATAAGCCATGTATACGCTCCGTGCAGGATAAGCTCACCATATCTCGCTGAAGCCCGTCAAGGCGCTCTTGAGAACACGAAATTGCTCTCGTCTTTGTGATCTTCGCAATGATTATTGAGATACTGTTTCTTACCAAGAACACAATTGTCTTCCAGATTAGTGCTCCAGGCGTCTTTCGCTTTTAGAAGGAAGAATGACGACTACTGTAGTCGTTTTTGTGGCTCCCAGACAGCAGAAAACTGATGATGATGGCTAAGCCATCGAAAGCTGCTATTATTGAAATAAATACTATTGTTGACTATGACAACGCCTTCAATCGTTTCAATAATGAACTCGACCAAGCTATCTAGCTAGTATCGAAAGTCCTATCCTCGCTACTCGAACCTAGGACCTCCCGGTCAGAGGCACAGCAGTGACATCAGTTGATGCCCTGAGCCACATCTCTCGGTTTCTTTGTATGCGAAATCTACTACACTTTTACTCACGATGAATTCGAAAATAAAACATAATTTCACTCTAGATAAAAAATACTAGATGGTTGAAAGATACTACAAGTTTTCGAAGTGGATCCTTTGGGCAATGAAAATAAAATTATGTTTGCATCGAAAGATGTAATAGAAGTCCAATTTCGGAGTAAAAAGATCCAAATTGCATACTCTCCAGGGTCTCCGTCCCTTTACAATCCCATTTGCGACCCCCAGGGGACCCCGTTGCACTTCTCGGAGAGCCGGCGGCGGTGGAATCGCCTGCGGAGACGGGGGCGACGGCGACGGGGTGGGAGCAGAGGGCAGCAGTTGCGGTCGCGTGCATCGCCGCCGTCCTCGCCCCCTCCCCCGCCTATTTCGCCACCCGTGCATCCTCCTCCACTATCGCCGCCCTTTCCGCTTCCGCCCCGCCCCTCCGCCGCCCCCGCCGCCCTCCACCGCCCTCGCCGCCCCCGCCGCCTTCTACCGCCCCCGCCGCCCTCTACCGCCCCCGCCGCCCTCTACCGCCGCCGCCCCCGCCGCCTACCGCCCCCGCCGCCCTCTACCGCCGCCGCCCCGCCGCCGCCCCGCCGCCGCCCCGCCGCCGCCGCCGCCCCCGCCCCCGCCGCCGCCCCGCCGCCGCCACCACCGCCATACCCCCGACACCACCACCGCCCCTGCCACTTCCGCCGCTGCCACTTTCGCCTCCGGCGGCGCCAGAGCCGCCGCCTCCGCGGCGCCCGGAGACCGCGAGCCGCAACGTAAAGAAAGTTGGCGCGCGCCGGCCACCCCCCGCGTGCATCGCCCGCGCCCGCGCTAATGAGGCCGGGCGGGCGAAGACGGCCAAGCGGAGCGGGGCGGGTTCACGGGGGGAGGGAAAGAGGACGAGGGCCGGCCAGCCGCCGACCGCGGTCTCCCTCGCTTCCAGACCCTTACCCCCCTTAGCACCCAGCAAGTCTCTCTGTCGCCCTCACTCTCCCTCTCCCTCTGTCCCCCTCTCTCTCTCTCTTTCTGTTTCCACGACCAAGGTACTGCTGGAGAAGTTAGCCGAGAGACGGTTCGCCTCGGTGGATTTACGATAGACGTCGAATATCTGTAACGAGTTTGGAAATGCGCTCGTTAATGCCCTTAGCATGTTGCATCGCGACGTCTTTCAAGAAGTGTATTGGAGATTCATGAGGGTCTTTATTTCCATACGGAGTTGTCTTGCAGAGCCGCTGTTATTTCTGCAATTATCGCTTTTATTTATTACTAGAATGCATGACTTTCAAAATCTTCGAGTGCATTTAACGTATTTTACCTTCATGTTGTAGTGAACTTAGATATTTTTAAGTAGTTTGCAAGAATCATCGATCTTATCGTTTAAAACTTAGTTAGTGGTTTGCCAATTAAAATGTATCATATATGTAAAAGGTATTCCGGGCATATTCAGGGCATTTGTGTGCAATAAATTAAAATTGATTCTTATTGTTTATTTTTCGTAGAGGAGACGGTTGTAACAAGGATAGTGTTGTAATTCCCAATTCATTTTCAAAACCTGTTGGGTGAATTTGCATGCATGTAAATACAGATTTTGATTTTTACACGATCAAGCGCGCCGCGTACTGCTATTAGAATCTGGCAATATTTATCAACACAAATTTATTTTCAAGTGTAAAAAAAAACATTGCTTCTAGAAAAAATCTTGAACGCTTAATATTCTTACTCAGTAAACTAACTGTATCAGAAAATAGATTCATCTTATTTAAATGATCGTAACATAATACGTTAAATCGTGTTACTCATAACTGTGATATTATAAAATGTTATGAATGTAGCACGAGAAATGTATTTTTGAAGCGAAGTTGTCCTCACACACAAGGGACAATGTCGTCAAAATCATGTTGAACACACCATCCTGAAAATTGAATATCAAGGGATTAGAATCGTGGTCAATTTCTCGTATGACGACCAAATTTAGTTAACTACCTTTCTAAAATGACGTCCATAATTACATAACGCAAATCTGATGCTACCAGTTATGTATGTACCATCAGTTTCAATGCAATATATTTGGAATGCACTTAGCAAAATTGAAATATAAAATAATAAATAAACGTAATCTCATGCACTTTATATGTAGAATAGACAACGAAATTATGTGTATAACACATCACAAAAAAATAAAGAGAATGAATTGTTGGGAACTCCCATAAACAGGACGAATTGGGGGGATCATTCTCTTGGACAGATGAAATATATTGTCCGCAAGGGTATACTGTACATAAGGGTCATTTCAGTCGCTAAGAAAATTTAAGCAGCATTATTATATTACGCCTAAGAAGCATCGACTACAAAAATAAAATTAAATCTTTAGTAACTATGTAAAAAACTGTTTTACTATACATTGAATTCAGTATTTTAAAAAAGCATTCCCTTTTTACGTAAAATTCTAGTCAGAATTTAAAAATTTATAAAATGATCGCCTTGCCTTCAATTACCATACACGAAGATTTTAGACCTTAATTTTCAATTCTTTTCTTCTGTACATTTAACATATTTTGTATATGAGTCATTCCACTCTCACAAAACATCACTGTTTTTAGCAGCTTGAATCTTTTTTTATGAGGTATAGACTTGAAAATAGATGGCACGTATTTTCTTGTCTCTAATCCTACTTCTTTCAGAAATATTTTCAGTTGTTGTTGTTGTTGTTGTTATTATTATTATTATTATTATTATTATTATTATTACTATTATTTTTATTATTATTATTGGAGAATCCTGCGCGCGCTAATGTTTAATCATTTTTTACGCATCTACCTTTTCCTTCGGAAAATACAATTAAAACTAAATTCAACTTAGAAAGATGTACTTTCATGTAATGTAAATATAGTTTTTACCATCGTAGATTCTCGATCATGAAGTAGAAATGGGAAATGTAGATCACGGTATTGGCTCCGTGTAAATTAAGACATTAAAACATTAATTTGCATGCATTGCGATGTTCCGGAATATTTTTATTCCATTCTGAGGTCTTACTACAAAATACACAGATGGTTTCAACATTTCAAAAACATTGTAGCAAGACTCCAACACAACTCCACTTGGTTCCATGCCTTGGCCTGAGGTGGACGTGTGCGAGATGGATCCTCGCACTGTCACCACTCCATGTGGAGTTGTGCGTAACATCTAAAATTGTATACGTAATATGTGCGCAAGGTGATACGCCTAATTGTTACGTAACTTTTATTTAATCAATTAGATTGTTTTCCGTTGTCAATCACAGGGTTTCTTGCTTAATAATTCTGCTGAAGAAATATTTTTAGTGTTATTCCTTATTGGCAATAATCGTACCAAAAACTGACATTTTAGAAGCTAAGCAAGAAGTTTCTAGATTATAGTGTCGAACGAAGCATATTTTAATTCCAGCTAATGAAATTATTGTTTGAACTAAGTTCTAGAGATTTAGTGCCGGCTTATGGTTCTCTTTGTTTTGCCGTACATGTCACAGGAATACTAAATATGAGTAACTGTTCCCAACGTGCCTGGAAAGCTCCAAATACTATTGCTATCTTATTACTTTTTCCTAGAATTCACAGTGCCGTGTGTAACCGAACCCAGTTGCTCTTTTAGGAAACACCTTGGATAAGATTCCCTGGAAAACTTCTCCATAAATGCAGCTTCTCATTTAACTCAAAGCTCAAGTAGGTATATTGTATTACATCATAATATTCGTGTATAGCGATAAGTAGAAAGAAAAGAAATAAATTAATAACCTTATTTTCTATGTAGCACAACAGAAAAACTTACCTACAACTTTAATGAACAATGAGACCATCACTTTAATGTGAACGAAAAATGCGACTTTCATGAAACTAAAGTAACTACAGCGTTTCGTTTGCGCTTCGAAAAATGTCTGGAGTAAACATAGGTATCACTCTCGTGTAAACGTGACTCTCTTAATAAGCAAGAACTTCTCTCTGCCACATGAATTATTACACAACAGTTTTTAAATGGAAGCAAAAATAATATAAACGCGAGGTGAGTGTCATGTTTCGTGATGGTCTCATTAGATGGGAACGCATGCAAAACACGAGAGTTCATAAAAATATAAAGAATATCTAATTTATAAGCGCTTCGTATTCAATTCAGCACACTGGAATGGGAATTTTCTCCCGCTACAAGATAAATTTATATCGACGCAAGTCGGTACGGACGCTGTGCCATATCGATTGAACGGGGTGTACTTTTTACCCGAAACGCGAGTAGTAGAACGTCTTCGGAAGTCTTTTACGTTTAGGTGCCCAACGACGTCATATTAATTCCCTTCCCTGTACACAACATTCCTTCACGCAATGTAAGAACTTCGCAGCGAGTCGTCGCTTTCAAAGGTATCTCTCTCTCTCACTCTTTATTGAAGCAGCCTAATTCTTCGACGCAACTTTTCGCTCTTCGACCTTCGACACCCTCTAAGCGGACGCTGTGAGGCGCGTGTTCAGTGTCAAAGAACTCCCTCTTTCCCGCCCGCCCGTCCTGCCCTCCCCTCCTTCGCCGCCGCCACTCGCAGACGCCCTGCTCCCTTCGCCCCCGTGGCCCGCGGCGGCGGTCGCTTGCGACTGCCGGAACGGTGGATGTCGACCCATTACGAGAAATGGACGTGCTTTGCAACGTTCACTGAATAACTGATATTTAATTTCAGGTGGAATCCGGGCGACCGCAATTGAGGCAATGTAATTTCCTTGTCGACGCTTTTGCTCGACCGCGTGCACAGACACCGCTCGTACAATATGCGGCGGGGGCGGCGGCGATTGCAAATTCGGCTTGACACTTGTTTCGCTGCCACGCAGTCGCTCTTAATTGAAGGTAATTTCGTTGGAGTGACTTCAATTGGCGCAGACGCTACACGGAACAAGCGAGCGTCGCTTTTTCACTGCTGCTGCTTTTGTATGATTTTTCAAACAAACTTTTTTGCGTGTTAATTGCCTTTTTTGTGTTTGGCCCTCCACCTCTGTTCGGGGCGAGGTCTGAATCTTTTCGCGACGGTACAACTGACACCGAGGAAAGCATCGGCGAGAATAATAGATGCAACGTACCGGAAATTTTCTTTTAATCTACTTCATCGGCGATCAGTATCAAAGAACTACCAACTAATATATCACAAGTTACGCTTGGACGCACATTCTTTGTATCCTATGTGTGAAATCTCTTGGAGGGACGCAATTTGTCTCTACAAAGTGTCAATCATTTGGAAATATCTCCTTGCAAAAATAAAGTTCATTTCATAACTCTTGTAATGATATTGACGAAGTAATTACCAAGACACACTTTTATAATTGTGATCCATCACTCAACCTGTACGAAAAGAAACGCTAACTCTCAAAATAAATATTTACATCTGGCTCGAATTGGAAAATTAGTATCTCTGGTTTGCATTGCTTGAGTGAAATATTACATTTAAAGGAGATAATGAAATTATTTATAATAACTTATGCACATTGTAAAATAAATTTCATTTACATGAAAAATATTTTTTTTGTCTTTTTCGACTGACCTAAATAAACGGATGATTTAAATTTCAACTATAATCTTTGATAATTTTGATTGAGTCTATGAATTAAAGTATATGAAAAAATAATTCTTAATTGCTTTTTAATGAATGGATAATGAAATGGGCAAACCCCGGAATAAGAAATTATCGTAAGAGCCGGAGTGGCTGTTTTGGGCCGAGGAGCCTTCACCCGAAGCAGCTGCTTCTGCCGCCGCCCCCGCTTCTGCTGTGGTGGCGTCGGCAGCGGCGTCGGCGGCGCGGGGGCGCAGGGCCTGACTTGTCTTCTAATCTTCTCGGGCTCGGTGGTGTGCGGGGCGGCGGCGGCGGTGGGGGCGGGGCGGGGGCGCGGACCGAGGGGCACGGCCGGGCGCGGCGGGGCTGTACCCGGCGCAGCCTGAGGACGCGGCCGGATCTGATCGATAGGAGCGCGTCCCCGCCTCTGCCCAACCCCGGGGCCGCTCCCCGACCCCGGCCGCCTCCTTCCCCGCCCGCCCGCCGGCCAGGACTTCCTTCGCGCGGTGCAATTAACAGCAAGGCTGCCGAGAGACCGCAGCTCCCTCGGCGCAGCCGCGTTCGCGCCCTCCGCCGCCGCCGCCGCCGCCGCCGTTCTCGTCTCGCGCGCGAGGACGCAGGTGGCTTCTACCCCTCCTCCCGAGCAACCTCGCCCACAGAATCTGCGTGGAGCCTTCCGTCTCAAGAGGAGGCAGGCTGTCTGGGGCGGCTCTTCCGTGTGCGTCATCACTGCCTGCTGTCATTTGCGCAGCATCAGCATCTTCATAGTCTGTCACTTCCTTTTAGAGCAAAGGCTTCTAGGTCGTTTGCACTGCTTCTGGGGAGGAGCTGCTCTTGGGGCTTCTGCTCCTTGGGAGTAAACTTCAAATCCATCAATGGCTTCGTCGGTGAAGTCTCCAGCATCACCCTTCATGCTGTCATCACCGCGAACATGCATATGCCCATCGACAGACAGACCACAGCAATGCGTCTCCCGGACTTAACTACCCTCTTCGCCGTTTCCACCACCGTCATCAGCATTTCTGCCGTCAGCGTCACCTCTTGTATCGGTCGATCCCGGGCAGCAGGTGGCAGTGAGATGCACAACACACCCTGAGTGAAGTCTTCACATTTCCGCCTGCGGCTGCGTTGTCGGCGCCGCCCCCGCCCCCGCCCCCGCCCCCCGCCCCTTCGCGGCCTGCTCGCGTCAATGGACACCCGCGCCGCTGCGCCGGACGCGCGGCCCCGCCGCTAATTGTAGAATTCCTCTGACGGCCACCCTGGTATTGGCATCTGGCTTGGCGCGCCATCGCCTTTAATTACGAGACGGGCTAATTAGTTTTTCATTAGGCCGGATGGCGGCCGGGGGGGCGGAGGGACGCCGTAGTAGGCCGCTGGCTCGCCCGCCGCACGTCCTCTCGACGTAGAGGACGCGGGGGCGGCGTGGGTGGTAGAGAGGGCGGGCCGGCCGGCTCTGCGCCCTTGGCAAGTGGGTCGCCCGCGGCGCGCGTGATGTGGGCGCTGACAGCCGAAGGACAGGAGGCTCTAGGAATTTGATGTCGGTGTGTTCAGAACATTGATGTTTTGCGAGGAAATCGATATTTAATATTGATTTATTGAAGCCCCCGGTATGGATTGAGGTTATTTATATCGATGCATAGGCGTGTGCAGCCTTAAACGAACAGGCGAGGGAAACTTTTTAATTTACATATCACATTTTACTTGTAAATACATGAAACGCATTACAGGGAGAAATAAATTATAACTTAATATTACAACTGTAAATAAGTATAATCGACTTTATGGTGAACCATTTGTATGGTTTCCAAACGGCTTGAAGAGAATCTCCTGCATATATAGTATAAAAAGTTATCAAATTGTCTGGTTAAAGAAGGGAGAAATCAGGAATTGAACATAATAAGTAGTAAGTAAAATGTTATTTCATAAAGGTGCGGGACCTCTTTCAAAAATTTTAGACGCACCAGGCCCACCTCCTGCCCTTCCCATATGCGCATGTCTATGCATCGACGCTTTGTGCTCAATGTTTAACGATGTATATGTTTTATTATGGAACGAGTATTATAAAAAGAAAAAGGTACTCTATTAATTTTTACATCTTAGTTAATTGAACATTCTTTCACACCAAAGTAAAACGAAAGGTAAAAAGAACGTTCGTCTAGTTTTTGCCCATAAATGTATAATATGTAAATATTATAATAATTGTATAAATATTATTTTTTGTAAAATTCAGTCTGATAATTGTGTTTATTATTGTAATATGTTAGGTTTTGTAAATTTTATTTAGAAATTAATAAACCCGACCACTCTCATATTAAAATCCCCGCCGCTGCGAACGTAAATCATAGTTAATAAACCAAGTTTCATATCATAGATGTAAAAAAAAAACAGTGAAGGCTTTGGTGCGATGTATTATCGACAATAATGTAATTTTCAACTCTGATAGCTTCAAACGTCGATGTTTTAATTTTGCACACCGACTTTGGCGATCTCTCAATGCTGCCGCGGACTTGGTGCCGGGGGGGGGGGTGGGGGGGAGTGCGGCTGACGCGGGGCCGCTGCACCGAAGAGGAAAGCTACGTGCTCGCGGAGGCGCGGAGGATGATGCAGTGACCGGGGCTGGCGATCCGCAAGGCAGGCGATATCTGAAGGAGCTGGATCAATGCTCACTCGACGGGGGGCGGGGAGGGATGCGGAGGAATGAAGCGATGCTGGTGGTCATCGGGGGTCGCTTTTCTTTGGTACTTTGGTTTCTTTGGCTTCTTCCTGTATGTACCATGATGTTGAAGCTGTTTTTTTTAAAATATTTTTATGTAACATTAAGTTTATTTAAGAATACATTTGAGAAAATTGCGCCCTCGTAAGTTTTTAGATTGTAATATGAGCTATGGTAATCGTAAGACAAAAGTGTATTTTGCTTCCATCTTGGTTGAGAATTCACAAAAATGAATAGGTCTACTGTAAAATATACTATTCTTAATTTTGTGCTATTTGATTGGTTACGCGCATGCGTTTGGGAAGTGGATATGCTATTTGTTTCGGCTAATAACTATTTTCTTTACCATCTTTCAAGAAGCCTTTGGATTACTCATGGCCACTCTGGTCCCTTTATATGCTCAAAGACCTGCTTTCGATTCCTGTTTGGGGGCAAGGAGCAAGACAGATCTAAATTTCTCGCAGAAATGTCGCAGTCTGCCAGTCGCAGTCTACAGTCTACAGTCGCAGAGTGTCTTGGGCAATAGAAAACTGTTGAGGGCGTGGGTGATGCCGAGTAATGGCAGTTGTGCTGCGGCAGGTGTTACTCATAGGAACGGTAGGTGCTCTGGCAGTTTATGGTTGGATGAGAAAAGCAATAGCGAACTACATCACTGCTTCCAAATTGCCAAATACGTCTCAATAGTACCACTCTTTGCTTGTGTGTTGGTAACGGTCTTCCTTGGGAATGATGAGTGTTCAGAGAGAAATCATCTGCGGTAATTCACAAATTTTCAAAAACATGTTCGAGACACGTCTCATATAGAGCACAATATATAAAGTAAGTTTGTTCCTTCCTTGAGTTTCTTCAGCCGTTGATTTATGTTCAGTTGTGTTTCGTAGGACCTTAACACGTCCGGAATGTTACTTGTTTTCAAAAAGCCTTAAACGTACCATAAATGAAATACAGCAGTGGTCCATGAGATACCGTTGCTGACGAAATTTCTATTATTATCTCAGATATTAATAGAAACACCATGTCGATGAAGTCAGCGTATGGCATGCTCGTATATTTATTCTCCTCGCACGTTTGCAATTAGTCTATTGCGTACAATTTTCCAATCTTGTTTGAAATTTGGAATGACTTTATCACGAGTAGAGAAGTCTTTCCAACTTTGCCACTGTTATTCTATCAAGAATATTCCCCTTAACACGAAGCGCGACAATTGATGACTCCTTAAGATACTGACCGTTATAAGTTTTCTTGGTGACTATAATTGTATAGATTCAGTTTTTTGCACATTAACTAATATTGCGTAGTTTGTTATTAAATTAAGATGCGTTTTCAGGAATAGACTCCCTTCCATAACGAAATATTTTAATGTTCATGGAGCCGAGTCACGTTTCACATTAAATGACCAATAATTGTCACTAATAGGCCAATAAATGTCGCTTTCATACATTTTATTTCATAGTTTCGATATGGAAGAATTATATATATATATATATATATATATATATATATATATATATATATAGAGAGAGAGAGAGAGAGAGAGAGAGAGAGAGAGTTGCATTATGCTGCTTGCCAATTTTGTACTATTACCAGAATATATATTTATCGATGGTTTTAAATTACACGCAAGTTAATGTTTAGGTTTCTGTTAATGTGTTCATGTTGTGAGGAGACCACAAAATATTTTTCATTTCCAGTAGAGCTCACGTGCGTTTAGTGAATTGGTTCCGGCGATATTTGCACATCTTTACATATTTTGATGATTTCTCTGTAACAGGATATGCCCATTTATCTATCTACCGTTAGACCCCCTTAGTGATACTCCATGTATTGCTGTCGTTGATAAATTGGTGACGCTTTAATTTGTTGATCATTGTTCCCGGCAGACTCCTTTAGTTGCAGAATATCCTGCCTGTAATGAATAACGTGCTGAAGCTTTACTACAACGGTAGTCTCAATCTCTCTCAGAGGGACCTTAACTCATTTTAGTACAAGCGAAAGTGTAATTGACAGAAGACTTTCGGCAAATCAGCAGGCACAATACGAACATTCTCCAAACTTTACTTAAGGAAATATTACATGATTTTCCAGATAATCATATTGCAATAATAAGTAATCCTCATACGCATCCCATCTCTGGTACTTGAACGATGAATCACAGTGCTTCATAAGCAACCACAGCTTAGGAGGATTAATTCCTATCTCCGTTCAAAGACAGGATCATGGATATTGCCGCTGTGGTCGGAACCTGCTGTAATGTACTGAGGACGGTCTAAGGTAGAATATGCATAGAGGGAATATTCAAGAGAGTGGTCAACCGGTGCCTAGCTCAACATGTGTAGGTATAGAAAAGCGCTTCGCAATTTATCGTAAAATTTGGTAGGACGTACGATAGGCATAGATAGAGATAGATAGACAGATAGAGATAGATAGACAGATAGAGATAGATAGACAGATAGAGATAGATAGATAGATAGATAGATAGAGATAGAAAGATAGAGATAGATAGATAGATAGATAGAGAGGGAGAGAGAGAGAGAGTCAATAAAATTGTCACATTCGGTTTATGAAAATCGTCGGTAAATGTGAATCATGACATCTCAACGAAATTCTATCTCCGGTCCAGGATTGATGAGCGTAGCAGCATCCCAGGTGACTGAAGCCCCAAATATAAGAAAACAGCGGGCGAAAAAGCGAGCGAGCTGAAGGCTGCTAGGAAACCATTCCCGTGGAGCGTGCTTGGACGGACAGAGGTGCGATATCCGCGGAGACAGGCCCAAGCCGGCCGGGCTGGGATAAGGAGCGCGTGGGCGTTCTCAAGCCGGGCGATCGAGGCCGGGCGAGGGGGCGGGGCGATGAGCGCCGGCCGAAAGCGAACGGATGCAGGAGGCGGGAGGGAGGGAGGGAGGGAGGGAGTGGACGAGGGCGCGGCCGGGGGATCGAGATGGGCTGGATCGGCCCAGGCGCCGTTGCACGCCTCGCCGACGCCGCTTGGGGAGATACGCTCGGGGGAGGTGGCAGCGGCGCGGGTTGCAGAAGGGGGCGGGGCGCTCAACTGCGCTACTCCGCCGTTACCGCCCCCCCCCCGCGCCACCGTCCCCATCCACCCCGTCCCGCCATCGGCGGTGCCGCTCCCGCCCTCCCCGGATCAACAGGTTGGCCTGCGCGCGGGGGCGCGGCTCAGCGGGGGGGCCGTCGGACGACGAAGTCCGCCCCCGCGGGGCCGCTCCGCCGCTGCCACCCCCCGGCCCCGCCCCCGCGGCCCCGCGCCCTCGCGAAGTTGCTCGCCTGCCCAGCGCCGCGCCGCGCAAAGCCGCGCCGAGCTCAGCCACTGCGCCTCCGCCCGCCGACCCTCGCGCGTGCGCTCCCGAAGACCCGCGCCGCCGCCGCCGCCGCCGTGGGCGGGGCGTGGGCGGAGGCGCGCGCGCAGGCACCGGCGGCGGAGCACGTAGCAGCGATGATGAAAACGGCGAGCCAGCCGAAACATCGGCCCTTACGGGGAGATGAGGATGGCGTCGTGACGAAGCAGGGGAACGGTGCAGGTGCTCACGTCGCAGTACACTCTAATAATGAAAAAAAAAACTGCCGTAGAGTGGAAGCTGCTTTGGGGTGTTAAATAATGGGGGCGATTTGGATCATGAGAGTAAATGTGTGGAAGTCCGATTTGTACGCGATATATTGCCAATTAACGTTATAGAACATACAGGTGATCTTTTGCGAGTCAATGTAACACTATAAAAGTATAATGAACAGGAACATAAACGTAGCACAAACGAGAGTTTGAAGAGGACGAGAAAGACAGAGAAAGATAGGAGATGAGAGAAGAATTCACAATTGAGATCCCCTTGAGGCAATAGAAGGAATCACTGGGATATGGTTCAAATCTAGTTTATCACAATATGTAGGTATATCGTATAGACCTGTAGGGGATGAATTTTACTGTGCCACTGAACCTTTTCCCCTTTCCGTGGCACAACATAGGTTCATGAATTTTATAAATTTTGTCTCTCACATCCATGTGACCTAATATTCCCATATGCATCACATATAATGTTTGAATTATATTTAATGGACGACTGATACGATTGACATTTATGATCACAAAGATAATAATAATATTGGCATCTCTGGAAGAACACGAAGTCGTCTGCCTTGTTAACAGCAAAATCCACACAGAGTAGATTTAAACTCCGGTACCGCCAGGTGAAAGCCGGGACGCCGGTATAACAGGAAGCCTGGCACTGGGAGTAGCGCCGAGGCCTCGAGTGCCGAGGCGTGGGAGGCGAGCGCGCGGGGCGTCCCGCGAGCCCTGTTGCCGCCGCTCGTGGGGTTGGGTTGGCGCGCGTTGCGGACATCCCGCCCCGGGCGAGCGCCCGCGGCGAGCATCGGCAGTGCATTTGTCGCGGGTCTTGTCACCACGCTTTGCGGGGCCCCCCCGCTTTCGCCCCGCCGGTGCCGGCCCCGCCCTCGATCGGCGATTGAGGCTCGCGGCGCGCCGCTTCCGCCACTGCCACCGCCGCCTCCGCCGCCGCCGCCCCCGCCGCCGGCACCACCCGCGGCGAACCGCGCATTTGCGCGGCAGCGAGCCGCCTTTAAACGGCACTTTGTTCGCCTCCTTTTACACTTCTGTCTCCGTCTGTTCCTGGGAATCCGAACATCCGCCGAGGGGGTTTTTGAAGAAGTGCGAATGAAGAATGGGGTCGGTAACGGCCCGCGTGCGCCCAAGCACCGCGACTCCCTCCGGCTCCGGCGGAGGCGCAGGGTGGGGGCGGGGCGGGGTGGGGTTGAGGAGCGGCGCTTTGCGTGAGGTCGGCCCCCGCCTCTCTCGCCGCCGGCGCCTCTGGTTCCCCCTCAACCTCATTCCGCGCCCAGCCATGAGGGAGCAGCGGCGCAGCACTGCGGGGAACGCCATGCAGTGGAGGGAGCCAAGGCACAGCCTCTTTCTCTACCACTGCGTAGGCGTCATCACGTCATGCGTTTGCTGCTTATAGTTTCGTTCTAATATTTTTCACAGTATTACTGTGTATTCTTTTCACAATATTGCCATTTGCTTGCACAATGCATTCTCATCTGTGTGTGGCGTGACGTTCACCTCAACTAGTTTGTTACATGTTGACATTATGTCACAGCCGTCTTGATTGCGTCCAAAATGCTTTATCTAACAGGTCTGTACAGCATATTAACCTACGTTGTCGCCGTTTCTCGATTTTCCTTCACGTCGAATATGGTCCTTGTAACCACACCGCCAACATTTGTAACAAGCTAATCGGTACGAGTTCGCAGAGTTCATTTCGAACTTTCACAATACCCTGTGGAATAGCCGCAACCTCTGGCCTCGCCTCCTCACAAAGGAACCTCAATTGCCTTCGTGGTCATTTTGGTTCGCCTTCAGTGCCGCCAGTGTCGAACGCGTCTCCACAGCGTGCCCAGCTGCGATAGCCTTTTCCAGCATCACCTTGTTCACCCGTTTTCGATCCTGGCCATGATTCGCTTTCGTTCGGTCGCCTTCCTCCTTTTCTTCCCCATCTTCACCATCAGCCCTTCGCAACCTCCTCGTCCACCACCGCCGCCGCTGTCGTTCGCTATTCCCTGCGGCCATCGCGGTCGCCTCCAGCGTCGCCTGCTGCCTCGTCTCGTCCCAACCTGCCCTGCCCTGCCCCGCCGGTCCCCGCTTCACCTCGCCGCGCCTGAGTCTCCGCAGCCCGTCCAAGGGCGGCGCGGCCCCCCCGCCGCCCGGGGGGCGGCGCCCCGAGACTTTGATTGTTTGGGGGCCAAAAGGAAGGGAGCCGAAGAATGGCCCGATGGAGCGGCGTTGCCAGGGAGCGGGCGGCCGCCAATTGCGAGACGTCGCGCCTCCACCGTCACCGCCGCCTCGCAGGGTCGGGGTGCGGGCGTGGCGGGGCGGGGGTGCGGACGAGGCCGGGGCCGGAGCGCGGGCAAGGGCGAGGAGGCAACGGGCGGTGTCTGAGCCGGATTGCCACGCCGGATCGCACGCTAGGTGCGGAAGCGGGGCGGAGGGTCCGGAAGAAGACCCGGGATTGCTTCGCGGCGCCCCGCAGCTGCCAAGACGAGATATTCATATCCGCCGGAGGTTGTTCTGACGCGCCGGCCTGATCGCTCGGCGGCAGCGGCGAGCTCTGCGGCCTCTGCCGCCGCCACCAACCCCCCCCTCTCGCCCGCGTAGCCGCCGACCCCGCTGCCGGGTCGCAGCTGGGGTTTGCAGTTTCCCGGCCGTCCAGCGCCAGCAATGACGCCAGTGGCAGCGTCTGTTGTGGGGAATAGAAGAGGTGGACGTGACGGTTGGCTGTGACGTATCTGCCCCGAATTCTCTTCAATAAGGGCGATAGCGGAAGCGATGTTCATGTTTCAGAGACAGGGGAAAGTATATTCAAGGCGATGAAGACGGTTATTAGGAATCGGTCGGGTAAGTTTGAGTGTAAAAATAAGGCCAGGGAGCAGAGGTTTGGAAGACTTTCGAGAAATATACAGAAATTATACAGACGAGGAGAGTTGCGGTTGATAGGCGTCACGACGATCATACGATTTTCAACTGTTTCCTATTCGATGCCCTGAAACCGTGGAAGGGAGACTAATCTCTTTCTTCTACGCTGAGACATACCTTGTTGCATGGAAGTAACGTCACTGGTTCGCAACAGCCCCGTTCCACGCGGGCGGAGGGCGCATGCTGGTGTGTACAGTGTGACAGTAGACATTTTTGAATGGACTGCAACACCAGCAGAACTAAAAAATACTAATTTTAAGTTATCTTGAGTTATTTTGAGTTGAGAGTAATATTAATATCGTCAGTTAATTATGTTTTACGAATTAATAGAATACAGGTTATCGGAACTTTCCACTAGTTACAAAATATATTTTGATCCTTTCTTGTTGTACAAGGTAATGTTCATTGACTGAAGTGTCCGTGCGTAAAAGAATATCAATTGCTTGTATAATTTCCCCAAGTACATACATTTAAATATTCATATCTTTCGTTCTTGGAAAATTTTGTACACAACCTCAAAAATTGGTCCGGCATACTGGGCTGCACTGATGATGATCCCTGTGAATGTTATGTCGCTTGAGTTCGGTCTTGTTCCGTGTAATCTGAATGGAACCTGCGTTTCTCTACGTTAGTGCACCCTTCAGACAAGATGAAATACGATACCTTCCTAAGTGCCTACCGAGTTCGTGCAAGTGCAGAGAATGTAAAAGTAGATTGTTCAGGTACCCTACTTTGGAAATGACTTACATGATTGTTTTATATATTGAATTATGCTGTTAATTCACATTATTCTTTGGGTACTGAAAGGTTAAAAAACTCTTAAACGATATTTGGGAGTGTGATTTTGTGTAATTTACAGATACAGTTTGTGGAAAACATTTCGATAACATTAACATATTCCTATTGTAACCGCAGCATCCCCAGTTATATTACGCTAGTTTATAACCATTTTGTCATCAACTTGCCGATGGAGCACTTACCACAGATAATGCCTGGAGGGCAGTATTAAATTCTAAGCCGCCTCGAACATGACATAGGCATTATTACTTGTATAGTATCAGATATGCACTTCAACATGGGGTCTCTTGAATGCCTCTTTATGAATGTTTAGTATCCACTACATAACTTTAACTCCCTTTGCTATGAATGAAACCTAATTATTTTATTTCTGTATGTTTTAGGTATAACCCGTAAAAATCACTGATCGAAATTAGATTTTCACATTAATAATAAATAAAAAATAACTTCTATAATAGATTAAATCCCCAATATTTTACGAGAGTACTCGCATATTAAGTGTGATCTAACTGCCGTTTATATTGTATACATTATTTTATTACACTTCAGATCCTTCTCTTGGTATTCCGAAAAAAAGTTTCATTGAGATCTATTACGTATTGATATGGAACTTTATATTAAGAGGACTTGCTGACTCAACATTTTTGTTTATAAAAACACACAATGTGAAAATAATTAAAATTTCTTATCAGTACACAATTATAATTAGAGGCGGATTATAATGAAATGTATTTTTTTCTTTTCACTTTAGAACAATGCCCTGTAGTATAGAAATTATTTTATGTTATGGCAAAGGGAATTCACCCATTTTTGTAATTTTTTGCTTTTTTCGTCGATTTAGACCATTCATTTTTAATTTTTCTCTCTCATTTTTAATGCATTTTCACTGATTTCGTCGACTAAAATATCATTATAATAGTACTTCATTCAAATAATATTTACGAGATGCAACAAATGTTCTCCACAGAATTCCTGAGTAGCCTAATCTATTTCTTCGCACAGAAATTGCAATGTCAGTCGTGTGAGTATGCATTATGAGGTTTCTGTGACTCCTATTAGCGCCATTGTCGGTTCAGCGGATTTCGGGATAATTAAAGACAGAGATTTCCTGGTAAAAAAAAAACAGTCCAAACCAAAAGTTTGAAAGCTGAGTTCACTTGAAAGAATAGAAGAAGCCTCGATTACATCAGTAAGGTATTCAACAGTTTGAGTTGTTCCTCCGAACTGTTTTTGATAAAAAATGACGTCATTTTTCTTTGGGGCAATTTTAAAACATTTTAACAGCATTTTATTGATCATTTTTGGCAATGTTTAGATCATCAAAATCCGCCTTCGAATTATAATTAAATATAATTAAAAATCGAAAGGAAGAAAACGGATTACTCGAGAAAGAATTATCAACAGCCGAAAGGACAAGTGTGAAAATATAATGTGGCTGGCGTGTAGAACGTGTATTTAAAAAATAAAGACAGAATTGTTAAGTTTTTTCTAACAACACAAGCAATAGCAGATTACCAAATCTACGTTTTACAAAGTAGATTTTTTCAGAACATGAAAAACTGATTTTTCTGAAATTGTTCTTTGGTTAACGATAAAAGAGAATGTGTGTACTCAGAATACTGAAATTATAGTACAGGTGTCTCAATATAAATGTTAGAAACTTATATTGTAATAAGAACGTTAGGAAATATTCGGACGCAGTGCATTTCATGTACCTGACGAACACGTGCTCACTGGGTTATTTAACATTCAAAGGCAAATATCACATGTGGAACTCAGTTATATGAAATTTCTCACTACAAGTTCATTGGTAAGAAATGATCATTTTCGATTCCTGTGCTCGCCGTATAAGTTTGCAACGTTTATCCTGAGACTCCTTGTATTGATGCCATTTATAAGAGCGTCAATAGGAACACTTAGTGTATTTTTTCCCACTCTTCAAGAGTCGGCAAAGCAAATTCAAAATAAATGTGGAAAGTCTACTGGTATTGTTGTATTTTCAAATCCTGATGTGTTTCCAACTAACCATCCCATAACCTTCCACTCATTCCTACTACCTTATTGCGCACCGTAAAAAATACCAAAAGTACCACTAAATATCTGTCTAATTGCAACAATAACCCATGTGATTTCATAGCGACCTAGAAGTTTTTTACTTCTTTATTGTTTATGGGAATGTTTTATCCGAAAATCGTTTTTTGACAGTATATCCCTAAACCATAAGTAATAATGCGCAAAAAAGAAAAAAAAAACTTTTCTATCCTGTTTTAATTACTCAAACATTACAATACAAATGCAGGGAAGCAGGGAACTGTGTTATAGATTTTACTACCACTACACAATACTGATTACGAAATACATAAACATCACAACATAGTATTATGCGAGTCGAAATAAAAATGGATAATCCACTGTCATTTTTGAAGGTTGTTTATAATCAGATTCGTTTCAGTCGAATAATTTAAGTATGTTACAATTACTTTGTTACACATTCTTTTCTTCCACGACCTACTTTTATCGATGTGTAATAATAAACTGAGTAACATTCTCAGCCATATTATATTAATTCCAATTTTGTTGTATTAAAATTGTGATAAATACGAACATTTGACAATTTTCGCTACTTTCATTTCGTTGATGTTTGAAAATTTTTCTAGCTGGCAGTATGTTTTTTTTAAAAGATCGACTTTTAGTTATATTATATATTATGTGTAATATTCTATATCATTCAGTGAAGTTTTAGTAGTACTTCCCGAAAAAACTGCAGAGAGCTACTTTTTTAATAGTATTCTTATCCTACCATTCTTGAACAAAACATGTTACTATTAATTTAGGTATTTTCCAAAAAAATTAAAAACAAAAATGAAACAATGAGAAAATTACGTACTTTACATTTTGTGTATTTAACATATTTGCAATGTTTTATGCAATATAATATGTTCTATAATACGTACTGTAAATAATAATATGTACTAGGCATGTCAGCCCGTGTACGGACCATGGCCTATCAGCAGCGTTCCGGACTCGCGGCCATGGGTTAAGGGTGTAGGTGTGTATAGCACGAAGACTCCCCACGCAGTATTCTTGGCCGACAGGGAATTGAATCCCGGACGCGTCATGGAAAGCGAGCACGCTGACCAATGAGCTAAACCGCTAAATAATATGTAATATGTTAAAATTTTTATATAATTTAGATTTTTGCCACGAAATCAGTATTTTGCAAACGACAAAAAAGTTGAGACGATTTGGAATGCATGCCATTGCATCGTTGGAAAAATAACACAAAGTACTACTCAAATTCATGTATTTTCTCTTGTAACAAAAAATCATCTTTTCAATACAAAAATAGTAGCAAATATCTGCGTGTATATTTTGACATGTGCATTTTCTGTTTCATAAAGCTGTGCTCAGAAACCACTCAACCGTCAATATTTTGTAATTCTTTGCAGGATGTCACAGAATATGTTTGAAATTAATAAAACTTCAAAGGTACCTTACATATTTTGTAGGAAAACATTGTTCATCCACGTCATGTACTGTAGTTATATTATTGAACTCGACAAGCTTGATATTCAAATATCTAAACATTGTGTCTGCTGGGAAAAGTACGTATCCATACTGTAACCGCCCATATGTCGGTTACATTGATTTTTGACTAGCACTCGAGAACGTCAAGACACGACAAGTTGAAATTATAGTGTCACCGAATTGCAAGAGATGGTGCCAGCAGTAAAGGGTATCCCTTGCGAGAACTTATTAAAGTTTCTCAACGCACTCGCGTAGAATGGAGCGACAACCAATCAAAAATCACCCGTGAAAATATCAGCACTAGCGCAAAGCACCGCTACGAAAAGCTTTTTCTTGTGCTGCCGACCGCCGATCTGGACACACCGGAATTGTTCGTGCTGGACGGAGATGAGAATTTTCAAGCTCCTTATCGCCGTATTTCGCCGATAAGAAGCTTGAAAAAGGTAACTCGTCTCATCATGTTAAAATAACGATACCATGTATGAGACAATTGAGAATTTTAAACCATGAATATTCTGATAAATTCACGTGAACGCATTACGTAGAAATACACTATTTTTCTATCAACGAGGAAATAATATATTTCAATGTTCAAGAACTGAAGTAGAAAGCATGTGCTATAGGAAATGTTTCTTTCTATTTCCACCTTTTTTGTCTTTCGTCTTGGCTTACCACATAAGAAATTAATTATGCGGAGATATTGCAGTCATATTGTATAAAATTCGAAGGACTGTGGTAGCGATTCACCAGAGCAAGTGTTCGCCGAAGCAAAGGTGTTGCCACGACCTTGAAAGGATCTGGGTCACCGTCGCTGCTCCCAGCTGTGGAAATATTTCTTCGAGACGACGTGTTGTGAGTTAGCAAACTTCACTAGAAATTAAAAAAAAAACTGTTTAAAGAAGCGAGAATTATTATACAGAGATAGAATTCACCTCACTTACAGACGTAGATAGTAATTATATTAAAATAATTTAAACGTAATCTTTTAAATATTGCAGTCGTAAAAGGAAGCCAGATAGCTAATTCCTGTAAAGAATTGTAAAAATCCTATTTATTTCATTTTTCTATTATCCATAATATTTGTTATTTTAGTGTTTTCAATTTATTGTTTAATCGTTTTCAAATTGTTCAAAACCAATAATTAGTAAAAGAGTTATTATATTTTATAATGTTTATGCAAGTGTTAAAACGCTTTTTTTAGTATTTTGTGTTTCCATGTATTATATCTTGTGTACAGTTATTTTATTGTGTTTTTTTGTGAAGTGAAGGGTAATATAATTTTATGTAAAGTGTTTATGCAAGTGTTAAAACGCAACTGCAGTTGTTAGGTAATCACGTAATTGCTAAAGGTAGAACAAGTGATAGAATTTTTCAATGCAATGTGTAAATGCTAGATTAGAATTGTATTCAAGTATTTAACAGAATATATCTAGAACTGGGTCCATAGTTAAAAGATTAACTTGCCTATGTTTCTTTTATTACAAAAGCAGGTTAAAAGACGAACCCACTCCTGTAGGGCAGTTAGGACATTTAAAACCATTCCTAATTTTTGGTGTGATATTGTCATAACAAGTCACAGGTCAAGTAATACTACTAGGTTACTTGAGTGACCCGCTGTAGGCTTTTTAGAGAATAGTGAAAAGATAGAGCGGTCACTATACGCAGCAGAGGAAAAATGATAATTTAGTAATGTATTTTCTAACATAAATTGTAACCTGGTAAAACATTGAATAACGAAAACTCATGCTTCAACATAAATTATTAATATGTAGGATAATGTTTTTTTAAACTGTCGTTCACTCTATTATTTATTTTACTATCACACTAAAGGAATGGAGATTATATTACCTTACTGCTCACTTGAAATAAGCGTAATATTATGTACTAAAATTTGGCATTCATTAATTTAGTATCGCCATTTTATTACGCTTATTAGAAAATTAAATTGTAATATGAATTTTGAGAGTTTAAAATGTTTTTTTATATCTGACTAGTGGATCCGGCAATACTTCGTAATTGCAATGTATTACACTTCACACGCCGCTGGTCACGTGATTGTGAACTACGTATTACTCTACGCTCTGAGAATTTAATAGATGAAAGACTTTCTCTCGAGTATGGGTTTGTTCCATGTATTGGTTTGGATATGATTGTCAAGTATTCTATTGATAATAACTTCTTTCTCAAGTTTGGGCGTGCATTCGTTATGACACTGTCTTGGAGAAATTCGATTAACTTGTCCGAGATAAAGTTACAACTCCAGACGATTTTACAGAATGGCTGGGGCAGAATACACAGGGAAGGCTTAATACTTGAGGGTGCGGGCAGATTGCGGAGAGCTTCTGTCCAGGGGTGCTTGAGTCTTAAACGCATTAATCATCATCAACAATGCCCCCATTTTGCGTCTGTGCGACAGACTTAAGCACAGTCTTGTTGTATGCCTATAACCTTTGTGCAAGTGCAACGTATTGATGTTGATAAAGTTTTATCTCAATCAGAACAACGGTAAGGCAGCACATGAAATACGAAAAACAAACTTTAATTTTTGCATATTAGATATGGTTCTGTAAATTATTTCATGAAATTTTTAATATTTTAAGAAACGCTTTAACACTTCTTATTTATTTAGGTTCTTTAAATACATATGTATAAAAATGGCCCTATTATTTCCTCAAGGACACATTACCAACAATACTGTAGGAGTGAAATATTTTACGACTTTAAAAGTATTTATTTCAACGTGATTTATTAAAAGTATATGTTTCATTCCTTTATTAATTTCTTAAAAGGCACATCGACCTTTACCGAGACATTTTCTATGTGTCGTATACCACACATGCATATACGTCTCGTCAAAGTAGGACGCGCCTAGCTTAATACCCCTAAACATCATTCCCTCTACTGCACACGAGCCGTATTACAACGATGTCACAGCAGATCTCGCGATGCAGCAGGGGGAAAAAAAGAGAACTCTGGTGTATCACTGCACGTATGTGCAGCAAGGCTTGAATGCCGCGACGTGCGCATTCGGCAAAAACGAAGGGTGGCGCCCCAGCCGAATCAGGTATTCATATCTGACAGAAGTTGCTCCGGCACGCTATCCGCTTGTGTGCGCTGGGGCGAAGGGTGAGCGGCGGGAGCGTGGCCGCCGCCACCCCCGCCTCCACCGCCACCCTCGCCCTCCATTTTCCACAGCCAGGAACTCGAGAATGGAACCTGCATAGTTCCGCAACGGGGTGAACGTCTGAAAAAAAAAAGTGAGATTTCCGGCCGCACCGGGGACGGGATATTCATATCTGTCACACGAAGGTAGATTGTTTGAGTCGTTGGGATGACTGCGCCTTTAAAGTGGATAAAGTTTGGGAGATATGAGGTTCTGGGGCGTCCCCGACTGGCGTGATTAGGGGGTTCAGTTGCGTTTTCTCTCACAGGGATGGCGTGTTTTCGTGAATGCGTCAATTTCTTACACTTACTTTTATGTGCATTCAAAATGATGAATGTGAAAGATTGTCGCATCACTTCAAAGTTTTTGCTTGAGTTTAACTCCGCTCTAAAACATCGAAGAGCGAACTTCGCCAAATACATTTAGTTCAAGGCTGTTCCAAAAAATTGATTTGTCAATGTATTCTACAACTATTATTATATCGTTTGCAAAATTTACCAAAGTAATGTTTCATGGGAATACGTTGGTAAGTTGAAAAGGACTATGTTCATCATTAAGTGGCCAACTCAAAATTATGTTGAAACACATTAATTAGTTTCATACAACAGTCTACAGAATTAAAGGAAAGTCTGATAGAATTAGCCCTCAGAGATCACACGGGAATCCGGAATGTCTGCATTGCAAAAGCACCATCCGCAGAGCACGCATGAAGTGCTCGAGAGATATAATTGGTTCGGGATGCCAAAGGGCAGGAGGACTGGCACGTGGGAGTGGCCGCGTATGCGCCAGGAGTGCGCCAGGTCCTCAGGCACTTGCAAGTGGGCTTCAGAGAGCGGCTGACAGACGGCGCACAACCGGGCGGCGTCAAGCGCCACGGCGCCTCGCGAGGCAGCGGGTCCCACCGATTCCCTGCCCCCAACCCCCGCCGACGACTCCGCAACCTACGGTCGCGGGGGCGTTACGAGGACGACGCGGGAACGCGGTGCTTTGCTCCGCACCGCGCGACGCCGCCCCCGCCGCCCCCGCCGCCCCCGCCGCCCCCGCCGCCCCCGCCGCCGCCGCAGCCCCGATTGTCTACAGAATCCGGTTTGCTTTGTTCGTGCGCGGCCGGAGTGCGTGGATTGCTACGTTGGCGGCGGCCGGTTTGGGCGTGGAGGAGCGCGATGGGACGCGGACCCGGTGCGCGGGGTGGGGTGAGGAGGGGAAGGGGCGGAGTGGTGCGCCGCCTGAGGATAACACACGGCAGAGGTAAACCCCTCGCACGCGCGTCCTGCGGCTGGCGAGCGCGCCCACACGAAGGGGAAGGGAGAAGGAGGCGTGGGCTGGAGAGAGGGGTGGGTCGGACACAACGCGCCACGGCAGTCGCGCCACGCCGCAGCGAAACGGCTGGCGGGGGAGAGTGCAGGGGCGGGGGGCAGGTTCGTTGCGGGCCGCACGTTCGCTCCACTCCGCCAAATGTGCGTACTAAAAAATCAAGTGGCAGCGTTGCCGCTCCCGCCGCCGACGTACCGTTTACTGCGCTGTTAGTTGTAATACGTTTACAACGCTCCAGTATCTCTCAGCGTCGACGCCATCTCTCCCCACACTTTTCTCTCGCTCTCTCTGGAATTTTGCGTATTTGCGTACTTGATAGCGTAACTGTTTTAAGCGCATTCTTTGCCCCTTTGTCCTTCTCTTTTATCTTTGTTAGACATTCTTCATTACTACTTTTCTGTCTGCTGTTATTAAATTATTTCATTTTTTATCTCGTCTATTTTTCTACATTCTCGTTCTTCGTCGGAATCATCTTCCGTTTTCAAGAATCGCTGCTGTATTTGATTGTTTTGTTAAATGATTAAGTTATCTCTCTAAAGACATTTTCATTTTATTCTTTATCAGTAACATAAGTATCAACCAAATACTTACTGACAAAATGTTTACCCTGCCGGCCCGGTGGCCGAGATCGCTAGAGCAGTAGTGTCGTAGTGATCGCGGACCGAAGGGTCGCTGGTTCGAGTCCCGCCTCGGGCATGGTTGTATTTGTGTTCGTCCTTTCACCCCTTATCATCAATCACCATATCGTTTCATCCACGTAGTTACCATACCGTTAACAACAATAGTGGTCGCTAATGACCTTAGATGTTGAAGCGACCTTAAATAAACCAATTAAAAAAAATGTATACCGAATTCAGAAGACAAAAATTGAATGTCCGCCATTAATGAATGTGTTTCATTTTGTGTGGCTCTAACAATATTAGAACGAAATACTCTACATTCAAAAATCAATTACTAGGTTAAAGAAAAAAATCTGTATATTAAAAAAACTTAATCCGTATTGAATTTGCATGAAACCTCGTTATTTACCAATAAATATTCCTGTCCTCTTCGGAAATTCAGTATCAGTGTGACTACACCTCTTGAAACGTTGAAGGCTTCCATTCATTTTCTACTTGCGCAAACGTAACTAGATTGATTTTCGGTCCGATAGACTTTGCAGAGAGTTGGAGAGTCTACATTGCGGACGGTTTTCCGGTCACACTTTATACCGGACGCGGCGGCTGCCTTTGGCTAGCATGCCGGCCCTCTCGCCTCACTCGCCGCCTTCTTCACTTGACGGACCGGCCGCCTCTGTTCACTCGCTTCTGGACACTCGCTTCATAGAATTCCTGCTGCCATTCAAGCGACATGTTCTCGACACCCGGATGCTTTCACGTTTAACTCGCAGCCCACCTGCTCATCCTCGCTAGCCCGTGCTTGCCGCGTTCTGTGAGATAGCCGCCATGCGAACATATTTGTGCTTGCTCGCTGGCAGGCCTCTGTTACACGCCCTTGTATCGAAATGCTTCTCAGAAACATAATTCTTAAACAAGTCACATCCCTGCCTACTTTAGGTTTTCTTCTTGTATTGATCCAATACTTCCCCCCGTTTTTTCCCTTCATTCTAAACTTTTACTCTCTTCTGTCGTTTTTATTTGCTCGCGTTTTTTCTTTAATCTAACCTCCGGTTTCTAGCTTCTTACAACCTTTCTGCCCTTTCTGTCACAAACACCTCCACCACAACTCTCGGCGACGCTTATTTCGATGGCATCGCGAGTGGATGATGGCGGCGGCGGCGGCGACGTCGACAACGGACGCAACTCGCGGGTGCTGCGGATGCCGCGGCTGACAGCACGTTTCAGAAAGCGAAGGCGACGGCGAAGGCGGCGGCTGCAGTGACTACGAGGACGTCGGCGGTACCGCACGCGAAGTTTGATACGCGCCGTTCTAGGAGGAGGAGCATTCAACTCGACAGCCGAGACGCCCCGTCGGCATCCTCCCGCGCCAGCGGCACCCCTCTCCGATATCTCGAACGCGAGGCGATCGATCCTTGCAGGCGGCGCGGGGCGTGGCGGGGCGTGTGGTGTGCGGGGGCGGAGCTGACGACACGAACGGCGCGCCGAGCTCCGGACACGCCACCCACAGCGGCCGCAACCTCGGCGGCCCCCCCGCCGCCCCCCCCCCCCGCCGCCGCCGCCCTCCGCGCGCCTTCACCGTCCACGCCACCGCACAGGTCCAGTGCGTGGCCCCAGAGCTCGCTTGGCCTCCCAGGCAGCTTCTCTCGGCAGCGCCGGATTTCCCACCGGACTAACGCATGGCTTCGCCGGTATACACCCTGCCTCCCTTTCGCTCCGTTTCTGTCCAAGAGGGCTCTCTCACTCGATACTACTTTCGTCTCCCTTCTCCTCGCCCTCCCTTTCTCTCTCAGACTCATGGCATTTCACTTTGCTGCTATTCCCGCACTCTTTTTTTCGACCTCTCCTACTCTCCTCCTAACAGTTCTTTAAATCTTTATACATGTTTTACCGCACATTTTTGTTCCCTCTCGTTCTCTTTTCACGGTGCTATTTCCAATTAACCCTAATCAAAATCATTCCTCTTTGATTACAACCACCCTGCCCTGAAAGCTCTTAAAGGCAACCGATCATTTCGGCTTAGGCACTCTACGCCTCTCGGCAGACACCTTTCACAGAAAATGTTTTAAGAGAAATGTTAATTAAAGAAGTTTCTGGGTTCACTGAAAAATAAATGAAAAATCTTTAAAGATTACAGAAGAGATAACACATTGAAGTCTACGTTGCTGAACCGCGTCTCCCCCTCCGAACTTTTTTATCACAGGAATGAAATCAGGTTTGGAAGGTTATAAAATGTACCTTAAAGGGTGAAAGCTGCAAGATATTTAAATGAGACTCTCCGGAAGCGGAGGTCAATAATAGCGCTACGTGTCACGCATTTCACTCGTTGCGCTAACGCTCACATGTGGAATGTGTGTCCAGTTGCGGTAGAACATCCTATTTATAACCGACATCCACAGGAATGCACATGTTCGTCCCGGGGATGGGATGTGGCTTTGTGTTCCGAAGCGGGAAGATGGCTCTTGGATTTCTACGGGTTGCGACATTGAGTGGAATTGCTCGATCTCTCGCCATTCCATCCGTCTTCCATTGTTCTGCGGCTAGTAATCGCTCGTTGCCTTTCCCAAACGTTTATTGTATTCTTTTGCTCCATCTTTTTCGTACACTCTCTTTTGCTCCTTTACAATTTCACTTCACACGTACTCAATCCTTTATTCCCTCAATCCTGATTCTGTTCTCTACTCCATGTGCTTCTTATTCTATTCAGTGCACTTATTCTTCTTTCAGCAAAATATCGGCATTCAGTAATTCTGAACTGAGAGATGTTCTCTGCTTTAATTTCTCTCATCCGTCCCCTTGTCCACTGGCCTTTGCATCAGAAGCTTTCGATCTATTTTGCTGATTTTTCTCCCTAGCTCTCTCTGAATGTACCCTCCCCACTCACACGCACACATTTACTTTGTTAATTCTGTTAGTTTCCTGCCCACATCTCTCTTCTTCTCGTCCATCGCCGATTTCACCTCCAGGCTCCTCCATATAAGCGCAGCGCAACGTGCACAGAGCCATCCACTCAGTGCGGAATCCACTCAGCAGATCACTTGCTGACACGTTTCCTCACGGCTGCAGAACCGTTCTCCCACCGCGCCCGCCAACCCTCAGCTTCCCTGCCACCGTGACCAACGCCGCCTCCCCAGCCGCCCCCGCCCCTCGTCCGCCTGCGCCCCCCGGCCGGCCCCCCTTCCCCATTCACCCCACCCGTCGTCCGTCGTTTCTTGCGCGTGCGACGTCGCTCGCCGCCCGCTGGTGCGGAAGGACATCGCCAGCGTTCCGGACCACGCGCGCCAGCTGACCGGACATCCGGCCACGTGTCCGCGCCCAAAGCCATGGAAGGGGTCGCGGCCTCTTGTTCTTCCAGACTAAGGGTCACCATAACAAGTTTCAAACTAATTCTGTTTTCGGAGAAAGTATACAGAATTTCTTCCCCCCAGTCGTTTCCCGAGGTTTTTCCGAGAGCCCTGGGGTTGCTATTGCGATGTTATTGTCTTTCCGTCTGGCCAGGTTCCCTACTGCTGATCGCAGTGTTTGAGAAATCGGGCGGACGATCGATGCGCGGGCCGGACTCAGAGAGAAAATGCAGAGAAAAATCGAGAGGAAGATAAAGGAAACCGATAGTGCGCTCGGAGGCGCGGTGCCGCCCTCCCGAAGACATATTTTTGCAGCACCTTGACAAAGCCACGGATTTGTTATGTCGATACTCGAATAAAACGTCGCGACTTCGAAAGCGCAGTGGCATGTTGCGAGGACGCAAGGATGCTGGGCACGTCCCCATCCACAGACGCCAACCTCGGACGCGTTGGTCTCTTTCGATGCCGCGGCACCCCGCGCCCTACCGTGCCGGCAGCTCGGCTGGCCCCAATTCCACAGCTGCCTCTTCTCCGTCTTCGCCTACCTCTACACCAGGGTCCATCCGAATGCTGCGTTGAGAAAGGAGCACCTTTCCGCGGCAACAGAAATCGACAGGAGATAGCGACCTCCTGAGGTTAAGTCAAAGCCAACATTGTCACTATCTCTGCAGTAACATTGACCGGGAGGTTCTAAGGTTCGAGTTCCGACGGTGGTGGGGTTTTGACACTCAGTAACAAGCGGAGGTCTGGTGGAGAACTCTATCAGCCGGCTGCTTCGATCGGTAGTTTTCCGTGGTTTCTACGATCAGTACCAAGTGAATGCCGGAGCAGCCTAACAAACGGGTCACGGACCGCGCGCGATCTTTCTCCCATCTTCCTTATTCTATTCTCAACCCTTACGTGCACACACTTGCATACAATACTCTAATACGCTTGTAGGGAGACCAGTCGCGAGATTAGAACTGAACCCGGCTGGGGCGGTACTCCGCTGATGGGAAATACTTGAATAGGGAAATCCTATAACATGGCATGTATGTCGGCGCTGGATCTCACCTTCCAGCAACGTAGGAGCACCGTCACCTCACGCGATAAAATATTCACTACACCAACAAGACGACCATAGCATTTAAAACATCAATATATCAATCAGTCCGGCAGAAGCCTCGTCGTTCAAGATAGAAATACCGGGGTTGAAAAGGACTGCCTGCATACGGGCGCCCATTCCCATACACCTTTTTGAAATAAATAATGTTAGCATTAAAAATGCAAATATCTAAAGTACAGCTTGGTACAGCATAAAAATGACGAAATTCGCATCGTTGATACCATTACATATACAGGGGTTCATGTTTGCTTGGGGAAACCTGAAATTGAAAATAAGCAAATACTGTGCAAATCATAATAGAAGCCACAAATCTGGGGGAAGGCATTAGAGATAGAACCAAAATATTGAAACTGAAAGACATGTGGAAATTGGTATAGACAGGGCCACTCATGTCACTTCGAATCGCGGGTTCGACAACCGCCTGCGTCGCTTTGACCACTGTATCTCTCATAGCGCGCGTCAGTTGCCGCCGAAATTACTCATAGTGGTTCTGGTGCGCCGCGGCTGCCTGTTAAGAGCCAACAGCAACCGGCTCGCGCTGCAGAAAGCGAAAAATGATTGGCGCTGCTCATCGCACACTAGCCGCACCTTCCTCCATTTGGTCTCTATATCGCTCTTTGTAAGCGCTTCTATTTTTGCTGATATTGCTACGTGGAAGCTAAGCTTTGTACACATATATTGCGGTCATGCCGACATCTTACACAATCTCAATGAAGTTGTTACGTCGGATGACACCATTTGTTAAATAAGTCGCTGTGAGATTTTATGTTCCTTATCCATTGCAATCAAATCACAATCTGAATATTACTCCTAATATTGAGTAAACTAGAGGTTTCAGTTCTTTCCAACTATCATCTGCTATGCGAGGACTAGTAGGCCGAATACGACTGTAGAAATGTCTAAATCAGTTACAGCTGCTCTACTCGCAAACATTATTCAGTCTGAAAGAATAAATTTTCAAACAAAGTTTTGGCCGTCTGGTTGAATTTCTCATTCATCCGACCTACCTAATATATTCTGAAATAGTCCTCACAACCGTCACTTATAATTTTCTTTAAGTTCTCCGTTCCACACTTGCCTACGCCTGTTCCGCTTCCGTCTCTGTTCGCTCTGTCGGCCTCTTGCGCCGTACCGAAGCCGGATGCCGGCAGCCTGGACTTCTCTTCGACATAATTAATTGAAAACGATTTGAACGCGCTCCTGTCGGCTGGCAGCTTAACGCGCGATTCCTGGAAGCGGCGAATGGAGCCGCGCCCCGGGTTCGATCTGCCGTTCATCCGCGTCATTAGTTCTTTTCTTGCCCTCGTCATCGCGCCGCGCCACGCCGCCCCGTCCCAACCACGCGCCGCATACGCACGTCCGAAAGAGAATGGCGCGCATGTCATTAAGCCAATTTTCATTCGGCAGCAGCCTTTATTCGCATTGTGCGCCGGTGTATTTCAATACCGCATTGTTCGTACACGCGTCCGCCCGCCGCGCTGGAATCTCCGAAATCGCCGTTCATTAATAACGTTCTTTCGCTGGCGACACGTGGGGTTTTCGTGCCCTCGGGAGGCGGCCCTCCCCGCGGGAGAGCGTGCTGCCCCGGAGAAGCAGCCCGAGGTGAAAGGTCACTAGCACGCTCCGGGGAGCAGTGAGCGGGGCGGAAAGGGCGGCCGGGGTGGGCGAGAGGGGTGTCGTTGATCGCGTACGCGTGTGAACGAGCACAATGAGCTTTCGAAGCGAGCATCGGAATTGGAAACTGTTTTATCTTGTCCGCGTGCATACTATTTTTCACAAAGCATTTTTAATAAAAAGCAAAATAATAATTAACTGTTATCGGACACCGCCGGCACCGAGCGGCGCGGTGCGGCGGGCGGGGGTGGAGGGGAGGAGGGGCATTTGGGGAGGAGGGGCAAGGCGTCGGGCCACCGTGTGGTGGGGCCATTGCGGCCGGCGCCGGCCGGCGCTGGCAGGCACTGGCAGGCACTGGCCGACCGGCGCCGGCGCCGCTACGAGCGGGCGGGCGCACGGACGGGCAGGCGACGCCGCTGCGCGACGCGGCGCGGTGCGGGCGCAACGCAAACACAGCGATGGATGTTGACTGCTGCCGTCATCCCCCTCCCGCCACCGCCGCCACAGCCACCGCCGCCGCCGCCTCCAGCGACACCGCCGCCGCAACCGCCGCATCCGCCGCGTCACTCCGCCTCGATAAATCGAACTCCGGCTGCTGGCACCGCCGACGCCCCCGTCGCGCCGCGAGGCTCATGAATAAATTTCATCTTTGTTGCGCTTTTGACGGATTTCCTCGTCTATTTGCGTTAATTATTTTAGAATAACGGACCCTGTCAGCGAGCCCCATCCGCTCCCAGCGTATGTCGAGCGTGCGGCCGAGTGCTCCCACTCGGGATTGTAATATTAGTAAAATTTTCATTTCAACGTTAACAGCAAAATTTAAGAGACGCAACACAAATTCAATTTTACATTTTGAATGGTATAAATCAAAGATAATAAGTGCTTAATGTATTTACGTGAAACTTTGTAACACAAATGATTGCTGTCATTCATGTCTCTCCATCTGCAGAAAGGTAAAAAATGTGTCTTGTTTTTACGCAATATTTAAAACGTTCGTTCCTTCAAATGAGCTGTCGTATATCCTAATATTTAATTTAATCGAAATTCATTACCAGTTATTGTTTTCAATTCAACTTGCGTAACTTTTATTTCGTGGTTTATATAATATATTGAAAATTTATTAAATGTACGTAATATTCTTTCCATATATTTCTAATAACGAAACATTAATTGTTCATCTGTGTAACCAAATGATCAATGTCAACTAGTATTCGCAATGAATATATTAACTTGTCTGTTCATAAATTATAATTTTAGTAGCAAATGTATTGTTCTGCAGATATCTCTACGCGAAAGAAGCTGAGCATGTGACGTTACTAAAAAAAAGTAATCTGGATCCCAATCTCTTCGGAGATTAATTTCATTTTTAATTCCTAATAAATTTAACACGATTGCCTCATTTGTTACTAAAATTAATGTCCACGTTTTTTGCGATGATTTATTTATTCCATTATTGTGTCCTATATTTTCCATTCATTATCCCTTAATTTACGCCGTTTCTTCTTTCAGTGTTTCATTTTTTATTGAGACTTATTTCGCAGCTCAGAGAGCAGTGGATCTGCTTGTTCAGCGGTAGAGAGCTGAACGCGTTTTCTGCCATCTCCGATCCCACCATACAAGGCGAAGTTCATATTTCCTCTACATCTTCCTCCACTTCCTCACCATAGCCAGTGTCCTCGTGGCAACCCTCTCTTTTTTCATTATCCTACCTATTTCGTTGCCCTTGTTCTTGTCCTCACACCCTTCTTCGCATTGGTCTTGTCGCCCTCGCCGCCCTCACCTCCCTCGCCGCCCGTGCAAATATGGGGAAAGGATCGTCGCCAGGCTACGGTCCTCTTTCTCTAAATCTCCGACCCTATCTGTCTGGGCGGCACTCTGTTCCCGCGGCCCCGGCCCGCGGGGTGTTTTTGTCACTCCGTCTGTCTCTCGTCCCCTTTTTGCGCGCGTTTCCGCGCTCTCTTTCCCGACGAGCTTTCCGTTTCGGGCGCTGGGTCCCGCGTGCTCGCCCCCAACTCTCGGCCTCCCCCCCTCAGCCCCCAACCCAACAGTTCCGTTTCCACGACTCCCGGCCGCGCGGTCGCAAGCCGTACCGCACCGCCCCGCGCCACGCCGAGCCGAGTCGGCTCGCTTCTGTATCCGCTTTCTCTCCTTTTCTAGACGTGTCCGTCGCGTATGAGAGTAACGACGTTTTTCGTTTACGTTCAACTTCAAAGTAAATTACTCGGGAGTGCGTTCATACGCGAGTACGTCTCCGGCGCGGCTTCAGATGCAATTTTCCCTCGAAGAAACAATGTCAACACGGCGCGCCGGGGACCTTTGAGCCGAGCCGCGGCGCGGCGCAAACTCGCTCCAACTTCTCGCGCGCGCGGGCGGGCGCCCAAGACAGCGGCGGCGGCGCGCGGATTTGCGGGCGGGTGCGCGGCGGCCGGGAGGCCCAGCAGGGCGAAGAGACGCCCTGAGCGGCGGGGGAAGCTGCCACGGGACGAGAGCAAGACGAAATGTAATCCACTTTGGCACTGAGTTTATGCAAAATAATATGGACTATAGAATTTAGGAATTAATTTCCGCGAGGTTTTTAAATTACTTGTAAATGAATGGTAAAATAAAGGGGGAAATACTGGAATTACGCTAGTAGGAGAATGTTAATTGTTTAATTCTCTAGTGGGAAACAGAATTTGTAAAAGGACTTCGTGCGTTTTGATTATAAACTTACGAGTATAGACAGAAATAAGATTAAAATTAGTACCAAAAAGAATGACATGCGTGTTGTTGAAACGTGGATATGGAACTCCAAAGATCGAAGTAATAAATAGGAAATTAATCCATCAGATTTCAAGTGAAAATAATATTTGTTCATGGTTTTGAGCAAATGTTTGGCATCGATGATACTACGTTCGTAAAGTTCGTATTTTAATGCACTGTCATGTACCGAGAGATATTACGGGAGAGATATGTGGAACTACTAAAGATCAATATTTGCGTTTCGTAGAAGTGCAAATCCTCCCATAACACAACCAACCTGGTCGATCCCGGCCCGGAAGCATTGTCTGTCGGGTATGAGGGACACGTGCGCCACGTCGCCACCCGAGGCGCACGACAAGGGAGATTAGGAATATAAGAAGGGACAGAGCCAATCAGAGATGACAAAGGCATCAAAACGAGGGGCACGGTTGAGGATTTTGAAGAAATTGCCGAGTTCGGGAACGTGGAGACCTGAGCATGGTGAAGACGACAGGCCGGGCAAAGAGCAGCGAGGGAAGGGGATGAGGAAGTGGAGATATCAAAGGCTTTGAGACACGACGAAGACGTCCCTGCCAAAGAGAATGGAAGGCCTGAGAGGGGCGTGGGGCGTGGGGCGGGGCAGGGGCGGGTACTTGGCGCGGGGCGGAGGGGAGGGAGCAAGGGACGGTGAGTGCGCCGGGCATGTGAAGGACGGTGGGCGGGCGGGCGGGGGCGACGCTCGGCGGGGCGTGCGACGCGTGGCGAACGCGCCGACGGAGGACCGCCCGTGACATTAGGTATTCGCGGGGCACCCCAGAGTTCATCCCCCTGTCGGCCGCGCGACGCGACGGCCGCCCCGACAACGGCGGCCAGCGATGCGCGCCGCGTGCCCCCGCCGGGAGCCCCGCCCACCCCGCCCACCCCACCTACCCCGCCCACCCCGCCCACCCCGCCCACCCCGCCCATCCCGCCCACCCCGCCCATCCCGCCCACCCCGCCCATCCCGGCCCACCCCGCCCATCCCAGCCCATCCCGGCCTACTCCCCCGCACACCCCCCCGCCCACCCCGCCCACCCGGGCCCACAACGGCTCGCTGCCGCGCGCGCGCCGAACGTGTTGTTCCATCCTCCGACCTCGCGGCTCTCGCTGTACCTGTGCCCTTCCAAACCATCACCTCTGCCCGTGTCATGTCTGCTTCCCTACTGTGCTCCGCTCTGTGTGAATTCCGTCCTAATCCACCGTTCTAATTTCCACCACGTCTACTTCCCAAGCACAAAAAACCTTCATTTGGGGCAGTCACAATTTTCAACAATATAGTTTAAACTTATTCTGGTTATTATTTTGGGTGAAGCAATAATCAATTTCCTAATTACAACTACAATTCTTCCGTTCTCAAATTGGTCCACTTCCAAACAGTGACTTTTTTCCTCACAGCTTTTTCGTTGGCGAAGCACGAAATTCCCTTCCCTCTTACGGCTCAAGTTTCATGCCATCCAGCTCTCCTACTTCGTGTCTCCAGCCCCCAAATCCATTAGCCTATTAGATGCATAGTGTCCTAGTTCTCTGGGTGCTAGTCTCTCCCTCCCCGGCGGCCCCGACGTCCCAGTCCCATCCCAGTAACTTCATTGCGGGCGTCCCCACGCCACGCCCCACCCCGCCAGCTGCATACGCCGCGAGCGGCTCACTGTCGCTCGCGCGCGCGGCAAACGCGGAGCGCACCAGCGGAGCGCGCCGCGGGTGGCGGCGGCGGGCGGGGGCGGAGGAAGCGGGCCGGCGGGCGGGCGGGCGCGCGCCCCGCGGGGCTGCCGCCTGTACAAATGAATGGGACGTGATGGAAATATCGATTTTGCGGCGAAGCCACACGTTGCATAGCGCAGTCGGCAGAAAATTGGGTAACTCTCCCGCGCCGGAAGCAGCGCGCGTTTTTGGGGCGCGAAGGGGGCGCGAGGCGCAGCGACGCATCTCGACGCCACGCGACAGCGCGAACGTCCCTGCCCACCGCGTGCGCCAGCCCACGCCACCCCACCCCTCGACCACCCCACCCACGCCGTTCCGCCTCACAGCACTCCACGCTACCCCATGCGTCAAAGTTCCACCTTCGCCTGGCCCTGCGCGACAGGACACCCCTCGCCACGACACCTCACGCCACGACACCCCACGCCTCGACGCCTCACTTCACGACACCCCACGCCACGACACCTCACGCCACGACACTCCACCCCACGACACCCCACGTCATGACAGCCCGCGCCACGTCACATCACGACACTCCACGCCCTGACACGACACCCCACCTCACGACACCCCACCTCACGCCCCCCACCCCACGCACCCCCAGCCCCGCCCGACACACTCCACGCCCTGACACGTCACGTACGACTCCCAACGCCTGACACGTCGCGTCACGCACCCCACGCCATAACACCTAATGCTGCGCTGTGTCGCACCACGCCGCGCTTCGCCTCACCACGCCACGCCGCGTCCCGCTGGGTCGCGCGGGACTGAAGGGGAGGCGACTCTCCTTCACGCCGGCCGCTGCACCGCGTCGCTCTTTCTCTACTCCCGAGAGCCGGGCACTTCCCGTTCTTGAAAATTTAAATAAGTCCCAGGCCGTTAAGAAACATTTTACGACACGTGGAAAATCACCGCATTTTTTCCTAGAAAGGCAAGGACGGGCTGGAGTGTGACATTACGAGGCGTAAGCATGGGCTTTAAACAGGTATAAAGCGGCCGGCGCGCGGCGCACGTGCCTCGGGGTGTACACATTCACGCTCCCGGCACTTGCGGTGCGCGCCCTTCTCGCCCGCGCCCGCACCCCCGCCGCGCTCGCCGCCGTCACCACCCTCTGCCGCAGCCCCGTTCCCGCCTCTGTGGCCGCCGCCTGAGGCGCGCACGAGGACGCCGTCCATCTGTCACCACTCTCTTTCCGACACTTCGTCACTCACGACGCTTGTACCGCAGGCCCCTGTCGTCTCCCTTTGTTCCGCCGTCCGGCGCTGACCCTTTACCGACACGTTGCCGGTGCTGTCTGTCATTGCCTTGTACCCGCCGACTCCGTAGTTGCCAGCCCCGTTGCTGTCAGTCTCCTCACCGCTTGCCTCTCTCGTTTCCGCTGCCGTGGGTGCAGCCTCCGTCGCCAGAGCTCTCGTCGTCTAGACCCCGGCCGCTGCCGCCGCCGTCGCCTTCAACGCCTCCACCTCTCTCTGCCGCCGTCTGAGAAGCTCCTCGGTAATGAATACAGGGCCCTCGCTGCGCGGTACGGCGTGGTGCGGCGAGGAGCGGAGCGGGGCTGCACGGCGGCGCGCGGGGGTGCGGAGGGCGGGATAAGGGCGAGCGTGCCGGGGCGTGCCGGGGCGTGCCGGGGGCGTGTCGGAGCGGCGGCGTCGGCGACGCGGGAGGCTGCGGGGCCCGGAGGCCACGATAGCGGGGCGGACGTGCTAGCGCGCGCGGGGACGGGGGCGTCTCGCCCTCCCCGTCCCATTCACACCCTCTTGCGGAACTCTTTTCTCTGGCTATTGATCGGCCGGCCTCCACGCGCCTTCAAGCCGACGACCCGCCCGCGCCTGCCCGCCTGCTGCCTGCCGCCTGCTCGCCCACGAGGCCTACGACGGTGAGCCGTCTGTCCTCGCGTTCCCTCCGCGCTCCCCGCGGCGTCGACGCCGTCGTCAACATCGTTAACAAAGTCGGTTATCTGCGCGAGTGGGCGACCGGGGTCTCCGGTGATTCGGCGCGCACGGCCGCTTCGGGAAGTTCTGCGGCACGGGGCGGCGGCCGGGACGCCCCCGGGCCGGCCTGTGACGGGGACGGGCTCTGGGCGGTAGGGTGATCGTCGCGGACGACCTTCCGCCGAGGCGAGGGTGGGGTGGAGCGAGCGTGGGAGCGGGGGCAAGGGTGGGGGCGGGGCGGGGTGAGGACGTGAATGTGGGCGGGGTCGGCGCGAGGGCGGGCGGAGGGCGCGTGCGCCGTCTGCCAGGCTGCTGACGAAGCGCGGGAACTCGGAGGGCAGCGCTCGCTCCTGCTGACGGAGGCGCATAGTGCCCTGCTTTTACGAGGCGCTCCCTTCCCCACTCCCTCCGCGCCCGCGCCGTCGCCCGCCCTCCGCCGTCCTCTGCGCCGCCGCGTGACGCGCCCGCGCTCGCGCCTCGCCGCCCGCCCACGACCCCGTAACCGTAACCGCCCGTCCGTCGTCCGTCAGTGCGCGCGCGGGTGCGTGCGTGCGTGCTTGCGCGCGTGGAGGCAGGGCCCGCTCAAAAACGTCGCGCTCCCCAGCGACGCCGGGGGAACTGCGTGCATCGCGGTTCGACGCGTCCCCCGCGGTTCGACGCGGCTGCAGCGCTGGTCCCCGGCTGTCGCCCCGCGAGGCTGCGCCGTCGCTCAACGCTTCGCGCGCTGAAGGGCGCCGTTACACGCGCTGATGTATACGAGCTTTGTAGTTCGGCACGTCAAACGCTAGGAAGTCCGGGTAAGCCGCGCCTCGGGTCGTAAATGTTACGAGTTTTTCCGATGATCCACACACTGTTTTATTCATACGATATAGATCATAAAGATCTTTTTCAATTTTGCGAACACACGTCCTCCCTTTTAGTGTGGTATGAAACTGAATATATTTACTTCCAGGAATTGAATAGTGTTCTTGGAAATGTACCGACCTACAGGACAATTATTAAAAATAAATATACAGATGGTTCATGTTTGTCACTAAGGTCAACGTTATAAATACTTTAGATGCCAATAGATGTGGAGGCGTTTTTGTCCGAGGGTCTTGCGGCGTAAGTCTGCTTTTGCTGCTATTGTTTCCCCAGCGTGCCTCTTCGCTCCGTAAGACGCCTCCTCAGGACGTGCTGAACTCTTGGGAAGTTTGGGCGGTTGGCGTTGACAGTTGACCTCCCGGCGTCTCGGCCCCGTTTCGCCCCACAGGGAGCGGGAGCGGTGGCGCGGGCGGGTGGGCGGGGGGGGGGAGAGGCAGGGAGGATGGGTAGGCTGCACGGGCGATGGATGGGGAGGTGCTTCATCGTAGAAACAAGAGGCGCCGTGATGCGGGCGGCCGTGCTTTCAGGAAGTGATGTGTTGACCAACTGACGTGTTTATGCGCGCAGGCGTTGACGGCCCGCGTTAAGCCAAAACGACGGGAGGGGGAGGTGGTCTCACTTAGACGCCGTGCTATCGGGATGCCTTGCCGATCGATGCTCAAGTGCTGACGTGCTGACGCCGCCATCACATGCTGGCCTCGTGGTGATGCGATGACACGCAAGCACGTCCCGAAACGTGATGTTGCGGAGCGTTGATGGAATAACGGAAGCCTGCAGGAGCATTCAGCCACGGTCTGCTATAGAAAAAACAATAAAACGTAACGCAACATGTACCACGAGGGGAAACATGTATTGGTCGCTGTAACGATCCTTTAGAAAAATACGACAATCAAATAGGATTAATGGTGTATCTCGTCAATTGATATTGATCGATGTGTTTTCCTTTTTTGTCGTGTCGCGGAAGACGTGTGGTCCACAGATCTAGAGAAAAAACGATGAAAAACTAAGGGGTAGCGGAACGTGTACACGACGTATCACATAGAGAAGCCCGCTGTTTGTACGTTTCGAGCTGAAAGGGGAAACTGAAGAAACCTCAAATTAGTGCAACTCTATCCTAAACATAGCTCTTAGGGCTTCACAAACGAGGGATTTGAAGAAAAGGCATCGCCTCGTGGATTTTAGCACACATCCTGTTGCGAAGTAAAGGACACGACAAATTGCTTTAATTATTAATTTTATCTAGAATGTCTAATTCATGCACAGAGACCTGTTGGACTCAATGGATTTTGTTCGTTTCCTTGCGCATTATTTTTGAATTCATTATAGGATTTTGGAATTCGATTATATGCGCATTTCATATTCAAATGGCGTGTTCTGGAATAATTCCTACTAATAGTGAATGTTTTCATGTCATTAATACGAATATTTTATGTATGATTTTACGTGTAATGGACAATGTATTGCGGTCATCGATTTCCAAAACAATTAAAACCAATATAAAAGCGTTAACGATTAGCTACAGAAATCTAAGTCCTTTAACAAAATAATTTTATTTTCTATGTGATTTAATTATCAAAGGTACGTTGGTGTCTCTTAGAATCTTGCCTAAAGTACGCTAAGGAAATAGTTAAGAATAATACTAGAACATAATTTCCAAATTTGAAGAACGAACATGCATTTGTGAAAAACCATGGCTTTGTTAATTCTTAGTGTGTCGTATTCGTAGCATAGAGGAAGTTATGTAATACTGCAAAAAACGGATATCGAGATATTGGCGGTAATGCACATTTTGGGTGTTACTGATATCGAAAAGTGTTGTTTTTTAAAGAAAAATTCTGCTCATGTCTGCCCATGAACAACACAAGCCACTAAACCGTACGTAGGGTTTTCCCCAAAATGCATATTCACCGATTGACCTGGTCAAACTTGATGCGCTGCCAATGAGATATAGGTATTTTAAGGTTTGGGGTACTTCATTCGAAACTTATTTTGATATTCAACAGTTTATCACACGTGACTCCAAGTGTCTCTTTACATTTTTGCGTTAGAGGAAATAGAGAAAACTACATGTATATAACTAGACCTGAATATCAATTTTCATACAATGAATCATTTTTTGAAAATTTTAATTTTTGCAAAAATTAAACATTTTTAGGAAATAATTTTTATTATTTAAGCTAGAGATTTTTTCCACTCAAATCTACTCAGTAGTAAATCATAAAATAATTTCATCGAAATTATTTTAAAATATTAATGATTGTCGTGTAATCTTGAGTAAAATCGTGACAATTTTCGGAAAGTACTTAAACATAATTTCCAAACTTCCTTTTTAACTTTTTTGTATGAGTAGATCGAATTCACTATTCTACATTGTATCAGCACACTTCCTTTTATTATTTTTTTGATATTTCAAAACTAACACGCGTGTAGTATATTTGTAACCGATATAACTTCTCTAAGAGTACAATGATCGCTGATTAAGTGTCTCAAAATCTCAGAAGGTTTCAAATATGAGAAAGATCAAAATGTTACATTTTTAAAATGGCCCAAAGTAGTTGCTCCTGTGAGGATAGAATACAATACCCTAAATTCTACGACACAAGTATTTGTATCGTATGGCACAATTATTGTTAACTCTTTTAAATATAAAAAAAAATATTGTATCTCCAAATTTTATTTCGAAATTCCGTTTTGTTTGATTAAGAGTGTTTTTGGAGAGATGACTACAGTATTATTAGGATACAATATGCAATATTATTATAATACGTAACAGTTACAAATAATACGAGAAATATTGTATTGTTGATTAACCAACATTTTTTCTTGAAGTAATGTGATGAAATTCGTACTATATCTCAACCATAATTGGTGCTGATTATGTCTTATTATTTGTGTGCTTATTTGATTTGTTATTGTTTGATGCCTTTGATAATTTTGCCGAAAACTATATAATGACGTTTGAAATGACACTTTCTAACAACTGGTAACAAGATCTGGAACAGTCCCGGATACCCACTAATTCAGACTCATAATCTTCAAAACCAGTCCTTACAAATCACCAACAAAACTATAAATTTCATCATAATGTTTCCATAAATTAACTATTTTTAATTTCTTTAGGTACAAAATACAGTTTTACTTTTATTTATATAATTTGTTTTAAACACACTTTGTATAAAGGCTTTCCTACTTACTTTTTTTCGAGAACTACCAAACTATTGAAAAGTAACCGTTTTTAGCTACATCTTTTGCTTAACACGTATCTGTATTTGTATATAACACTTAAGATGAAATGGTCTTCCTCCTGTCAATTTGTGATAATTAAATTATACTATTTTCTTCATGTTTTCTGTCACAATGAAAATCTTTTATTACTTATCCACTAAAACCGCAAGTTTTAATAAAATAAAGAATCGTTGCTCATTAACATAAATGTTTTCTGAGGTTGAGGAAAGTCACAGAGAACTGAACGTTAAATTTTCCTCAGGGAACATCTCTTATCTACCATTTATAAAAATGTAGTCGTACGTAGCGTTTTACAAATGAAAGCTTTAAGAATATTGTTGATAATGCATCATTTAAGAAATTTGAGAATATTTATAATTGTCATATAAGAAGAAAGATCGCGTGAACGTATTAAAAAGTATACCATTAAAATATATGTTTACTAAATATGTGGTGAATAATATACTGGAGAAGCGGACTGAAATATAAAATGAAGCAAGAAAAATACCAAAGAAATAAGTTTTTATTTTTCATTATTCGAAACGCTACTAGAAGAGCAGGTCTTGCGCAAGTTTCTAGAGTATTTGAATGGAAAGGATTTATTTGGAAAGGTGAGCTTCGTAGAAAGAGAAATAATACCAACAGGGAATGAAAAAAAAAGCTTTGATACACGTTTCGAGTGGCATGTGATATTTTATAATGAATTATGAAAACCTTTGTAAATGATTTATTTACAATTTGTTATACGATGTCACTTTATGACTGACAATGAAACATTTAATGTTTTCATAATTAAATTGACTCGCTAGCTTCATTTTGCATAGAAACGAGATATATACGAAGCGTTTCAGGAATTACGAGAAGTTTCTTTTATTTATAGGTGATTATCGTGGTCACGTAATATTTTTAATTCTTGTATTCTAATCGAGTAAATAGAAGTAAAAGAGTAAGAGTATTGGGAATTACTTCTCAAGATGATACCTGAAGACACAATGGAATGACTCTTGGAATGGAACAAATGACTCTTGAAATAATGACTAAGATATCATAGATATAATTTTCTAAAATAGCGAATGTTAGAAATAATGCGAGAACGTATGTGCTGCTGCAGTTCCATTAGTTTCATTTCGGTGTTTCTGCTAATATTGTTTCATCACGATTGTAGGAGTCTCTGCAACACGGTTCTTGTAACGCACAAATGTCAAGCGGGTTGCGTCAAGCCGGGGGGAAGCTATTCAGAGTGTTTTGCTAATTGTGCGAATTATTATTATACAGATAGAGAAACATCAACAAATGACAATCAACACAGTACGTGCATCAGTGTGTGCCTATTAAGGTCAGATAATATTTGTCGTAGTAGTAGACGTAATAATTATTACATTGTTTATATTTTCGAAATTGAAATAGAAATATAACGCCAAACATTTTATAATTAATTGCTTTTCGAAAATATTTTGCACTAGTAGCCTGCAGCAGCCAAAATGCTACTGAACAAACCACACATAATGGTTTTCAAAAAGTAGCTCACATACTGCTCAAGATCAACAAATAAATACCCTCGGATAATATTACAATAAATTAAATATTTTCACAAAAAATCTTCAGGAATAGTCCAATAAGTTTGGTATTGTATAAACAATGCAAGAGTTCTTTACACTCCTATAAAATCAATAAAAATGCTGTTTCATGACGGAACACGTGAATAGCCAATATTTCATAGCGGTCGAAACTTCCTTGGCCCGGCTGTTGCTTCTCGTCAGATGTGTCGTAACCACGGACGCATTTAATATGCGAATTACGTTGATGTGAGCAGTTCTAAGATAATTGGTGGAATGATAAAATATTTGAATTTTTTATTCGAAATCGAATACGCTATTTTTTTTTTTAGATTTGCCCGAGTTTCTGAGAATCTACCAAAACCGTAGATACCTGACCTGACCGTAGTTGGCAAAGTATTTTTTCTATTTTTGCGCAAATGGAAAACAGTACTATAGATATTTTTCCTGTGTTCCTCGATATCTAACGAAACCACAGACACCTTTCAAAAGGCCGGAGGCTGCATTGTGGATGGTTACGAGAAATCGACTTCCGAATTCCTTTTGACGGGTACCCCGGAAAAGTTGTCAGTTGGTGTAAAAATGAGGTTCTCAAAGTTTTAGTTCGACCGAGTAAGGTCAACACCAGCCTCATCAACCGTAAGATTTTTTAAAATGGCAATTAAAAACGGAATTTTTTAAATAAAATGAATCATCTACTATTTTTAACTTATATAGTACCAAATAATTACAGTCACACGCTTTTTAATTAAATATTTGCAAGCGTGTGCCATCAGTTTTACAGACTGTGAAACTAATATAGTTATAGTCTGTGTTAGAGACTTTTATAGTTCTTTATTGATTGTAAAATTTATTGGTTATTTATAGTCCTCTATGTATAGTAGAATTAATTGTCGTTAAAATAAAGTTAACTTAAATATACGTTTTAAAGTTTCCTTTGAAAATAAAAGGAAGCAAACTTTTATTGATTTTTTAAAAATTTATAACTTCTTAATTGACACATTACTTTTAAGTTCTGTAAGCAAATTGGAAATATGTTTGAAATACTTTTTATTAATATTTGTATTATTAATGCATTTTCCGCTAAAAATACTTTGAATTTAAACTCGAGGACGTAAAGTATAATTTTATATACGTTTACTGTTAATAGTGTAAATAATTACAAGTCATTAAAACACTTTTAATTCAGTACATTTGAATAGGTTTTTTTATTTATTCACCTACTAACAATTTATTTTATCGATTGATTTATTTCGTTCTCCTTTTAAAATTGTTGACATTCTATAACCATCTGTTGCTGTTGTTGTTCGGCACACACATTGGGAAAATGTCTGAAAGAATTTTTATTAATATTTATATCAGTAATACATTTTCTGATGAAAATAACTTCAATTTAAACTCGAAGACGTTAAATTTGATTTTTTATAAGTTCATTGATAATTATGTAAGTAATTACAAATTATTAAAAATAATTTTAATTCATTTTTTTTTTTTATTTATTTACTAACAATTTATTTTATTTATTATTTATTTTATTTTTATTAGTTATTTTTAATTTTTTTATTATTTATTTTTAATTTTTTTATTATTTATTTTTAATTTTTTTATTATTTATTTATTTATAATTTATTTTATTACAATTTATTTACTAACATTTATTTATTTACTAACAGTTTATTTATTATGTTCTACTAATCTTCTTTTAAAATTGTTGACATTTTTTAACTATGTGTTGCTGTTGCTCGGCATCTGACCGCTCGCGTCGGTTGCAGTGGTGGTGCAGCCGTACGAGGCGCGCGTGGCGGACGCGCAGGTGCTGGCCGGCAACACGGCCGTCTTCCGCTGCCAGGTGCCCAGCTTCGCGCGCGACTTCGTCACCGTCACCTCCTGGTTGCAGGACCGCGCCTTCAACATCTACCCTTCCAGCGAAGGAGGTGAGTGGCCCCTGCACCTGCAGCTCGCGCTCAAGGTGTACACTTTTTGCGTTGTAGATACGAAGTGCCCGGAGTAACTCAGTGCATCAACTGATGTCACTGCAGCGCCTCTGACCGGGAGGTCCTAGGTTCGAGTCCTGACGGCGGCAGGATTTTCGACACGAGCTTTTCAGCTAGGTCGAATTCAGTCGCTGTCTGGAAGAGACTTGGTATTTTTCCGTGATTTCTGTATTTCCGTGATTCCGTGATTTTCCGTATTTTTCCGTGATTTCTCTGATCAACACCAGGCGAATGCCGGAGCAGTACCCTACCAAACGGGCCACGGACCGCGCGCGATCTGTCCTTCCTCTTCCTTGTCCTATCATCTTCCCTTACACACACATACTTACACTAACATGCACTACACTAACACATATTCCGGGAGACCGGTCGGGAGCTTAGAGCTGTCCCGGCTGTAAGTAATTTTGTCATGTGTTGACAGATCAGCATCGTAGCTATTTATATGCTTGCCAATGTATGGTAATGGTTTGTCTAAGTGAAATAGTTTCCACTGATAGATTTTTGTCTATTCGATAGAACCAAGAGAAAAATTTAATGTGTCTAGCTGCGATGGGAGAGATCTCCCGCACATATTGGTTTCTTCTCCAGAGTATGATTCTGTAACACAGGAATGCTTCAATAAACTCTGAAACATAACTGACATTAAAACATTATATTTATTAAATGCCTCTGATAAACAGTGTCATCTGAAATTTATTATTCCAAGAAATATATGAAAATCAGACAATTTTTACTCTCTACCGAATGACATTATTTTGAAAATATATAAATGAGAAAGTACTTTGATTTCTATATTTTATTTATATTTTTATACGTATGGATAATGAATGACGCTATGTTAATTCTGTAAAATGTAAAATATTAGGAAATCTATAAACACAAAAATTTTGTGTGGTATCTTTTAAATGTACTCCATGCAGCAATATGGTAAATCTATAAAAGCAATAACACTTTATTAATGTAAAATAACTTTAGTTGGCTCTTTATTCAAAATAAAATAATCACTACTGGAAGACATATTGGGCTCCTATAAAAGTTTGTTTGAGAAGTTCTCAGTTTATTTACAAGCATAAAAGATGCTGAGAAACTTGTGATATCAGCAAAGCTGTATGAACAAGTTACGCAAACGGTGATGTATTGAGCAAAATATTCATCAAGAGAAAGAAAATATGTTATTGTTCATTCTTTTACTGTCACACTCTCATGGAACTTCTAAAGATTGGAATAATATTTCATATTATTCATTATAATCATGATCAACATCCATTCAAAGAGGGTTTTGTTTCGTTCGAAGTTTGTGGAATATTTTAAAAAGGATGTATTCTATGGATACACCTAGTGTACTGTACTGTACTGTACTGTTAACTGGCAACTCTCCACTCAAGGCAACCCACTCATTTGTTTGAGTATAAAAAAATACCGCTCAGTGGTACAATACCAAAACGCCTAACCAAAACTTTGATTTTCACGTAACTGAATGAAGAGTATATAATTCACAATCATTTGAATTGAAATATCTCATCTGTGCTCTTAGTTTTCGTGAAATAGTATATTTTCTTCAAACCCAAAGACACGGAAAACAATGAATTTCCGAAGCACTGCCATTTGTGATTTATATTTGTGTTGGATGTATTCATGAATGTGCACCAACTTTTATGACTTTAATAGCGTCACGAGGCGTAATGAGTTTGCGGGTCAATATTAATTGGGGGGAGTATAAAGATAGCTGTACTATCACATCCCACTTAGTGATCAGTTGATAAACATTATACAGTACAAGCAAAATCACATTGGTTCAAATACATTATTTTTTCTAAATTATGATTTATATCACCTATTGAAAAAAAAGATTTATCCATTACAATTTACCGGTAACAAAATCTTATTAAAAATCAATGTGAACATGATACGTTCCACCTTAGGCATAAACAACACATCTGTTTTTCTTGTGGAAAAATATGTTGCATTTCTGGCTGTAAAATAATTCTACAGTAGTAGATCTATAAGCAAACAAAATAGTACATGTCATTGATATCTTAACATGGTATTGGTTTATTGTTTTTAATCAGTGTTTTAGGTACTTTTGTAACCATTCGCAATATTTTATAAAGTATTAACTTGGCACGGAAAGGAAAGCCAATTATCCAACATGCCAGCTCTATTCTTCTGTATATAACGGAGAACCGTGAGAAGTCATTTTGCTGCAATTTCAAACTTACCGCAAACGAAAGAATCCATATGAAGTTTGTTTGGTTGTCATTCGCTTGTCTGTGCAGATGTCAGAATTTGGGCTCAGGGGCGAATAGGGGATCTATTCTCGTTGCGCGGATCACGCTAAATCCGCGCCCTGCGCCGGGTGTCGGATGGTTCGTGCCGGAACCCGCACCCAAGAGCGTGGAGAGTCCGCTGCTGGGGCCGGCGAACGTACACGCGAGGTCCCACTCGCCCGCCCCTGTCCCTCCCCTGTCTCGCCCCTCCTCACCCTCCGCCGCCAACTCCGGCGTGTCCGCCCCTCCTGGCGCCCCCAGTATCTTTCCCGACCCTTGCACACCCTCCACATCTCCCCCCTCCCCCGCCATTCCAAACCACCCCCTTCCTCCCTCGCCGTCCCGTCGATGGTTCGTGCCGAAACAAATTCTCCGCGAGGATATAACCACTTCCTTTCGTGAAGCACAGACAAAACGGATTTATTCGTTCGAATAGTTCTCGTGAATTTTCCGATTCGATGACGGGAAAGTAACAACGTTGACGAAAACTGCAAAGTATTTCCTTGTAATAAGTTAGTGACGCAGCGAATACGCGAAGCGCAGAAACGATTTTCGTCACTACCTCGACACGCCACGCAGAACTAATGAATTACGGAAGCCTGCGAAGCGTTGCAAGGATCGTATGCTTTGTTTTAAACGGGAGAGCTTCGTTGTGAAGCTTGCAGTTCCCGACACAGACGTTGCTGTTTCGTTCACGATTCTTGTTTCATTATTTCCTCTGAGTATTTGCAGAGAGAGCATATCAAAATTTCTCATCTTTTATGTAAGTCGTTTCGTATTCTCATTAATTTTCAGTGAAAAAGTGGTGAACCGCTCTAAAATGAAATGTTTGGATAATTAAAAGTGTATATCGTTCGATACAACCTTAATTTGTCTAGAAATTAACAGGTGGCTGTCAGAAATATGAAAGAGTCGGGAAGAGAAACATGAGTCGAGACCTTCCTCCTCATTGCTTGTTATTAAATTCCTTTCATTGCCGTATTTTGAAGCCCACGTGAAACTTCTAAGGAGCGAAAAACCATTACGCTGCCGTTGGCGCGCCGAGTTTCTTTTAGGAGTCAGTGGAACGGGGAGCGCCGAGTTCAGATGATAACATTTCCTTTCTCGCCTCTTTTGTTGCGCGTCACAATATACGGTCGAGAGGGCAAACTGAATCTAAACGAACCGCCGCTGCCGCTGTCTCCGTCGCCCTCACCGTTATCGCCACCGTTACCAACGCCAACACCACACCGCCACCATCACACCGCCACCGCCACCACTCCACCACCACTCCACTACCACCACCACCACCACCGCCGCCACCACCACCACTCCAACACCACTGGCGGTGGCGGTGGTGGCGGCGGTGGCGGCGGCAGTGGCGCTGGTGACGGTGTGGTGGCGGAGGCGGTGGCGGCGATAGTGGTGGAGTGGTGGTGGTTTACAAGCGGCCACCACGGCCACCGCCACGGCCACCGCCGCCACCACGGCCACCGCCGCCACCGCCGCCGCTACCGCCGCCACTATCGCCACCACCAACGCCCCTTTTGCTCTCGCAGCTCCGTACCTAGACCCCAACCGCACGCGTGAACGAACAATGGTGGACGGGTCCGTTCGTATTTGCGGAAAGCGCAATATGTACGTTTGGAAATGATCAAAGCTGTTTATGGCATCATTATGAAAGTCTCCGCATTAAAATAATTGGTGCTACGTGATTGGGACATTTCCACAATTTTCGCGAGCTTTGTGCGGTCGTAGTCACGCTCAACGCCCCGCCGTTCGACCGTGCTTCTCTCTGAGGAGGGTGTTTTTTCGTTCACTGGAATATTTGGATTGCGGCTATGGAGATAGTAGAGAACTGAATTGCAGCAATTGGTGTATTTAGCTACAATTATCATCACACTAAACTGGAATGTTTTGAATCCCGTTACGTTTATTTTGAGATACTTTTTGCAGCTCTTTTGGTATAAAATACACCTGTATTTATATGCAAGATCTACATTCTTTTTCAATTCCCTTGTGAATAATGTTCCCTCTTCTCTTCCTATTATACTTAAACGAGACGATACGATGTCATCATCGCTATAATACATATGAAATACCCTCGTCGATTTGAAACGGAAAAAGAGTTCTCTCTGTTTTGATAGGAACATTCTTTGCAGTAGAGAGACGGTAAGTAGTATAAATTAAGATACTATTTACAATTCGTTTCGTAATAACAAATTAATAAAAAATGAAGAGGCAACGTTTTCCATTTCAAATAAACTATTATAAACTCCATTGAAAAGATGTGCAATTGACTGATGTTTAGGTGACATATTTAAGTCTCACAATCTTTAAACGGAACGTCCGTATAAATGAATTAAATACAAAATTAAGTTTATTGTGCTATGAGTTCAGAATTCTTTCAAATTCATTCAGTTTTCATACTGCTTGTTGTGCATATTTCGCGAATATTACCACCCACGTGATTCTCGAAAGCCTCTCTACTAAGCTGGGATTTCTGTCATTTACAAATCAATAGTTTTGGGGCAAATTATCCAGGAGGGAGCTCTTATCCAGTCAATGCTGATGTCTTTAGATATTATAATCGGCGTAGTAATCATATTTATCAAGTGTCAGTATCCACAAAATCGCTAAAGAAATACATACGTATACTTTATTTTATAACTCTTTACTAGATGACATTGAATGATTAAAATGATACTCAAGTTTATGTACTAAGTAAAATCTTTTCTGTTCCATAAAATATTTCTTACAATTGGTCCATACTGACCATCACAAAGAAAAATTGTATTGATGTTAACAATTATATTTAATCTATTAGTTACCGTTTGTACTGTATAACTCTAAAAACATGCCTATAACAACTATTATACCTGACCTTCTTGGACAATGACTCCTATCTCGATTAGGTTTTCCGTTTAGTTTTTCCAGTCCATTCAGCAAGTGCTGAGAAAGCTTTCCTGTTTTGCTTCTGAACATAAATGGATACCCACTATCCGTCCATGATTCCTTGAGCTCAGTGGGAAATATAATTACTCAAATAATCGTTTCCAATTTTTTCGCATCAGTCGATTTTTTTATGTAGGGCACGAAAAGAGATAACAGCCTATATCTGTAATTCATTTGTCTTTGCAAATAGATTTTATACACGGGATAAATATTTACTTTCAATTCTTGCCAAAACGCTCGTTCTTATCTGTATACATAATTCAACTTATTATGTATATGCAATTGATAAGGATTACAGTGAAAAAGAAAATGTGCACAGATTGCTCTACTGGCAATAGTACTTCACAGAGAGATTTCAACTGCTTTTTGACATTAAATATATAAAGAAATATGAAATCAATGAATTATGTGTACATTTCGAAATTAAATGTATTTATAAATACTATACTTTTGTAATTTACAAACTATGTAAACTTGTGTTTAATTAAAAAATCACTAACAAATGCACATTTGTTTTGGTACGTGAGAATTATTAATTTTTTAAATCATTACCTACGCAATTATATATGCACCGAGTGTTGCGTTCCTCCGCCATTTCACGCAAACCATCATTTATTGTCATTATTATTTCATTTATCAGTCCATTTCATTCTTGAAAATTTTCTAAGTTTCTGTTTTAACATTTCATTAGTCTTCCAGACTTTCATTAGTAGTTCTAATCTGTCATGAAATAAATATTGACAGATAGCAGCAATTCTGAATGCAATGCGTATTACAAAAACGGTCTGGGATAACTATGATTAGGATCAGCGACATTTCATGATCGTGATCGAGAAATATCCCGTCGGAAATAATGATTTCTGCTTTACTGTCTGGTTCATGGACTTTTAGAATGCGTAAAGCGAGGGATGGAACTAGTTTACAGGCAATGTTTTTGTTGACAATCCTATTGCGAAAAATTAACATATGGAAAGCACATTATTCTGCAAGCAACAATGAAAATGACATATCGGGCTCTGTGATAGTTCTCAAGATATGAACTTTGAGAGCTTCTAAATCTTTCATAAGAATCGGCTCCAGGGATAGTCTCAGTGCTACGACACCGCTCTCGTTACACCCCGCCAACAACGGGAGTAGCGTCCAGCTATCCGCAAGCCGCAACGCCAGCAGTCAATCACGGTATAAAATTTCGGAAAGTTTGTAGATTGGACGTAAATAAACACATTTATCTATCTGTTTATTTTCGTGCTTTTGTGGAGATTGAAACGGCTGTCCATCACGCTTCGATAACAAAAATCCCGTTAGCTGTACAATGCGCTATTCTCTTTAATGATAATTCACCTGTTACCGCTTTGGTTGCGAATCTTCGGGAGAGAAAAAAATGTCTGGGTGCGCATTTTTTTCTATATACGTGCGCGTGTGTATAAACATAACTCTGACGCGTTTATACGTCATTTAGCCGAACAGGAAGGCGCTTTCTGGGGAGCGGCGGGGCGTGTTTAATTATATCCGCGGTGACACATCTCGTCGCGCGCGGTATTATTTACTGCGCCGCGGGCGGAGGAAGGGGCGAGAGGGGGGAAGGGAGGGGAGGGCGGGCGGTTACGCCTGCGCTCGCTACGGCTTCGCTAGGGAGGCCGGGGCTCGCGGGGTTTCGGAGCTGAAAACGCCCGCTCGCGGCAAAGGGCGTCGGCCTCTGAACAAGGAAGGCATCCCGCCACACCGCGCTGTGCCGCGGGACGCCGCGCAGAGCTGCGACACGCTTGGAAGAGAGAGAGGCAGGTTGCAGGTGCGATGGGAGACGACACGAATTGGGGAGCAAACCACACATTTGTTTATTTACTCATTATTTTTTATATTCATTTATATATATATATATATATATATATATATATATATATACGTTATTTGTACGTTTATCTTCTTGATTATATATTTATCTATTAATTTTATTTATTTATATACTTATTTCGAGGGATTTAGGAGTACTTCACTGAATTCATTGAAGTTTATTAGCGATGATGTAATGAGTAGATGATAGCGACCTTAATGAATTGGTGAATTATGAGAAATGGAGGAATGAGGGACATGGGTAATGAGAGAACCACCACAGTTTCCTCATAGATTGGACGGAGAGCGAACCCAGGACTCAACGAAGGAAGGTGTTTGCCATTACGTCTCCCCTTAAAAAGAAAGTCGATTCTGGGAAACGGACGAACAAGGGTTTATAAAGATACTACAATATATTAAATAAGTAGAGTAACAGTTTTTAGGAACAGCCAGTAAACCATCTCGATCATTGATAAAACAAATGATGAGGTAAATTCTTGCTTTTCACCGTGCTTTCCAACTTCTCGTGGAGGACAGTACGAGTTTTACGTTTTCAATATTAATAAATAGGTAAATTACATTAACAGTGAGAATTTGAAAGTACCATCCACATGTTCAAGAGGACACTGAAAAATTATTTGGGCAAAGAAAATATACATTAGTGTTTTCCGTGTATATTGAAATAGTATATCACTGAAAGCCATTTCTAATAATTTCACCAAAACGTGGACATACACATGCATTTGTTTATTGGTACACTTTTCTATGCCTTTCAACCTGAAACATTAACTCGGAATTTTCTTTTCTTGCGGAATTCATTATTTCTATCCCAATGATAAAAAGAAACTAACCTATCAAGCCGTACCCTTCTCAGTGAAGCTCATAAACATTCAATGCTTGTAGTATGGATTAAGTATAAAAGAGGTAGTGAAGTTATAATTAATTTATGGTTATAATATATCGTTGTGTTTGAACTAAAAAATGGCACATTATTCCATTTTTTAAAGTATCAATTCATTTTAATCAATGTGACATCAACAGGTGTGTAGCGTTTTCATAAACAAAACCTTTAGCTGTATTGAAAATATGTATTGAGGGTATTAGTTCTAATTTAAATTAATTTCACTATTTTTTGTTTTGCTTTTGGAAAATGGAAACGACATAAATTCAAAAGCGATTTTGAATTGCGAGTAAAAGTGCCACGAGTGTTTGTGCCACGGGTTTTCGAGGCCTATGTTTCAAACATTTATTTGCAATTAAATATGCTCTCAAGTTACACAATATTCTAAAATAACTTATTTATTTAAATTCCCTCAATTTGAAGTACTTCTTCCTCTGAGTCAACAGTTGTTTGATGATTCTTGACCCGTTGGAAGTAACGTTTTTCTGGTTATTGAGTCTAGGTCATTAATAAGAAAATGTACTTGATTTTACGGACGTTTCGGCTCTTTCATCGGGGCTTGAGCCTATTGTAGCTCTGGATAAGGCCTTATAAATGGCAGAAACAACTGCAATATACAGTTCCTGTCTTATTTGCAACACACCAAAAAATTTTTGTCGATAATTAAACTAAAAATACATAAAAAGAAAATAAACAAAAAATTAACAATAAAAAATTCTCTATTACCCTCCCACTCTCAAACGTGAAACAGATGAACAGAGGTATATATAAAAGCACAAGAAATAGTAGAAAATATGGTACAAAGTATACAAAACAAAAAAAACATAAGGAATAGTTATCTCATATCGGAGTGTTCGTTTCTCAAGTATCCCAATTCTTCTGTTTATTTACTTTTCAAATGGCAGCAGAAGTTTTCGTGTACATTAGATCTTCAGCAGAGATAATTACTTATTGAAAATGGATGTGACAGTATGTATGTTGAGAATTTTCAACCTACGTTTTGAAAGTTAACTTCGGTCTTTGTACAACATGATTTTTTGCCATGAACTTCCACCTCCGTTCGAGTTTATTGTATTGAAGTATTGAGAGCATGAGGCATGTTTAAAGGTGGGACAGGTCTGTCTGACACCAGGACAATGAGATTTCCGTTCCGCCCGCTCGACATCGTGAGGCGGATCTCGACACATCCCCCCCTTGTCAACGCCCATCCGCCGTGCGGGGGGAGCGAGAGTCCCCATCGACCAAGACTTCTTGCGCACTTCTACCCGTCGCTCCTCCCCGTGGAATCTCCTTAAACTCGCCCAGCTCTAAGACGCAGGGAGAGCGCGCGCGGGCCGGGACGGAGTGGGGGCGGGGCGGGGCGCGGGGGGCGGGGGAGAGAGAGAAGGGGCGCGGCCGCGGCGTCGCCGGGACGCCCTGGGATGCGGGCCAGGGCGGTCTCGGCCCTAGGGCGGAGTGCTGAAGGGCAAAGGGCGGGGGTGAGGGTGGGGAAGGACGGGAGGGGCGCGGCGTCCGGGGCGCGGAGCGATGCGAGGACCGACGGAAGAGTGCCGGAGGCGTCCGCGGCGGGGGGAGGGGCGCGCCGGGGGATGGAGAATGGACGGTGAAAACTCGAGGAAGCATTTCAATGAGATGCGGGGGACGGCCCGGCGAAAGAGAGGCGCGGCCCCGAGGCCGTCCCTCGCCGCCGCTTCCATCATCGCCGCCGCCGCCTACGGCGCCCACCCGTCAATTCTCCCTCCGCTGACGAGCGGTGCCGGCGAAAGCTGACGCGTTGTTGCTATTAGCAAAAGATCGACTGCTCTAGGTAATCTAAAGCAAATGCATCCAGCTCGTAATGACTTACGACTCGGTTACAAAATTCGCGAACATCACACTGAAAATAATGTCAAAGGCAGTGCGTTAGGGATAATAATCAAATGTGTCGGTCAAATTAAACAAGAGAAGGCATTTTAGAGAGAAAAAAACTATTCTAGTGATTGATGTGGATTGAAATAGTAGAAACGAGAGCAGGAAAATAATTTACGGTAGTAGATGTAGGTTGTGATTAGAAAAACGTGTTTATTTAATTCACTATCAGTTAATAAATCTTCAGCTTGTGTCAAAAAACAGCGTAGTGTAAGACAAAACTCAGGATGACGTGTGCGTGCCCAAACGCTCTTTAGGGGTCTTATTAGTTAATTATGGAAACAATTTGAAGAAGCCACTGGTTGCAACCAAGATATTTAAAACAGTAAGATAGTAAGTTATACGTCATTTACTGAACTTCAATACTTGTTTAGCAAAGCAAAATTTGTATAAATAATGCTGTAATTATGAAATCAGCACCATGTGTTGTTTTCTCTCATTAAGAGAAACATATTATTATTATTATTATTATTATTATTATTATTATTATTATTATTATTATTATTATTATTATTATGTTGAAGAAAACAATGTAACATATGTACAGTTCTTAAAATGCTTATGGACACTGTTAAATACAACATTTTTAATTCTCCTTGCAGCAGAAAATACTAATTATTACTTTATATTAAACATAAGATATGTTCTTTGAAGAGAGAGACACGAAAAGAGTAAGGGAGAGAGGGAAGGACAGATAAGGGAAATATAAACTTTCAGAAAAACCGACCGAAATTGGGCCCTTAGATTAATTCTTTTCGCTTCTCTCCGCGGATGAAGTGAGCCTGTTACTTTTCGTAACATTTTCAATGGTTATCACATGTCTTAAACGAATTATATCTATAAACGACTAATTTAATCAAACCTTTGCACTTGATATAATTATCTAGCCACGTCGAACCCATAAGTCCGAAGCCTCCCGTTAGTTCCAACTTAATGCAATAGGCTAATCACGCTTCAAAATAAATTTTCTCGAAACATGTGTACCTAACAACAAAAAGTCTTCATTGTAAATCCATTCCCGCATATAAGAAATAAGACACATTCTCTGCTAGAATAACAACGATAAAATTTGCTGAATACTCAACTGTATTTACAGCAGCAAGCCTAGGTAAATAAACCAAGAAGAGTTTAAATGCGGTTAACTAAGGACACCAACAAATTAACCATGCAACACACTCGTGGGCGTTTGTTTTTAATAATCTTCACTTTCTAAATCCTTGACGCATGTTTTATCAGTTAAAAATGCATTTCACAAATCTAGACAGGAATTCAGAAAGGTGTCTATTATTCGGGTGTTGCCTAGTTTCAATGTTCCACTTGTCAAAAATATGTCGAGTCTGCTTGAGAGAGTAAGTATAATATTCTACCATTGCAAGAATTCTGGTTTTCACATGTGAGATTTGTATCACTTTCTTTTAACATTCTTTAAAGTCTACATTAAAATGAATTATTTACCAGTTCAGAATTTGTTGACTGGAGGCGTTTTGAGAAAATAGGAAAAAATAGTCTACTCTGCGGCCACGTCAATGCTAAATACTTAACACTGCGACTACGTACAGTAATTATTGGAAATTACAAATGATATGCATTATATAATAAATCACGTCACGATCACTTAATCTGATTTACTTGGACAAGTTGTATTTCTGTAGATTCATATTAGCTGCAATTGTATACTGTCTTTCCCAAATTGAAACATTAAAGCTCCTTTAATTTTCTTGTGTTAATAGCGCAAATAGTTTTCCCCCGTTCATTAACACCGCTATAATCTCCAGAGCTACAACCAACGCAGTGGATTGCGTCGCTGAATGTCGTTTCTACCGTCTCACACGATCTTCCACCCTTCTCATCATTTCACAGCCAAAATATCATTTCCGTCAGCACATTCATTTTCATGCACAATGTCTGGCTTGGCGTCTCCGCGGTCGCAGCTGGCGCGGGGCTTAAAGCTTTAGAGACAGCGCGCCCGCCGCCCACAGGCAGTTACCCCGGCGCCTCTCGCATCTGCAGATGGCGCCCGGGGGCGCGGGCGGCGCTCGCAGGGCAGCGCCCTTGTGCCCGGCACGCTCCTCGCGGCGGCGCTCGCGACACAGGCCACGCAGGCGCCGGCGGGGGCGGAAGCGGGAGCGAGGGGCGGGGAGGGGAAGAGGCGGAAACGGGTGGAGGGGCAGAGGTGGAGACGGGGCCAGGGGCGGAGGAAGAGGTGGGGGCGTGGCGGAGGCGAGGGAAGAGGCGAGGGCGAAGGGAGGGCGGAGGCAGGGTTGGGGGTGGGGCGGAGGCGGGGCGGAGGTGGGGGCGGAGATGGGGGCGGAGGCGGGGGTGGAGGCGAGGAAGGTACCCCGGCCGCGTGACCAGCTCCCACCCCATCCCCCGCAGCGTCCCGCGTCCCTTTGCCGCCAGGCGAGAAGCCCTCTCTCCCACTCATTAACTCTTTCTCGAGCGCGGAACGGGGAAGTAATAGACTGCAATAAACTCTGGTTTACACAGTGGTGCCGGCTTATGTAACTAATTTACGTAAATGGTTTCGCCGCTCCGCTTCGGTGCGGTTCACACTAGTCATGGAGTGCTAGTTTGGGCTGATTCCAAGTTTTCAGGTCGCCGGCGTGAGCACGGCTCGGGCCGCGCTCGCGCCGCCCGCAACGGCCTCTTTGGCGCCTCCCCCGTGCCGCCCCTCCGCGCCCCGCACCGCTCTCCCCGCGCCCTTTTCCGCCGCTGTTAACCATTTTCCGGCGCGCCCGGCCCCGCCCCGCCCCCGCCGCCACCCGTTGATAAAGCAAGCGCGCCCGCCGCTCTCGCGTCGCCCTCGTTAGCGAAGGTGGAGGGAGAGGCGCAGCAGGAGGCGGTTGCGGTGGCGGCCGCGGACGAGAAACGGGTGAAGCATTCGTGGCACACAGAGGCGCGCGGTTCACGTCTCCGCCTCCCGCCGCCGCCGCCGCTTCCCCGGCTCGTTGTCACCGCCGCCGCCAGCGTTATCGCCCCTCACTCGCTGTAATTGCACCGCACTTCTGCCTCCATTGCTACCGCTGTCGCTGCACACAACTACGGCCGTTTCCTGCCCCCGTTCCTTCTAATCCACGTCCACCCTTGTTTCCGTCTGGGTGTCCGCCGCAGGCGCCGCCGCGTACGCTGACCGCTTCCTTCTACACAAGTGTCATTAGTCGCTTCAACCATCCGCATCCACCTCCGCAATTAGCTTTCCTGTACTTCTCACCTCCAACTACGTCTTCCGCCTCCTTGTCCATACATCTGTTGCCTCATTAGAATCACCTTCTCTCGGTGCGCCGCTATCATTTCGCCTCTATCAACAGGTCCATCGCGGCTCCATCACGAATATTCTGCGTTTCCATTTCACTCATCTCTGGTACCTTTTCCTGCTGGCGTTCCCCCACGATCGCATCGGCGTTCATTACACTCCCTCCACCGCGCTCGCCTCCTCCCAATACAGTCCGCCCCTTCCGCTGCCCGTCCGCCAGTGCCCCCCTCCTCTCCCGGGCGGCAACAGATCTAAGCGCGTGTACGCCGCAAAGGGCCCGCGGCGTGCCGGGTGGGGCGGCGGCGGCGGTTTCTTTCCGCGGAAATTACTTCCGTCGAGATAAATGACAGAAATGACCGCGCGTCTGCGCCGCCCGTACGTAAGCGCGCCGCCTTATTTGCGCGCGTCCATTACCCGGCCGCTCGTAAATAAGCGGCTCCCCCGCGGCCGGCCCCGCCTCCCCTTTCGCTTCGTCTTCCCGCCGGCCCGACCGCGCTGCGAGTTTCCGATCAGCGCCGGCGAGCAAGGAGGCTTGGAAAGGTGGCGGGAGGGTGGAGGGGAGGGGCCACCTCCCCCGATCGAGTGGGGTGTGGGCGGAGGCGGAGATGGGGGAGGCGCCCGGCGCCGCAGCGGCGCTCAGGTGTCGGGCAGGCCCCCGCCGAGGGTCGCAGGTGCGAGGCCTCCGCTCGCACGCGACCGCTGAGCAAGGAGGGCCCGGCCCGCGGGATGGGGCTGCCGCCATCGTCCCCGCCACCTCCTGCGCTCGCGCCGGGGCCCAGTGGAGGAACCTCAAATCTCTGCGGACTAATATATTATTTTTTTCTTGCCGGAAACAGAACGCAAGGGGAAGGTGTATCGATATCATTTCCTTTAATTATACGATTTATTTTTGAGTTAATTGGGGTGAAATAAACTTAAATAATTGTTATATTACGCATACTACTATATAAACTAACTCTGTGTAGGTTATATACACATAATTATGCGTAGGTAATAAATAATTTAGTGAAAGTTATGCAATACACTGTTTTATTATACACTACATTACAGAAATTCAATAATATTACTGTGAACATAATTATTTGTTAATTTGTTATTTATTGTTAGTCATGTGATGTTGAACTACTCTGCTATGATACTAAAATACTTGCAGTGTTTAAACGAAACTTCTCTATTTTTTAATATATGTTTTAAATATCCTTTTAGGGCACGTGCCCGTAATTAATCGTGTTGAGGAATTTGCGTTAATGAGTTAATTAAAATTAAACACATCGTAAAGGGGCATTTTATAACGCAGACGATTAATTTTTCTTAATTGAACAGCAACTTTGCATCTTATTAAGTACACGTGATCAATTAACAGCTGGTAGAGTTTGCATTCAATAATCACTAGCTATACTCATTTTAAATTTTGGTGTCAAGCAATTTAGACATATTTAATTTATTCCTCTAATTTTGTATTTAATTTTCTCGAGATTACCTTTGCCAAGGCTAATCAACCAGCATTCAAGATAATTCATATACCACTCATGCAGGAATACTACTTTGGCATCAGAAAATCTGTTCTACAGAAATTCAGGGTCCACGTTGGACCCCCGTTGGGAATTCACGAATCAGGCAACTAACTTCTAACAAAAAAGTGCAGATTTGTTTTATTACGTCAGAATAACAATTGGATGTCGATGGTTTCAATCACAAAAGCTATTTTTTTTATCTAATCTAAACATCCTCCGCAACATTACTAATTATCACATTCTTTTCATTCGTTGCAAATTACGTTATTAAATATCTTCTAATACAAATGCATTATTTAAAACTAATAAATACGTGTGTTATAGGTGTTCTGCGCTAATCTCCCACTTTTACTACGAATCCACAGTCTTTACTAAGGAACTACTTTTTTCATTCTCACTATCTCTTCACTAGGTTATGCATCACGTAAGCTTGAATTCAGCAGTAGGAGAGCGAAAGATGATCTATCAATAAGACTGAAAATTCTTTTCCCAGTTAATGGCTGATAATGTGAGTGATATGATGGTGGTATGGAAGAACAATACGAATACTAACTTTTTAAATAAAGGGTGGAATTCATAATCGAAACTTAGAGAAAACGGCAATTTTTAAGAAGTGAAAGATTGTTTAAAATAAGTGATCAACTTATTAAGTGAATCACTTATAGAGGTCCATATTTCATGAATGCGAAATGAGAATTTCCTTATGAAATCGGAAACATGGCAGCTTGCCATTTGTTCCAATTGTTTTGAGCCCTGAGAGTGTACATTCAACATTTTTTACACGAGCGTCCAGGTGAATTTGTGTACTTTCGAAATCGTTCATTTTACTTATTTTTTATTAAAAATATGTCTGAGATATGATAGCTCGTGACGAATCATTTAAGAAATTGCAGTATTATGAGATATATAAACAATTTTGTGACGGAAATAGCAAACATATGAATTTCATCATTCGCCGGTCTCAGATTGTCAAGAGGAAATCACGGAGTGTGTAAAACGTTGGAGTTAATGCAGCGGAATTTTGTCCCCGCAAGTCGGAAAAACTTTGCACTGTGCAGTGTAGCGTCTTTCGCGGCGGCGCGGCGGGGCGGAATTGGAGCGCGACAGGGGCGTCGGAGGGGGCGGGCGGGGGGGGGGGGTGGCGGCGGGGAGCAAGGGGACGCGGCGGCGGGGGTGGCGGAGCCTCGCGCCACCTTTGGGACAGCGCAAGCAGCGCGGCGGCGGCGCGGGCGGGCGAGGGCTGAGAAGCCCCCAGGCGGCGTGAGACAAGGCGGGGGCGGAGTTTGGGCCCCTGGAGAGGACGAGCGACCTCCCCCTCCTCTCAGCGCCACCTGATGCGCCGCCGCGCGCCGATCGAGCGCTCCAATTTGCCTTTTAATGGCCTTTGCAAAGTGCACTTGAAATTGGTTCCACGCTCCGACTTAACAGAAGTTAGTTACGATGTGAAGTACCTGTGAGATATAGCACGCGGGGCGGGGGCTAGCCGCGGAAGTGTGCGCGCTCGCGCGGGGCGGCGGCGGCGATGGCGGTGGGGGTAAAGGCGGCGGCCTGCTTTGGCGACGTCGTTAGGAGCGGGAGAGCTGTGGGGCGGAGTTCACTGCAGCTGCCTCCTGCGGCGCCGCCTCCGCCGACGGAGCGGGCTTTGCACGTGTTGTCACGCAGAGGCAGCGGAGCCTTTGTAGCGCCCCCACGACGCCTCCGCTCGCGCGCCCTCTGTCCCTCCCCGCCTCCATCCCGCCCCATCCCGCCCCACCGCGGTCCACGGCGCCCGGCGGAGCCCGCGGGCCTGCGGCGTTACGCACCTGCGGCGACAACCTCTCTTCCTGTCACAGACTGTGCCGTCTTACTAGACCCAGCTTCAACATCGGGTTCAGCGTCGTTTTGCTTTCAGTGAGATTATTGATGTTACGTTTCATTCATATGCGAGTTGCTTGTTTAATTTGAACATTGCGGGCAAGTTTTGCATAAAACTGCTAATTTATGTGGGCTTATAGATTTTCCTATAGCATACTATTTGTATAGAATAAATGTCATTTTTTTCAACAAGAAATTCCATATATATTTCATCAGCAATACTTCCTAAATTAAAAAAGTATTTGCTATTTCACGTCCCGCGATATCGTAACTCTTTGTCTCCTTTTTAAATCTTAAGTCACCGGCATCGTATGCTATCAATCTTGGGGTTGTACACTGCTTTTTGTGCCATCTTTATCTCCGCCGTGGCAGCTCAAGCCTCATGACTCTTAAAAATCGCTATTGTGTCAGCCACCTTCACAGGAACCGCCAGCCTCGTCGCATCCTGCGCCCGACCATTTCCGCCGCGTCATCCATTCCCACAGCCGCGCGGGGTGGCGCAGCTGAGACGGACGGCACTCGGGGCGTCTGCTCGAGATGCTTTCCCTCCGCCCCCCACAGCAGCCCCTATATTCTCCACCCGCTGCATCCACAGCCAGGACCTCGCGCTCGCGCCAGTGGCGCCCATGAGCGCCTCGCTGCTCCGTGCTTCCTTGCACGAACCGCGCCATTTTCCTTCTGTTCCTCCGTCTCTTCCCTTTCCTTTTCTTCTCCTCGTCTTCCTTTTCATCTCCTCTTCCTTTTCTTCTCTTCATCTTCCTTTTCTTCTCCCCTCTTTTTCTTTTCATCTTCCTTTTCTTCTCCTCCTCTACCTGTTCTTCTCATCTTCCTGATCTTCTCCTCCTCTTCCCATTATTCTCCTCCCACCCCCCTTCTCCTCCTCCTCCTCACCTCCCCCTCCTTCTTCTCCCCTCCATCTTCTCACCGTTCCGCCCTCGCGTCAAATGCCAACCGCGGTGCGACACCACAGCACGCGCGCCCATGCCGCACTACCACGTTCCTAATGCGCATTTGCGATTCGAAAATGCCGTTCGCGCGCCGTCCCGCCCCGTCGCGCCACGCCACGCGCTGCCGAGCGGCGGATGCGAAAATCTGTTTTTCCGTGAGATGTAATTCGGCCTCCGGTCCCGCGGAAAAAGCGTCGTTGTTTCATGGTGGGCAAAAAGTTTGTGAGAACGTAATATCACTCCCGTCGAAATCACCAGGTGGTAAAAAGGCACGCCTCGCGGGTGACTCGCTCGACACTTACACGCTTCTGACAGCGCGCGCGCCCGCAAAAACCCAGGGAACTTTCCGTTCTTAAGCGCCCGCGAGACGGGCACCGGCTCGTCAAGCCGCCTTGCCACGCCCCTCCCCCTGCCGACTTCTGTGCTCCGCCCGCCCGCCCACCCGCGAAAGTTCGCAGCCTCCTCTGTCTTCCCCCTTCTTTCTCTCGCGCATTCCGCCCGCCTCCCGCTCCTTCGCAGAGCCGCCTTCCCTGACCACTAATAGCCCCTAATGTCCGCTTGAATTCCTTCTCTGCTGTTCTGTTGCCTCAGATCTGTAAGTTTGCAGCGCTCCCGGCGATTCTGAATTACCCAGCCTCCGTTCTTCAAATGGCTTCATATACTTGCTCTCATTTTGAGAAATATCTATAGATGAAATTATGAAAATGCACTTTCTTCAATTCTTGGTAGAGTGCTTTCACTGTCAGTTTGGTATAATTTTTTTTCTTAGAATACTTGTATTATTCTACTGTTATTTGAATGTGAGTACGATTACTTCTTGCCACCTACAAACCATTTGAGGAATCGCTTTTGAGGTGGTTGTGTCACTTCCGTCGCGCCGGTTGAGGCTGGCGAACCTCCAGGCACGGCCATCATGGCACTTACCATAGTTCCTCCACTGACACTGATGAGGCCCATGGGCCCGTATTTTCGGTGTGTATCTTCTAAATCCAAACTTGCGTATCCCGCGAGCGCCTACGTGTCAGCCGGAAGTTAGCCGGTGGAAGGGCCGTGGCCACGCCTAGGTAGCATGGTGTCACCACCACCACCACACTCTTACCTGAGGGTAGTCAGGTCTACTATTATATTTATACAAAATAGGATGGTCGTGAATTTGGCACTCGGAAATTTTTCGATCTCTCCCCCCCTCATTTTATTTAAAACTAGTTGAAGTACTCTGCGTTGCCCGGGTATTTGTTAATCAAATTCCTCTATTAGACATAAAAAGAAATGAATTCTATGAATTATGTACACCTGCCCAGCTCTGTCGTGATCCGTCCTAGCCTGAACTGCGTCATTCCTTCCCCATCCCGCCCTGTCTCATCCTGATCAATGCCACCTTCCCTATTGCATCCTGTCCCTGCTACTCTACCCAGCTCCGCTTTCCTTTGCGGCCTTTGGTCCCTCCCTGCCCCTCCCCGCTCCGCTCATCTCTGCTCTGCAGTATTTGCAACGATTATCGTTGCAACCACCATTGTTGTTTGCTATGGTCAGCTGTAAGGAGATCCTTGTTGCATACTCCGAGCAAACTTCCAGTGAAAATTTTGACATTTAATTACTAACAGCGTAATTGCGCTATTCAGATTAATGAAAAAGCACTTAATATACAATTTTTGGACTTTAGAAATAATATTCACTTTGATGAATGTCTTCAACAGAGAATATTCAAAAAAATTAAACAAGTGTTCGCTTAAATTTAGTTTTAAAGGATGGGAAATGAAGACGAGAGTGGTTTTACGAAATTTCAGACAATAACTGTTTTCTTGTGTTGAAGATCGGAATAAAATTCTATCCGATGGATTCCAATGAAAACAAACCTTCTTCTTTATGTAAAAGAAAATAATTTTAAAAAGTAGACTAAGGTATTCCCGACAAAACGCTATCTTTGAATAAAAATAGCATTGAAATCGTTTCAGCCGTTCAGACATAACCCCAGTCAGACACACAGCAATCGCAAAAACAATTTATTTGGTTTCATATCATTTAAATAAGCTTTTGAGATCATAAAAAGGCTGTCATTTTGATATCATAGGCAGTCATTTTATTTATACAGAAGATAGATATAAAAACCGAGAGGAACAAATTTTTCGAGCAATTAAACAATATTTAACAATGCCACCGACCCCTAAAAGTTTTTAGTTCTTTATTATTCCTATTTTTAATAGAAGAAAGATTGCGTGGGTCATGTGTTAAAATGTCACTGTCTCTTAAACGTTTTTAGCACTTTTTATTCTAATGTTTTCTATAAAAACAAAGGTTGCATGGGTAATCTGTTAAAAGAGTGCTCTATGAATTACAATTGAAAAGGTTTCCTTCATCAACATTTTTTAACTAAAAAGTGCCGTCAAAATTTTACAACGTTAACCCTCTAAGAGATTAGAGGGCTAACGTCTTTCAGCCACACGCCGGATATCAACGCCGTTCACACATTGTGAAGAAATTCCTACACCATTATGCAATTCGTTGCACAGGAAGAGTAATCTATGGTATTAATTCCCTGAATTAAGCCTTATTTCTGCAACAACATTGTACAAAACAGTGAATTGTAGGATGGTATGTCACAAAAATACCACGTTAGAAGAAAAATATAGTCACTTATTGGATAGTGGTATCTTATGCGTCCCTGAGTGGTCGGTGAGGTGTTTTGACTTCTTGTGCCACCTCATTACTTCCAAATAATGGAGGAGAGACTATAGATCCTGCAGTTATCCTGCTGCATAATCTACTCGGCATTGTCTTCAACCACCGTTGGTCTCTCAAGCGCAAGCATTGAATAATACAAACACCTTAAACCTGAGAGCCTCTCACTTCATTTATGTGTTGTCTACAGCCACAAGGTCTCTCATTTAACCTTCGTTGCTTTATTCATCATTATAATTACTTCCTGCTACCCCTCACAGACAAGTTACTTTTCAGTACCTTTCATGTCCGTGACATTTCTTAATACTAGGCTTTCTACTCTCATGTTTTAGTTGCTGTCAAGTAAACACAATCTTTTTGTGCTGAGGAGCCTCTTCCAATCGCACATTCACATTAATTCGAATGTAAAATCAAAAGTTTTATATTGAAAGTATGTGTTAGATCCCCAAAAAATTATAATTTTCTGAATATTTTGATTATCAAAAAACTTGTATTGTTTCTTCTATATTGTACTTCAGTACACTTCGTGATTTGCTTGTTTGTTTCACAGCAACTACGACTCATAATCGTCTTATCCTCTTGCCATATCCCCATTAGGGTCTCTAGCAGCAATAATTAATTATTTGAATCACGTTTTCTATGATTTTTTCTCTGTAAATCACAGTACACTATACCAGATAGAAGTATTTGTATCATGCAAACCATCGATTTCTGTAATTACTTTGCCTCAGGAAATTGTTTTTAATTTTCAATTAATTCGAGCGTTCTGATCTGATCAATTGTTCCCTGATTTACTTTCGTCCATTGAATATCGATGACTGAATAGTTACTATTAAGACACGTTAGACCATTAGACACGATTTCCTTTAACAAACTATTTCGGAGTTTTAGCGAATGTGTGCATGGGCAATGTATCTTCGGAGGTTCGAGAATCAGAAACCGCGCTAGGCATACGCAGGTTCGCTAAAACCTTGAAATAGTTCGTCAAAAGGAAGCGTGAACCTCAGGTGTAACAGACTACGTACTACATTTCTTTCATACTCCATTTCCATCCCCATTGCAAAGGCCTGGTATATTAACGTCTGATTGGGCTCCGCGTTGCCCCGCCCCGCTCCTCCCCGTCCCGTCGCGCCCCGCATTGCCGTTGTCTCTGCCGCGATTCTGAGCAGCATATGTTTGGTTTCGATGCGGATATTCAACTACTAGCTATACAGCTAGGTCGAACTCAGCCGTTGTGTGGAGAAGAGTTCGGGCTGCTTTGATCGGAAGTTTTCCGTGTTTTCTCTGATGAAACCAAACGAATACTGGATAATTATTTAAAAAATGGGGCAACGATCGAAATCGATTTTTCCTTCCTCTTCCTTGTGCTATTCTTTTACCTAACATAAACTTACACTTGACATGCACTATCACAATATCACATATTTATATTAATATCACACAGTTTTGCATTATCGTGTAAGATATAAAATTCTAGTATTACTGTGTCTACGTGTTGAAGTTTGATATTTCGTGCCGTTCACTTTTTGTTTAGAAATGTATCAATAGTTTTACAATATTCTCAACTACATCGTGAAGAGCACTTGAAATTTTGCACTCTCATTAACGCTGTCAGATTATTAGTGCCTGACAAATATTTTACCATTCGAAATATTGATAAAAAGTTGTGTATTATCTTCTATCTATGAAAATTGTTCCAATGTCTATTTGTATAATCTAAAACGCTAATAATGTATTCGAAACGAGAAATATACATACGTTTTTCGTGTCACGTATTAGGGATAGTTTCATTTGACTATGTTTGAGCCAAATAATCTTGTAGATTTCATAATGGTTATTAAGGTACATATGATCCCTGTTGCGTGAAATGACAAATGCAAATAATAGCAGGACCATGAATGCTACGCGAGTTCTGCATTCAAGTAGTTGCATTAACGAGCAATGTTCACGTTTCAAAATTAGAATTTTTTGGTGATTCGGAAATGGTACTTTGCGATGCAGTTTTTTCCGGAAAACGTATAAAGTTCATTGAAATAATTCAATAGTTTCACAAATTTGAAATAGATTAAAAAGCGTACTTTTTGTTGCAGAAAATATAAATGATTCAACATTACCTCCGAATCATATTTAACAAGGTATTAGCATTAAATTTACGGCCACTGAATACAGTAAAACCCGTTCATTAGTATAATGTTTTTACGACTCCTCAAATTAATCTTTGTAGATCAATAAGTCCTGCCTTTGAGACCCAATTTAAAATCTCGAACTCCTGCTATGTAGCTGAAACCTGCAATACCACTACATGAACGAGAATTTTTGATCTAGCTTTTCTTCTTTGTCTCTACGTTTTCTCGGGATTATTTTCAAGCGGATGCTGGAGCAGTACAAAAACAATACAAGATTAGGTAAAGAAGTTGTATCAAGACAAATGCAAAAACTTAAATTCCACTCTAAAAACGTTATGAAAGTTATTTAATTCTCACAATTTATCTCCTTCAGTATTTCATTTCGCGCGGCGTGTGATGAGAACCATGCACCGCAGCCACTGTGTCTCGCTTTCTCCTCGAGTCTGGTGTCTCCGCATTGCCGACTAACGTCGTTTCCTGCTGACTAGCGCCGCTGCTATAACCCCTCCACGACTCCGCTCTGCCCCCCCCCCCCCCCCCCCCCCCCCGCCCCCCCCCCCCCCCCCCCCCCCCCCCGCCGCCCTGCTCCAGTCCGTCCCGTCTAGTCCAGCGCTGCACCATTGGGCTCCGCGTTGCCCCGCCCCGCTCCTCCCCGTCCCGTCCCGCCCTGCATCATCCGCTCCGTCCCATTCCGTCCCGCGTCGGCCCCCCCCCACCCCCGCCCCGTTTTCGCCATGCCGACTCCGCCACCACCGCTGCGCTCGCAACGAGCGCGCCACCGGCTGTCGCGCGCACGTTTTAGCTGTATGCGCATTCCTGCGCGTGCCGCAATAACCGGAAAAGTACGTTGGAGTTGCGAGGGACGCGCGCGCCCGCCGGTAGTTAAGGAAGCGCTCGCGCGCGCGCAGCCTCGCGACTACCGCGGCGCGCCGGCGCAGCGCTAACCCCTAACCTAATCCACCGCCCCCTCCCCTCGCCTCCGCCTCCGCCACCGCCTCCGCCCTCGCCTCGCACAGAACTCGAGAGCGGTGCTCTGGCCCCGCTAGACACTAGAATATACTCTTTCTCGATTATTATTATTATTCCTACTTTTGTTAACTTCTTATTGGATAACTTAGGTTATCTGACGCTCTTTTCTGTTTACACTGACAGTGATGTGATGACTTTGTTTTGTTTAGATGGCATTTAGTTTCAACAATTTTTATATTGATGTTTTTATTCTAAACATTGAGATCTCTTTTCCGATAGCTAGGTCTCAGAGTATGGAATCATATAGAGATCCATTAGATTAGTTAACCACCTAAATTAAAAATATAATAATAAAAATGAGTGCCGAGATTAAAATAAAAATTATAATCAATGCTATAGCATTAATCCCAGGGAGGGGCAACATATTTGTCGCATTAAATGATACTTCACAATTGCGATTTAAAGTTGTAACTTCGGTATTTATGTTTCACCTATTTAACTCTTCATGGTTCCACACTGCGAAACCCTAGAATTTGAAAAAGATTCCAAAATTTTTAGCTCCAAAACTCGAAATAAATATATTGTATCTAATTTTGTTTTAAATAAAACATGATCAAGATAAGCTTTCATTTTATTGTTTGTATTATTTCTATTTATTCATGACCTCACATCATGAGTTTTTTATGTTGACCGTCATGTATATGTAAATTCCATTGGAACTGACTCTGCATTAGGACTTCCATGACCATGAGCACTTTCATTGGTGCGACTGCAACCATCCAGTTGGATACAGTTTAGAACCCTCACTGTATCCGTCTGTCACAATTAGAGGTTTTTCATCTTTTCGCTGGTTTGCACGTCATGTCTGCAATGGTTTTGAACTTAAATTATTTCAACATAGTCATTATTTCATTTTGTATTGATGTTATTTGCATTTATTTCAGTTTGTACAGAAATTACATTATTTCCAATTTATCCTAATTGTGATCATTTAAAATAATGATATTAAGAGATAAATTTGTTCAAAGAATTGTCACCCGGGGATTCGAATCCCCGTCTCCTGGTTTACGCGCAGTGGCTCAAACAACCAAGTTACCTAGACAAACAACTCTTTGAACAGGTTCTTAGGCCTGATGATTAGAGCAACTGGGCGTAAACCAGGGGACCCGGTTTCGAATCCCGGTGGGGGTGACAATTCTTTCAACAAATTTAATTATTAATATACATTTGTTACTTAGTAGCAAGGTCACAACTTAGTATTCTTTACGTCTGCGGAACGTATTTCCGAGCGTAAACGCATCCAAGACGATGACAAGGTGGTGACAATTATAGTTATTCCGGGAATGTTCAACAAGGGAACCACAGTTCCAACAATTTTTATTTGGTATTCTTGGCCGTTCTTTTTTAACGCCTTGGGTTGTGGGTGAAAAGTGTCAATATCGCGCTCTGTAAAAGCGTACTTTTCAAGAGTTTTTACTGAAAGGGATTACTCCTAAAAGTTCATGAATTTTACTTTATTCATCTCCTTCAGGCCTAACGCCGGTCTGATCGCTGCTATTCATTGATTGATTAATCCATTTTTCAGATCTTCTGAAAAATAGTAATTTTTCTGTAAGCGTGTCTTGGGAATACGATCATTATCCATTCTTATAAAAATATTTATCCATTCTCATAAATATCGAACCTTTTTTCTAGATTGTGTATTCAAAATATGTCAAATGATCACGCTTTGTAATGAAAATACTAAAAATTCCTTAAAAAAAACCGTTCCGGCTTGGTGGCCGGTCCATGGACAGCCGGTCCATGGGCAGCCGTTCCCCACTGATTCCACAATTATCAACTCAAATTGAAATAGATCGAGCTATGTTAGACATTACAAGGCAATTGTTACGTCCTTATGCAAATATTTATAAATTAAAATTCTCCCGTATTCGTGTTGTCAATTGTCATCCAAATCTATTCTTGTCTCCTTAGCCACAAAAATATACGAAGATTTTGGATAAATTACCGTCTGCCTTACTAAAAACCGGAACTAAGTAACCAGATAGTAGTAAGCAACGACTTAGAAAAATTGTATCATAAAAATATAATGAATAAATTTAACGATGTAAATTCACCAGACTTCTAAAAGACAACGTGAACATTTTTTGGTAAGACTTTTTTGTACCGACGATTTTTATTCACTTGAGTATAAAAATATTACTGATTTGGGAAAATCGAAATTACTAGCAGACACCTATTCTACTATGGCTATTAATCACCCTATTTCTTATACGCTCCTCTTAAATCTATAAATTTTATGAATACTCCAAATTTTGTGAAAAGTTTCTCCTTTTTTATTTCTTGTTTATTACAATGAGAGCGCGAGCATCTCGAAGTCGATGCGCAGTTCTGTGGATTTGGAGCTCCTTTGCCGAAACTTTGGAACAATGAAAAAAAATAACAAATTCATTATCTTATTACCAAACTTAAGAAAACTCCTTCCATTTCCTACATACACGAATACAATGAACATAAGTAAAAGAAAACCTCTCAGAACACACTCGGCTCTCGGATGACCCTGTCCGTTGGATGTAATAAAAAAGAGAAGAAAACAACGATTATGGAAACACATTCATCTTTAATTTGTTTTCAGATAAGCTCCAGTACCTTAACTGCATCGACTTATGGTGATTCTTAGCAACTGTAAACATTTTAATTCATAAAGTTATTAATACAAAGTCATTAATAATAATAATAATAATAATTATTATTATTATTATTATTATTATTATTATTATTATAGCACACAGAGAACAGGGCGAACGTCCTGACTATACTCTGATTTATACGTAGTGGCACTTCAAGGTTACGAGCTGGAAGGAGAGGCGGACATTGTCATCGTCTTCCAATCAGGAGCTCCAGTACCAAAAATTTAAGTTGTATCGAAGCTCCTGATTGGATGACAGTGACTCCTCCCCGTCCAGCTTGTGACTTTGAAGTACCACATTGTTTAAATCGGAGTATAGTCAGGACGTTCGCCGTGCTGGTACACTGGTCTGGTCACCTCTCCACTGCCTTGCCTCCTTGTAACTGCCACATTATCTACCTGCCCCTCCCCACATCGTCCCAGGGGCTATCGTGCCTGTGCCTCACAGCTACGAAATGAGGGGAAGGAGGGGGCATTGTGTACCTAAGACAGTTGGCCGGGCTCAGAGTGGTTACATTTGATATTCCGCGAGGCATTGCGCTTATTACTCTAAATGATACAACCCTTCAAATAGTCTCCATATCACAATAAAATATATTCAACCCTTATTGAACATTTACCTGGAGTTGGATTAGCCTTCTTCAGAAATATTCGTTTCTCTGTTTTGCAAAAAGCATGATATTAGTATCCGAGTATTATATAGAAACCTTCCATAATACTGGAAGTTCCGCTTCCAATCGCTTAGAAAACGTCTTGTAATTCAAGTTGCTGACCCATTAGACCGTTATGCATTTTGTCCCAAATTCTCGAAAACGACTTCAATTTCTCTCAATATTTATTCGAAATTCCAATGTAATTCCTCCTTTCCAATTCGTATTCTCTACCGATCATTCTAATAATCGTCAGCTGCTACAACAACAGTGCAGTAAATCACGGTCTTGCACTTATCTCCTTAAGCACTTACCTCAAGTCCGTTCACTTTAATGCAATTTCTTTCTTTACTTCTATTCCGTTGAGAGGCGCAATCGGCGGCTCAAGGCCATCTTCGTGGCGATACTATTCATGGTTTCTCTATTCACTATTCACTCTAGCTTCGCCTCTTGCTCGCCGCCCTCTCCTTTCAGCGCACCAACAGCAATCGCTCGCGCAATCAGTCACGCTGCGAGAAACCGACATCGGATGCCGCAATGCTCTTCACTCGGCGGCGGCCGGTCGAAGACGCACGACAGCTGCCGAGCGCGGAGAGGCAAAGGGTCAATGATGTATACCGAGAGGAGAAATGCGGCGGCCTTGGAGGCGGTGGCAGGCACGGAATGGGGCTTTCACGGAGCAGATATGACCTTCATAAATAGAGTATCGCATCTGTAATTTGTGTAAATGGTTACGATGTAATAATATGATCATGTTCGGCGTTGTGTTCGATGTGATGCGTCGCCGAGTAGCTCTTAAAGATTAAATAATATTAAGTCCAGTGGCGAGGCGTGGCACTTTTTCGTGGTCATCGCTAGAGTCGGCGAATATCCACGTCTATCTTTCTGATACGACGGGATGGGGGTGCATTATTATATAGTAGTTTAATGTCCAAAATTAGGCTCATTTTTCTGAACTTTTTTTTAATATTCTAAAATTCTTTAAATTGGTTTTCTAAAATAAGCGTGTCGTGGAATATTGTAAAGACTTCTAAACATCCTGCGTTTCTAAATATACCGGGTGTCTCACCAACTATCGGCCACCCTCATAACTTCTAACCGGTTCAGTATATCGAAATGCAGTTTTCGCGCATGGATGGGAATTCACGGGACAAGTAATATGCTCTAGAGATATTATTCGTAAAATGTCGTTTCCTAGAAATTTGATCATCTTTGACGTTTTAAATAGAACAATATATTTTTTCACTAGCAATGGAAATATCATAAAAATAGGAAAACAATGTGTCATTTGTTAAGAAGAAATCAATAAGAAGAAAAATACTATGTTGACGTAGATGAACTCTTTTATTTCTTCGCATAAGAACGTCAACAACACCGAATCAGAATTCTCAGAAATCCTTTGTTAATGTTTTGGCAGTAGTTTGACTATACAATTATACATTCTGACATGCCAATTTAAATTAAATCGATAAAATTTCATATAGTAGCCCTTGCAACTGTCGCCTTTCGGGAAGGTGCCCTTCACTTTTCGGCGCCGAGGCTGTTACGGGGAGAGGGAGACTGAGAGGGGTGGTAGTGAGGGTACAGGCGCAATTTTAGCAATCCCTGGTCTTGATCAAATATTAATAACAATGATCAAAAAAAGATTTTTCCGTTGATTCTTCAGAATTCAAGTTTTCTTCTACTGATTGAATTTTCAAAGCATTGCTCATTGAACTGAACGATACAAAGAAATTGGTAATATAAGGAAGATACTAAAAAAGGTCAGTTTCAAACTTGACAAGAATCAAGCTTGATGTCTAATGACATAAGAACAAGACCTTTTTTTATCTTTTACTTTTTTTGGGATTGTCTTAGTATCCCAGAGACAAAAATTAATTTTAAACATTTGAAATACACGAGATTAGAAATTGAGATCAGTCGGTGTTGGGTCTGAAAGTACATTTCGTACGGATTGTTATCGGAAGGTCTGGGATTTGTTCCAAATCATGTAAAAACTTGTCCTAATACCCAAATCATTCAGAAAACAAGACATTGCAAAGTGCAAGACATCTCTTTAAGGGGATCTGCCCATATTTTGCGCAAAGTTTTGCAGAAGCCGTTGATCTGCTTCTTAGAAAGTTAGTTGGAACCTGGAATGGATACATTTTTTCGACAACAAACATTATTGGTCGTCAAATGTGTGAGATAATGATAATAATCTGGTTATTGCACATAATTTATGTATCAGTATAGTTGGTTGTTATTTTTACCTAATTTATTTGATTCTTTTGTACTTTTATATCAATTGGTTAGGGAGAGAAATAAAAACTTCACAGAAAAAAGAAAAAAAACAAACAATCAACGAAATATTTAAGTTAATATCAGAGTAAATATTTATGTTATTAACTGAGCACAAAAATTACACACGCCGTCCATGGTTGAAATTCCTTCGTTTGAATTCTTCCTTTTTCATAACAACAGTGAATACATGAATTGATCATATTAAAAGAATGCTTGTTATTAGAATTATTATTACGGTTTTTAATTGAAAGTTTAGTGTGTTTGTGCCAATGACACATGTAGCGCAGAGATTCGCCGGCCGATCTGTGCGCATCGTGTGTTGCGATGGCACAGGCCGCGAGGCGCCGGCGCGCGTGGCGCGGTGTGCTTTGCGTGCGTGGCAGGCGCGCTGATCTGTTCCGTTGCCTTGCGCAGATGCCAAGCACGTGATGCTGCCGTCGGGGGAGCTGCACGTGCTGCGGGCGGACGCTCGCGACAGCCGCAGCCGCTACCGCTGCCGCACGCTCGACCGTCTCACGGGCCGCACCAAGGAGACGGCCTACGAGGGCCGCCTCGAGGTCAAAGGTGAGTCTTGGCTTTGAGTGATTGATTCACTAGATTCCGATTTGAACGGAGCTGCACTTCAAGGTCACGAGCTGGATGAAGAGGAGCACAGTGTTATTCTCAATCGGGAGCTGCAATACCAAAACTTTAAGTCCTAACAAAGCTCCCGATTGGATGACAGTGTTCCCCTCTCCTTCCAACTCGTGACCTTGAAGTGTAGCTATGTTTAAATCGGAGTATAGTTCCTGTTTCCGGGAGCTTCAGAGGCTTTGGTCATTAGTCCGGTAAGGGTAGTGCATGTTTATGATCGTGGGAAGTTCTCCCGCTGGATGGTGAGATCCGGTGCCTTTCAACAGGTAGGTTGGTGGATTTTTCCACCTCCAAGCTTGTTCCGTCACGAGTCACTGCTTGAGCCCTGATAAACTCTAATCTCCCGCCATGTGTGGTAGTATGTGTCAATGTATGCATGTGTGTGTAAGGGGTGATGATAAAACAAGGAAGGGAAAGGAAAGATCGCGATCGGTTCTTGGGTCATTTGGTAGGGTACTGCTCAGGCATTTGCCTGGTATTGATTGGAGAAACCACGGGAAACTACCTATCAGGCGAAGCAGGCCGCTCCTCGGGAGAACAGCTGAACTCGGTCCAGCTATTCAGCTAGTGTCGAAAACCCTGCCACTGTCAATACTCGAATCCAGCGTTGGGAATCACATTGATAAACTACGCTCTGTGAAGTCACGGAATTGAAGGATTCTGAGACAACGCGGGTTCCCGGATAGGTGACCGTCTGGGAATCCCGGGAATCTTACGGTGTCGAGCCGCTGGCTGTAAGTATAAAAGGCAATGACTGACTGGACTGACTATGACTAACTTAACGGAGGAGTACTTTACGTTCACCACCTGTAAAATGGTTATGAGAACGTTACTAAAAACGCAACAGAACAAAAAACAACTAGGATCTCTCGGGCATAAGTACTAGCGTGACATCACGTGATGCCCTGAGCCACGTCAACCGTTATGAGTGCTGGGCGCGGAGCTGCGTTTTGACTGCGACGTCTTAACTGCGTGTCATGGGTTCACAAAAAGTACTAACAGATCACATTTTATATAATTTTTTAGCTAAGTGATAAAATATGTTTATAAAAGAAATATTTTACTAGTAAAATTTCACGAAGGTATTTCTTGAGACAGCCCATATATTTTGACTAAGCCCAAAAAAGAAACCTCTTCGCTTAGGATAAATTCTCTGTCCTCCAAAACAGCAATTTTGGAGATGGGGAATTTTTCGTGCCTAGCACGATTTATAAATACGAAGAAATAGTTTCGATTAAATGCAATAAAATTGTATCAGAAACATTCACAGCAACAACTCAATTTTTTATCCTGATGCCAATTGCTAAGACTAATGGCCATACCTGAAATAGATTTTGATTTGATGGATAAATGATATTGATGGTATAACCAGAACGATGATGGAATTAAGGTAGAATAACAGAAATGGTAAACGGAAGAACCCCGAGAAAACTTGCCATGAACGCGGTTTGTTTGTTCCCCGGAAATTCCACATGCGTTCCGATGGAATTCGGCCGCGGAACACAAAAGAGACAAGGTAGCGCGCAAGTCGCTACACAATGGATCTCCGAATGATGAGTTATGTACATTATGCGCAAGTTTTCTTGATATTCCAAAGCGAGGGGGTGGAGAGAGGAGGGCTCTGCCTACGTAACTGGGATACCAAATATGGGTACGAACTTATCGTGGCAAAGCGTAGCTACGTGCCGTTCCGAGTAGGACCTAAGGGCTGGATTTATAAACCTCTACCAGGGTCTGTCCGGCCTAGCAAGCTGCCAGTGTTCGGTCTTGCGATTTATGAACGGCCCCCAGCCAATTCCAGTCGCCCCTTGCCCTCCCAGCAAGCCCCCAGTTGGCCCCCTTAGTATCTCAACGGACCGTGTTATTCAGCGCTGGACAAGGACTGGGGAGCTCGTGTATCAAGAAAACTTGCGCGAGCAATAACTGAATCACAGATCACCATGAACGTTTTATACTGCATATAATTGACCTCGCTAGTTGAATTAATTATTGTTATACCAGTCACTCCTGTGAAGTAGGTCTCTGGAAGGCATTCTTCCTTTCAGAATACTATATGCGCTACGCTCTCGGGTTCAATAGTTATGTCATAGATTAAACCATGATAATTTAGATGTATTTTGTATTTATGGTAGTGTTCAGACTCTCGACTAATTCTACTCCATACGCCTCTACGCAATTATAAGTTGCTACTAACACGCCACAACTGCATGGAGAAAGCTCGTAAGCGGAAATGCTTTAGGTGGGAAAAACCTTTCTTTTGGGCTTTTGAGCGAAATCGACACAACCATCGGAGTTAGTATGCTGGCATGTAAACATTTATTTATTATTAATTTATTAAAATATATGCATTATGTATCGCGTTTGTCAGATAAAATGATAAAAATAATTATATTGGAAAGTAGTGTTTCATCGAATTAAAGTGCACATAATAAAACAAAATGCAGGTAATGAAATATTAAAAAATATTTCTCGTACAATGTTGGAAGTTGTGGTGAAACATCCCATATCATACTATTTTTCAATTTACATTTGTAATTTTTATATTTTTCTTGAAGATTACATTATAATTTCGTTGTAGTGAGAAACCTAAATAATTAACCTTGATTTTAGTGTACGCACTCTACAAGAGATACAAGAATCTCTGTACAGAAACCCAGGAATACAGAAAGAAAAACCTTTTATTGGAAAAATCATATTTTTGGAGTATAACGCGATCGCATTTCTGTTGATCTGCTTTGTAGTTAAATCCTGGCTCTCATCGCACGCCTGCTGTGTCGGTGGCACGCGCTCTCATTGCTCGGTCTCGTGTTTGGCGCCCTTACCCCGTCCCTCCCACGCCCGCCTCTTTAGGTTCTGCAGTGTTCCGCTGGCCGTCACTGCTTAAAACACCAGCTGCTCTTGCGATCTCTCCGTCTCACGCACCGGACGATCTCAGTTTTTTTTTTATGGCTCTAAGGTCCCGCCCATTCTGTGCTACCACTTTTTTCGCGGTGGCATGCCTTGTTTTTTGCTGTGCTCTCGTCAGGTATGCAGCATTCACGACGGAAGCGCTGTCTTAATGCCTAGTATGTCAGCTACAAGAGAAAAACTGTCATTGTAACAGCTTGCATATTCGCGCCTTTGGCATGTGTGGGAGTACTAACAGTGTAATCTAAATAGTGCTCCATCTTCGACAGCTTAGAGATCTGCTTCTAGAAAATTTCCTACTGTGAATTTGGGCAAATAAAGCACTGCATATCACAAACAATATTTAACAACATAAAATAAATGAGGAAAGAAAGGAAATTTGAATAATGAACAAAATATGAAAAGTATGTAAAACGCTTCATACATTCCCATTAACACTAATCTACATTATTAGACATACCAGGGGAGACGAAACATTTCACTTAACAAAAATTCGAATCTTCATTTCACGTTGTTTAAGCTATATAAATAACTAACGACGTGACATTTCAACATTTATAATTTTGTAACAGTGGTTACACTATGAAATATCTCCTGAAAAGAAAATGAAATGAATGCGTAAAGTACCTAATTCTTGCATGCGTACATACATCCTTATATGTATTCCTACATATATGTGAATCATTTCATGTGAAAAATCACCGCCGTCTTCTCCTCAATTAGACGAGCAAATGTTTCTAATGTAATTTTGCAAATAAACGCTTCGTTTTTTGCACAGAAGTTGATTGACGGAATTTCTTCTTCTTTAAAGTCCAGAAGGTTGTGCTTGTAATGAGTCGAAGCTCTGAGAATTTTTCTAATATAAGAATAAATCTACTTTTTTATTACAAATAAAAACGAAAAGTTGTACATAGTCTGAATTTGGGCACAAATTATGTCCCCGGCTGTGGTGGTGGCGGGCGCTGTCGGAGTATCCTGGAGGTAGGAACACCATTTGGCGAAGAGTAGGTAGGCGTCAAATCTCTCATTTCAGCAAGGGAAGAACATCATTACTTCCCAGAGATGTATCATGCACTACACTTACGGGACTAGTATCCATAGTCGCCAAAACGCCCGAACATACAAAATAATCAACCAATCATACGTACATGAATACATTTCCTGTCTCCTTTCACCCACCAATTTTCTTGTCCACGCATTTTTTTCTAGAGTAGTTTCACATTTTTCTTTCTTTGGAAGATATGAATTTGTTCATTCATATTGGCATACATGTATACATATGTGCACATGTACATCCACACGTACACATGTTTTTGCAACGAACATAGTATTCGAAATTTCGCACTCGTGTCACTAGACGTGGCACGTAGCCTCCCGCTTGTCATCCCCCGCTCCACCCAAGGCGGGGGTGGTGCGGCGGCGATGGTGTAACGGTTAGCGTATCGGGCTGTTATACTCAAGTTTGCGGATACGCACCCGATCGAAGCCGTGGGGTTTTAAGGGCGAAAAAATCCTTCGTACGCCTTCCTTCGGAGGGGAAGTAAAGCCGGCTGTCCCATGTTAGTAGATTTACTGCATGTAAAAGATCCTCAAGCCTAAATGAAGCCTCTGACTAAATTCAAATTGCCTCTTTCCGTCGCCCAAGTAACACGTACCATCTTCCCTATATCCCCTAGTAGGTGAAAGGAGCGTAACGAAATTTGCGTGGTCAGACGGAAGAGCAGGCCTCATGGCCTGAGTCGCGCCACGTAAAATAAGGCATTCATTCATTCACCCAAGGCTGTGCGCCGCGCGCACCTATCCCTCCCACGTGCCCGCGGCGCTGCCCAAAGCCCCTCGCCTCTCCCTCGCCCGCGCTGTCTGCCGGCGGCCGCCCCTTTTTATCGCGTCCGAGTTACGAGCGGCAGGTCGTTGCTCCAACTCGTAAGATCGGCCGTCATGCGCGGCGACGCCGCTGTCTGCACATTGTCGCCTCCTGGACGGGATGTGGCCGCATGATGTACTTTGTGACGAAAAGAGGATGAGCGGGAAAGAGATAGGGTGGAGATGACTGCATTATTTATGTCGGCGCCATCTCCTGCTTTCTTGGCGCGCTCCTTGCAAGGGTCTTAGTAGCGGCGTAAAAAGCTTCATGGGTTGAAATTCCGGAGTCCAGAGGGAATATTAAAAGCGAACGGGGCCTTAGGAATGTGCTGCTCTGGTTTGTGCGAGTACATGAGGTACATGCCTCTTCTTGGAAATTCAATCAGGAATTCCGGGTTTTAAATAAATGAGATATAACTGTAATATTTCGCTTGGGAAAACTCCTTAAATAGAATTTTTATGTTCTTTGTTTATAATTAAACCATGCCATGTAAACAGCTAGTCCTATGTAACAAGTATTTGTTCATTTGCATATAGAAACCAGTAGGTTGCATTTATTCGATTACTCAAGAATTTCAAAAAATCTGGTCTCGAAAAAACATTAAATTCATTCAAAATTTAAATATACGGTGTTCAAAAAGCAAAAATAGTGACTTCATTATTTCCGTGTATTTACTCCATTCCGGTGGAGTAACTTCCTTTTTTATTCCTTTAGTCGTGAAAAGGGAGGGGAATTTCATTGTTGTCAATGTCTGTTAACTACCAATTGTTCAAACAAACGTATGTTATTGCTAAATTACATTAATTTGACCTTTTGGTTTTTAGGTTTTCTTCGTTTACGAAGATTCACATTAGTCTCATAAGAATGCAAATATGACATATAAATGAAAATAAAATAAATGAACGTTCAATTAAAATCAGTTTTTTCTTATATTAATAACAGCACAAAAGAAAAATACATCAGAACATACTCATATAGTTGCCTAAAACATATTGCAGTGTTTATTTAACTATTCATTTAACTAACTTCCAAGAACCGTTAAAACTATGCGAAACGTGCTATGGGAGAGAAATCTACGCACGTTTATTTGATCTAAGTAATCCCAATTAAGACATCCTTACAAACCTTTACAATCCAATGACCATACAGATAAAATAAATATTTCCAAATTATACATAATTGTGGTCATATCAACGAATACATACATAAAAATTAAAAATGGCGCAACAATATGTGAAATATATGTAGAAATAAAAGATATGAATATTCAAAGTAAAGGAATAATTTAAATGAGTTGATATGTTGAACATGTAAGAGTTCTACTGGGAGAAATCTATATCTAAGTAGTATAAAGTATACGTAGAAAAAAGTATACATACAAAGTATAATGTTTGAAACATTCATACAATTTGTTGAATATGCCACCCTAGGTAACATAATAAAGGCAGTAGTTAGGAGAATGGACGGGAAGAGTTCGAATCCCATCTCAGGAGTGAATGTTTTCATCACGTGATTAATGATCGTGTCCCAACTCGGTATGAATATGGTACCACTAGACAGAAGGTTCCGCCAAGGATGCTAGGAGTAACTCATTATGGAGTGGTGGGAGAGTCGGAATATCTCGCTTAACTCCTAAAACGCGATGCCGACTGTCGATAAAAATTTGAAAGTCGTGTTTCTATATAAATATTAACCTAAACATTCTATTTTTGTCTTATTATGTTAATATACTTTAATAATGTAGAAATATACACGTAATAGTAGTGTGATATTGATACACAAAATTAATGATTACATTTCTCTTCAATTTTACTTTTTTCATTTGCACAAATGTTAAATCCAACGTCAATTGAAATGAAATATTGACACAGAACAAATTTTAAATTATTTAAGTATATTTATTTACCGAATTGTTGCATACAACTATTAAGGAACAATTGAAAAAATAATATTTCTCAATGTAACTATGTTCTTCAAAATAGATGTAGTATTTTTCTTCAATTTATTTCTGAACTTAAATTACTAGTAATAGCATAAACGTTCTGTTACTAGAAGTACATTTCGTTAGACTTTTTACTACAATTTTCCAAGTTATGAATGAAAACCATTTAATTTTTGAAGATGTTGAGCATCTTACTATGATTTTAATTGCGTAAGAAAATAGATTTTTCAAATCTGAAAACGAAAAAATCATAGAAGAAAGGGAATGAAAGGAAAAAGGATGAACAAAAGTAAAGATAAAGTAAAGTTCAATAAAAACGAGAAATGGAAGAAAACCTTACACTTCCACCTTACCGAGAAATTTGAGTGGGGATCACCAGAATTCTAGAGTAAAAAATTGTATCAACTCTCTGGGTGTACTCAAGTACTTTTCTCGCAATTTGGTACCGCTCTATCTCCGCTGAGTGAGACGTTACGACGCCGCATTCTAAAATAAAACGAGGACGGCGCAGCGGTGGGAGTGGCTGCGCACCGCCGTCGACGCCTCCTCCAAAAAAGCCGCTGGGATTCGAAGCGCTGGCCTGTCTAATTCAAAGCGGGCCGCGTGCCAGCGACGCCCGCGCGTCGGTGTCGGTCCCGAAGCCGACGTTGGCGCCAGCCCCGACGCTAGCACTGGTTGCAAGGCTAGCTTCCGCCCTTTCCGTCTAGACCGTCGCGGCGCCAACGCCATCACCGCCGTCTTCACCGCCGTCTTCACCGCCGTCTTCACCGCCGTCTTCACCGCCGTCTTCACCGCCGTCTTCACCGCCGTCTTCACCGCCGTCTTCGCCGCCGTCTTCGCCGCCGTCTTCGCCGCCGTCTTCGCCGCCGTCCCCGCCGTCTCGCCGCCGTCGTCCCCGCCGTCTTCGCCGCCGTCTTCGCCGCCGTCTTCGCCGCCGTCTTCGCCGCCGTCTTCGCCGCCGTCTTCGCCGCCGTCTGCCGCCGTCCTCCGCCGATGTCGCTGCCGTCGTCCTGCTCGCCGCCTCTGCCCCCTCCCGCTCCCACTGCGCCGCAGTCGCTTGCCCGTTTCCGGAACCCGCAAGGAGCGTCCTGCGTTTTTCCCCTCAGGGCGCCCGTCTAGGAAGGAAGTTTCCGAGGAACTTGGCGAAGGGAAAGCGGGAGTGGGAGCAGGAAGGGGGCGGGATAACATTGGAGCCATAGAACCTGCCTGCCTTGCAAGAACGCCGCCTGCGAATCGAACGTGTATATAATTTACTGCGGAACTGCCGACGCGCAGAATTCGCGGAACGGGTCTTGTTAAGCTGTGCTTGGATGCCGTTCTGCGTTTGGGGAAGCTTTCGCACGCGTATAATAGGTGGGAAGGAGGGAAGGAACCTGAGGGTTTTGTAGTTGGCTTGATTAAGGTTTTCATTAACAAGATCTTACAGATTTATTGAATATATTTTTTAATTGCTGGAAATTGTTTGTGAAATAGAAGAATCAAATATGTTTTCACGTATTTTCATTTAGTCGCACCAGAACGTAAAATCAGAATGAACTGATAAGTCATTGCAGAAGAAAGAGAAATAAAATTGACTCGGAAAATAGTTTGAACTTCTGAACCAAGTTTTACATATTCCTTTTTGGACTGAAACAGCTTTATTAATCTCCAGTTGATTGATATGTAAATATGTCGCGACCATTCAATTTGAACCCTATTTTTCACGCAAAGCTTTTATGTTAAGCTATCCTGGCACACTTTATTTTCTCGGACACGAATAATGTGTGCGATCGATTGAAGTTACGTCACCTAGCAAACACGATGGAACACGGTTCTATCATTCACGTCACGTATCACTTGCACTCTGCAATTCAATAGTTGGTCGGATACTCCCGATAAGCTTTTGTTCCTTTTTTCTTGCATACCATGTACTCCATTCAGTGCCCGAAATATTGTAGTACTCGAAGTAGTTGTTCTAGAATTTCTGAACTTAGGCCGTACGGCCAATGTTGAGCTTGCAGGAAGGAATGGAGGAGAAACAGCGTAACGAGTAGCCCAGAACACATTGATTTATACATTTCTTGTCTCTGGGAATTAACGAAACTTTGCGAATTTCAAGGGAATGGTTTTGGATACGACACTCTCTCATAAGTGCACTAATATATTTCACTGACAATCCTTCACATAGTTTGTAGTAAGGGAACTGGTCGCAAGCCATAGAATGATTACATTAATTTGCTAATTAATTTGCACCGAGGCAAAAACTTGAAGTAATCTTTAAACAACAGCACATACTTTCTCCTAGTATTTCTAAATTTTCAATTTTTGAAAATTCAGAGTTCAACGACAATGAAACCTATGGCATTCTTTTAAGCGTTCCTTGTTCTACCAGTGAAAAAAAAAAGTACGAAGTAAACATTTCGAGCGGCTTTTGAAAATATATATTTTTATTAGCGTTAACTGACGTTAATAAAATATCTGCGTTAAGGCAAAAACTATTCGATTTTCGAAAAATAGCCCTCTTTAAATATGATTGATTAAAACGTATTTCATTTTGGCACAAAAAATCTCTATCTTGAAAATTGTAGTTTTGCAGTATTAACTTTTTGCAACTATCAAAAATATAGGAAGTTCACCGAAAATTAGATTAGCACCATTTTTTATATCGTTCTTTTTATTAGGGAGGGGGAATTTAAAGAGGGAGAAATTTCAAGAAAAAATTGAGTGTTTTTTAGAAAAAAGTTTCAAATTTACCTATATTTCATGCAAAATTAGGCTAAAATTACTGCTATTTTCGTAAAATTGTACGTGACGTTATTTATCTTTAAATAGATAATTTCACTATAGAAAAAAATCTTTATCTCAATATTGTAGTTGTAGGAAGACGACAAAAAATGCTCTTTTGCAATCTCCGAAAAATCAGGGATTTCAACGAACATGAGACCTGGATTATTTGCCCAAGCGTCCTTTATACTATCCGAAGACAAATTATAATACAAAAATTTAGAGATATTTTTGAGAAAAAATCGAAAATATTTTTGAGGCTTCATCTGAAGTACTACCATAAATCAAAATATCCCCCTTTCAAACACAGAGGGTCTTAAATTTTTAATCGATCGATGAATACCAATTTTGGAGAAAATCGATCGAACGGTTTTAGTGACTCGGTTTTAGTACATCGATTACAGACAGATAGTTTGCAGACACACGGTTGACACAGTTGGGCAGACACACAAAAGATAGACGTTTTGGCGTCGATCGTACCTACAAAACATGGATTCTGAGTACACGTATTGGAGGAAATAATTTACTATATCCCTCTTTCTTTCTCTTTCTCTTTCTCTCTCTCTCTCTTTCTCTCTCTTTCTCTCTCTTTCTCTCTCTTTCTCTCTCATTCTCTCTCTCCCTCTCTCCACACACAGATAAATAGATAGATAGAAAGTTAGAAAGAACGAAAGAAAGAAAGAAAGAAAGAAAGAAAGAAAGAAAGAAAGAAAGAAAGAAAGAAAGAACGAAAAAGAATTTTTGTCCATATTTTCATTACCAGGGCTGGCAATAACAGTTTCTCTGTAGAAAATTCGCTGTTAACAATAATTTCGGCGCACATTTAGAATACTTATCTTCTAACGAAGTAAAAACTAAAAAGTAAAAGTGGTTTTTCTAAGTAGGCTATAGAACAAAAATGGATATGAATCACGGGTTACTGCATTGTTCGATATGTTTTGTTGTTACAATATCGATTGACTAGGTATAAAAACTAGAGATGGGCGATTTAATCGGGATTAATTTAATAACCGGTTATTTCATCAGATTAATCGGAAACGAAGTTGATTGTTTCACACCGATTAATTTATATATTGATTATTTTTTCCGATTAATTGACTTTATTATTTTAATTAAAATAATACTTGTAAGACAAAATATAAATGTAGCTCTCAATACACAAACTTGAGCAACGGAATGCATCGTATTTTTATCTCTCTCTCTTCTTTCTCTCTCTCTCTCTCCTCTCTCTCTCTCTCTCTCTCTCTCTCTCTCTCTCTCTCTCTCTCTCTCTCTCCCATTCTTCCGGTTCCCTTCCCGCGGAAGCGCCATCAGGCATTGCATCACGGGAGGGGCAGATCGGGGCAGATTGTTCTTCTACCGGAAGCTTCTTTAAATTCAATATATGTGTGCGTGTGTTTGTGTGTGCGTGTGTTTCTGAGACAGATTTACGAGCTTCGCCAGAACGCCAATTCGTAGTTGTTATTGGTGTCACTGATCCCAACCAATTCCAGATATTTTCATTTTCAACTTGATTTCTGTAGTTGTCACGTAAATACGTGTTGCATTAATTTCTTATAAATAAATCAACTAATAGTAACGAGCTGTGCTTATTAAAAATTAGGGGTTAACCCCTGAAAAATGAAGTGACGAAATCAAACTCCCGTATTGATAATACATTGTAATGAATAATAGTCTCAATTCAATATATTTCATGCTAAATTTTAAATTTTATCCATTTCAAACTTTTCTGTATTTATACTAACAGGTTATAATTGCGATTATCGGGGGAAACACGAATGATTTGAGAGCCACGCTGAAGGGTTCAGCAGGTGAAAATGTGTGCCACGTCTCAAGAAGGAATCGAATTTAGTTCCTCTGGTATTTGCAATAGTTGTTCAAACACGAAATGCAACAGCGTGTGTATCTAAGATAGGGTCTACTGGGCAGAAATCGCACGTACGTGGGCTCTGCCTGCCCGCACCGGCAACTTCTAATCCTCTGCCGGGGGATCAGGAAGCCCGGTGTTATCTTTTCGTTCTTGTCCTCCCCTGTCGGTTGTATTTTTATTATTTTTATAACATTTCCTCGTTTATTTGTTTTTACAAAATAATTGTATAGTATGACTTATGTTCTTGGTAATAAATCAGCATTTTTGGTTTATTTATCTAATTGATTGTGGAGTTAGTTGAACCTAACGGTACCATTACAATCGAGCTCCTGTGGATTTTCCCAAATCACCCAACCAATGTTGCACATTCCTAGCTCCAAAGATCTTCTGCCTCTGTAATCCTCGCGTTCTAAAGCTCGTAGTTGCCTGAATGTGCGCGCGGCGCCTGCAGAAATGCGCGAGCGCGATTGCCGCTTTCACTGAAACCTAAACCGAATTGCACGCCATGAAAATACCGAATTTGGTCGCTAATGACCTAATGTTGATGCGAACTTAAATAACATAAACAAAAAATACCGAATTGTACTGCCAGATGTCGGTTCAGTAGCACCACATTTTTCTAATAACCCGTTCGGTTTTGAATTTTTTACTACTTACGGCGACGCTTTTTCCGAAAAATTCTTTTTGACAACATATTTTGAAACCATAGGAAGTAATATACAAAAGAAACAAACAAAAAAGTTTCTATTTCACCTGAGTTCTTCCAACATTTCGATACAATCTCGTAAATGCAGTAAGTTATGTCACGTCTATGTTTTATTTAATAACGTTATTTTAATGTTAAATTTTAATTAATTAAAATTCTTGTTTCTCTCATGAAAACGGTAAAAATTAAATTAAACAAAACAAAAAAAATTGAAAGTGAGTCATATATTTGTGTTCGATGTTTTTAATTTGAATGTTTAATAACTCAACTTTTATTTTAGTTTGCTTTGGCATCATTTGTAGAAACAAACAATGAGTGACTTACATTATTTAGAACGTGAAAATCGTGATTATGTTTGATTATTCGGTCATTCAGAGAGCGGAATTGATATATATATATATATATATATATATATATATATATATATATATATATATATATATATTAAACGAATAATAAAATAAATCGATGAAATAGTAATGGTTTAATATTATGGAGCGGGGAATTAGGTTCAAACTTATTGACTTTCGTTCATAAACAAATGATTGACTTTACATAATAGAAACTAGTCTTACATTCATGAAACATTCTTACAAACATACTTCATTTTATTGGTAACAACTATGTGGTATAAAATTACTAATTTTAACCTACGAACACTTCAGCTCTGACTTAAAAAAATTCCCAGCCACACAAAGTGCAAATTGTTTTAAAAAAAAACACTGTTTGTTTGTTTAATTGAAATTTCAAAAGCTTTAATCGAAATAGCCTTTTGCCATTGAATTTAATGTATTTGGCTGTTTTCTTACAAAACGTTTTAAGAAAATGTAAATATTTGGCCAAGCTAGAATTTCAACTCGCAGGCATAGATTTGTAAAGTAAGAATTATTACGTGCGGTTAATTTGTGATAGGGACGCTAAAACGATGTCATAATTTTTTATTGTGATTCTAACGATTGAGACGCAAAATTGTCACAACATATTCGATATTCTCAATATAGTTTGGGAGGCAACGATTCAAAAATATCCTTGTTATTGAAAATTCTGTGTATGGTTTAGGCGCTAGCTAGGGTTGTTCAAAGATGGAAGATCGACAGACGTAAAAGATTTTTCGATATCAGGAATTCTAAAAATAATGATTTGAGGGTGTTACTTGTACGAGAAAGTAACATTTTAAGCATAAAGGAAGAAAAGTCCACTCTTTTGGTATCAGGGTCTCCCAAAGCGTTTCTTTTTGTAAAAATAACCTTTTCGTAGCGCATTACGTAACTTTCTGCACACGGAGCACATATACTCAGTAAAGTAAAATTGGGATGTTTGTGAAAAATACAATATATAGAAACTAAGAGCGAAGACCCACCCAATTAAGATAAAAAATAATTTGTATGAATTGTTCAATTACTGCAATAGTGATATATTTCAAGAAAGTATGTTTTATGAAGAACTGTAATCTTAGATTTCAAGATAAATGATGACTAACATCGTTGAAACATCGCAATATATTTCTAAACTATTATATTGTCATTATACCTCTGAGTTACGAAATATCTCGTGTTGCTGTTCACACTTTCTCGCAATAGTTTGAGTTTTCACATTATTATAAAAAATGAGCCGTATATTACAGTACACGTTTAGTTAATCAATTTTATTTAATGTAAAAAATACACGAATCTTCTCAGAAGTACTGCAAAGTATACGAATGAGGGAATACACATACGAGTATGTGCACAGAAACGAAAGGCATCGAATTAATAACCATGACTCCTCACTACATGGAATCATGAATGACTAGCTGATAAAATTTTATTATATACTAACTTTTAAGTAAATATATTTCCTTTTTAAATAGAATATGTTATATTCCTTAATCGACACCAATGTAGATATAAAAACTATGTGTAAATTTTATTGTATTTTATCAATTTATTAAGGCTCCCCTGTTAGTGAAATATGACTGTGAAATCTGTGATGCTTTAAAGACCAGTTTAGTAAAATTATATTCATGTAATAAATTACAACATATCAATTTTCATGTGAAATAATTATTTGTACTCGCCAATGCAATTTTCCATGAGAATATAGATAATTTCTTCTGTGTACTTTGGAAACGCGCTGAACAAATTTTGTAATCGAAAGGTTACGTAATGAACGTTATTTCAAATAATTTTAAATTGACTTTCCTGGACTGTGGATCCCGTCCAGTGCATGGCTAGGCACCAACACGTAAACGATTCATTTAATTTTCAATGAACTGTGAAACAGGTAATTTGGAAATGTATTTTCTAGTACAAAATTGTTTTTAAAATTCAGATTATACTGTTCTATACACATGTGTTTAAATCATCGGCAAATACAATATTATGGGTTATAAGTGGTACAGAATACGAGATTTACTATCGAAATACCTATATATTTTATTCTATGTTAAAGATGTAGTCCTCCTATAGTATCTGCAATAGCTTCTTTAAATTTAATTATAGTAAATGAAAAGAATGGATTCTTCTAACGGGTGCACGGGTGTTTAGTGAGATAAACTGCTCTATTATCCCAACATTTCAATGTGAATGGACGGGCTCATTACATATCCAGCTCAAAATATCAAAAAGAGTGTAAACGACGTCTGAGTTGGACGGCATATCACCGCCAGGTGGGTTTGTTTTTGCCGAGTTCATAATAACAAATACCGTTCCAAGGTCTTTTCAAATCGACTCGGTAATTATTTTGCACAAAAAGCCAACAAAGCGCAATACTTCCCAGTGTGGTTGCCTCCCGAGCGGGTTGACTCCTCATCCCTGCCACTCCCCGCGCCCAACGGGAGCCGTGCTTCCTCCCTTTGTTGAACTGTCGCAATCATTAAAAGATACGGTGGTTATAAAATGTCGTCCATTAAACGTTATCTGCCGCTTCAGTGCGCGCATCCCCTGCCAGCGCCCGCCCTGGCCTCCGGGCGTCCTAAAGCAACTGCTACATTTGCGCCGCCTTAAACCCACTCGCCCGCTCGGCGCGCAAGCCGGCTTTGGGCGTCGGGAGCGTCATCGACGGCGGACGGCGTGGGTGACGAGACGGCGAGGCGGCGTGGGAGGTGGAATGGGTGTGGCGTGGCGGCGGTGGGGCCTTCACTGGTACTGGGAGAGGTGGCTCAGGGCATCAACTGATGTCACTGCAGTGCCTGACCGGGAGGTCCTGCGGTTCGAGTCCCGACGGTGGTGGCAGGATTTTCGACACTAGTCGGATAGCTAGGTCGAGTTCTGTCGCTGTCTGGAGGAGAATGCTAGCGGACGGCTGCTCTGATCGGTAATTTTCCGTGGTTTCTCCGATCAGTACCAGGCGAAAGCAGGAGCAGTACCCTACCAAACGGCCCACGGATCGTAGGCGATCTTTTGTTCCCATTCCTTGTCCTATCCACTCCCCTTGCACACACGTACACTTACATGCACTACATTGTATTTGTTTTTTATAACATGACGTGTGAGGGATGGAATATGGCACGATGGAATCACGATGGAATATGGCACGGCTTTGCGCATCTTCCTCGTTCGTACCGCTAGATGTCGCTTGATCATCAGCACCGCTTGATACGTTCGCGATCATGCGATATCTACCGGCACGACCGAGAAAGACGCAAAACGTTGTGCCATGTCCCATCATGAAAACAAGTCATCCTGCAGCATGTTATAAAAACCAAAGTATACCACACATCCCGGAGATCGGTCGGGAGCTTAGAGCTGGGGCCGTGCCCTGCTGGTGGCAGATATCTGGTTGACGAAAATCCCGCTAGCCGACGGTAGGTAAGTGTCGGATCTCGTCATCCATCTGGGCAAGATCACCGCCACCTCCGTAGCAAAAATCAAGCACTTCACGTACGGAATCAATGACCTTAGCAGTTGACGCGCCCGGAATCACTAGTAATCAATCAATCTGAAATTGGTGGCGGTGACGGCGATGGCGGAGAAGGTGATGACGACGGTTAACTGCTGTGACGACGATGTGGGTGGTGACGTCAGTGACGGAGGTGACAGGGGTGGTGGCGACAACGTTTGTGATGACAGGATCGGCAGAGGGGCGGGAGCAGTGGGAGGGTTCTAGGAGAGTTGGTGGTGATGAGGGTGGTGGTGACAGAGCCGGAGACGACGGTCCCGGGTGTTGAGAGGGTGCAATATCGGATGGACAAAACCTCAAAGCAAGCTGATAGAGGAAATTAAATTGGCTGTAGTTCGATATACAGGGTTTTGTGAAAACAAGTCTTCTTGCGCTTTTTTGTGCCTTCTATGAATAAACTCACTTGATAACACAATATTACTTTTTCGAAGCTATTATCATGAAAATAATAATTGTTAGGACTAACGATTTATTTCTATGATTACATTTTCCATCTCATTTCGCGTCTTTTCCAATTTTGTTATATTTTAAATGCATATGTGTCATTCTTTTCCAAATTTTCCAAAAAATTGTGTAAGGCTCTCTAGTATACTGAAAATACGTAAATAAGTTCACTTTCATGTATGAAATTGGGGAGAGTATTAACTATACATTTATTGATTATTTTTATAATAATGACAATTAACTTATTAGAGAGATGCTGTGTAAGGTCTATTTTTTACGAAATATTTCTAATAAGATCACCTTTATAAGTTGATATTGTCTGTGATCTTATACACTTAGGTTTGTATGAACCAAATTTAGGTACTTTTATTGATTATATACTGTTTAATGGGCTTCAGAGGTCGAAATTAATGATGCCACTCTAAAATCCAAACAAAATTATATTAAATGTAATCAAATCCCTTGTATTTTAATCAGATTTGTGGCACTACCACAGTGTATAATAAAAACGCACAGCAGTAATATCACTCCGTTGGTTTGTGAAACTGATTACAGAGATAAATAAATATGTTAATCAAATATAATAGGTTTTGAAAGGAACATATTTTGAGGAAAGTTTGTCATATTTTCATTAGAAAGATATTTGGGTACATCTTACTAACATAATTCGTGACTAATGAATGCAATTCGTGTCTATAACATTTTTGTTTCACCTTTTATCTTAATATCTTATGAGATTAAGTAGAAATATATTATGAACATTTTCTCGAACTTGGAAATCGAAACGAGGAGAAATTCCCAAAATAACATTTAAAATGTTTTGTAATTTCAATTCATTTCGACCTCAAGAAGCTTCTGAAAAAACTTATAAGCTGTAAAAGCATTTGAATTTGGTAACAACCTACATGTTTCAATGTATTAAAAGTGAATCAAACTTATCATGGTAATACAATTAACAATGTTAATAAACTAGGCCTTCCAACAGTTTTGATTAAATCACTTGTGTCAGACGTCTTTTGTGGGTAGAGGCAGTGTCCGAAATACCGAGGGCATGGGTTCGAATGACGCAAAAAACAAGGGAGTTTTCATACTGTGATTGATTTATTTCGTGCTTCCGGACGCGTCAACTCCTATCGTCATTAGTTCCGTATGTGTAGTGCTTCCTGTTTCATGGGGCTTGACGTTGTTCTTCCCCCACGGGATGGTGAGATCCAGTGACGGCCTACACCGGATCTCCGGGGATTTTCCTATCTCGGTATCTCCCAGCAGAGCACCGCTCTAGCCGGGACAAACTCTTAGAAAAGGCGTGGCTGAACCGCTGTCGCGGCGGAAGGATACTACTCTGAATTACATGTAATGTTCTTTTGTTGAGCCATTTTATGTCATTTTGGCTCATTCTTAGGCGGATTCTTCTATACCTGGCAGCGGGAGTTCAGAATACCTGCCATGGGTACTGGGGGACTCGACCTGGGCGTTCTCCATTGCGCTACCAAGCAGACGAGTTGAGTAGTCGTGAAAGAATTGTAAAGACAACCAGAACTATGTAGAGGTAAACTTTCGACTAGAGAGACATTGTAACTGAGAAGATAGATATCATATTCTCTTCCAACCCATTATATCCACTTCATTATCATTATTATAAAGATAATACACTATTATGAACTAGCTAATATGCTTGCAAGCCAGCGTGTAAATCGACGAAAACTTCTATGGAAGTTGATGTAAGTAGAGAAAAATACTGAAGTCACTAAATTCAAACAATATTAAACTTGTATACATGTGACAATATCAAGGAGGAACCACGTAAGTTGCCCACAGCATCGAAACGGAGGGGGGGCTGCTTTTATTTGCACCGGGTTACTGCAGATGGAGGGGAAAATGACATTCAATTTAATTGAAACTTTTTTAATATTTTAAACATTTTAGATAAAATTAATATTGACATAACTTTGATTTTTTAAAAGAATTTTTCACCCCCATTCTGAAGTTCTGAAGAGACGATTACAGTGATATAAATATTGTTAATATTCAGAAGGAAACTCTAGAAAAAGATGCGTTTCAATTGTGTATGAAGAGAAATTGCGGATTAACTTTGAATTGTTCTGTCAATATCGAAACTGTTCCATTGCTTTTGTATATTTCCAGTCTTCCTAGGAATCTAACAAAACCATCGACACTTCTCCTATGACCAGTTTATTTTCCATTAGTTTCTGCGAATATTTAAAATTAGTGGTGTAGTTGATTTTCGCGTACTTTGAGTAGGTTAAAATTAACCTATTTTCGAATTTTGAGCAAATTTTTTGACAGTTTTCATACAATTTGAAGAATATATACTGATATTTAAAATACGAGTACGTTTTGGAATTAAAAAGGTCATTACATGTCGTGCTATAGATGTAAAAAAACGATAATAGAAAATTTTAGAAATTCAAAATCACCTAAGAACAAATGGAAAAACGTAATAAAACCTACTCGTGATTTGTCTGGTCCTCTTTTCAAATGACATGTACTTCTACATTTTCTTGTGCTATTTTGCCGTGAGTTAACTTCAAGAGAATGTTTAATGGATGACAGAGCATCCATTTGCAGCCGGTTTATGATACGCCATCAATTCGTTATCTCCTTCTGATGCTTGATGGTGGGGACTTTCATCCAATCACCACAATCTGCCGCTCGCTCGGTACTAAATAAAATGTAGAACTCCCCTTCAGAGCTTGTGTTGAGCGTCCACTGCGGGGTATTCATTGCTATTACGGGGCTCTGAATGCAACGGATATTTTATTTCTGCAGAGACATTGACGCTAAAATGTCTAAATATTCAATATTTGACGTTGTTTTCCGTTGATATTGATGCACTTACGAATACTGTTCTTTTCTCTAAAACTCGAATTTTCATTTAAAACGAACGTGAGAGTGGATCAACTGGTTTGTATAGAATGCGATAACACTTCGTACGTGTTGCTGTTTACTGTTCGATTTCGCTCGCCTGCATTTTTACATTCCGCGAAGAATCTTCAGTTAAACATGTTTTCACCATCTTTAATAATTCTCGTTGGTTATTCAGTTTGGAAGAAAATGTGCATACCTCTGTTAAAATATTTGAAATTATGTTCCATTAGTTTATTTATCATTTTTACACTGAAATATATAAACACAACACGCGAAAAAACAACTTATTATTGTTTGAGATCAGATCTTACTGACTCAATCAGTTATTCGATTTTGTATATACTGCGTGCCCACGGGTATTGAAAGGGGGTACATGTCATGTTTTGTTCAAAAATGAAATAAAACATCTGCAAAAAAATAATTCCATTACACTCATAATCTCTCCATCAAATTATGAAAATGCATATAAATTAGTGTGTCAATGAGAGGGATTAAATCCAATATCCTATTTTAACTGGGAGCTTGCCTTCGAGCGCACTCAACAGGATGAGCAATGAGTGCCGCGGGCACGAGGATTTGTTAGCATGCAGTTACCATCATAAACGATACAGGACGCCACACAAGGCTATTCGTAACGGTACGAGTAAATGTAAAAAGTATGTTTTGTGGACACCTTAGAACAAATTTTGTCTGTTGTCGTTCGACGCAATGAGCAACAAATGGGTTTGTTTGAAAGAAGAGATATTTGAAAATATGACGTGTAAAATGGGAACTGCTGGTGACTAATAGGAGCTTACCACAAGAAGTGATTAGGGAACAAAAGTGAGTTTTCTGAAGAAGTGAAACGCTAGAAATTGACATCAACTGCTAAAACCATTCAGAATGGTGGTAGTTAACACAAAATCCATGGATGCCTGTGAGGGGGTTTGTACTGATACAGAGATCCATTACTGGGGTTGAAGTCTCAAGCATATATGACTTGAGCAGTGTTGGAGATAAAAAAATGAAAAAGGGGTTTTGGTGTACGTACGCAAGCTCATCCTGGACATCCTCGAACTGAAAATGAGCGAGATGGAAGTCTGCAAGAATTACCTTCCGTAAAATCTAGCCATTGATTTTCCTACAACAGAAATGTCATGAACTAGTGATTTTAAGTTTAATATAAATATTACAGATTTCTTGAAAACGATAGAGCTAATTACTTTTTTTCTTTTGGACTAAGGTTTCGTTTCGTGATCGTAGGGGAAAATAATAAGACTATTCCTAACATCATTTTTCCGACCAAGCTTTTCTATGTTGTAACACAAAAATTGAATATGTTCTCTATAGATTGAACTTGATTTTCTAATCGTTTCTTAGATTTTCTAATCTAATTTTTAAATCGTTGAACTTGATTTTGTAGGGGGAAAACGAAAAAAAAGGAAATCATAAACTTTTAAGACAATCTCACTTTGCGTACGCTAAGTAAATACCAACGTCAGTACGAGTGCATGAAACTACGTTAATGAATCTCGAATCCGTTCTCGCTCACGAACTAGGGAGAAAAATAGAACCGCGAGAGAAGGAACTTCGTTTACTTGCGAGCTCAGCACCTCGAGTGGCGGTGGTTTGAAGAGCTCATAGTTTAGTTGGAGATCACGGAGACAGGGGGGGTCTCCAGGTTAAGGAGAGCAATCTGGAGGTCGCCAAGGGAGGAGAAAGAAAGAGAACGCGCGGGAGAAGACAGAGAAGCAGAAGAGCCCGAGCCCGAAGCACGAATGAAAACACAAAGCACGTCTCCAGCTTTACACGACCAAAGATCAAGCTTCCACTAGAGTGGAGCCTTTTCATTATGCTGATTTATCAACATGAAGCCCGCTATTCTAGCGCTCCAGTGTACCGAACGCGTCACTTTAAATATTTTAACCTAATTTCGTTGGCCACTTTTGTGTTGTTTCTCTATCATCTAGATTTCTTGCGTATAATTCCGGAGCGTAAAATGTTTTTAAAATGTTAGTCGCCCGGGCGAGGAGGTCTGTTTATTTTCGAGGGCGGCGCGAAATAATGAAAGTGAAAGCGGGCGGCGCAAACAAAGCGTGTGCGAGGCGGCGTCTCCGGGCGCATTCAGATCCCGAGCGCTTGACCTTGCGGAAACAAAACGAGAGGACTTGCAGCAAATGAGCAGGCGGCCGCCGGGATTTTTCCTCTTGTGCGGTTTAATCCCCCGCGCGGCCACGGGGCGCGCGAGGGTCGGCGGGTCGACGGGGTCGTGGGTCCGCGGGGGAAGGTGGGGGGGGGAGGAGGAGGTCGAGTGTCGTCGCCGGGAGCCCGAGACGGGGGAGGGCGGGGCGGGCAGGGCGAAGGAATGCTGGCGGGGACGACACGACGTGTGAGACAAAATGTAGTGCACACAGGGACGGGTCGAGGTCTTCCCGGAGCAGATGAATGGGCGCACACGTTAAGGAAGGAGAGAATGATAACTAGCAGAGAAAGATGAGACCGGGGAAGGCGGAAAGGTAGGAAAAATTGTTAAAGTGGAAGCGTTTCTGGCCGGGAGGGAGACAGAAAGAAAGAGAGAGGGAGAGACAGAGAGAGGCAAAGAGAGAGATACAAGCAGAGAGAGAGACAGAAGAAGCAGACAGAGAGAAGGCGAAAAGGAAGGAAAAAAGGGGGATGAGAAGAAAATATAGTACCCAAATATTAAGAGGTTAGGAAAATGAGAGAGACTGTACGAGAAAGTTGTTCATGAAGCCCAAGATAAAATTGCTCCTTGGGAAGAAAACGAGGGGAGCGATGGGTTACAATATAGTGGCGATAAGGAAAAATGAGTCGGGCCACTGTAGAGCTATAACATTTTTATTGGTCATAATTGTGTATGAGTGAATCACTGAGAAAAATTCCTGGCAGTTAGAATGGAAAACAGTAAATAAAAATTGAAAAGCGCATTACTACACGAGATGGAGAGATCAAAAGCTGAGGAAATAGAAAAGGAGAAGGCTCCATGCAAATGTCTTGAAGGGGAAACAGGATACGTGAGACCAAGCAACTGAGATCCAGAACCACAATCTGAGCAGGAACTCGAGAAAATCAGAGTGGTAGTAACTGCAAGTGGCAGTAAGTGACGGAAGGGGAGCGTCAGTGGAGAACAGAGACAAGGGTGCGGGGCGAGGGTCATTGAGGAAGTTTGAAGTGGGAGTCTGTGGCGATGACACGGCGTAAGGTAGCGAAGACGCAGGGAGCGAGTTAGCAGTTGCGGATTGTTACCCCTGGAGGAGCAGCGCCTGGAATTGCGGGTGAGATCCAGCAGACAGGTGGAGTTGCGGGGGTCGAGACGCCTCATACGTGCTCTTTTCCTGTATTATTACTTTCCCTTCCATTCACGCCTACCGTTTTGTCGTCAAGAAGACACATCTCTTCGTACCGTCTTTCTTGGACACTTTCTCCCCTATCTTCATCTACGTCCTGTCCTAGGATTATTGTGACTTGCAACTTCCTTGAACGTAGTATTTTATTATTTTTACCTTTTTAACCTTTTAGAGCTTCCCTTTTACTTATTTTACCTACAAGCACTGAAGCCTGTTGGTCGTGGATTGCCTAGTTCTCAAAATAATTCTTTCTCACAACTAGTTCAATATTAAATAAATGACATTTCATCCTCTCATCGGAATGTGGAGCAATAAACACATGGCGCTTGATTATGAATAGCCCGTTCCATGCTTACCGCGGAATGAAGTAAGTCGTCAAGAATACCGGGTAATTCTAATGTGATAGGGAATATTCAGACGCGAGCTTTAAAAAATTCTTATTATCTCCTTGGTGAGTTCAGTGAAATGCAATTTTAACCAAATTACCTTAGTATTTAAAATTCTCAATCGTTTTAAGTGGATCGTGATTTTTACTTTTAAACATGATTGTTATTGTTATTATTGTTGTTGTTATTATTAATATAAATATTATAATATAATAATAACAATTATTATTATTATTATTATTATTATTATTATTATTATTATTATTATTATTATTATATTTAGCTCCAAAAACTGCTCGTCTATCGGGCGGCACACACAAAATTATTCTTTAGTTGAAAATGTAAGTGTAATTTTTAAAAATGGAACAAATAGTTTCTTTATAATTATTACTTATCGGTAAACATTTCATTAGTGGTCAGAAGATCGCTCAAAAACCCTATTATTAATACAGTAGCTATGAACAAAAATGAGAATCCAAAACAAAACTGAAATCTTGAAGTGTTCCGTGGTACAGGTTTAATCACTCTGAAAAGCGGTTTTTCTTACTTCGTTTCGTATTTTAAACATGAGGCGAGAAAAATTGCAACTTAGCCAACTTGACACCTACTCCAGTGTTTAGTTTTTTTAAGGTATAGTGTGTAGAGTTTGGTGCATGGTGTACGTGCGTGCGTGAGGTGAGAAGATGGGGAAATTGAAACTTTCCACCTTCGACGTGTTTAGTTATGGTGTTGTAGTGTGTAGTTTGGCGCATGGTGCATGGCCAACGTGTGTGCGTGAGGTGAGCAGATTTGTAAAGTTGGAAGTTTGCCACATTAATGACGTGTTTAAGTGTTGGTGTGTGTGGTAGGTTTTGCGCATGGTACACGGTGAACGTTCGTGCGGTGACCTGAGGAGATTTGTAAAATTGAAAATTTACCACCTTCCCGACTTATAGTGTATGGTGTGTAGTGTGTAGGTTTGGCGCATGGTGCATGGCCAACGTGTGCGTGAGGTGAGCAGATTTGTAAAATTGAAAATTTGCCACCGTAACGAGTCTTTATAGCGTATGGTGAGTAGTGTGTAGTGTTTGGAGCATGGTGCCTGGTGCCTGGTGGTCGTGCATGCGCGAGCGCGGGCGCAGGCGGCGACCGTCACTGCAGTGCGGCGCGCGCTGGCTGGCGCGCGTGTTGCAGAGCCCGACGGCCCCTCGGCGCCCCGCCTGGTGCAGCGCAGCTCGCCGCTGGTGGTGGCGCGGCGCGGGGACGACGTGGCGCTGCCGTGCGTGGCCCACGGCTACCGCCGCCTCAGTACTGGTGAGCACGCGCCGCCCCGCACAATGGGCCGCACGCCCCCTGCACGCTGGCCAAACGAAAGAAAAAAAACATTTTCAGAACGCATTTTTTGTGGTTTCACCCCTTTGGAATGTCAGGAGATGTTTCCACCCTATCTGGCCGTTGGAGGAGAGGAATTCTTAAGAGAGATTAATTTCGAAGTTGGTTTACAAGACTGCGCGAGGCTTTCACATCTGTTAATTAGTTTCCAGTCATCTCTTCGTTTGTTAAATAACCACTAATTAATTTTGTGTTTAGTGTTGATAATTAAATTGAATAAATATTGTAGAAATAAACATTATTGCTTATGTTTTTTTCGATGAAATAGATTACATGGCCATTGATTTAGCATGTTTAGAAATGAAAGAATGGGAAGTTGTTTATTGCGGAAAATCATGTGATGCTAGGTTTTTGATTTATTTTTCTGGATATTTATAATTGAAATTTATAGTTGAAAAATTACAGGGCTAATTTTATAGTACTGGCCATATTCCTTACAATTTGTGAACCTTTTAGGATATAGTGTGTGGGATGTGTGGGATATAGTGTGTGGTTTGTGGGATGGCTTAATGACTGGAATTACTATATAAAAAGAAAGTAGTAAAATGTATATTTTAAATCATTTGTATCTCATGGAATGATGATAGAATGTAATCGATGAATTTGTAAATGAAGAATCGTAATTTTGAATTATCTGTGTATGAGAACACACAAAAATTGAACGGTTACAGTGTTTATAATTTGTTATGTGAATGGAAACTATTGCTACAAGTTAAATTCGAACGTATCTCTTTTTAAAAATAAATGTTGGTAATAAACACAAACAGCTTTAAAGTAATAAAATAACGCATATATCTTGTATATTCTGAATCTATGTTTTAGAATTGTAGATTTAAGTGGTGGTTTTTAAACTAGAGAAAATCTGCGTTTCCTAATTTTGATGTGATTTCTGGCCACTGTGCATCGCAGCGGCTACCGCATCGCACTGCACCTTCCCAACTGCATGAGCCAAAGTGTTATCAGAACCCCTAATCCCTGCAGTGGAGTGATCAGTGTTGCCGACTTCCACCTCTTGAAACAGAATACCTAGGGACGTCGTTATCTTTGTTGTCCCCAACGTTGTCAAAGTGAAGCATATCTCGTTACACTATGAAACTAAACTGTAGAGGAAGAGCAATACTCTGCCAGTGCATCAAATCGAGAGTTATGTGCTGTGGTGTTGCTTTATGGTGTGATAAGGACGGATCTCTTCGGGCGGTACATTAAAGGAGTGACACATGTTATCATGTACTCAAATCGCGTGGAGAAAATAAAGACACGTATTAAGGCAAACTAGATGAGGTATATTAGGTACATTACTTCAATGAGACGTAAATAATTCTCACTTCATTAATCTCTCGTGATACGAAAAGAAAAGAGCTGACTTCATGAGATTCGATAAATATGTGATTTTGCTTTTTTTTAGAAAGTTAATCTCTAATCTTAAGATTTAATCTCTAAAAGAAATACTTCTTATTCTAAATGCATTGTTTTATCAACAAAAGTGTCCAACCATGGAAGTACATGTTTTTTTCATTCAATATTTATGTATGCAACGTCTCAGGTTACGTACATAAATGTATTCAATAGCCATCATTAGCCATCCAATAAATATGTTGCTGGCAACTAATGCAAAAGTGGAGTAAATACATATGTCTTATAAAATTATAAATGCTCTCCGAGAAAAATAATTTCTACACGTATATATGATTTTAGAAACCTTCAAATCCAAGCATTATTTTCACCTTATCTAATTTTATTTATCAAAAAAGCAAACAAATAAATCTACAACACTATAGTTATTGATATATTTCATAAGAGGAATTGAGATTGTAAGGATTCAATGCGCAAATTCACACGATGATTCGAGAACTACATCGGGAGCGGTAGCTCAGTGCATCAACTGACGTCACTGCAGCGCCTCGGACCGGGAGGTCCTAGGTTCGACTCTTGGCGGCGGCAGGATTTTCGACACTAGCTTTTCAGCGAGGATTTTGCTATCAAGCGAGAGAAGATCGCCGCCAACTACAGCGAAAAAAACATGCACTACGCTAACGGAACTAATGACCGAAGCAGTTGACGCTCCCGGAAACACGACAAAATCAATCAATCAATTCGAGAACTACCTACTCATTAATACAAAGCACCGCAGAACCGAGACCGACATCTGGCGGAGAAAGTGAGAGCCAAATCCCAGGCGCCATTAGGGGCCGCCCGCGAGCTGCGTCTACTCGACAAAGGTCCCCACACCCGCGTCGGGGGTAGGCTTCCAAGGAAGCCTGGGTCGAAAAAAGAGGGTGCGGAACAACTGCCTAAGGGGCAGTCTCCCCTCTAATAGTGCCATAAATAACCGCAGAAATACGAAGAAATTTACCGAGAAACCTAAAATCGACTGACACTCAACCAGGCATCGAGGCTATTTCTGCTCGTCTTCATCGATCAGCAGCGTGGCATATTGCTTCGCGACCAGAAGGCGTCCGCCGCTCCGCGCCGGCGGCGTGCGGCGTGCGGCGGGCGCGCGATCGGCCGGCGGCGCCACCGCACAGTACGTACGTCACGCCTACGTGCGACGCCGCGCTCATGTAAGATGAATAAATGCATACATATATTTCCTGGCGTATACGCGATATTGCATACATGCATTCATGGGGGCGGAGCAGCTGACAGAAAACAAGCGACCCTCCCTCCTCTCGCCTGCCTCTTCCCCTCTCCTCCCCACCTCCGTCCGGGCCTCAGCCCCCCACTCCGCCAGCCGGCGGCGCGACGGGTCGAGCCCGGGATTTGAATCCCGTACTCACCGCAGGCACGACCCCGCTCGTTTCCATTACTCCACCACGCACTCCCGTAATAATCATAATTGCGACAATAAATAGCGCTGGCGTCGGTCGGCGGGAAGCGGCGGTTTGCAGCGCTGGGGGCCCTCAAAAACGAGAGACGACCGGGGGAGGGCGCCGGGACGGGGGTGGGTCGGACGCGGTGAGGGGAGGGGCGGGAAATGAAAAGAGAGGGAAAGAGTGAAACATGTGTGCGATTGCGGCTGCGGCGGCGACATACACACTCGTCACGTACGGCAGAAAACTTCCAGATGCAAGGCTCGCGTTCGCCCTCGAATTGAGAGAGAAACAACCTAGTAAAATATCTATAAACCGCATTGTTATTACATACTAGCAAAACAAATTTATGTGGAAAAACATGGTGCACATTTTATTTCATTTTTACTTTTTACGACACAGAATATTTGAATAGAGATGTTATAAAAATAGAATAATATGACTTACATCATACGGATAATTGCAACTTGAATCGAATATCGGTTTATTACGCTGTACGATGTGTTATTAGCTCTCAAACACAGAATTATATTTTTGAAATGGCTCATTGAGCTCCCTTGACACAATCGAATGACGTAACTTTCAGTAATACCCTTCGAATATTCTAAGTTCTCTCCGTGGTCTTAGAAATCATCAAAAGCTTCTGCACACAGAGCGATTACGAGACGCATACGAAACGTAAATTATTCATCGCATTTATGTGGACTTCAAACGTGAAAAGACGCGACGAAACATATCGTCAACCAATTCAGTCGTGCTGTTTTGATCGCAGCGGGGTTTCTAAAGTCAGGAGACGCGCGGTAACGAGCGGTGCAGACAGCTGCGGTTCGTGACGGCGCCGCCAGCTTGTGGGACGGGAAAAAGGCGGGGAGACTGAAAGGAGAGATGGTTGCGGAACGCGCGATGTCGGCTTACTGAGACGAAGAATCCAGACGCCCAAATGAAAGGACGAGTGCAGAAGGACACACGGTCGCCAGCAGGGGGCAAGAACGAGCGAGGCGGAGACGAATGAGGGGAGAAACTGCAGATGAGGGACAAGAGGGGTACCAGGGCAGCAAGGCGAGGAGAAATGGCAAACAGGAATGCCAGCGCCGGAGACCGAAAACTTCCAGGAATGATTCTTAACGAATAGACACAGCGCGACGGGCGCGAAAGACGTAGAAACATGGGAGTTGCAGAGGAAAGGGTAAGGGAGGGGGAATATTGGCGATTCGACGACGTGCCCCGGGAAAAGGGGTGCGAAAAGAAGAAGAGCGTTCGCAAAGATGTGCGCGACAGAAGCAGGAACGACGTGCGGGAAGATGTGTCGCGACAAAGCGTCTTTCGCTACACCGGGAAGATGAAGACTCATTTCATTTTTATAAGTAGTGCTGCGGGATGCTGGAATGGCTTTTCGTTTTTTTACAAGGTGGGGATTTTTCCTCGCGCAGGCGAGGGTGAGGATGCAGAACGCCGCATTACGCGAGGACAGCGAGGGGGGAGGACGGCGCGGAGGTGGGGATGCGCCGAGTGTGCAGTCACGGACCCTGCTTTCGGCCGTTACTTTTGTCCCCACTAGAAGACGGCTGTCGTTCTTTGTTGATGGCCTGGGCGTCGTAGAGACTCAAGGAAGCGAAGACCATTGTCTCCAGCGCTTCTCTGTTAACAAAAGTTATTGCACGCTGAAGTTGACCTATTCTGCCGTGACAAGAAGACTAAACAAAAACGTGGGGCGAAGGAAGTGGGTGCAAGAAGCGTCCGCTCTCAACTTACCACTCCGAAATCCGTCAGATGTGGTGAGTTCCGGCAGAACTAGAAAATTCCTTCTCTTAGTACGCGTTGGGGAGGACGGCGGGCTGGGAGCAGCAGGGTATAAAAAGAAATCCTTGCAGTTGCATAAAATCAACTCAAGTCACTAAAGTAACTTGACAGAGGAAGAGCGCATAATAAGAGTTCAACTTCATGAAATATAAGAAGAGGGAAGAAGTATTCGGTGTAACAAAACCTGATGAAGTAGAAAAATAATGAAAACCCTATTAACTTTGTGAGCGAACATAACTTTCAAAAAGGAAGGCAAACTTAATTTTTTTTAAAAAAGCTAATGTTATTTCGGGAAGATTCAAAGAGAAATGGGAGTAACGTTTACGTAAATGCACTTGGGTCCTGATAGCAAAAGAAGAAAACGAAGAACTCATTTTACAAATTTCAAAAAAGGAAACAAAACGAAGAAATGCTCTTACTGAAAACAATTGCCACATAATCGGTTCTATTCAAGAAGAGATTTTACTTCTAAAAGAAAGAGAGATTAACTTACTAAAAAAATTTAAATCAGAATTTTAAAAACTCATATATTGATGTAATGAAGATTTTATTTTATCTCCACGTGCAAAGCTTTTTTTTACAGTTTTATGTTTTTTGAAGTGGGTCCCTTGGCAGAACCTTTAAGATCTCTCAAGTAAGGTGATGTTATGATGAGTTTTTACAGTTATGCGGATAGATTGGAATTGGATACTTAGGGAGACAACATATTACGCCTCTAACCCCTTTTCTAGTGCAAAGATATTACATAGCTTAGCTTGCTGCTTTAGTTTTTCGAGGTGAATTTTCGTGTTTTTTTTATTTCTGCTATGAAAATTCATAATATAAAGAAATTTTAAACACCATTCAATACCTGACTTATCCATCCTCGTGCATAGAAAGTTACATAAAAATGTATTTATGGTGAAGTGATTGGAACCGTCAAATGTTTATAGCCAGAAGCTGAATATAGTCAAACCAGGAAACATGAAAGAAGGTAATAAGGAAAATTAAACACAAATTTCAAATTAAATTGAATAAATTCACGAATAAATCATTTGGAGGGAGTACGTTTGCTATTCCAACATTATTCATGAAAATAAATACTTTATTTACTTTATTTTATTTATTTAAGTTCGTGTTTTAACAACAAAGGTGATCAGCGACCACAATTAAGTATACAACAATGAATTACATTACAATTTATAACATTATATCACATATTACTCTCCATGTTTGAATTACATTTACATCAAATTTAAATCATCATTATATTATCTTACTTACGTTAAGTTTCTACACACTTCAATACTTTAGCACACCCGTCTGTAGAGCTGAACAATTTATATAAGTTTGTGTCTACTTTCAGTAAGTTTCTTTCCGTAGCATTACCGGGGCAATCTAGGATTAGGTATTGTGTAGATATTGTTGCATCACATTTAGGGCCTGGTTCTGGGTCAGAATGTTTGAATATGTAACAATATTTCTGATTAAAATTACTAATTCGTAGTCTTGTGATGATAACTTGCTCTCTTATTGTAAGGCAGATTTTCGGCAGGGCTGGATCCAGTACGGAGTTCCTAACTAGTTGTAGTTTTGAGGTTTTAATTTCCATTGTGAGTCTCTTATTTGAAGCAGGATGCCTTAAAGTGTTTTTAAAGTCTTTTGTAATGCCATGAATTTGAGAATCAAAACAAAAATAAATACTTGCTCTTTGGTAGCGCACGGGAAGTACGCGGAAGTAACAGTAAACCGGTTGCAATGCGTTTGCTCCAGAGGTCTTTAGAGCTCGCGGAACACGAGCGTAGCCAAGGAGCGAAGGCACGCTGCCGATGCTGAGGCTACGTTTGCGGGGAAGTTCCAACCTAAGCATGTGGTCTTGAACGAGTGACGTCTCAATGCTCCTTTATTTAAAAAAAATAATTCGTTTCAATCACAATTAATGTGCAGTTATCCGTCTTGTACAAATAAAAAATTAATTTTAAAATGTTGTTCTATGGTTCACTCAAGCATACTTTCAAAATGTTCATTGTCGGAAGTGAATTTTTCTTTTACTTTACTGCACTGCAAATCTACCAGAAAATGTTTAGTGTAGTCACCCACCTTATTTGCGAGAAACTCTGGAGGTCACGCGTAGGGTATTACGTACCGAAAGTTGACAATAATTACATCGTCTAGAGTATCGTTAATGTTTCCAATAATATTATCATTTTGATCAATTACAATTTATGGTTAAGAATATTTGTATTCATTTTCTATAGTAATCTACATAAGCAATATTCCATATTAATGTATGGTGTGATCAATGTATGATTCTTTTGTTGAAAATCAGTGGGATCCCATATATTACACTTATGTGAGTTACTGAGCACGCTTAGATGTGAGATGGACTCTGTGACCCATGAGAATCAGTTGATAACTCATGAAAACTAAATCTTACCGCAGAGCAACTTATCTTGTTAGCGAATTGAACTCATCCGATTTGATGTTAATAAATAATCTCAAATCTGTCTTATGACACGAATTATCAGACAACTCGACTTAAATTTAGAGTTTATGTTTTTATTAAATTTACATTATATCCGTGAATACACCTGCACACGTCGCTCAGCAATCAAGAGGAAATTAACATACCTTGTTATACACAAATAAAGAGAATAAGAGAATCAAGTGTACAATCATCTCATTTTAAGCAAAAATAATCGCTTTATCTGTTAATTCTCCATAGTCAAAGAAGTTTGAAGATATGCACATCGTTGAAATTGTCTTCTTAAACCCTTTAGTCAAACAAGACTTGTAGTTCAATTTAAAAAAAACAAATTTTACCCTATATCTTTATATTAAAAATAGGACAAAGGCAAAATATGTTGTAGGAAGATTTTTATTCCGTTTATTTAAATTTTACATCTATCATCAGTAAGAAAACATATAAATAACACAAACAAAAGTCATGAAGCAAGACGAATGATAAAAGGGAAAATAAGATGAAATTAGTTTTACATTTACATTCAATGTTTCCAAAGTTTTCGAAGTCGTAGGAGATTTGTTTAAGTATTTCTTGTTGGCCAAGTAAGAAAGAAATTCTTCGGTTGAAATATAAGAGAATTCTGTTGAAAAAGCTGCTACACATCATCGCCATCTCACTGAAACATAGTCTGAATTGAAGCTCGATGTTCCAGAACGTTTCGAAAACATGCTGATGGACTAGACACGGGTCGCCTGACGTTCCGACCATACTATGTCGTTGGAATTCTCTCTACCCCTGAGCCTTTCTTATTTGCTTCCCCTGCTTATTATTCCGTTGCTTCCTCCAACATACCGTTTCGTCCCGTCTGCTGACAGTGACGCACTACTGGAATGTGAAGTTTCCTAACGTCTTTGTTGTGAGCTTCAAGCTGTCCAGTTAAAAATTTCTGACGTTTATTTTAAGCATTCCTGTCTTTTATTTAATCTCGTTGGAAATGTGAATTCTCGGAACGGATGCTGGTCTTTCAAATATTTATTGTAAGTTTTCCTTATCTCTGTTACTCTTCTTCTAACAGTATTTTCGTTAACACGTTTGAGCTGGGAGCTCTTCCCCCATTGTACTGTCACTTGATGAAAAATATACTCGTATTTCATTGATAAATACTATTATTCGCTTGCAATCAATGTTTTATACTATAGCTCTAAACGCAATACATCTTGAAATATATATAATATATTATGTATAAGTTCGAATCTTGTGAATTCCCGAATTACCGGGTTAATACTCCCAGTATCTAAATGTATGGAAAAAGACTTTTACACAAAATATGTGGAAATAGACATACTTCGGACTTAAGCAGAGAATTGCACATTAGCCAACACGAGGTATATAGACTAGGTAAAGAATATTAAGGTGACAAACAATAGCAGACAATTCGTGAAAAACAGGGATCAGAGTGGCGATGGCAATTGTGGGAATTCTAATTTGGTGATGTTGACGTACTTATGAGAAGAAATAGAAGATGACCTCTTTTATTTCTTATCGTGGTGATGGCAAGTTTTTGAGGCTAGTGTGATGCTAGTATACAATCTCCTATGCCCGAAGTGGGCGAACCAAGGCATTCTCTATTATGTAGAAAGAAATTCCTAGTATAAATGAAATGTTATCATTCCTTTCGATACATTAAATATATTCGGCATTAGATTCATTTAAAAAATAGATGGTTGTTTCATACTCAAAGTAAGTGTATTGTCTAAAATTACGTTGCAAAATGTTTGGGTTCCTTCAACTCGTGTTTATGAAAACCAATTTAATAAATAAGTCATTGCAGTTTCAAAATTCAGAATTATGCGTAATAGCTTGTAAAATAAATTTTCGAAACCTGCATGAGAGAATGTGTAAATTGTTTGAATACTAGATTACGTGCGCCATCAAAACTGTTTCATGAGGAAAGCGAAATGACAAGGCGAGTTATCCCCAGTATTATATATCAACGCGGGTGGGAAGAGAGGCTTGCAACTCTGAGCATTATTGGCCTTCACTGGTTGAGGGATGCGGTAGTATTAGTGTAAATAATTAGCTGTTAAAATCAATTTTTACCATCAGATGCTCCACACTGATAATGTGGCAGCTAAAAGCAACAAATTTGCTGGAAGTTATGTACTTTAACTTAATAAATAATGCTGATTAAATTGCAAATTCAAACTGTATACTCAATTAATTTCATTTGCCCGGACGGAGTGGTGTTTCTGAACAATTAATGATTGCGACTGCTTTTTGAGCGCCTAATTACTGAATTAAAGGGTTAACACAACCGGAGAGCTTACCTGACCGCTGCCCGGGAGGGACGTATCAGGCAGACCGACAATATCGCACATTCCGAATATGTCACGAATTACGGTAATACTCGTATTACGTGCCATCAGAGCAAAGCACTCAGTCGGCCCTGAAGTCTGAATCGTCCATTTCCACCACCCATTGACGATGTTACATGACAACGCAAATTGAGTGAGCGCTGCGGCGTATGGTTGAGTCTCCGTGAAGGCCGGCGGTCGGTCCCGTGCAACGAGTGATCCGACGAATCGATTCCGGCGGCGGCGATGGACACTTGACACTTACGCTTATGATGCCTCTCTCACGCGCTGGCGATGAAACAATTCAGTCTGATTTTTTTGGAGATTTTAGCCATTGCAACGACAATATCCTTAATGTTTTAGGGTTTTGAGTTTGAACTATGAATTGTGTATATGCTCCATGTTCTCATCTCGCAGTGCTTTTTTCAGGAAACGATAAGATAAATGTGATCCGTAAATAGCGCTCTAAAACTACTTTGGTGTCGCCCTTTATGACTGAATTAATCTTTCTTTAAAATTATGCCAAAATTATTACCGAAAATTAATTGGTAAGTACAAATAAAGTTTTTACTATCATGAATACTAATATATATATGTAGTGTGATGTAAGTTATGTAATGCTGCAAAAAAGAGATTTGAGCTTTTGACAGCAATATTAGTTTTGGGTCCTGATACTAAAATAAGGGACCTTTTAGACGACAGTTTGTCCGTTGACGAACAACCCTAGATTTGTCGCTGTTCACAGTATGCTCCCCCTAATATTCCACGATCGCTCTGCCCGAAATCGAGACCCTGCGGATTTGAAACATCTTTCAACTGTTTATTGATTTAAATGAAGCTTCTATTACAAAATTTCAAACATTTTCTTTAAAACATTTCTTCTTTAACATTCTTGCTCGAATAGAGTGAAGTGCGCTTATAAATATGGTATTAATCGGATTTTCGTTAAAACCTCGAATTTGCGAAAGTTATTTTTTTCGAACCTGTATGCTCCTTCGATATGAAGCTAGAATAAGTGGATACATCGCAATACCCTGTACCATATATATTTACTATTGTTTAAAACGTTTGAATTTCAAAAATCAAATATTTTCTTGAAACAGCTCGTGTATTTTTGGATCACCACTCCTTACGCCGTTACCGCATCGCCATTCCTCAATTGAGCGGATGAAAGGTAGACTGGTGCCATCTTTAGATATTCCAGCGCTGGCCAGGAATACCTCTCAAACTCACTTCTACATGTTCAAAGACAACTACTTGAAATTCGCCATGCCCCGCCGCATCGTTTCAACATTAAGGCCAAAATTTTTCGATGCCGAAAATTAAAGTTTTATTGGTCGTCCACCAATTCCTACTACCCGTCGGACATCTAAATCAAATGACAGCGATATTGATGAAGAGTGACTAGCTCTGCTGGTCGAGAATCTATCAGCAAAAAATTACATTTTAGGACACAGCGCGCAAAATACGGGTTTCTTGTGCTTGTTTTCCGTGTGCGAAACAGTTAATTTCTTCATTCTAACAAATTGTGCGCGAAACGTGCGAGTGAAACTATGGAGTGTGCGCGAAACATCGCGGAGTTTGTGCAAAACATTGCGGAGTATGGGCAAAACATTGCAAAGCATGATCGAAACATCTGTTTCGCTCACGGCGAGTATCCGCAACACGTGCGCGAGGTGATACACGAACTTGGTTACGTAACGTTCTATATTTGATGAACTTCAGAGAGAACGGACGAGCTGGGCGAGCCATCAGCTTTAGTCGATAAGCGTTTGTGTGCACAGTAATGTGAAGCTCTTATAGATTGTAGTTACAACTTTAGGAGAGAACAGTCGAACATTTAGCTGCTCTGGGCGAGAAGCGTTCCCACGCACCACCGTACAGTATACACCTACACTTAGCCGATAGACTTCACAGAGCAAGGACAAGCCAATCGGCACTTAATTATTCGTGGTAAGGAATCGTCTGGCAGCCATGGAAAGACCCGTACATGCGACTTGAAATAACATGATGCAGATGAGCATGAGCCGATGGTGAGTGGTTGATTGATGTTTCCGGGCACGTTCACTTCTACGGTCATTAATCCCGTTAGTGTAGTAGGGGATATGGTGATGTTCCTCGCCCGCTCAGGGGTGAAATCTGGCGCTGACCTGCACGATAACTTGCAGAGGATTCGCCGTTTAAGTCGTCTCCCAAGTGGGCACTTCCCTTCCTGGGACAAGTTATAAGCTTCCAACTATAACCCTCTTTTGTGTGGTAGTTTAGTGCATGTAAATATATGTATAACAGGATAGGAAAGAACAAGGAAGAGGAAGGATAAATCGCGCGTGTCTCGTGGCCCGTTTGTTGTCGAATTTCTCCGGCATTGGTCTGGTATTAATCGGAAAACCACGGAAAATCACCGGTCAGAGCAACCAGCTTCTAGAAGACTCCTTCAGACAGCAGCAAAATTCGACCTAGCTGTGCAGTCGGTGCCCTCGCAAACAGCTCATTGGTCAGCGTGCTCGCTTCCCATGACGCGACTGCGGGTGCGATTCCCGATCGAGCAGGATAATAGTGTGAGTTTTCTTTGCAATGTCCCAGTATATGTTGCTGTGTGACGATGAGAAAAAACACTTCTCAGGTTGAGAAGACCAGAACACGGCGTAGGGATGCCTACGTGCTAACCACACGTACCGAACCCATGCCGCAAGCCGGGACGCCGCTGGTAGGCCCAGGCTTCGTCAGAGGCTATTGCGCCAAAGTACACACGTACATACATACATACATACATACATACATACATACATACCATACATACATACATATAGCCAGTATCGAAAACCGGTCACTGTTGGGATTCTAACCTAGAACATCCTGCTCAGAATAGCTGCAGAGAATGGTATTGCTGACTCTGAATTGAGCCGTGAAGCAGATGTTCTATTGAGCTAGAATAACTTCTACAGCGAAACGCGATCCAACCTGCTGCAGATAACTGCTGCTCCAGACTGGCTGCATTTTCATAGAGACATCGCTGCCTTTCGGCATGCTCCAGATTCCAGTGAACTAAGAATTGCCGCCATGACAGATGTGCTGGACGCATGGGAATGCCAAAAAGTGCCTAAGTCGGGGGCCGATGCGATCGTAAAACCGCCTGCTCGTTTTAAGGATCCGCCCGATGTGCGGACTAATGACGCCCTGACCTGCTACGTGATCAGGGCAATGGTCACAAGCTCTGCCTCACCACAAAAGAACGAAGTCCTTTAAAAAATCATTATGACGGTGCAATCGGAACGCGCAAGTTTATTGATTGATTGACAGCGACTGAATTCGACCTAGCTGAAAAGCTAGTGTCAAAAATCCTCAGGACTCGAACCTAGGACCTCCCGGTCAAAGGCGATGCAGTGACATCAGTTGATGCACTGAGCTACCGCTACCGGTCGCAAGTTTATTAATACATTAGTTAGCCATTGTGACAAAGCAAGCAGGTCGAGCGAAAGGATATGTCAAATTTGTATTCAATCCGTCTTTTTACTATTTGAGATTAAATTCATACGTATTCAGTGTGTCTGTGATTTTTGTACACGCATTACTTGTCCTTTTCCCCACTCATTAAAAATGGTGAGATATTCAAAATTAATTTAACGCCTTCAGAGTTTGATAAGGCTGGTAGAGTTAGAATAATTTAATACATTTGTAGCCACAAAAGCTTTAAATGATCTTTTGACAAGTTTCTCGAAATTGAAACGTTTTCGAGTGAAGATACTTTTTGTGGCTTCGTGGATATTATGAAAGGCATTTTAAGCTGAGTCTGGTAGTTGAGCAGTGTAGTTTACTGCATGCTACGCGGAAGCAGAGATTGTCTGCAAAGACGAACAATCTTCTTTTTTTAATATTTTCATTGGAATAGAAAAAGTGGAAAGTAAATCAGAGCATCCGACCGAAAGGATTCTCCTCCAGATAACTGCTGAATTCTACATAGCTCTCTACCTAGTGTCGAAACTCCTGCTACCGCTGGGACTGGAACCCTAGGACCTCCCGGTCGGACACTGCTGTGACATCGGTTGATGGCTTGGGACGCCAAACCCCGTGATCTGACTATCATAAGTGAAGTGTTCATAAAATGAAAGTTAAACATCAACTTTAACAATGGTTTTTTACATCTCTAATTAAATTTTCTCGCTGCAATCTTTTCAAACGGCGGGTCGCCTCTTCCCTTTTCTCTCTTTCTGTGCTCGGACTGAGCACACAACAATCACGGCCACTCTCGGCCCGGCGTAGCGCCTTGCTGCGGCGCCGAAGATACGTCTCCCTTGTCACCTCGGCCCACGCGCAGCCGGCTGAGGCGACCACCAATGCATCTCGCCCGGTTCCCGGACGCCCCTGGGCTGCACGACTCTTCTCTCATGCAGCGCGCACTGGCTGCTGGACTCCCTTTTTTTCATTTTTTCGTTTCATTTTCTTTTTATTGGTCTTGAATTTACATAGATCAGTACTATAGTACTTTTACATATGTATTTTGGTGGCTTAAATTAACCTTAAAAAATAACTTAATTCTAAAACTAACTACTTAGGATAAGGGAGCTCATGAAGAGCCGTACTTATTACCAAACTCTGACTGCATGATCAAGAAAGCTTGAATTGGGAACCTATTTTTGATTCTAGTACGGGAATCTGGGATTTGAGCGAGGTTGAAATGGGATAGGTGGTCGTTTTGGTTGATGTAAGATGTAATTTTCTGGAGATCTTGGTAATGAATGGGATGATGTACGGAATATTTAGTTCTTTGTGTAACTGATGATTTGAAACGAACCATGGGGCTTGAGTAATTGCTCTGAGGTATTTATTTTGAACTATTTGAATTTTGTTTAAATTGGCTCTTGAGGCATTTACCAGATGGGACACGCATAGGTCATAATAGGTCGTATATAATTTTTGTACAGGGCTATTGCGTTGTTTAGAGAGAGCTTGCCTTTGTGATTAATGAGTGGCTTTAGTTGAAGGATCTTTACTTTTGCTTGGTGTGTTTTTGCATTTATATGGTCTTTCCAGTTGAGCTTAGTATCCAGATTTAATCTTAGATATTTGATGTTTTGATTATGTGGAGTCCAGGGAATTGGTGAGTTATTAATTTGCAGGGGGGAGGGGTGAACATTTGTCTGAGTGTGAAAATTTTTGCGTTAGATTTTTCGGCATTGAGTTTGAGTTTCCATTTTGAAGCCCATTCATCTATTTTGTCAAGATGTCTTTGAATCTTATTTCTTATGATATTGCATGAATAACTGGACCCGTATATGATGGTGTCATCTGCGAATTGCCCGATGTTTGTGTTGGGTGCTACTGGGATGTCAGCTACGTAGATATTAAAAAGGACGGGAGATAACGGAGAACCTTGGGGGAGGCCTGCTTGTATATTTCTGGGGTTTGATGTTGGACTCCCTGACTGCCGACTTACTGTCTAGCTCGCGAGCTGTCGCCCGCACCCCCTTTTGTAGGGAAGGTGCGGCCCTGGATAGCTTCGCCTCGTGGCCCCCGTCTCGCTGGCTGCGCTCCGCACTAGCGCGCTTGTCGGTGCACGGGTATCGCTGCGCGCGCGCCAGGTTTATTTATTTATTTTACGTCAAAAAACATACATAAGCGTATGACGTGCTATGGAGAAAATTGAATTGTGTGCACATTTTCAAAATTCTGCGATCAGTACACTAAGTCATATACTACTTAAATTTTGAAAAAAAAGCTCCCATGTAATAAAATATATTTTCAAGGATAATAAGACAATAAATTTTGGCTCTTATCCATGTTGTCCCCGGTTTAAAACCCCCGGTTAAAAACCCGGCCACAGCAATCGGCACTTTACATTATTGTGTGTGATATTTAAGCGTGGTGTCATATCAGACGTTCACGAAAATAACATTTCTAAGGCATAGCAGTAAATGCATATTGCGTAATAAAATGCGTAATTCTAAAAACACAATTTCTGGTCAAACAGTGTATATATAAACCGAAAATAGTATTGGACACCCATTGTTTGCTCCAAGTTTTGTAGAAGCAAATACAGTCAATCTGTTCCTTAAGGAGCTAGTTTCAACCTGAAGTTGTTTTTATATTTTCTGGATCCTGACATCTTCTGTCGCGAGTTTAGAGTTAAATAATAATAATAACAACAACAATAATAATAATAATAATAATAATAATAATAATAATAATAATAATAATGTTTAAATTTAGTTCCATGATTTCAGCATTGAAATGCTAACGGGCGCAGGGTGTACGCACTACATAATGCTATTACCAGTTATAACAGCAATGAAAAGTTAGTAGGACGAATATTGTCTTTAAGGAAATGCACGACATTTACACCCCATTTAAATGACAAATCATATTTTTTGCAGTGTGACCCAGTCAGAAAAACGCACCTCTCGGTTAGTGGTGCGTACAGACGCATTACTTCCATTAGTCGAGGAGAGAAAATGTTCACTAATATTAAATGGATTTATAACATTACGTCCAAATTTGAGAAGTGTTTAAAAATTAACACTTTTTACGTAAAAAAACGACTCTTTAAAAAGCGTAATGCATTATTTTTATGGATCTCATTACATCTTTTAAAAATGTTTATCTTTGGTTTGAGGACATCTGCAGCGACATGATGACGTCCCTCTTTAATCACATAGTAAGTAGAGATTTTAAACATGTAATTAATACATGCATAGAAAATTGGCTCCGTGGGCAAATGTAGCCGTTGACATCTCTTATGATAGCATGAAATATGACGTTGCATCATCGGTGCAAAGAAGCGGAAGATCACGTGGGGGAAGAAGAGATCGATCTTCGCGGTCTTCGCGGCAGCCTCCCAGAAGCGCTCTGGGAAGAAAACGAGACGCGGGGGGCTCTCCCTAATCGCCTCTTCTGATACTGCGGAGCATATGGTGCTACTTCCGAGATCATGGGACTAATGTGCCTTACATTTATATGCACCAAGCTCCAAAAATACTGCGGCATTTTGCGAGCCGTATTTGCTACATGAGAGTTATATTTCGTAGATTATTGAAGTTTAGAGACGTCAAAAGTATTTGGCTTCAATCTATAAGGATGAATTAAGGGAGAACTAAACGAAAGAAACGGTGTCCATGGTCCATCAAAAAGATCTGATTTTGTGATTTATCCATCACGCATTATATAAGTGATGACGTGAATATAAATATCAGTATTTTTGAAAACGTAAGTGTTATAATTAAAAAAGAAAAGGCATGCTATTTCTGCCACTAACAATAAAGTATATAGTTAGTGACAGATTACAAATTAGACAAATTAATTGAATTTGTTTCAGTTCGTTTTACACGAAACAAAATATTTTGAGTTTCGTTCCAATTATAAATTAAACTCAGTATTCCAATCTTAGTTAAAAAAATGTGTGATCAAAGAAACCCATTACTTTATTTATTGTACACTCCATATGAAGAAATCTATAAAATGCCGTAGGCAAATATGTCAATATTTTGATAGAAACACTCGTTTTTTTAATTTCTGACACTCAAAAGGTATTTTTCTTCTTCTATGAATACTATATTACTATCTCGTATATATAGTCAAAATACACGCTTTAAGAGTCTTTAATACCGAAAAAGTGTTTTCCTCAGAGTATTCTGCCATTCGTCTGCCTCTTGGTGCCTAGAATTCCGAAACTTTCTCAAAATAGCTGATTTTTTTCTTTTAATTGTTTGGTCTAATGCTCTTTATAAAAGTAAGGCAAAGCCGATTTTCGCTGACACCTCTGAAATTTCGAAAACTACAAAAGTTAAAATTTGGTTGGAACTCTACCTACAATTACAATGTTTAAGGCAGATATTTCTAAATCAAATCTGTTCAGTATTAAATCTTTAAAACTGATGTGTCTTTTTGCAAAATATGAACAGGTTTTGCATACTTATGAGTGAAATCGTGTCAATTTAAAAAAAAGTGTAAGACGTTTTTCAAAGTTCCTCAATTTCTTTCTTTCAATTTTTTCCTAGACTTATAATATTCAAGTTAGATATTCCATTCTTAATGCAATTTATTTCGCAATATTAGATCTTTAAATCAAATGTGTACAGTTTTTTAAAATATTAGTAGTTTTTGCGTAATTTTCACTTATATTACGATACCTTTACATCTTTTGTGTTGAAATATAACATTAAGAATTGATTCTCGCACTCACACATGTAAAGCTGTACAAGACGAAGAGAAAAAATCTCGCTAGATAAACCATAACGTTTGAGTTCTTACCCACGCTCTAGAGAATAGTTCTAAGTTTTATCGATTAAAAATATTTTTTCACGTACAAACGACAATAGACGAACATTTGTGCATTGGGTTGGAAATTACGACACCTCATTGTCGCGCGCAGCCTGTGATCGCGCCCAATTTTGGGCCGTCAGAACCTTAGCCCGCCCAGCCGGACATCATAACTTCAGTGCATTCGCAAATGAAGCTAATGACCTCCCGAGCCTACAAGGGGGTTTCAAACCGCTTTCTATGCAATTAGAGCATCAAAAAGAAAGTAGTATTAATTTTAACAGTGATATTTAATATATTATTTACCATTTGGACTGTATAATTCTAAACAATCTGTAACAAGTATTGTACAGCAGCTTCTGAGTCAACGGACCTCATCTTGATCAGCTTTTTCGTCCAATTTCCCTGATCTTTTGAGCAAATGCTAAGATAGCCCCTTGTTTTGTTTCTGGATATAAATGTAACTTCATTATTTGTGCACATCTTCTAGAATTCAGTGGGAATAATAGTTTTTCCAGTTATCGTTCTCCATGTCGCGGCAAGAAGTATTATTCCTTGACGAAGGACATAATGAGGGATAATAGCCCACATGTATTTCTGATTTATCCTTGAGAATATATCTTATTACATCGGAGCGAATATTTTTAAAACAATACTTGCAAAAAATGCTCATTTTCTGTCTGTATTCAAAATGCAAGTGGTATATGGCTTAGGGTATGGTAGGGATCACAGAATTTTTGAAAACGTACATAGAAGTCACTTCTCCCCATCGCACGCCACACGCAGTTTTTAACTGTTTTTGATGCACAATAAGTAAATGAAGGAATGAATGAATGAACCTTGGAAATATGCGTAAAGTTGTAGCGATATAAAGACTGGTTCTAAATGTTAAAAAAAGTCTGAGTTTATCCCAGAGACAGCGCAGCATTGTCGCTGTCTCTGCAGCGACTTTGACCGGTAGATTCCAGGGTTTGAGTCTTGACGGTGTCACAGTTTTGACACTTCCTAGATGGCTGGGTCGGATTCGGCCGCTGCCTGGAGAAATATTTTACCGGCTACCTGCTGTGAATTGTAATTTTCCGTGGTTTCTCCACTCACTACGAGAAGAATGCCGGGACAGTACGCTAAAAACGCGTTCTTTCCTTACTTTTCATGGGCATTTGAGGCCAACATAGTAAAGGCACGCCACATGTATGGTGCATTTATTGTTAATATGAGGATAATACGCTTAAATGCTAATATGAGTTTAATTTCATTAAATGAAAATGTTCATGTAAGTACGTTTACGCAGAAGTTAACATTTTTTAAAGGGAAAAAGCGAACGATTCAAGGCAAAGAAGTCTGGAATATTTTCTAAAGAATATGTACAAACATTTTTAGTGGTACTTCCCGTTACTTCACTGCACTAATATCATAATGAAGTACTTTACCGCACTAGTAGTTCATTACGAAACTGAATATAATCTCATAAAATTTGACTTTACTAAAGTGGAATAAGTAAATACACGTAACCATTAGTAGGAATAACACCGATGTTGTTAATATGTGCTGTTGTAACATCACTGATTATTAATAATGATTGCACTATGCAATTGCAAAATTAACATATCCTGTCCCTACTTGTGCATTAAATAATCAATGTTAGTATATTCGTGATTATGAACGTGTGTAAATAAAGGCACTCGTATATATACTTGTGTGTAAATAAAGGCACGTAAATTTTCTTTAGAACTTTCAACAATCATATTTCTTAGCATTCTCAAATATTTTAAAAAGTCTTCATAAACGTTCTGTCTGCCTCGGTGGCGTTGCACAGAGTCCTAATACCCGGAATGGGAGACGGAAGCAAAGCCTGAAAGTTTGAGTCGCGCATAACGTTTGGACGTTTCAAGTATGTGCGATTCTCTTTCCGGATCGGATCGACCGGATCTGAATCATACGTATCATACAAGCATCAACATCGTAATCATAGTGCGATTCCCTTCTCGTACGGAATCGGAGTCATCGGAATACTGAATCGGAATCATCCTAACCTAGACTATTCGCGTCTCATCATCTTTCACCCTTGATGAGAAATAATCAATCCCATGAAACTCAAAGCCAAACCACCATTTTGATGGGAAAGGGGAGGGCCTAAAGGCGTAGGTATGACTCTCCTTTCTTAATTGTGCTCGTTTCCTAAGAATAGTACTCATCGCCCATGTGCTGTTTAGGAAATATTTTTAAAAGATGTGCTTCTTAAATGTTTTCGATTCTTGGTATCAAGGGGAAATATTTTCGTAGTGTTTACTCCTCTCTTTTATTTAAGCTCTACACACAATCGATACAATTATTAAAACGTACGAGTTCTTCGCAGTTTGACTCATTGTAAAGAACTACGTTTTGTGAATGGAGGTTTGAATAAATGAAGCGGTTGATTTGTTTTTGTGGCACTTGACTTCTTGCGGAAACCATTTCGAAGCTTGTTGCGAGTTCTTTCTCAGAATACAAAAGAGGAGCATTTGGAGGGACGTTCGGTCTCCGAGCCGCACCCCCTTCGCCGCTTTTTAACATGACGACGCCGGCTATTTGTTTCCTTAAGTCGGGGAGAAAGTACATAGGTCTGTTCTCGTTTCCTCGGAAACCGCAACCAGTTCGTCGAGTCCTGGCCATTGTGTTCCTGCTTTTAGATGGTGTTTCTGGAACTGATTTCGTGCGGTCAACCCGTAACCCAGAGTTTAGAATGAACGAATTTCCTCTTTGGATTTGTGTGTCAAACTTAAGTTGACGCTCTATTTGAAGGAATATACCACATTCGGAAAAATCAATGTGAAATGTTCACCGTTCCCATATATCAGTGCTTTCAAGCACTTTCGTGTGGTTTCCTTAAAATTAATACATTAAATTGATGTCTGAAAGTTTTTGATACGTACATCATCGTCTGATACTGCATTATGTTGAAAATCAATGAAAATTGTTCCATAACTCTTACAACAAATTGTACTACGAGGAATAAAATGAGTGACTTTTTGAAGCCCCTTTACGATCCCTATATCCATTTAATTCTTTTTATTTGCGTATATTAGTTTCGTTTCGCCAAAATAACATAAAAATGTAACAATAAAAGTTATAAAAGTGAGAATCTCGTATGGTCCTCTTTACTATTGTATGGTCATTCTCTGAGAAATGAGAATTATGAAAATCAGTATTTCTATTTAGAGGAAATCCTTGCAAAAAAAATAAATAATTACTTTTTGCCGTTACTGACCCAAATTTACAGGATAGCCACAATTAATACTCATAAAAAACTGTAATTAATTTTTGAAAACTATTTAATATTTCATTCAATTAAAAAAAAATATTTCACATTGAATATAAAGTTTAAAAGTATAAAATTAAATAAATTTAGTATTTACAATAGAATTTTTTTCATTGTCTTATTAAATGGCACTAGATTTACAGAACATGTATTTCCGAGGTTGATTAAATGATTTAGCTCATAGGTTTGTTAGGTACCTGTTTCTTCCAGTTTTTAAGACGTGCAATAAGTTTTAATCGTATGCTATTTCTGTTAGAAATAAATTAGGAATTAAGTCATTTACCCTTGTTCTGGTATCTTCAATATACATATTAATTTGTGAATTTTGAAATGATGAAATGAAATGTCCTAATTCACGTAGTTCTAGATATCTTTAATTCTATTCCCCTGTATCGTTTACACGGGCGTCGCTGCCTGTGGGGCGAGGGTACGCCCCCACCACTCCCAATATTTTGAAGCACATTCAGTAGTTTCATTCTGATTTCAGTGATTTACAGAAGACAGTTTCAGCATAACGTATTATAATGAAGATTGTTATACTTTAGTAACATTTAAGATCGTGAAAAGATTACATGGTGTACACAAAAACATTTCTTGCCATCCTTCATTAGTCAAAAAGTCAAAAATGCGTGGGGAGGGAATATTATGAAGATTATTACAAACTTGTGGGTAGATGTGGAAATTCCCCGCGAGCTTGCATTTTCATTTCTAATGAAGAGAACCAACGGACACAATGCTTGCTAACACTACTGCACTCACCGCCCCTACCGCTGCCGCCGCCGTTATCGTCTCAGCGCCTTTTTTATTTTTAGATTTATTATCAGGATATATTAATGAATTCATGAAGAGCTACAACATAGCTTGACATTTAATATTCTACCGCGAGCAATGTATTTACTTCAATAATCAATAAAAAATATTGCCGCGAACTAAAATTCTGGGGTGGTTCACACTTTTCTTGATGTCCTCCTCCCCCAGATTATACGTGTCAGAGACGCCCATGATAATTTAAACTTCTTGTACTCAACAGAAACCGATGATTCCAGGATTATTTCACACACTCACTTATGTTATGTAGATAATCTACCTTTGTCCCGTATTAAACATCACATGAAAGACTAGGCAATTTGTTATATTTAAAAAAGTAATTCTATGTATCTGGTCAAAGAAGTAAGCGAGATTTACCGAACGTTTCTCTGAGAACATAGTATGGCCTAATTACAACCTTAAAGATTGTATTTGGGGCATGCCGCGTTCAGTTTACGAAAACGCTTAACGAAAATAATACAACAAACAATGTATTTTTGGAACAATAAATGTAGCTTCAATATGCGACTTTTTTGTTAGTTGCGAGAGGAGTAGGGTTGGAGGTGATATTATTATTTTTTTAGGAATACTATACAATTCAATGCAATTTTAGTAGATTCCAATGTAAATATATTTTGTTACTCGGGAGCAAAAATTTTTAGTTTTCAAAAAGGTTGCCAACCACGCTTCTTGTTATCTTATTTCACAATTCAACTCCGTGTAGTGAAAGAGTAGACTAGGGATTCTGGAACTCTAGAAATCGTGCGCGTAATATACTTCTCTCCTTACCTCACATATAGTTTTTACTACTTTTTGATTATGTTTCAACAAAAATATTTTTGTCCCGGAGACTTCATTAGCGTTCGATGCTCGCAGCCTCCGTGACGGACAAGAATACTGAACACTCTCGCGTCAAGGACGCTCTCAACGCTGAGTCTGTCGCAGCGCCACTCTCCAGACGCTCCGCCGCTTGTCTTTGAGAGGGCGCCTCCTCCATTTATTATTCGATCTAATTCCGCAACGTTTACATGATTCTGTGCGGCACCCCGCTGCTTCATGCGGCCGATTAACCGCGTAATGCGGCAACACCTGGCCGCCGCAGGGAAAGCGACGGAGCTTGCACCACGCCCGCCCGCCCGCCTCCTTTCCCCGCCCGCACCATGCCTTCCAACCCCTCCCTGCCCGCCTGCACCCAGCCCGCCCGCATCCCCCCGCCCGCACGCTGCCGTTCCTTCCTCCTGCCCCCTCGCCCATACCCCAGCCAGCCAACCGCCCGCCCGCCCGCCCATACCCCTCTCACACACACCCGCTCATAACCCACATACACACCCGTCCGCCCGTAACCCACTTATGCACTCGCCCCCCACCGCTCACCCGTCCGCCGTCCGCTCGCCGCCTGCCGTCACGCGCCCGCTCCCCGCCCGTCACCCCCGCTCACCGCCCGCTCACCCGCCCGCTCACCCGCCCGCTCACCCGCCCGCTCACCCGCCCGCTCACCCGCCCGCTCACCCGCCCGCTCACCGCCCGCTCACCGCCCGCTCACCCGCCCGCTCACCCGCCCGCTCACCCCCCCGCTCACCCGCCCGCTCACCCGCCCGCTCACCCGCCCGCTCACCCGCCCGCTCACCCGCCCGCTCACCCGCCCGCTCACCCGCCCGCTCACCGCCCTCTATACCCCATACACCTACCCACCCACCCGCCCGCACGCCTACCTACCTTTACGCAAGCGCCGGGATTAGCTATTCAGGATCTGTAAATCTCGAAATTCTGCCTCCGCGGGATTCGGCTCAGAAGCGGAAACGACGATTCTGGAATTTTAACTAAACGAGTGTGGAGATTACTAGAATACTAGAATTATAAAAGCTTTGAAACGCGTGTTTATTCCCTAGTTTTTGTTGGCGCTTGCAAAATTGACGATATAAAACGCATTTGATAAGTGTGGCACAACAACCTTCTAAACAAAATGTTGTTATTGATTATATGTATAATTATGATCACGTTTCAGAAATCTGTGTGCTGCTATGGCACGCGCATTATCATCATAATAATGCCTTATGCCATGGTTTCAGTGAAATTTCTAATGATGAACTTTAAAAAGTGATGCAGAAATGCTTTCTTTTTGATAGTGTAAGCTATCGAGCAATGGAAGTCATAGAGGAAATCTCTGAGGAAATACTTCTGAGTAAAGTCTAGTTATTTTCAGAAAGATATGCTCAGTTGATTCACTCGTAATTTTTTAAACTTCATTATATATTTTTCATGTTTTTCGTTATTAGAATTCCCTAGCGAGAATTCCCCGTGAATATGATTGATTTTAAATTAACATTGGTTTTAACTTTTAAAATATGACTAATAAGTTATAGGACCTTAACGCGTCGAAATTCGTATATAAAAAGCATGGAAGGATTTTGAAATAGATGTAGATATTTTTATTTAAAAAAATTAACTTGCATACGAATTGGGTCTGGGGCTATCAAAGGCGCAACCCAAGGATTTTTTCTCCCACTATCTTTGAATAGGTAGTGAATTGATGTTTCATCATTTATAACGCGTATTATTAGTGCCTTTCTAAACATTTAATGGTAGCTAACCCCTCCAACGGTTATCATATGTTTACAGAAAATCTAAACCGTCACCTTCAGACATCACTTCGTGAAAACTGGCGATTTCTTACAGCAATGCTATCTCGTACTCGCGCAACGATCTTATTTTATATCTCTCGATTGATTGATTGTTAGTGATTCCGGGTGTGTCAACTACTGAGGTCACTAGTTCCGTACGTGCAGTGCATGTATTTCATCGGGAGGTGGCGCTGATCTTCCCCCACTGGATGGCGAGAACCGGCACCGACCTACCGACGACTAGGGTTTTCCCCGACCAGGTATCTCCCACCAGCGGGCCACCGCTCCAGCCAGGACAAGATCTAAGTCCCTGACCGGTCTTCCAGCATGTGTGTTAGTGTAGTGCAGGTTAGTGTAAACGTGTGTGTAAGGATAGAACAAGGAAGAGGAACGAAAGATCACGCGCGGTACGTGGCCCATTTGTGAAGGTATTGCTCCAGCATTCGCCCGGTGTTGATCAGAGAATGCCGTGAACGTGGCCATCTGTGTTTTCACAGAAGGGACCAAAAGCATTGAAAATGTTAAAAATATATATCATTTTCCCTACCTCAAAACTGAAAATATTTTAACATAAACACGCTGAAAATTATAGTGATATTTTGCTCAATCATTAATTCTTAAATGCTAACAATTTTCCTTCAATTTTTTTCTGGGGTCCGACGATCACTCCTCATCTCTACGTTGGTCGTTGGGATTTTCCAGCTACCAAAATGTCTTTTAGTATGCGACTGTTTAAGAAAGTATAGAGTCTCTGTTAGAAATTTGTGTGTTAACATTAAACACATTTCAATGTGCAGGTACATTTCAACACGTAAACGACGGAACATCGATAATAATTTATATTTTCCATTGCGCGAATACTTGTCAACAGCAAGAAATACTGTCACAAAAACTAACAGCAGTTAGTTGAAACGAAAGCTTCTAAAACTTCCGTCTGCAAAGTTATTGAAATAAATTTTTATATTTTTGTTTCGTATATGGCATTCCTCATAAAGAACAGGATTGTTTCGGTATTACTGTTGTTTGAAAGTGTGCTGGTTCATAAAGAATACGATCAAACAGCGTTATCATTTGACTTTCTTTTTGTGAAAACTGCTGTAATAATGGTGAAATGAATTTACGTGGTTTTGCTTCTTCTGCAGCGCGCATTCTGATTACGAAGAGCGGCGTGTGCATTTTCACTCACTCCGGTTGCTGAAACATGTTTTTCTTCTCGCGTTTGATGTAAAATTACTGTGTGTTACCCATATTAATACATGCATGTCCATATATTATTTCGTTACAAAGTATCTCGCTGGTCGGCGTGACCGAAATGACCAAATATTTCCAGCGGTGTGTGCCCCCTCAGTCGGTCTCATTCGAATGCCGCGCTAGGCGACTGAAACAGCTTCACCAATCTCCACAATGCGAGGCAGACGTTCTGGCCAGCACTCCCTCCTCGTCTGCGTTGCATTGAATCGCGCCATCGTTTCAAAGCAGCTCGTTTGCTGGGCTTGCCTTATCCTTTCATTGAATGCGCTCCGCACCACCCGTCAGTATGAGAAATGAGATGCGCGAAGAACCTTTGCTTAACGCCCAGGCAGTCGGGACGTTGCGGGTGAATCATTTTTAATGTAGTGCTTTAAGGTACTTTGCAAGTCCGCCGTACTATTTTTATGCCAAACGAGTTTCTTAGTTGAAGAACTTGTGGTTGCATACTTGTTCATGTTTCTTCCTTGGGAAGTACTTTTTGAGGACAATGAAGAAAAACGAATATTTCTTACTTTATGGAAGAACTACATGTACATATTAACATTGGGCGCAAATATTTGTATTATAAGTAGTGATGGTGCGCTCTGCATGAATCATATCAACAGTTTTTTAAATAACGATTCAGAAAGTCCATTTTTTTAGAAAAAAAGAGATGTACATAAATAGTGACTAGTAAAAATGGTAAAATACTAAACTATATTTACAATATTGCGTAAATATTGTGAATATGCCTTATAGTGATAAAAGTTAATATTTGAGATAGTGTTAATATTCGTATTTTCATATATCTTGAACTTTTGTCTAAAGGCTAATTTTGTTTGTTATTTTCTCGAATCTTTTCATTATGTGTTTTTTGCATACATTCATAATTTAGTTTAATTTGCTGTAGTGCTCATGAGGTTTGCAAATCAAACGACGACACATCAGATGAAAACGTGGTCTTAATCTCTTTTTTTGTTAAAAAAATTGCCTTGCTGTATCTCTAATAAAAATTAATAAATATTTACCCCTCAGAAATATCTCAAGCCTTAAGAAATTAACCAAAAAGATCGAGTTGTAAGAAAGTATGAATTTAAATTATTGTTACCAAAAGTTACAAAATTTATTCTTTTTTTCCAAATCCGTGCGCCAACGCATGATTTTTTCTGTCGAAAAATCGTTGACGATTTTGACACATTGCAATACTTTCTCTTTCGTACGTAAGTACGTAATACGAGCAGAAAATAAATATATCTTCATTTTGGGCAAGTGTTTTACAACGAGAAGGAACAATGCTGCATTGTTCAAATTATTATTAAATATAATTTAATCTAATGTGTTCGTGGCATTTTCTTTGTATTAAAAAATGCCCATGCGGTTTCTCAAAATAACGAGATAAAAACAGCTTGAGTGTCCTAACAGCTAGCAGGTCACGTGTATATTGAAAGAACTGTTTCATTTTCCGCCAATTCTTGTTTTGAGATCGTGAGTCGACAACCATTTTTAGTTTTGAGCATCTCTCTCCGGTTCTATTGAACTGCGTTTTTGCGCGGTCCTTTTCACGCGGTCAGTTTCACTGGGTCCGTTTCACGCGGTCCGTTTCCGTTTCGCGCAGTCCGTTTCGCGCGTCCGTTTCGCGCGGTCAGTTTCGCGCGGTCCGTTTCGCGCGGTCCGTTTCGCACGGTCCGTTTCGCGCGTCCGTTTCGCGCGTCCGTTTCGCGCGGTCCGTTTCGCGCGGTCCTTTCGCGCGGTCCGTTTCGCGTGGTCCGATTTGCGCGGTCTGTTTCGCGCTATCCGCTTCGCGCGATCCTTTTTGCGCGGTCCGTTTCGCGCGATCCGTTTCACGCGATCCGTTTCACGCTGTGATTATGGTGAGTGTGTTTCAACGCTCGTTGCGAAAGTACAAATCTACAAAATATTCGAAGTAAATACACACGAAAAAAATAGCTATTTCTGTTCCATTAGCAACAAGCTTAAAATATAATTCATTGAATATTTACAATCCTGAATTATTACCTTATTAACTACGGGCCATACACATTTGACACCACAAATTCAATTGAAGTGTGACGGCTCATGGTTCGACGGCAACACTTTCTCTCTAGTCTGAGTTAAAAAGCGTAAACTTATTTGTTTTTAAGAGTGTTTGGGGGCTTTATTTGTTGTCAGGAACCTCAATTTAGAGATTACTTGAGAGTGCTCAGTTTCTAATTTTTAGTTTTCAAGCTTTCAAGTAATACGTTCGCTGAAATAAAAAGTAGTAATAATAATAATAATAATAATAATAATAATAATAATAATAATAATAATAATAATAAAATAAAAATAAAGAATTTCACAAGAAGTCTTTCTAAGTTCTCTCAACCCAATTTTTCGAACAATCGTAATTATTGAAGTGTCGCGGTTAACAAATCGGTAAATCAGTCATAAATTCCCTCCACATGTTCAATTTCACGGTTTTGGTTTGTAAGGTACATTAGGCAGGATCGCAAATCAGATCTTTTATCTTGCCTTCTCGCGCCCCACCTCACCTCATCCATATGTAGCGAAGCGTTAACCGAGGTATAATGAGGTTAGGTTAGGTAATGTGGTATCGTGAAAACGGACATACACGAGTGGCACAAGGGAACACAAAACTACACACCTTCTCACTCTCTACCTCAGAAATTTCCAAACAGCAGTTGGATAGCTGATTAACACATATTTTCTATTCGACACCATTACGTACTTCACCTACTTAGTCATCTCATTTTGGCTAATGTGCTCATTATCAAGCTCGAGACTGAAGTGTACTTCGAAGCTGTTCTACTTCGGACTTTATCCAATTGTTTTGGATAATGTGAATAATGGTGGCTAATTAGCGAATTAACCAGATTCGGACATTACCCTAACATCCACATCGAAATATGTATAATCTCAGTTTTAAAACTAAATTTGGACTATTTGTTGCATTTGGAACGTTCAACAAATAAACTATATTATAAAGATATATTTTCCCTAAAGTAATAAAAATTATTATTCAATGTGTTTTTTTTCTACTGTAAAATTCCATTATTTAATTTGAGAATCGTGAAGAGTTGCCATTGTAATAAAAATGAATGGTGTTCTGTTGACTGGGAGTGTAAATTTTTCATCCGTGTCAATGCAGTTTAATTCAAATAATAGAATTTAACGCACGTTTTTTTTATTTTCATGTCGGTGCTACATGGCATTATTCCACAAAAATACATTTCATACTATCCTACACAGTCACTTACGGAACACTGGCACGGAATAAATATACTAAAATTTTAAAAAACAATTGCATATAAATATACTCTCCAAATGGTTTGATTTATATTGCCTAATTTTATTATACATTAGAAAATTAACTAGATACTAAAATAGTTATCTATGCAGCAAGGGTTGAATGTAATGATTATAGAACGAGCAAATGATTTGTCCACGAATTCTGTTCCCTGAAATGCGCTAATTACTTTTTGTTCTACTGTGATAAAAATCAATGATGTGTTGCATACAGTGCTTACAAAGTCACATCTATTTACATCTTTTATTTAAGCGAAAGGACTTACAAGTTACGAAGTATTAGACTGGCTTCAAAACATACTGTCTGTAATTCATGCCTAATATGAAAAGTTAAAGGAAAAGGAAACTCAATCATCTACATATTTTGCAGTAAATAGAATGCATAATTTTATTTTACATTAGACTTGTTAATGGTTCTTCTTAGAGCTCTCTGATTGATCAGTGGTGGCGGTGCGCGAAACGCAAGTATCAGCTGCTGGCTTGTTCTCGAAATAAGTTGTATAACGGCACTTGTGAAAATACACATATTTGTGATGTTTATCAAGGTTTGTTGACATCAAGGTTTGTTACATAAATAGTTTGGACCTGAATTTTCAACTGCGAGGTGTAAAATAAAAGAGAGGTGAGTTTCAACCCATTTTGTAAACATGAAGATCAAAAGTGAAGTTAGGTGTGGTTATCAAGTGAATTTTATGATTTAACATTTTTATTCAATTGCCAAAATTTGACGATCATTGTTTTTCAAAATAATTTTGAATAAATCATTGTCATGAAGTATTACAACTTAGCGAGCGTTATCATCAACACTCACAAAACTTAAAATAGTACGATGTAAACTTACAATTGACATTCGCGCAATAACAAAAGAAATTATAGAATTGATTGTGAATGATTGCCGAAGTACAACAGTTGTGGGAATAAAACATGCAAATTCGGTGGTGGTAGAAGAAATCTTGTGATAATCCATAATGGTAATCAATAGTGGTTGATTATCCTTATATCTCATTAATAAAACACGTCTAATACAAAAATATGTCAAATGCAATCAAATCAGGTTCAAAGTTAATGACAATGAACTTTAAGTTGAAATCATAAACGATTGATTGTTAATTAACAGTTGTTAGGCAAACATAATCGTGACTAATGAACGTTTATGAAAAGTCTCTACGATTTGGGTGATGTTATATGCTATTTTGTTACCAATAAGTTAGGTTAATAAGTTCATATCGAAATGTATAGAAATAAATCGTATAATTTAGCTGGGTTAAAAAATTAGAACATTCATCAAAGGATGATATATTTCAATTCTTGGATTGGAACATTCAGCAGGAGATGAACTTGTGCAATATTCTGATTACTTATTTTATTCGACTATGGATTATGTTTCAATAGATTTATGATTATTTTCTCTAAGTTGTATTATTTAATAACAATGCTATCTTAGTCGTTATCTTATAATGAATTAATATTAAAATAATAACGAATAATCTAGGTTACATTGACCACGATACACTTATTCTTACAATTACTAATAATATGAATACTGACAATAAATAATACACTTAAATGCAAAGTATTTACTAAAGTTAACATAAAATTATTTACAGACTACGTGCTGAAGGAGTCATGGGACGCAGTTTATAGCGATGTTGACACAAATGAAAAATATAATTTATTTTTATCAAAGTTTGCATTTCACTTTAACGCGTGCTTTCCTCTTAAAAAGAGAAAATTAAACATTTCACAGAAAAGTAATACTTGGATCATACAAAGAATTAGAACATCGTGTAAAAACAAACGTAATCTTCATTTCCAAATATAACGTATCACCCGGTTTTCATGTTTACTTCCGAGGATACAAAAGAATTTTAAGTAAAGTAATAGTTCAGGCAAAAATAATCAAAAATAATGAGGATATGTTGAACGCAAGTTACAAAACTAAAGCAAAGTGGAATATTGTAAAAAATACAACCACATCATCACGATACTTCATAGAGAATGTTGTTTTAAAGGATACTGAAAGAGAAGTAAGTAAACCAGAAAAAGTTGCGAATCTCTTCAACCAACACTTTTCTAGAACTGCGGTTGATTTCACGAAGGGACTAAAACCACAAAATTCAACATCATGCGCTTCCAAAAAAAATTAGACACGAAGATTATTTCTGAAACTTCTTCCAACAAAATCTTCAGAATAGTCAGTAAACTAAAAAATAAATATGTATCTGGTTTAGATTAATTTCCGGATTGTTTATGAAAAACGTGTGCACCTGCCATTGTACCCCAATTAACTCATATTTTCAATGCTTCCTTATGCACAGGAATATTTCCAGATATTTTCAAACAGCAAAAATTAATCCACTTTTTTAAAAAAGGAAACAAAAATGAAATTCAAAATTACCGGCTAATTTCTCTTTTGTTGGTTTTCTCAAAAATATGTGAGGGGATTTTCTATACGCGAATGGAAACTTTTCTCGGGAAAAACGAAGCGTTTTCAGATTCACAACAAAATCAAAATCTACAGACACTGTATTTTTCTTTTCTTAATGATGTTGCTTCATCAATGGACCAATATGAAGAACCCATTGGAATATTCTTAGATCTTTCAAACCCTTTTGATGTTATTAACCATAACATCTTGCTCTCAAAATTACCTTCAAACGGAATTCGGGTATTGCCCTACATTGGATAACCTCATATCTTAAACATCGATCTCAAAGAGGGGAAATACCGTTCTGGCACGAAAGATCATTATTTACTTATCTTTCCAATTCTTTGCTAATTGAACGTGGGGTCCCATAAGGTTCGATCTTAGGTCCTATCCTTTTTCTGTTGTACCTAAACGATATGCCCTCGTCTATTTAAAATAGTCCTGTTTGCCGGGAGCGGTGGCTCAGTGCATCAACTGATGTCACTGCGGTGCCTCTGACTGAGATGTCCTAGGTTCGAGTCCCGACTGCGGCAGGATTCCCGACACTAGCTTTTCAGCTAGGTCGAATTCAGTCGCTGTCTGGAGAAGAATTCTAGCGGCCGGATGCTCTAATCGGTAGTTTTCCGTGGTTTCTCTGATCAACACCAGGTGAATGGCGGAGCAGAATCCTAACAAACTGCGCATGATCTTTCCTTCCTCTTCCTTGTCCTCACTCCTTACACACCCACTGACACTAACATGCACAACACTACCATACATGCCGGAAGACCGGTCGGGGACTTAGAACTTGTTGCGGCTGGAGAGGTGCTCCGCTGGTGGGAGATATCTGGTCGCCATGTCTGGTCGACAACACATGTCGTAGATATCATGTTCATCAAGTGTCAGTATCAACAGCTCAATACAATAAATCCACATACAATACATGTACGTTACTTTACTACGCATTGCCAGATGACATTACACAATTAAAATCGGTACACAAATTTCAATTAAAAGTATTTTTTCTGCTACATAACTATTTCTATACAATTAGAGACTATACTGCTCATCAAAACGAAAAACAATGTCTATTTTCACAAAACAATGATACAGTATAATCAGTTTTCATTTGTATTGTATTTTTTTAAGGCATAGTATGCCTGGAGCAAGTAGTTTAATTTAGCTTCCTGGTCAATGACCCTCTTCCCGATCGGGATTTTAATCCAGTTTCCCTGATCCATTGGGCAAATGCTGAGAAGGTTCCTTGATTTGCTTCTGGATGTAAATGTAGCTTCACTATGCGCATATTTTGTTGAGCTCTCTTTTCGCTTGTAGTGGTAGTAGAGCTTAGGGTGAGTTACTATTTTGTTAGCAATGCAGAAAAATCAAATCTGCAGGTCGTTTACCGTTACAAATAAGTTTTATGTAAATCGGGAACGAAAGTGTCTAGTTTCGGAAATGCTAATCTGGCGCTTTTTACAGTTTTTATTATTATTATTATTATTATTATTATTATTATTATTATTATAAACTTTTTCATCTGTCAACTATTAATAGTTTAATTGTCGGGAAGGGATTCTGAAACTCAAGAAAGCGGGCGCAGATGATCGTCTACCCCATACGTCACATATTTTTTACTGTTTTTTGACTAAATAAATATCTAAATATCACAATACAATTATCAATATACATTCACTTTTCATAACAAAGGTTTATTAAATATTAATTTTGGCAACAAAGAGTCTGGTAAAAGCTTTGAATTATCATGTAAGGTTTAAATAAGGAAAAATTGTTTCAACTTTTCCTTTAGTTACTATTAGCAATTAGTTATTGAACCTACTGCTTACGGACACAATAGCTACTCATTTTGTATATGAATGTTACCATTCCTAATCTCATTGCCTGCGTCATGATATGCACTGATAACATATCATTATTTTGATCACGTTTTTTTTAAGTATTTGATCATGTTCTGCATATTGCGTGCATCACAACTGTTTGATTTTATCGACTTAGTCTGGTAAAAGTTGTTTCACTGACCTAGTCCGAGAAACCTCACACTGCGGACGATTAATAGTACCGAGATATCTGCCTTAAGCGGTGAATTTACGAAGGTACTTTTCGTCATTCTGTATTGCTATACCGACACAAAGCAAAGAAACAATGAAACAATATACACTTTTATCGGCAGGCATCCGTTAAGAAATTTATCAGTTCCGTCGTCGTCGACAATCGAAACAAATGAGTTGTATCTTTAGATGTATTAGTTCTCATATTCAAAGAAAATATATTTCTAACAATTTTCTAATAAGAAATTGGTATAATGAAATAGTTTCAATGTCATTAGGACGATAAACAGCAAATAATGGACTCGGTTGAAGTTCGTAAATCGAGGCAATTGCAAACTCTTTTTAACCTACCATGTCTGTTATTTGTGTTATCGGCCGATTGTCGTTCAGTATTTTTCGTAATACCATTTTATTAGAAGAACTGACATAAACAAGAAAAACATATTTTGAAATAAATTTAATAATACAAAATATGACAGATATTTGGCTTTTATCGAGATTAAACGGACGGCGCACTGTTAAAGTCTTAGCGGAAACCGGTAAGTTAATTTTGTTTCCTCTGTTTTATTGAGATATATCGATATTATACAAACAGTACAATGTTACGAAAAGTAACGAACGACATACGCCCCCGATAACGGACTTGGTTGGTTCTCAACGACGAATACCGCCCCTGTTTACAAACTAGAACCGTCCGTCCTTTGCTCGGTCACGTCCTAATGAGTTTAACAACTGTTGTCCGAGCCTTGGTGCAAGAGGGCCATGCGGCAACGGACTTGGTTCGTTATCAACGGCGGATTCCGTCTCTGCTTACAAACTTGAACCGTCCGTTCTTTGCTCTGTCACATCCTAATGAGTTGTCCCGAGGCTTGTACAAGTGGGTCATGCGGCAACATAGGTTGGTTCTCCACGGCGGAGACCGCCTCTGCTTACAAACTTGAACCGTCCGTTCTTTGCTCTGTCACATCCTAATGAGTTGTCTCGAGGCTTGTACAAGTGGGTCATGCGGCGACGGATAGGTTGGTTGTCAACGGCGGAGACCGCCTCTGCTTACAAACTTGAACCGTCCGTTCTTTGCTCTGTCACATCCTAATGAGTTGTCCCGAGGCTTGTACAAGTGGGTCATGCGGCGACGGATAGGTTGGTTGTCAACGGCGGAGACCGCGTCTGCTTACAAACTTGAACCGTCCGTTCTTTGCTCTGTCACATCCTAATGAGTTGTCCCGAGGCTTGTACAAGTGGGTCATGCGGCGACGGATAGGTCGGTTCTCAACGGCGGAGACCGCCTCTGCTTACAAACTTGAACCGTCCGTTCTTTGCTCTGTCACATCCTAATGAGTTGTCCCGAGGCTTGTACAAGTGGGTCATGCGGCGACGGATAGGTCGGTTGTCAACGGCGGAGACCGCCTCTGCTTACAAACTTGAACCGTCCGTTCTTTGCTCTGTCACATCCTAATGAGTTGTCCCGAGGCTTGTACAAGTGGGTCATGCGGCGACGGATAGGTCGGTTGTCAACGGCGGAGACCGCCTCTGCTTACAAACTTGAACCGTCCGTTCTTTGCTCTGTCACATCCTAATGAGTTGTCCCGAGGCTTGTACAAGTGGGTCATGCGGCGACGGATAGGTTGGTTCTCAACGGCGGAGACCGCCTCTGCTTACAAACTTGAACCGTCCGTTCTTTGCTCTGTCACATCCTAATGAGTTGTCCCGAGGCTTGTACAAGTGGGTCATGCGGCGACGGATAGGTCGGTTCTCAACGGCGGAGACCGCCTCTGCTTACAAACTTGAACCGTCCGTTCTTTGCTCTGTCACATCCTAATGAGTTGTCCCGAGGCTTGTACAAGTGGGTCATGCGGCGACGGATAGGTTGGTTCTCAACGGCGGAGACCGCCTCTGCTTACAAACTTGAACCGTCCGTTCTTTGCTCTGTCACATCCTAATGAGTTGTCCCGAGGCTTGTACAAGTGGGTCATGCGGCGACGGATAGGTTGGTTCTCAACGGCGGAGACCGCCTCTGCTTACAAACTTGAACCGTCCGTTCTTTGCTCTGTCACATCCTAATGAGTTGTCCCGAGGCTTGTACAAGTGGGTCATGCGGCGACGGATAGGTTGGTTGTCAACGGCGGAGACCGTCTCTGCTTACAAACTTGAACCGTCCGTCTTGGCCGACTGCGCAGGTGGGGGGCCCGGACGCCGGCGTGTACGTGTGCACGGCCAACAGCAGTGCGGGCTCCGCCAGCGCCGACGTGCAGCTGCGCGTGCTGCCCGACCTCACGGCGCACGTGACGCCGCCGTCGCTGCGCGTGGACGCCGGCGCCGCCGCGGACTTCACGTGCGTCACCACCGCGCCGCAGGTGAGTGCTCTGGCCACGAGAACGCTTTTCTTGGTGCTGTGGATTGATTAGTGTATTTCGGGCACGTCAACTTCTAAGGTCATAAGTCCGATGAGTGCTGTGCATGCTTTTTTTTTTTTGCGCGATCCCTCCCTCCCCGCTGGCTCGCAAAATTCGGGGCGGACCTACGTCGGCTTGGGGTATTCTCCACAACCAGGTATCTCCCACCAGCAGAGCACCGCCCCAGCCGGATCAAGCTTTAAGCTATCGACTCGTGTGGTAGTGTAGTACATGTGAGTGTGTGTTAGTGAGAAGTGAGAATAGGATGAGGAAGAGGGGGAAAGATCGCGTGTGGTGCCTGTTTGTGACGGTACTGTTTCGGCATTCGCCTGGTGTTGTTCAGAGAAACCGTGGAAAACTACCGATCATAGCAGCCGGCTGCTAGAATTCTCCTCCAAACAGCGTCTAAATTCGACTTAGTTTTCTATATAGAGTAGAAAATCCAGCCACCTTGGGTCGTGAACCCCTCTTCTACCCTATAACCTCTGTCAGTGGCACTGTAAGGATATCTGCTAATGCCCTGAGCCATCTTTGCCGGTGCTTTTTTGGGGAATCGGCCCTCGCTATTGTCCAATCACCTTCGCTTACCAGCTAATCCCATTTCGCTTTTCGTTACCAGAGAAGGCAATCCCGAATGCATTTCGTTTCGTTCATCCATGTTTCAGAAAGTCTAAACATTTTTATTAAGTTTGCATTGATAAGAAGCGCAAATAGAAGTTCTCGCACCAGTTCGGAGAAAACCTCACAGGTGAACACGATAGAATCTTCGGAATTGGGGATGTTAAGTCGAGGTAGGATGGTGCTATTGGTACGTGGTTTTAAGTGTGGTAGGGTGGTAAACGCCTTTGAAAATGTGGACTGCGGGATGATATACTGTATGTCTATTTTTCCTTCTCGCCCTTACGAAGGTACTTCGTAAGAAGGGAAATTTATGTAATTGTGCTCCGGAAAACGGCGAATTTTCGGCCGAAAAACTTTTATTTCCGGGCCCTGGTAACGAAAAAGTAGATATATCTAGTTACCAAATACAGAAAAATTCCTTTAACACGTTGTGTAACCAGAATTCATGGGTTGTGGGAATTGATACTGAAAAATTGATTGACGGCAAAACCTGTCGGTCTGTGATCAACGCTAGTTCCTTAACCGTACATCCGATTTTCTTGAAAATTGTTATTCCCCGATCGATTTGAAATATTTTGATTTTTGAGGGTACTTTACATTTCGCAAATAATTTTGTTTGTAAGCGTCGGCCCGATTTGGACACATACTGCGCTTATGTGGCGTATGTAGTTGAATGAGTGAAGGCGATTTAACTCTGCATACCTGAGTTCGGGGTCTCTGAGCGGAAAAAAGTTGGTTAAAAACACTTTGCAGGCTTATGTAGTAGTATAATATAGCAGAGAATTTTGAAATAATGCGAGAAAGTTTGTGCTTTCGTAGTACCACTATTTTTTTCTGTAGGACCATCTCACTCCCTATATACTTACAAGTTCAACTAAACTCCTTAAATTTTATTCATTAATAGAAAATTGTAAATACAGGGGGCAATTTCATGTGCTCATATGGTCTCGTCACACTTGTTAGTCACTTGGCGTTTTTCTATATCTTCCACTCTTGGATTGTCGCTTACATTAGACGCAAATTATTTACAATATTTACACGCTCTTGCACTTACAATCTAAACTTACAGTCTAACACTGAGATTTTTATAGTTTGCCAGTCAAACTTTCCACGGCTCTTGAGAGTCACATTTACAATTACATTTACAGTTACCCTTTTTCCCGCACGCACACACGCGCACGCGCACATGCGCACGCGCACACGCGCGCACACACACACACACACACACACACACACACACACACGATGACTGCTCGTCGGGGGTACGCACACGGTACGCATCACAGGCACTCTGGGTGGCGTCTCTGCTGTCGGCGGTGAATTTCCACATGCGTTGATAGAACACATACATTGTTGGAGACGGTGTTGATAGGCATTGTTGTCGATTGCAAAGGCCCCTTTTTTTATCTTATTGTGCAAAATTTGTTTCTTTTTTCATAAGCGTATTTTGCCATACCATGGTATATATATCTTTGAAGCAAGAATGCAATTATTTTTGCTTGGTTATAGGTTTGATTTTGGCAAAAGATTGCATCAACGGCACGTATCTTGTATAAGTTACTCGCAAACCCTATTCATGAACTCATTGAAATTAAACACTAAAAAAACAGAATTTTCCCAATTATTATTGTGCAAATTGCACAGGCGAGTAGTACACAAACTTTAGACAACAATGGCTTTCATAAAACAAAAACAAACAAAATTTTTCATTAAAAATCCTCTAATTCTCCTGTTCTGGAAATCCTGAGAGAAATGGTCGCTATTTGGCAAGCACGATCACGGACTCCTATTCATAATTGAGCCATGTAAAGCCCAGGTGATTCAACTGCATTTTTTGTATTTTTTTTTTAATTTTATCGTCGCATTCAGAAAATGACTTTCTATTAACTGTTGATGTATTTTTACGTTACTTAGCAACAATGTTGGTAAGAACGCAAGCTTATGGTATCCGAGGGGTTATTCGTTTATTCTGACAGGCAAAGTAGTCATTGAGAGTTGCACCATTTTGAACTGTAACTGCTTTGTTTTCCCAGTTCGCTTTGAATTTTAATTGGAACCAAGAAAGTGAACAATTTCGTAATTCTTTAAACAAATTCTGAGTACAGCCCATTTCACAACTTCTCTTTCTAGTTGGGATCTAAAAACGAACTTCCAGTTTCTCTCGCTAACATACCTCAAAGAAAGCTGTTTAGAGGATCACGGTTCCTCTTAGAGGGAAAAAGATGTGGAAGATTTTTTGTCCTCTACCCCGGTTATTCATCACCACTAATCTGTATCTTCTTTCTGACAATGATAAAGACATCGGACCTCTGAATGGAAATAACAATCCTGATGTTTATGACTGCTAATTAGTAACGGAATTTATGTAACTTGGGAAATAGTCCAGGATTTTATTTTCAGTTTGAAATTGTATATTTTTGTTTGTATTGTTTTCAAAACTTATTATTTAAATAGCATCGAAATGAATAATATAGAATTCAGTTTTGATCAGTAGAAACACATTATTAAAAACACAGTTAAACATACAAAAAAGTACATTAAAACACAGTCCGTAAAAACACATATTTTTAAACGTATTAATATGATGACTTTCGGTCATATTGTCCATTTTCAAGTAATTTAGGATTTTTGTAAAAAAATAATGCAAATACTGTGTTGTTTACTGCAGAGGTACATCTTTAGGTTCGACTGTTCGACCACATGTTTTTTTAAGTAACCTCATGTTTAAATAGTAGATAAAATAATTTATCAAAGCTTTTTTCTACTTAAATTAGCAACATTTAGCAAACCCAAAAGCAAAAAAATGTAAACAGTGAAAACTATAAAAAAAAATTAAAATTTTTGGCCCTTTTTTTTTTAAAAGAAAACAAGTTTTTTTTCACGTATTCTGAAACCCGACATTTCTCGTGATTAGTTTTATCCATCATCAGTTGTGACCAAAATTCTTTCAAAATCTGAAAATGAAAAAAATTCTTATTTTTCTTTATTTTGGTTTTATTCCTATTCTTTTTAAATTGATTAATTATGCTTACATGTTTAAACAATCAACTGCTTTTTGTATCCACGTTATATTAATATTGTATTTTTGATTTAATATATTAATATAATATTTTCCTAAGGCAGACCACTACCCCCTTCTTACCTAAAATATTCCTTCTACGATGATTTCCATTTTACGTGTATTTTGGTTGAGCAAATAGTGATCACTTGCAAAACTTTGGAAACGTTCCAGCGAAACATTAATGGAGAATTACTCCCCAGCGCAAAGTGCTCAACGTCCCTTTCGGGGCTTGGAGACGCGTTGCGTCAAAATTGTAGACGCAACAAATTAAAAATAAATAAATAAATTACCTGCGCGTATTTGTTTTAGTAGACATGTTTAGTATAAGCATGCTACGTCTGCAATTTGATAGAAAACCACATCCTAATAACTTCGGTTTAAGTGAACACATTTTGTCACTTATACACATTGATAACTCTTTTGGCCAAATTTTTATTCGCTGCGCATACAGAAATATCATTTTATGGGGCGTTAGTTTACACATCTTTAAAAATCACGTTCAATGTATATGTTTATTTTCATTGCCTCAAATGCAAATTTCGTGATTAGAGAGTTAAAAAGATGAGTGCAAACAAAAATTGAGTAATGTAAGGTACGAAACTGCCGTAACTAAGAAAGAATTCAATATTTTTTGATAATACAAAGAATTTTATCTCTCATGAATTTTGTCTGCATATTTCGGCTTTCAAATATCTTGAGGGTTAAAATGTCAGGGCAATTTATATTCAACAGCGTGTGGTGCGAAACCACATCGTTGTTTAAATGTGGTATTTGTGAGAACAAAGTTCGTAACCAATATTAAATTTCAAATATCCTCGTTGGGGATATCTCTATTCAAAACTTCAGGGATAATCCCTAGGATAGCGACCAGAATGCTAGATTTTCACTCTGGTGTCTGGTTTCAAATCCAGATCGATCCTTATAAAATTTGTAGTGGACTAAGCGAGCTCGTTGGAAGATTTCTCGTAGATCTCCCGTTCCCTCCGTCTCTTTTTCCACCATTGTTCGGTTATAATTCATATCGTATTCTGATAATCATCTATTTATTATTTGACTGATCCATCCAGGTATACCCGTAAGGCAGTAGAATCACAATAAAGCATCAAGAATACTTGAAAACTCGATGTTTTGCGTTCATTAATGATGCATTGACTTTCAATGAGTACTGGTTTTAAAATTCATATTTTATGAATCAACGATAAATCAACGCTTTCATTTTTAACTATCAGCTTTGACAAATATTTGAGAGATGCCAGTATAATTCTACTCTCAATTCATAGAGTGTTTTATATGTACAACTATAAAAGCTTTATTTGTGTAATGTATGCTAATTTTAGGAAGTGCCTGAGTCTATATGTATCACAACAATACATATATTCTACATGTAGTAATTGGGTAACCTGCGTGTCCGTCCATCTGTCCGTTACGATTAGACATCCTCTCCATTCCATCCAGACACCATTCGATGCAAGTGAAATGCCATACGATGAGTCTCGATCGACTGGTGGCGAAATTACCATTTTTTAAAACAATCGAATATCCAGGATAATCTATGAAACACTAAAATACTTTTTTGGGGGAGTTTTTGAGGCGCATGGTGATGGATAGCTCTTTTGATTTCTCTCGGTAAGACGAATCAATTTGCACTGTTTACAGACGAATCCTAATCGAATATTCTAAATATAACCTGGTTTTTGAGAATTTCTAGGCACCTACAGTGTGTATTTCTGTACATAAATTCATAACATAAATTGAATCGATAAGGCTTGATTCAACAGACAGACGATAATTAAATCTAATCTTATTTTAAACATAATATTTGAACCAATTATTACCGATACTTTTTCATGAAATTTTCAAAGCCCACAGATGGACGAGCCTGGTAACTGTGTAATGATTAAAAATTCTTTTTATTTGCAACTTACTTAGCCGAAATAAATATATTTATCACGAAAATACCCACCGGAGAATGGTTGTAAAGCTAGTAATATTTTTACCGTTTTAATATATCTATTCTCTTCATAATATTTAATATATTTTTCTACCGTTATGAAGTATTCAGAATTTGCAGTCATATCTTCTGTAAGTCTGAGATGTATAATATACATATACAGTAATTTACTTAATGATGATAACTTAATAACGCACCAAACTGTAATTAATTTTTTAATTATATTAAAATATATTTTACTTCTTCACAAGCTTTTTTAAGTAAATGAACAAATTCAATTTGTAAATCCCTATTTATTTCGATTACCAAAACGAGATGACGAACTCAAATATATTATTTTTTCTTCTCTGTTTGAGTATTAAAATTAATAACTTTTAATTATTTTTTTCATTTTCACGACACTAGTTATTAACTAGAAATTATCGTTGGTTCTCCAGGAAGACACTATTCTAATAATTTTGTTTTTTTTTGCTCTATAGTTCTTTGTTTGGCAGTTCCAAAAATTGCATATAAAATTCCTTATGTGTACGAACATCATTATTGTTTTTTATCAATTCAACAATACATATAAAATATTGAACGATGGTAACAAAACAATAAATACGGCTTTGTGCATTCCGTTATGATGACACGTATGACAGTTTTCTCGTGTGGAGAACATCGACTGCATATTCGCACTTCATTATCCCCATGTCATGTGGCGTTTGTTACTAACAATATTCTGGCGATATTTTATAAATACGCAGTAAATATTCGATATCAATACATGTACTACAATGAAAAATAACAATAATAGTAATAATAATAATAATAATAATAATAATAATAATTATTATTATTATTATTATTATTATTATTATTATTATGAATACGATGATGATGCCAACTGATTCATTTGGCACTTTCTCATGACCATTTATGTTCTCGATAGTATGTCAATAAAATTTCCAAAACGCTACCCATGAAAATTTTTGTAACATTTAAAGGGAGCATGAAACGTGAATTTGGCGACGGATCGATAGATATTTCGGAAGCTTATAAGCAAGCACATAATCTCACTTGAGAGCATTGGTGCGTTTGAAATTTTCTTTCTGCTGTAAATTACTTTGCCTCCTCTCCTACATTATCAAGGGAGTATGTCAAGATGCCCGTTAAAGAAACGAGGAGCCGACAGCTGACATGAGGGTAGAAGGGGCTTTAGAAACAAAGCTTAACTAGATGAAAAGCATCTGCTACCAGAATTTCGCAATAGCGACGCCAAGTGTAGGAGGGGTTGTCAAGGGCATTTGATGCTGGCTCATACACTATCAATCGTCTTTCATCAATATATGTTTAATTAGGAGTTTCTTCCCAAACGAGATGAAGGCGTGATTTTCACATCAAAATATTATTTGTCAAAAACAAATGTGCATAAAAATAACACACTAGCGGGATAACAAAAGCGTATTTTCGACGCTCGGAAGATTAACGGTCGTGTTTTAGCTTGGAGGAACGAGTATTATCGACTTTTCAGCGTCATACTCTCTACGACATATCGCGTTGAATTGTACAGGTTTGCGTATCATCCCCTTTAAATTGCCCAAAGTTTCAGCTATCGGAAAAAGTTGTTGGCAACGGCAAAAGAAAAAGGTCGAAGAAAGACGATAGTTTAAGAGAACTAAGTGGTCAAGAAAATGTTTCCCGAGATCGAGCGACTCAGCAATCAATTTTTCATTCTAAAATAAACGATATATCTGGCGATCTCGATAGATGGCGTCCGTTACTAAAACCGTGAACACAGTAAATTTGTTACTGATATAGCGCGTTACTGAGTGTAATTAATCTAATAACTTATTTCCGCACTGTCGTATTATATGACATTTTGTAAGTGCAAGGTATCTTACGTGAATTTAAAGTTCGTTGATGACTAACAATGAAAAAACATCAAATGTATTTTTAATAATAGAAATTGCTGCATTTTTTTAGAAAAAGTATGTCATTAAGAACTCTAGCGTATTTCTGTGTATCTCCATCAGCCTATGTGTCCTCGACTTATTGATTAAAGCTCCAATGTGTACAATGTGCTCCAATTTACGTACATCTTAACGTTCTGACATGTTTGATTCGTTTTAGAGAGTTCTATAGCACATGCAGCACACATGCAGCTTCACGCGCGGTTTTCCTATTTTTGTGAGGAAAAGCATATTGATGTATCTTTGCCTCCGCTCTAGCAAGGCGTCCTGCGGGCGTGCTATTTTGGCGGTGCACAATAACAAAACTGGTTAGAGGCGGAAGGGGAGCTCCAGTGCACGGCACGCTCTCTCTTCTGCGAAGGGGCCACTACCTCTCCGCCCTTGCAAGCAGCGAGAGAGGCTCGCGGCGGTGACTGGAGGGCTCGCCTGGGGCCTCGTCAAGAGGCTGGCGCGAGGCGCTGGTGGCGGTGAGCTGCCGCGGCGGTGGGAAGGAGACCGTGTCGGGACTGTGACGAGGATCGTGGCGGGGACTGTGGTGAAGACCGCGCCGATACAACTGCAGAGGCCGTGGCGGGGAATGGGGGGTTTGGGGCCCCGGGACCGTGCTGGTACCACGGCGGGGTCCATGGCGGGGACTGACGGTGTCTGTAGCGGGGTCCGTGGCGGGGATCGTGGTGAGGTCCGTCGCGGTTTCCGCCGCGGGGGCCATGGCGAGGTGCCATGGCGGAAGTCTTCGCGGGGTCGTGGCGGGGGCGGGGCGGGGGCGGGCGGGGGCGGGGCGGGGGCCGGGCGGGGTCGTGGCGGGGTCGTGGCGGGGTCGTGGCGGGGTCGTGGCGGGGTCGTGGCGGGGTCGTGGCGGGGTCGTGGCGGGGTCGGGCGGGAGCGGGCCTGTTGGCGGGGTCCGTGGCGGGCGCCGTGGCGGGGTGTTTGGCGTCGGAAGTGGAAGGTCCCTTATTGGGGTGGAGGCGGCGATGTGACCGACTACAAGAGGGCCGGTGGGGCGAAGACATCGGCAGAAAGGAGAGCAGGGAAGGGAGAAGGAGCTCGCTGGGCCGGGGAAGTGGTAGCTGCAAAGTTCTTGAGTTTGCTAGGCTTCTTTGCGTCCGCACTCGACTTTGGTTTGGCGAATGGAGATTGGAGCAACTTTGATTGTGTACGAATAAGAAGGAAGTAGAGAGGACATAGAAGAAAGTTAGCGGAATGTTACTAGTTTTATTTATTTTCATGTTTGTCCGGCAATTCAGATTTACACAGATTTCGAATCTATTTGTCGAACATTTTACCCTAAATAAAATACATACTTATTTACATCCTTCTTGAATTTTAACTTCACAATGAAATAATACTTTAACATATTAAATTAGATTATTAAATAAATAACCTGTACTCAGTTGTGTTTCTATCTAAATTCGCACAACTTTGGAGATCTCGTACTCTTTTCGAATTTATTTAGGTTATTTCACTCATTCATTGACTAAAGGGTTAAAATGTTAACTCATCTGGCTTATTGCTTATGAATGTTCAAACATCCGAAGTATCATAGTGTGTCTGGGCAGAATTTAAATGAGGAGAAAATTAATTCGACTTGGTCATCTGTCAAATACTCTTAGATGACTGAGCTATCTCCCAGAAATGGCTTATCAACAACGCTGGGAAATTGATCTCACAACATCGTCGCAACTCAGGCATAACACGAGCGACCGTTGCGTAGACGATGGAGATAACGCTCCGACTGCGCCATATCCCTGGGGACGAGACAGCCGGCGTAAACTGAGCTGCGCGCCGGAACAGCTTACGCCGACCGCAGGCGCATCATTTCTCGAGGTAACGGGAACTCGAGATAGACATTTCAGATGCTCTTGGTCACGTTGGAAGCATATTACAGCGCCATATCATTTCTGTGACATTTCATGACCGTCTATTTGCCGGACGTCGGGTAAATATTGCATATTGGTCTAATACTGTAGTTATATGTGCGGCTCAGCGGAAAGCGAGGCTAAGTGGCATATTCATATTCTGAGTTCATTTAATTCAAATGTTAACCTGGAATAAAAAATATTAACATTATTACTAAGATTCGTCGCAACCTATTTTTGCTTTCTCGCATACTGCTTACGTATAATAGAGAAAGTTTTGTAACGCTGCGGAAAAAACGGCGATGTTTCAGCAGAATTCGTATTACTGGGCCTTGGAAACAAGAAAGTGGATAAATCATATTTCTTGTATGTAATAAATTACTTCTAACACGTTGTGTAGTCAGGATCCACATTGTTGTGCGTTTTGAATAGCAAAATATCTGTTGATGGCAAAAGATCTGTCGGTATTTGCTCAACGGTACCTCCGTTGAGATGATTTTCTTCAAAATTGATATTCTCCGATCGATCTAAACGTACTCGAGGCCCTGCGAGTTTGAAACGGATATTTTGGGGTACTATTCATAAAGCCTCAACATTTTCAAAATTTTCTAAAAATGGCAGCAAATTTGTTTATTAAACTTTGCCTCGAATAGCGTAAAGAACTCGTGAAATGGCTCATTTTCCTTGAAGACTGAGTTTCTTTTTGAAAATTCCAAAAGTTCTGGACTTTTTGCGTCTTCCTATAACTACAATACTAAAGATAGATATTTTTTCCTTAATGAAACCTTAATCTTTTTCTAAAATATATGCCTTAAAATGAAGCTATGAACAGTGTTTCAGAAATTAATTGTTTTCCCCTAATTTTCCGTGATATGTAGGCAGTTTTATTTTCTGAAAACTGGATCCAATGTTTTTTTTACATTTTCTCCTCGTGTTTCAAAGGACGATAAAAAGTTGGTGTTACTTCCTTTTCCGATGTACTCTGTATTTTCGAAACTTTCAAAAAGTTAACATTGCAAAATTGAAAGATAGAGATATTTGTCTTAAATAATATACGCTGTAAAATATCAGATCTTAAAAAAGATTTTGTATAATTATTTTAAGCAAGTAGTTTTCGAGAGTTATCTGTTTAAAATTAATGCAAATTATTTTTATAAATTCTCAAAAACCGCTCCAATTTGTTTTCAATTTTTCCGCGAATAGAACAAGAACACTTAAATAACGGCACAGTTCTCATTTTCGTTGAATTCTCTGAATTTTCAAAAATTGAAAAGTTAGAAATAGTACAAGAAAGTTTGTGATATTGTAGTACCACTAGTATTATTGTAACACATTATTTTGAATAAACATCAGTGCCAAACACACAAAGGGATCATTGGACTCCTCTACCCTCCCCACGAACTAATGACATAAAATCAATATGTATGTTAAGTGAAAAATGATCCTATCACTTCAAACTTTTGTGAAAGCTAAATTTTACACGTGAAAATTGTTATTACTCTTATTAATAACATGTTTTTACACACAAAAAATACGGAGTGGAGTATTTTGCTCTTCACATAGTACTTGTAATGAAATGTCTACAAATGAATCATTGTGTAGACTGGGGCTTACGATACACGCGAAACTGATTTTAATGCTCTAAAACGCATCTTTTCTGAGTTAGGCACGATAGTAATGGGTTGTTGCGTGTTACATCTGAACCCTACATTTTGGTAATTAATTATTAAATATGGGTAATATGTAAAAATGTGAGTCCCTTTGTCCGTCGAAATGCCTTTCAAACGATATCATAGCTTTCTTATATGGCTCAGAACTTGGTCGTTAACGGTATCTCTACAATAGAAATAATGTATACGAGACATTAATTATTCACCCGTTCTCAAAATAACTATCTTCATTATTAAACTATCGCTTGTCGGTGTGTAAAAGTACCTTTTAAAGTAATAACTCTTGCGTATTATTTTTTTCTCTTTCAATTTTGTTCTGACTACTCTTTTATTTTTGTTGTTTACTCATATTTCTTACGTCACCGGTTTTACTATTTATGTTTATACTAGTTATGTATTTCTCATTTTCTTAGTATTTCTTCCTCCATTTCCCTTCCTATCTCACGGATATTTTTTGTCTCATTTTCTGTCCCTTCCTCTCCTACCTCTCTTCTCTTTTTCTCTTCACCTTTTTGAACTTAAAACGTCTTGTACAAATGAAGAATTGTAATTAACGAAGCATACTCTCAAAACTTGCAGTTCGCAGGTCTCAAAACTACCAACAGTTTTCTCCGAATTATGGCGTTAAAAGGATTCTCAGAATATGCTTCATTCAGTGCGGTTCCGGCCCGAGTGAGAATGGCGGGGTGCAGCAGGAACTTTCGAGCTCCGTGACGGTCGTCGAGTGCGGCGGTGACGCGACACGGCGAGCTCACAAAGCGAACGCGGTCGAGGCTGGCAACGTATTTAGACGCGGGCATCGGATGCGGAGAGCCGCAAAACGCGCTCTGAGACTGAGCGACGCGGGAGGAAGTTCCTGTCTAAGTTCTCTCCGGCCTGACACGCGGCTGAAATCGCTGGCAGCTGCTGTAACAGTTTTCAAGCAATGGGGCAATCAGAAATGTTTCCATTTTAGAGTCGCCAGATTCGCTTCTCGGGAGAGTTGCTTTGATAACGTAGTACGTAAAATATGTCAACTGAATGAAAGAGTGGTGCAATAAGGATATTCAACATGAATATAAAGAAATAAAAGCATACCTTTGGGCGGTAGGTGTTGCAAATTAATCTAAAAGTTGTGTACTGCGTCTGTATGGAATCTAAAGAATTTAGAAATACTCAAAATAGAAATTCTATTGCTACGTTTTGAGCTAAATGCTTTTCTATCTGGGGTACAATCAGATTTTCGTAGCTTATTTTTGCTAACAAGATCATTTATTTTTTCTTCACTTTTTAGGAGTGAAAGGCTGTATTTATGGAAATGGAATAGTTGCGAGATAGCTTTCTCTGCCGCGACCGCGGGTTCGATTCCAGGATGAGACAAATCTAATCTGACGATTTTCACAGACATATCCCAATGAGAATGCCCAATAAATAGCGTAATGGGTTGCGACTTAATTACCACAGATCTCAGGAGCCTATGACTAGGGTGCCATGGCATGATGGGTTTGATGAGACTGTAGTGCCTGAGTACACATACACACACACACTCACACCTACAAACATGCATACATGTATGCATCATACATACATATATGCATATGCATATAGATACTTTCTGAGAATAAATGTTACAAACTCCTTTGGCATGTACGAGTAGCTGTGTCGAAAATGATCAATTTTTACCATTAAATACATAATGAGTAATTGGATATAACAGAGAGTTAAATGCATGTTTACAAGTCGCATTCGATCCTAATTTTTAGGCAACCCCGTAAGCACATATGTTCGGCCGGTCACGTTCTGACGCAGTCTATGTGTTTTCCTCGAACCTGCGAAGATCTGTACATACGGAGTTGCCTAAAACCCAACGGCAAATACCATATGTACAAATGCGTATTACTTCATTATTAACAATTTCCCATCAAAGTATGTTTAACGGTAAAAAGTAATTATTTCCAACTCCTCTAATAATAATAATAACAATAACAACAACAACAATAATAATAATAATAATAATAATAATAATAATAATAATAATAATAATAATAAGAAGAAGAAGAAGAAGAAGAAGTCAAGGCACTATGGCATCTCCAAAAAGTTCATATTGTTCCTCTGGTCATTTCGTGCACAGGAGTTATACAAAATAACATCCATAAAAATCTGGAACTTATTCAAATACCAAAATATACCTATAAAATTATGCAAAAATCGATCATCTTAAACACATGCAGGATTGTTCGAAAATTCCTAAATTGCGCCGAAACATGAATTGACCTGTGTTTTGGTTATTAACCCGACACAAAGTCAAATAAAAATCCGGTATCTTACCGAGAAAAACAATGTATAATAATAATAATAATAATAATAATAATAATAATAATAATAATAATAATAATTTAAGATAAGGGAAAATGTCAGGTAAAATTTTTATATATAATCGATTCACGATTAGATACCAGTAAAGGAATTATATTCCTCTCGCAGAAGATTACGTTACAAAATTCGTAAGATTTCCATTCTGCAGAAGCTGAAATGAAACTTGCATTTAAGTGAATGTAATATAATGTTAATTGCGATATTCTGTGAATTCAAAACTCTGCAAACCCTACTACAGATCCATGCGTGACCTTTCGGAAATTTCATTTTCCCGCAATATGCTGAATTTTATCTGGTAACACTTCGAACACCACAGAATCATCTAAATTGCCGATAATATCTACACGAATAATGAAGATGAGAATTTTAACGCAACTTAAAGTACTGATGTTGCTTTGCCTTTGGATTTATGAATCAGTATTTCTTTTAAAACTAATTTTCTGAACGCAGATCAAACAGTTCCATATATAACGCAGACATTCAGAATACAATATACACAACATACATGTTTTAGTACAGAGTATCTGTAACATACAACAAAAAATGCCCATATTACATCTTTACAATGGTGGTTCAATATCTTTATGTAGTAGGCCATCATTCTGTCAAAAGAGGAAGACATTGTATAACTTCTGAATGTAATGACGATATGCGTATTACCAACTCCAAAAATTGTTTCAATTTCATGATTTATTAAATTGATCTGAGACACGTTAAATGATACTCTCTAATGACAATGATCTGTATGAAAATATTAACGTAATATTTGCTTTATTTTAAGCTTCGTAAAATGAACTTTTCATCTTTTTTTCTGTCTGATTTGTAACATATCTGATATCTGAATCGATATGTACATACTTGAGAATAAATGATACTCATACACGGCTAAATGTCAGACGGAGATATTCGGTTTTTACGTACATACATTAATTAGTAAAAATATATAAATAAAAATAAAATAAAATAAAATTATGTTATTTTGCACAAGAACAAAAATAATTAAATTAGCAGTAATTCGAATGTGATGAATATCAAAAGTGATAATCATATGAGCGATAACTCTTTTTTTACTGACATATTACAATAATTTATCTTTTACAGTCTATGTTGATTTTGCCGGTATATATTTTATAGTTTTATCTTCTTTTTTCAATTATATTTTTGTGTACAATGTTATGATATTCCTTTAAGGAGTATAATAGGATACTTTTTTCAGGATCTTTAGTCATTTCTTTCTGATAAACAAGAAGGATTCCAGGAATAGTTTTAGGATACATACTATTTCATAAAGAATCCAAAATTACATTCTAAAGAATTTACTTCAAATCCTTTTCTACGGTACACCAATGTTTTTTTTTGCATTTTCTTTGTCAGAGAACATTGGTCAACGTGAAATATTGCGTTCTGTCATACTGAACCAGAGAAACATATTTCGGGCAAATGACAAAAAAGTTTCAAATATTTCTCTCTGACGACGTATATTAATATTCTCCGAGATTGGAGAGCATACTGTGCGTAGAGCAGTCGGTGCTTCGTTTCAACTGGTTCTTCGATGTGGCCAGTTTCGTCGTTCTGTATTCCGTGTGTTCAAAATCTCGCCGTTTGCGATTCAATTCTCTTCCATCCTTTGATGTTACTTATTGCTCCACAACGGTATTAAAGTCGTACTACCGTAAAAATCTTGTTTGGAAACATCGAAACATGCTGTGTACAAGGTTGAATTCATGTTATAGGAACTTCGAGATAACAAACATACTGTTTGTTATCATCTTTATAACGTATGTGAAAATAACAATATATAATGTTTAAAAATATAAAACGGCTTCTCAGCAAACATTGTTGTCAATTATTGTTTCTGTAGTTTGATAATATAATATGAAAACGCTTCACTGGGCGAATGGTTTGCTTTCTGGCCTCTGAGACCCCCTCCCCCAGCACTGATTCGTTTAAAGCAGGGGCGTGTGAATTTTTTCGAAGGGCAAAAAATCCTACAGTAGCCGTGACTCGCTTGTGGCATTTAAAAAAACACTAACCAATAACCGACCAAATGAAATCCCTTCAGGAAATTCCCATCCTAACGAGATCTCACCTTCTCCCAACCAGAGAGTTCGGTTATAGTTAACTGGGACCGACATCTGGCGGAGAAAGAAAATCACACCTAGGCGTTTATGGGGACGCCCCTAGGGCGTGCCTGCTCGAAAATGACCGCTAGACCCGCGCCGTTTCAATCCCCTCGGTCGAAAACTTGAGAACCGAACTGCGGCCAATGAGCGCGATCCTGGAAAATATGCCATACGATATTTAAAAAAGTAAATAAATAGCAAAATCAAAATGCGTATTATTACTGAGTGATGCCCAACGACAATTCCCTACTGTAAAATATATAAGTAATTTAGACATTATTACAATTACTTCTGCAATAAAATAATTCGGCGTTACATTAAAATAGAATGCGTACTATGCAGTCAACATTTCTATAAATGGAGAATGAGACAAGCATTTTCATATTGTTTTCACTTCTTTACGGACCAAACTATTCAGAAAATAAATCAGTGGTTCGTGATCAATTACAAACTGTAAATTTCATATCAGGGATAAAAGATAATCGCTTTATAAAATATTGTAAAGTACTTGCCGATAACTGGCAATATAGTGGTCGTCTTAGTCATTATTTTTATTGAGTTCGGCAGGCTACAAACTTTTCTGCTTGTGAACGCCTTCTGCGAACCAAAATAAATTAGCGAACCGCGAGTCATTAGTTACCAAGAAATCAAAATTATGTTTTTAGTAAAATTAATTTTTCATTTTGTCTAAAAGTTAATGAAGAAAAAGGTAAATATAATTGAATATTATTAAAACAATAGTTGAGGTCCAACTGATACAAATTAATACAAAATCAGTGCAATAAAACATAACATAATTCCAGTAAGTTGAAAACAATACGCATTCATTTTTACTGTCGATTAACTCCGACTGATTCTTAGATATACTATAATATTATTTTTAATTTTACGTTAAAAATTTAAGACTTTGTATGATTTCCGTTTGGGATTTCAGATGCCTTCATTACAATATTTTCGCCAATCTCCTGGGCAGTTTCGCAAATCGTCGGTCCGGAACAGCTGCTCAGATGATTGAATCAAGATGAACTGTCTAGCCATTTGTTCTCACATACGTAGCGTGTACCAAGCTAAAGGCAAACACGCGCATGATATCCCCTACAGAACGCTATGAGAAGAAACTTGTAGGCCGTGTCTCCTTCCGTTAAGAGCGCTTTGCACGGGCTTCGCTGCCCGACAACAGGGAGAACGGCCGTTATTCCCCTCGTGCTCTCTGCTCCCTGTCCGCTTTCTCCCGCCGCGCCGACCGCACGCGCACATTGCGTACGGCGCGTGCTTTTCGCCTACCACCGGGGCGCAGGCACGCGCGCGGGCCGCGCCGCGGGTGTCATCACGCACGCACGCTGGTGCCAGCGGCGGGGGGGCGGGGGCGGGGCCAACGGTGCTGGCGCAGCCTGGGGACACGCTGCTGCCCCCCCGCTGCCGCCTACGGCACCGCTGCGTGCGCTCACGCCTGTGCTCGCGCTGCCTCGGTGCACTGTTCTGCGGTCCGATACCATCTACTCCACATAGATATTGCATCGCGCTGCGGTGCGCTGCTGTGCGCCCGACCGTAACACCGCGATGCAACCACGCGTCGCCGCCCCCACCGCCCCCGCCGCCTCCGCCGCTCCGCGTCTCCGCCGCTTCCACCCTCGCCCTCCGTGCCTCTCCCACGTTCCCCCCTCGCGTTCTTCTTTCTCCTTTCTTGGTGCAAGCGTCGCTTCTCCTACGTCCCCTGCTTCAATATCTGACCTCTCTGCCCCCATTCCTTTATCATTCCCCATCGCAACTGATTTCCTACGTTTCACGACTCCAACCTACTTCACTTATGTTATATAGTTCACCTGTTCTTCTTCCCCATTTTACACTTTTTTTTTTTCCTTTTCCTCTTCTCTCTCTCCCTTTCTTTCTCTGCCTCTTTCTCTCTCCCCTCTCCCTCTTTGTTGCCCTTTTTCCTTTTTCTTCCTATCTCTCTCTTTCTCTCTCTCTCGTTATTCTTTATTGTCATTCCCATCTCTCTTGAATTCTTAAAATGACTCTCGTATATCCTACCGATTTGCTTCTCGTTGCTTTTACATCACCTTTTTCTCCACCATTGCTGACCCGGTATCTATATATTTCGTTCCTCTGTTCTCACGTCCTCCCCTCTCTGCTTTGTCGGCCACCCCCACCCTTCACAGTCCCTGAGGCCGAGGCTGACGCCTCGGCCGCCAACCTGGGGGAGCCCGTAACTCCGAACCGAGTGACTCCGCCACGATTCGTGTCATTACGAGCTATGTGCCTCTCTCTCTCACTCTCTCTCTCTCTCTCTCTCTCTCTCTCTCTCTCTCTTCTCCCTCTCTCTCTCTCCTCTCCCCTCTCACTGCCCTCGAACTCAAGCAGCTTGATCTAGTTTGGGAACGCTTTCTGATGATCTCGAGGTAGTAGTGGTGCTGTGATGTCAGTGCACTTGAGTGAATTATTCGTGCTCAGAAGGGCAGACTGGATGGTCCAACCACCTCTAGTTTGCTGCACAAGATAGACATCCAGTGTAATTGAACTGCGAAGCGGGTCAACTAATCTAGAATTGATTTGTTGACTTTACTCTGTATAACTGAAACACGAAGACCGATGAAAGGTCTCATAATTTTCTAAATTCAGACTTAACTTAAGGAACAGTACCTGCTAACACTGTGACGAATAAGAGTAGATCAACACAGTGAGGCAAAGTGACGTTCTATAATTACTATCTTTTCTCGTCAAACTTAGAACAAACAATATATAACTTCAAAACTGGTTGTAATGATAGCAAAGTGGCAATGCAGGGTTTTGATTTAAGCACATTTGTGTAAATTGCTCGCATCATTAAAAGAGTCATAAGTAAGTTGGCAGTTTTTGCGATATAACTCACAGAAGAGAAGACAGATTGTCGCATATATTTTCTATGATTTTAAAATGCATAATACATCAAATCTTCATAGTTTCTCATCTTCCTATGCTCGTGCCAGACATGTTCATTTACGCTAGCAGCCACTCTCGACGTACAAATCCGTATTCTGCCACCAATATTCTGCACGACATGGAGTGACGTTCTGCAATTACGACTGGAATCCCTCTCTCTACCCTAACTCGCAACACGCAACATCTCGGGATTGTCACAATGCAATATGGCTGGGGGATTAGAACCTTACTCTGATGCATGCGAACGTCAATGAATTTATTATTCGTGTTCTCAGCAGCAACGATGATCGATTGGCAAAATAATCGTCTCTTGGTGTTCGTTTGCGGTAGTTATTAATTCCGAAACATAAGCATCGTATAACATTCAATATTGAAGTTCTGGAACTTCCACCTAATTTCGTAACATTTAGTAAGTTACACTACAATTAATTTTTTGTGCAAGATAATTCGTGGTAATTTACAAATTACCTGTGCTACATGCCACCATTTACACTCAGAAGCTAACTGCATTGAAGAGCTTGCTCAAATTTCAGATGAAATTCTTCCTTGCCAAACATGAAACAGTGATTTTCAAATAAAATTGGTGGAATTGTAATGCGCTGACACGAGTCCGCTCAAATAAATGAAGACCTTTTTTAAAGTAATGACAGTAATTTTCTTTAGGTTATACGTACGTGGTACCCATGAAATACATGTTCTGCAAAGTAACTTTGAATCTTGAAAAATTGCATTAAGGTAGTACTGAAATAATCGTGTAGAATATTGTTATATTATCCTAAATTTAGTATATAGCGTATGTTTAGGGAAGAAAATTGTGATATTTTCAGGGATTTTGAACCCTCAAATATATTACGTTGCTTTAGGTACATAAAATATTTATTTTTTGATAATTTACATGCCTAATTTATAAATTGACTAATGTAATGTCTTTTTACAAAGTACATTGCAACGTTTTCGTCAAAGTTGAAGAACACACAGTTGCTCAGATCATAAAGAATTGATGGTTTCTTTCCGACAGTGACTTTTTTGCAGAGATCCTGGATCGTATGGAGGCTTTGAGATGATCACAAAGCATTTTTATATGTTTTGCGTATGAGAGCAGTTGATGTAATAAAACACGAGTGTGCCAGTGGCTATATTCATCGGCAAGTTTGCAGACATCGGCACGGTGGACTAGGCGTTATTGCACTAGTTATTAGAAAACTATGGATCCATCTGCTTGCAATGTGCACTATTATCTTTAGTAGTGCTGTTTTCACGACGCCGACATCGGAACGTGTTCATAGATGAAACGAAAATACTATAAACTGACAAAAATAGGCACCATGTAGTCGTTTTCTGCAAAATTCGGTGTGTAGTTTTATCTCAAGTACGTCGTCAAATAGGTTGCGTAGTGACTCAACTTTCCATCAGACCTCGAATATGCTGCAGCACGTAGCCTATAGAAAGGTAACTCATGTCTAGTGGGACACTCTTTTTGCTTGTGGAAAGCTCTTCAACTACTCTGCTTTTATGGTGCAATAGAATCGTCCAGTTATCGGAATTTGAGAGAGGGCGAATAATTGGAGTGCGAGAGGATGGATAGTCATATCGACGAATCGCCCGCCACTTAGGTTGTTCTGATCAGAGTTAATTTCGTGAGAGATGAATGTGTGGGCGTCAGTACAAACAGCAAATTTGCTCAAGACACCGTTGCTTGACCTCCTTGAGAGATGATTGTGTATTCGACACTACGTAACGACTATTACATTGTTAGCTAACCAAGTCTACATATTGTTACCAACACTTGTCGGCCCAAACTATTTTCGACTGATTGACTGAAGAAAATTTAATTTCCCGTTTTAGTTACGTATCCTGTCATATTCACTCCCACCGACGTCTATGCGGTGATGTGAACGGGGGACCTGCTTTAGCTCAGTTTTGGAGGCAGCGGTGACTCAATGCTTCTTTTGCCGTGGTACGCCCCACCGCTCCTACAATTAATATATTGGTTTGCAGGAACATTACGGGATCATTATCAAGCGCCGTTTCTCCTTAAATGTGAAACAGGGGAAAGTTTCCAATTAACAATATCCAGCTTGTCTCTACACAGGAAGGTCATCACAGGAATTCCGTCGCAATGCTGTCACACGTGTGTGTTCGCACACGTACTGGAGGACAAGCTGCAGCAAATACACATGCTGCAGGATACCATACGAAACTTATTGTTTTTGCCTTTAAACGGCTTAGTGTGGATTCATGATAGAAATTGACACACAGGTTGCTTTTTTGGGCAGTCATTCAAGAGTACTTTTCGTGAACTCTCGTGTTGCTACGAGATTTTAACTGTTGAGTGTTTCGTGCCTTTCGACGGTTTCTATTTTCTTAACACCGGGGCGCCTCACAGTCTGGTACATTGTTTTTTTCAGTGAGTGTCCGATTGATTCATATTTAAATTATCTATTGATAAAAATTGTAATAAAATAATTATTTCCCTCGAAGACTACGTCACAATGAGATTGCGAATATAAAATACAACTTGAAATTTTGGACTGCTACTTTTGGTTTTCTGAACAAACTTGCCTCTTTCAATAATACACTGCATAAAATTTACAACTATTTTATTATTACAATAATTTAAATTTTCCAATGAACTTCAGTAAACTGTCAAGAAACCACATGAGTACCATTAGTGTCTTGCAGCAGCAACAGTACTACTGCAATTAAAATCAAATTCCATTCTTTATACTTACATACTTTTAATCGAGATTCGAAAAGTGAGGGAAAAATAAAATGTATTCTACACGATATTGAAGAGTTTCATCACCTAAAGTGTTTACGCAATCGGAGAAACATAACTCCCTCGTGGATAAAACGCTATTTTAAATCCTTGTTACTAATTGCCACTTATAATTGCCGCAACATCTTGGGTGCTGCAGACCGATAAAAATATTAAGTCCAGAAATAAGAATTAACTTGATTTTTTCAACTTTCTATGTTTCATTTTATCGTTAGCCTTACATTCCAAGTTGTATGATATAAATAATTTCTCTAACAATTACTCTTATTTTAACTCGACTACAATATCGGTAAATTTTATGAATGAAATGGTATGAACGTGATCTTGCGACCGTCTCAATATTCACAACTTTACAAGTAAACAAAAACTGCACCGCGCAAGTAAATTCATAAAAACGTTAGAAAGCGCAATCGTTTTTTTGTTTTACCGTGTTACTTTGCAAACGTTGAACGAAGAAGAAAATCACACTCAAATGCCAAGTTCTTCTCGGGCACATTCAATTTTCCCGAGACTTTCTCGTCCGTTTGGCATCCCCAGTCACCAGCAGTGGAGAGCCGCCACGCCCCCCGCCCCCGCCCGCGCTCTCCTGCTGAGCCCCGCGTCTCTAGACCCGCCTTCCGCCTCCAACCCTTCCACCGCGTCCTTCTGCTCATGAAATTTAATTATCGGAGACCCTTAGTAAAACTTTTTGATAGAACGCGATATCGGAGCGGCCGCGCGGACGGTCGCAAGGGCGCGGGCGCGGTGGCGGGGCGACGGGGGCGGGGCGGCGCGGGAGCGGAGGTTGGAGCGGGGTCGGGCGTGCGGGTTGGCGGGTCGCGAGCGAACGGGCGCCGCTGTCCCTTGACATCGTCGTAAATGAGCTGTCAGCAGCAAACGCTGAGAGGGGGTCCGGGGCTGGCGCTCTGCTCCTCAGGTGCGTTGGCTCAAGGACGGGCAGCGTCTGGCGCGGGCGACGACGGGCCCCGCCGGCGGAGGAGGCGGCGGCGGCGGCGGCGGAGGCGGCGGCGGCGGCGGCGGCGCGGGCGACGTGGACGCCGGCGGCGGCGAGGGCGGTGCGCCGGCCGCTGCGCATCTCCACATCCCGTCCGTGCAGCGCGAGGACCAGGGCATGTACCAGTGTGTGGCCATGATGGACGGGGAGTCCGTGCAGGTGACGGCCGAGCTGCGCCTGGGTGGTAAGTAGCAGTGCTCGCCGTGCATTTGCAGCCGGTTTCTTCTCGCGCATTTCCAACTTCTTTCCGTGCCCCACTCATAATTTTCCTTTCCTTTTCCATTTTTGACTTCTCCACTCCGGACGACTCCAATTTCCTCATTGCTACGTTTATCTCGTGTTTCTAAGGCATCCTAATTCATATTCCTTCTCTTGAGAAGCATTCCTTGTATTCTCATAAGAAATTGTTGCTATCATTTTGACATCTAATCTTCTTCAAAAATATTTTCTGTAGGTTGACTTTTTCTTTACACTAATACCTCTTGAGTTTTCCTACTAGTTTCCATTAACTTCTTACTTGAGACTTAACTTACTTTTAGCGACGAATATGACCTATAAAAATTTACCACAGAAAACATTTAGTTGATATTCTGAAGAATTAGTGTTAATAAATGTAGTTACTTTGAGAACACGGTATCTGTACCAATAAAATTGTGAAAATTTGCAATAAAATCCATAGTGTTGCAGTAATGGTATGTATCTTATACGTATTTATTTAATTCTGTTTCAATAATAATGTAAGACATTTTGTCATTTTTCCTTGAGAAACACGATGTCCTTAAAACCAGAAATGGTTGAAAGTGTTGCTATTGTTAAATGACGGTTGGTAAATTAAGGCCTTCAATTAGCGTATTTTAGGGATGTTATTTATTGGCAAATGTGAGGTAATACTGATGTCGTAGCGTAGTGTATTCAACATTATCGGAAACCATCTTCAAGCTCGGATGTTTAATGTGCATTTGCCCTTTAAAAGTTCTTATTCTCCCGGACTCGTTCCCCGTCGAAATGCGTTTCACTGCGCCAGAGTGCGAGCCCGATCGAAAAAGGGGACAAATGTCTTATCGCAGACACTGCTGAGAACTCCCATATGCACGATCCTGTTGAGCGACCGCGCGCGAGCGAGCCTTCAGAGGAGACTTGTTGCACGGCACACCCTCCCCGCCCCCGCCCCGCCCACGCCATCTGGGCGGCAAAAGGCAACGCACCGGCAGCCCAGACTGGCCGCACGCGGCGCGGGGCGGAGGGCGAAGGCAGGGGCGGGCGGCGACGCGCGTGCGGAGAATTCGCACAGCTGGGCGCGGCGAGGGCAGCCGCAGGGCCGGCAGCGGGGGTGAGTGCGGGGGCGGAGGCGGAGGCGGGGGCGGGGCGGCGGCGCAGGCGGCCGCAGAGTGGCGCGCGAAGCCTCGAGCCCGGCAGCTCCCCGGGGAGACGTAAGGGTGTCGTCTTCGTCCCTGGAGGCCGTGCCAAGAGCTCAAAAGAAGTTATGAACAGAGAGAACATGAGCTCTCATCCATTGCTTTTTTATTGGGAGGAATCGATTTTCGAAAGGGAACCTCGAGCGAGACGGAGCGTCCCGCCCTGCTCCGGAATTAGCGGCGAGGCGGGGGCGCGGGGGCGGCGGGGGCCGGGGGCGAACGAGGAGAAGCCGTGGGGGGGCGGGCCGGGCGGGGTCGGCCAGGAACGCGTAGAGGAAAGGAGGCGCCCCGCGAGGCGGGGGGCGGGCGGGTGGGCAGCCAACGGCAAGATCGGTGAGGGGGAAGCCAAAGAGCGGAAAGAGCGCGACGGGCGGCGCGGGAGACGCGGGAGACGCGGAGCGCGGATTGGGTGGAATAGTCGGCCGACGATTGGAGACCGCGCGTTTATAGCACCGGGAGGTCGTGCGGCGTCTTCGTCGCCGCCATCTTCGTCTCGAGGGGCTTCTCTTTCCCTTGGATCGCGCCGCCGCCGCCGTCGCCGACGCCCCCGCCGCGCCATTGCTTGCAGCCTTCATCGCTGCTAAGGCTCGTTTCGGCAGCGAGATCTCCGCGCGACGCCTGCCCCGCGCAGCCGGCGTCGCCTGCGTTGGGTCCTGCTCGGATGGTGGCAGAGATAACGTCGTCGCATGTATCATGATTTCCTCGGGTGCGCTCTCAGATTCCAGCGACTCGCGTGTTTGGGGGGGGAGGGGCGACGCTGACGGCGGGCGCCCCGATGGCGGCGGAGAGGTCGACCTCAGGCGCGACGGCGGCGGCGGTGGCGGCGGAGGCAACGCGTCGCCTCCAGCACAGTGCATCAGCACCCGCTCCGCTGCGCCCTGGCCTCGTCGGCCCCGACTCGCCTCGGCGCTCCCGTCCCTCGATCGCCTCTTCCGCCCCGCTCCGGCCCGCCCCGTCGCTCCGGCGCCGCGCCGCTCCCTCGGGGCGGAACATTTATTAACCAGCGTCAATTGGAATGGACGAGATTCGAAATTCCGCTCCGCTGCGAGCGCGGCGCTGTCGCGCGCGCTGGCGCTTCGCGTGGGAGGGCGGGCGGGCGCGGCGCCGGCTGCGCGGAGGCACTCGGGCGAGAAGGCCGTCCCGCAGCGGTGCGGCGCGGGGCGGGCAAGGCGGGGCGGGGAGGCACCGAACGGCGGGGGCAGTACGGTACGGAACGGGGAGGGGGACGGCACGGACGGCGGGGGGAGGACGGGCGGAACGGGGGGGGCGGACGGAACGGCGGGGGGGGACGGCACGGAACGGCGGGGGGGAAACCGTACGGAACGGGGAGGGGGGACGGCACGGAACGGCGGGGACAGGACGGTACAGAACGGGGAAGGGGGACGGCACGGAACGTCGGGGCGCGAGACAGGGCGAGGCGACGGGGCGGTTTGTACGGCGGTGGTGTGGAGGGCGGGGAGCGGCTGAATGTGGCGGAGCGAGGCGAGGTGTGGCAGGATGGGGCTGGGAGGGGAGTAGCGGGGAGTGGCGTCGCGGAGCGGTACGTGGCGGGGCGCTGCGAGCGCAGAGGGATGGGCGCCGGGCGACGCAGGGTGCGCCGGCGGCAGGCCCACCACAGCGACACGTAGCTCTGCGTTCGCAGGCCGCAGATAGAGTTAGAGAACTAATGGCGGTGATGTGCAAGGCAAGCTGTGGCTGTAGGTGCGAGAGAGGACAGCGAGGACGATAAAAGGGAGGGAATACGTGCCATCGTGAGAGTTAAAAAGAAAACAAATTCGATGCAGAAGTTTGGTGAATGGAAAATTATGTAATAATTCTAAAGAGCAAGAAGAGATCTGACCATGATTTTCTCGAGTGAAGCATAAATATATAATGTATCAATGCAGCTCGATAATATACACCCCCATATATATATATATATATATATATATATATATATATATATATATATCACTAATAACTTAGATACGCACAAGAGAAATAGCTGCATACAATGTTATGAAATGATGTGTAGTGCTCAGAAAATATGCCTTCACTTAATAAAGCTGGAATATTTCAATGAAATGAAATGTATTGTGTTTCAGTCGCTGATCAATGATTGGATAGCCGAGAAAACATGATGACAATCGGTATTGGAAATGTCAACACGTTTATTTCCAGAAAGTGCAAAAAGGAGCTATTGTCCTCCTTACAACGCCAACTAGCTCTCGTAAGGTTTGTTCGCTCGCGAGAATTGTTCGCGAAATATCTGCTGACGAGTACGATGTACATCGCTTGAAAACAATTGCGCTGTGGACAGTAACAAGCATAATTGTTTTCGGGCCCACAGGCTACTGTAGTATCGTCTTTTTTTAATGATGACCGCTCTCCGGGAGACCGGCAATGCCGTATTGGGATTAATGGGTGATCATCCAGAACTGAGGCGACAAATTGAACAGCACCGCCTTTATTTCTGATGGAAGTTTCGTACCTCAGCATCTAGGTCAATGACCCTCACCTCGATCAGGTTTTTCGTTCAGATTCCATGATCCTTTGAGCAAATGCTGAGATGACCCCTTATTTGCTTCTGGACATATATGTAACTTCATTCTTTGTGCACGTTTTCTCGAGTTCAGTGGGGAATATAATTATTCAAATTATTGTTCTTCATGTTCTTCGCGGCAGTAATTTCATTCTCTCACAAATGCTACGATGAGGGATAATGAACAAAATATGTAGCTGATTTGCCTCTATAAATAGTGTTTATTACACGGGAGCAAATATGATTTTTTCATTCTTGCATTTTTTCATTCTTTCATTCTCTCATTTTTTCATCTCACCTTTCTACATGTTTTGAAAATTTAACTTGTATATTGGTTAGAGTAGATATTCCAGTATTTGAAAAAATGTGCACAGGATACACTTCTCCTCCTAGAACATCACACACTGCTTTTTACTGATTTTGACGTTAAATAAATAAAGTACCTTTGCTACGAGAAACAACTGTCAAAGCGTATTCTCAAAGTGACCCCCGCGCTTAAGACAACATAACAGATTTAGCTCTGTGATGCTCTGCGGCACACGTCTTCATTTTTCGGCGTTGACGTCGGCCGCAGTCAAGCGGCAGTCCGCCTCGGGTGCAAGGGGCAGGGTAACTGGTTGCTCCACGGAATTGTATGGTTCGTTGTATGGTCAAGCGGCAGTCCGCCCCTTTCTACATGTTTTGAAAATTTAACTTGTATATTGGTTAGAGTAGATATTCCAGTATTTGAAAAAATGTGCACAGGATACACTTCTCCTCCTAGAACATCACACACTGCTTTTTACTGATTTTGACGTTAAATAAATAAAGTACCTTTGCTACGAGAAACAACTGTCAAAGCGTATTCTCAAAGTGACCCCCGCGCTTAAGACAACATAACAGATTTAGCTCTGTGATGCTCTGCGGCACACGTCTTCATTTTTCGGCGTTGACGTCGGCCGCAGTCAAGCGGCAGTCCGCCTCGGGTGCAAGGGGCAGGGTAACTGGTTGCTCCACGGAATTGTATGGTTCGTTGTATGGTCAAGCGGCAGTCCGCCCCGGGTGCAAGGGGCAGGGTAACTGGTTGCTCCACGGAATTGTATGGTTCGTTTATCGCGGCAATAACACCGGCAACCGTGCGCGGTGCACATTGGAACCGGAAAAGGGGAAATTTGGCAAAAAGTCCAAACTCAAAATGTACTTCATAAGCTCCATTTCACATAAAAGAAGTAGCGAAATGTCTCCTTGATCGTTCCCCGATCAGGGAAGGAGGAGGAATCACTTTGCAGTGCAAGTTGGAACAAGTGATGCGCAATGCACTTCTTCGCTCTCACAGTAAGAAGAGGTGTGTTTTTCGTAGAAAATATTTTTGCTCTCTCGACTAGGGGAATCGTTCGTGCTATGGATACGATACCTGGCGATATGGACTTTAAATCTGTATTTCTAAAATACGTATTCCTTCAATAATAATTTAGTAATTCCAAGTAGAAACTTCACGTGTTACAATGGAATGAAATTTTAAAATCCAATTTTTCATTGTCTTTTAGTTCCCTTACGGGCATTTCCGGCTAATAATATTGACTGAATCTGATTTTAGAATTCATCTAGTTTTCAAAACATTAATCTAATTTTGCCCATGTTTGCCTCATTTTGCGTTAAGGTACCCTTGCGTTAATCTAGTTTTGTTTAGCCTTTCTATCTTCAATATTCATTTTTTGTTATTTTCCCTTCATGATATGGTACTAATTGCGCTTTATTAACAAGGAGTGATATGTATGATGTTATTAAACACTCCGAAAAGAAAAAAACGGAAGAAAATGTGTAACCTGGAAGAAAGAAAAGGAAGTGATTCGCAGGCTGTTAATTGCATTTAACCCACTGATCTCACAAATGGAATAGAGAAAAATTATTGCAAAGGCATTGGACCTACAAATTACACAAATGTTAATGGCTTCAAGTACAAATTCACTTGAAAAGGAAGAGTCACATAATGAAAGTTCTGACTTTGAGGTTATGTAGATAAATATTTGAAGGTTAAAGATTTAAATAAGTCATTATTTAAGTACAAAATGGGTTTTTTCAACAAAAACCTTTAAAAATGCGTTTTGCCAAATTTTCCCCTCTTTGGCTCCACTGTGCGGCGCACGGACGCCCCCTCCCAGTTCCGCTTGATGTAAAATTTCCGTATGCTGCAGTAAGTACGTCAACCGTGTTTTCGGAGTTGTTATGAATCTCTCGCCGCCAATAAAATCAACTTTGACCCTTCTAGCATGGTACCCTCCGTGCTTGGATAAAATAATATTCCCTTTATGTAGAGTTCGAATGTACACAAATTTGCATGAAGGGAAGTCTAAAGATTATATATTTATTTATTTATTTATTTATTTCACGTCAAAAATACTTGAATAGTTCACGCGTGACGTGCTATGTGAAAGAAATGCAATATTTTTCATTGATGAAAAAGATGAAGATATGTGGAAGAAGATAATCATTTCTACTAAAAGAAAATACAGAGTAAATAAAACAGATGTTGTCTGGTATCAATTTTTATATTTCTGCTGAAGATATTTTTCGATCGCGTAGCGATCATCGTCAGAGCTGGAAATTACAGGAATAGATATAAATTAAACATTAAACAAATTATCTACAAATTAATATGTACAAAAGAAGTGGGCGGGGCAGGGTGGGTGGGTGGGGCGGGGCAGGGGGTCTTGCAGCCGCCCTGCAGCCGCCCTGCAGCCGCGTCTCTCGACCCTTCAGCCGCGCCCTCCCCTGCCCCGCCCCCACACACGTCCGACGGCCGCCCTGCCTTCTTACGCCTGCGAACCACCACTCTAAAAAACCGCAGAACTTCGTTTTCCGCCCAGCAGCTACAAGGTACGACCGATTCAGTTTGCTTACGCATCTGCATATTTCTTTTGTACATATTAATGTGTAGATAATTTGTTTCATGTTTAATTTATATCTATTCGTGTAATTTCCAGCTCTGACGATGATCGCTACGCAATCGAGAAGATCTTCAGCAGAAATATAAAAATTGATACCAGACAACATCTGTTTTATTTACTTTGAATTAATAAGGTATCTACATCACCAACAGTCTAATTAATAAGAAAATACAGGCTTGCACGTGCTCAAGATTGCGGCACGCATGTAAGTGCGCGTGAAATGCAAGCACGGCTCGTGTCCTCGCGGCCCATTCTCGTTGAGCGCCGCCGCGGAGAGCCTGCGCGAGGGCGGAAGGCCCGGCGGACGTCTGGCGCGCCGTAACTGGCCGAGAGCGCCGCCATAACTCCCGCAGGCTTCGCCCCCGGACGTCTCCGCGGCAGGGCCGTTGCCAGCGACGTTGGCCCTCGGAGGTGAACCCGAGCGGCTGGCGGCGGGCCCGCAAGCAGCGAAGACAATAACCGGAAAGTCGTGAATTCGTATACCTTCCTAAGACATGGGTTTTGATAGTCTATTTGTGATATGGCAGCCGTTTCATAAGGGCCATCAATCGCATCTAAACTATATAACTGAAGGCATTACGAGCCTTGATGAAGATCACGACATGATGATCGAAACGTCGGCACCAGATAACTTAACGCGGCGTCACCCGGACAGCCAAGAATGTAAACTATATAACTATTTACAAGGAATCCCTTCCCAGAGATTTTGGTGGTAAAACTGACGAGATGGACCAAAGGGCTACTTCGGTATGGCGCTAGAGGGAACGGATTGGGATAATGAGTTGAGCGGTATGTGTCTCACGGTTGTACTGAAGATGTTCACTACAATGTTTCCAGGCCGCTAGTGTAAGGAAATCGAGCATTGACTGAAAAACGTGGTCATCCCTCTCTATTACATGTGAAACCGTACCCACTCCTAAGACGTCGGACTTCATCACGGAGCTCCTGCTGCCGCAACCGGAATCTTCACTCACCACAGCTGATAATCAGTTCCACCGCCGACATGAGCGTCAACAGCCCCAATGGCCTTGCCGAGGCAAGTCTGGAAGTCACCGAGTTCGTCGCGGCTGTCGGTGTCAATACTACCGCTGTCCAATACCACAGCGCGCGGGCTGCGGCGCGGCGGCGGGAGCGTGCAGCCGCCGTCATAGACACCGCAGACGGCGGGCGCGCCGCTAGCGCCACAGCGCGCGGGGGCGTGAGCCCGGCCGCCGATCCGCGCGCGGTGTGGGGCGCGCTCAAAAAGGCGCGGGGGGCGGGGCCAGGGTGGGGCCGGGGCGAGGGAGGCCGCAAACGCCGCACAATGTGATTACGAGGCGGCGTAATCATGTTTTCTGGCCCGGCGGGCGCGTTCTGCGCCGACCCCACGGCTTGTTAGGCATTCCCGGGCCGGCGGCGGCGGCGGCGGCGGCGGCGGCGGCGCGCGGCCGTGCCGGGTAATAAACGAGAACGGTGACTGGAAAGCCATTACGCGGCTGCAGCCTCCTGCGCGCGCCCCTATAGACTCGCCGCAGGGTTGACAGTTGGGTCAGTCGGGACGGGAATTGATTGAAAGAGTTGATTGGGGACGTGGATTAGAGGATCTGATTGTGTGAGCGACGGCGTTGATTTGAACCCGGAGTTGCTGGGTGGGTGGCGGGTCGAGCGGGCGCGGGCGGGCGTGGGCGGGCGCGCGGTGTCGCCGCTGGACCGGCGCTGGAGCGCGGGAGGCTGCGCGCGCGGGAACGATGTTCCCGGAAGCGAAGTTAGATGCAGTGCGCGGGAGGGCGCGGGAGTTGATGGTTCCTCGATTGCGTGCCGATTGCCAGTAGTTTGGGCGAGCGCGCGGAACGTCGGGGGCTTCGCGACGCGGCTTGTCGGGTTTCGCTCGCGACAACTCTCCAACGAAGTTTGCAGGTTGTGACGTTACTCAACTCCTCCGGGGCTTGACGCAAGGTCAATCTCCTGGAACGACTTGTAAATCCATTTGAGCTGCTCCTTATGTAGTTAGATTGAAGACGTATTACGAGATGCAAACGGCGAATGAGTTCTGTCTGCAGAATGTTGGACGCAGACGACAAAATCGCAATGAGAAGACATGCAAACAAGGTAAAAAAGACATTTGCTGGATGTATGCATATAAGATTTTAAAATTCGTTACGAACTTTCTGGAAGTCTGCGAATTGAAATAGGATAGAGCACAGAGTATTGTTGGCTTCCAGAAGATTTTGAATGCTATTTCTTTGTAAATAAAATAAAAAAATATGCATGTATTTTTAATACGAAATTTCCTAACCTTTCTCAGAAGTCGATCTCGTTATATGTCTGTATATTTAATCACACTGAATCATACCCGTATCTTTAATCACACTGAAGTTGTTGATAAGAATGATACATCAGTTACAGAAAATGTATGAGTAATAAAACAATAAGAAATATACAAAGACCGGTTATTGCTAAAAAGTAAATATTGTATTTGTATGTAAAATTAATATGTAGAAACAAAAAGAACAGTATCTGTTCTAATTAAGATATGACATGATGATTTCTATAATATTGAATTATTTGTTTCGTCCTTTCTGGACTTGGAAAATTATTTTTTTAAATGTGATTTTACACGGAGTATGCTTCTGTAAATTGTTTTAATTCTTTTGTGAAGAGGAAAAGAAATACAACGAATATTTTCAACCTTGCACAATTTTAAAATGCAAAACTTTTTAGAATGTACAGAGAGAAACCTGATAAAATATCGTTTAGCACTGAAAACTGATCTGTTGTCATTGCTCTCTCTGTCCTGTCTGTCTGTCTCTCTCTCTCTCTCTCTCTCTCTCTCTCTCTCTCTCTCTCTCTCGCTCGCTCACACACACACACACACACACCACTCTCTGTTGGAACTTTTACAATATACAATGTTTTCAATTTCGCACAACATTTCGAACTCGCACTTCACGTCGTTTATCGTCTTTGCAGATTCCACAATGCAGATTCACAGCCTTTCCAACACATGCTGTATTCTCGTCTTTCAACCCTGCTGACGACCTACTTAGCGCATTCTTCACTCCATTTCACACGTCAGACCTCTAACTTCCACATCTTATCTCTTACGGCCTATTTCAGTCATTCAACGTTCTGCACGACACTCTAAACGCACCGTTCAAATAGAAGCCTCTCGCACATATCTCATTTCAGCATTCAACATTATTCAACTTTTCGTACGGAACGCACCGATATCTAGTTACATCCAGTGTAAACGTCCCGCCCTGTTATTACCACACATATACATAACATATTTCTGATGTCTATTACTTCATTCCACGTTCACTTCTTACTTCATAACCCATATTCTCATTATGAACTCATTTCGCGTTGTCTACGAGTACTTACAGTTTATCTCCTCTGTTTATGCGATGTTGCGTCTCGTGTATATCTGCGCAATAACTCATGAAAAATTGCACACTTATCACGCGAACGGTGTACTTTCCAGATTTTACAGCATTCGCTCCGAAATTTCAGTGCTCCTTTCCAGAATTATAATAAGCCCATCCTGATCTCTCGTTTATTCTCAGTTCTTTCGCAGTCCAGTCACCACACTCTCCTACCCACTCTCCTGCCTCGCGTCCCAGCCTCCTTACGAATCCGCTCGCGAGCAGTCGCCTTCCGTCGTGCGTGGACGCCGACGCCGGCCCGCTCTTCTGTTCCAGCGTCTCGGCCGCAGCTGCTGTACAAGTTCATCGAGCAGACGATGCAGCCGGGGCCCGACGTGTCGCTCAAGTGCGTGGCGACGGGCCAACCCACGCCGCAGATGCACTGGTCGCTGGACGGGTTCCCGCTGCCCCACGGCGAGCGGTGAGCGCCCGCTCGGGCCCGCCGCCCGTTGGCCCCCGCGCGCCGCCTGCTGGCCGCTAGCCGCTGGCCGCTGGCCGCAGCCAGGCCCCCGGCGCCGCCGGCAGCCGTCGTGCCGTCGCGCGCTGCCCGCGGCGGGACTCGATTTATGTGCGGGGAGGGGTCCGCGGCGACGGGTGCCCTCCGCCGATGCTAAAGCAATTACATACACGCACATAATTCAGAGCGTCGCTTCACAGACTAAATCTTTCCTTCTCTCGCCTCCTCTTCGGGCGTCTTCCGCCCCCACCCTCAACCCAACCCCCGCCCCGCCCCCTCGCCGCCGCGCGCCGACGCCGGCCTGCGTCTGACGTATTTCCTTCCGCTCCTTTGCACCCTTTTTCGTCCGGACATCGCGCTTGCGCGACGTTTCCGTCCTCTCCGCTGCGTCCTCCATTACTTGCCGCCGTATTTTCGCCGCTCTGCTTAAATATGGCTATTGCGGCTTAAAGGCCTTGTACGCTTCTCTTCCGTACAGACGCGAAAGCTGATTTTCTCCGTCGTTCCTTTATGGAAAGTAACGTTAAAGTTCTCTCCGGGTAACATTCTTCAAGCGACAGACCGTTTGTGACGCGCGGGGAGAGGGGAAGATTGGGAGGTAGGCGGCGAGGGCGAGGGAGGTGGGCGGCGGGGGCGGCGGGGGCGCCGACGTCCCAAGAGGGCCGTCAGACCCTCCTTCGCATCTTGATTGAATTTTTCGGAATTGGGAACGGGGCTTAAAATAGGATGAATATGTATTTATCAGATTTATGGTGAAGCATAGAAATTCCTGAGAAAAGGTTTAGATTGTCAGAAGAAACGGTTTTTCTTACGTTGTCTGAGGTTTTTAATTACAGATTCGCTGGAAAATAGATGAAATTAATTTTAATAATTTATCTGTTCTAAGCTTTACGTTGTAGCAACTTGTACCTTAATATTAATATTTAAATATAGCATTGTGTTGTATAAATAACAATACACATCATCATTTTTTTATTATGTGCAGCATTTGTGTCCTTTTTTAGTGAAAAAGTTTTACTTAACGAAACAAATAACTAATATCAATTTGATCTTTATATCGTGACAAATACATGTTATTTCCCGCCACAGGATCAAAACCGCATCTCGTTAACATTCTCTAATTGTACAATTCACCGATTCGTTTATTTTGCGTTGTTCGGAGAAAGGGCTACCACAGTATCACACTTTATTCAGGCGTAACGGGAATGTTGCTCTCACGATCAATGTAAACGAGGTTTCAGCTATACCGCACTCCTTTTACTTCATTATGTTCTCGGAACCATCATTTGTCAACCAAAATTGTTTCTAGCGTGTTCATTTCAATCGTAAATTACGAGTATAATATACCTTATTAATTCTTTAGAACAGCATTTGATAAAGTAGAATTTCCTTTAATATTGAAAATGTAATTCTCTTTAAACCATTAGAAATTCAAATGGAATACGATTTTTTGGCATAAATGGCAAAAATAAAACTTATAATTAAAAAAATAAAATTTGAAATAAACCGTAGTATAAATGTTCGAATATGTTGCCCGGTAGAAAATATAAAGCGCTCACATTTATGATTCTTTAATATTTTAAAGTAATTATTGTCGATTTAAGTAAATCGACACTAGGTCTAATGGGTAGTACCATATTAACACATTTTGCGAAAGTTTAAAAATTACACATCGAAGATTCCTCCGGTATACTAACTTCACTTTAAGTAAGTACGAAGTCATCAACAGGAGAAAACTGATTGTTTAGGAATTCAAATTCATAATGCCCATGGTACAATCAAGATTGCTTAAATAAAAAAAATCACTCGCTTTGAAAAAAGATGTATCTATCTATACATATGTTCTCTATGTTACTTTAAAACATTCCAGAAAATTCTTAGTTTTTTCTGTTATTGAAGTAAAATTTAAAAACAAAAAATGCTCATATGTATGGTAAAACTACAATTTCGTTTTTGAATACCCTCTTGGAGCGAAAGAACCGAAGTGGTTTCTGCCACTTCGCCTATTTCGAGAGGCCTTACATTCGACCTCTGCGTATGGACGACCGCCCACACGACGAGTCATCTTTGAACTCCTCCTCCTCCTCCTTTCCCTTTTCCTCCCCTCCTCGCCGCTCCGCATTTCTTCCCTCCCGCCCCCCGCACGCCAGCATTCGAGTGCAGCGCCCGTAGCCCGAAACGCTCAGCCGGCGCGGCGGAGCGTGGCCTCGCCAAGCGTTGACAACTTGCGTGACACTCGTCATACAAGCCGCGAGTGACAAGGCTGCACTGAAAGCCTCCGCACATCGCCTACGCGTCAGCCTCGCGAAGATTATGCGCAACCACGGCACCTGTAATTACGCAGCAGCCGCGTATTATTATGTATATGTTGGCGGTTAAATCCACAATTGTCAATTCTTGCTTAACAATTTAATGCAAAAGTTTGAATCCCACAACACGCCTTGCGGGTTTCTTTGGTACGCATTATCACGCGGTTGAACAGTTCGGGTTCAACATGTCAAGTAATTGGAAAATAAATGAGGCATGCTGATAATTGCGATACATTTTCAAACCCTCGTGGAATCTCTCCGGAGATTTCTGGAAGTGTAGCTGACTTTGAGTCAATATCACATTCGTCTGATCTTCTAAATCCAAAGATTATATCATTATATTTTTTTCACTTCAGTAATAACAATGCCGATGGTGTATGTTCAAGTTATTTTCTGTACTGTGGGACACAGTATTTTAGACCTGCGAAGTTTTTGTGATTTTAATCATAATGAGCGAATCCTGTAGTTATTACAAACCTGTTACTTGGTTCACTTGCGAAAACAATATGCACATCATGAATGTATGGGCGTATAGATGTGCACACGCACAATGGATTTTATTATATGATTACTTGTAAACTGGCAATGTTTACTCCGCTTAAAATAGTCGCACTGTCTTGCTTTTTCGTTTTCAAAATAAATTTTGTAGAAATGAGAGATGAGTAACAATTGCGTGTAATGCGCAAATTCAGTTCGTATAAGACGTATCTTTTACTTGGTTCTCATATAAACATAACATTATTGAACTATCTATAATTAATCTTAATTTATCTCACGACCGTTGTATACCATTTAATAGAAGTTAAATGGACCATGAAAACCTACGTTAAATGAATAGACAAGATGAAAACAATTTATTTCTTTAATCCTGGATATTAATTATTTTAGAGAAATACTCCTCAGTTTAAACTTCACATATAAAATAAATCATGATCTAACTGTACAGAAAATTTCTGTCAACAGCATTTGTGTTAACATGCTATTAAGAAAATCATACATTTTTAATTACTGTTGTAATTTTGTAAACAGCGTGTTTTTACTCAGTATCTTTATTCATTGAAGTAACAAACTATTGAAATATTAGTGACAAATGATGTAAATAGTTTCAAAATTTGCTATTCCCATTTGGGGCTAGTTTTCATTTTGAAATTCCTGAAGTAGATGCAACCTTTTTCTAGCTTCGAGTTGGCAAATCCCATCTTCCCGTTTCCCAAAATTCACAGCCATTCTTTATGCAGGTTCATAAATATAAGTACATTCCTTGAAATTAGCAATATCTTACATTTGTATAATACATTTCGAGATATAAAGTTTCCTTTGTTTTTTATAATAATTGGGCGCTCATTTCTTTGGTTTTGACATCTCTTATTTCTGTGAGCGTCTTGTTGTTTGATCGTACTGTTGTATTCCATCAAGGTAATGAAAAGAATTATCAAGAGAGTTGAGAGTTGGGCCTCTTTGCTTACTGCTTCACTTTTAACGAGAAATGTCTTGTAAAGTATGATGTCTTGATAATGTGGTATTCGGAGAAACGACCAGAAACTGCAATTTATTTTGAAAGCATAGGGTTCCGCGGCCGGAGTCAGTATCTGCCTGTCTGTCTGGAAGACTTGGCGTCCTGGGCCCAGATGCGAAAGTGCTGCAACCTTCCTCATGGCGAAATAATGAAAGTCGCAGCATGACGACCGAAATGTTGGCACCTGTGCCTAGGACGCGGCGTCTCCCGGACGCCTAAAAAAAATATTTCTTCTTGATTGTCAATTTAAAAAAACCAAATTAATTTTACATCTTCAGGTGCTAAAATAATGGAACACAAACTGTTATTCTACATATTAATTAGTGTAATTACTAGAATAGTTCACAAACACTACTATTGTCTCAAAAGTACGGCGTATGAATACACAAGAACTCTCATATTACGGCGTATGAATACAGAACGTTCAGGTAATGAACATACCATAATTATGCCATACATACCTAAAATACAGAATAAGTTGGGTTGTATTGATTTTGTTTTGTTGTGTTGTTCTTTGGTTATTTTGTATATAAAAATAATAAGTTTGAAAGGATCTCTTTGTAGTAGATATGTTTGATTTTGAGATAATTTTACTCAATATACTTATACTTTTGAGACAATAGTAGTGTTTGTGAACTATTCTAGTAATAACACTAATTGATATGTAGAAGAACAGTTTCTGTGTCCCATTATTTTAGCACCAGAAGATGTAACAAAACTAGTTACGAAACGTTGTGCAATTGCTGAAATAAATGATTGTCATAAAAAACTTTGGATACTTTTATTTGTAAGCAATGTATTTAATTTCTTTGCTCTACCCGCGTTGCGGCTGGCGGTCGCGAGGCTGTCGCCTTCTTCCCGCCGCAACGCGGTCCCCGCCTCCCGCGGCCTGTTGCAGCTTCGTGATCGGCCAGTACGTGACGATGGCCGGCGACGTCATCAGCCACGTGAACATCAGCCGCGTGGCGGTGGAGGACGGCGGCACGTACGAGTGCTCGGCCGTCAACCGCGTGGGGCGAGTCAGCCACCGCGCGCCGCTCCGCGTTTACGGTACGTCCCTCGCACGCCCCGCACCCCGCACGAATGCATCCTTGCGTGCTGTTGACCCCGTGCCTGACGCAATGCAATTAAGAGTAATGTTTATTTGGCTGCGATTGGCTTATTGCCAGCTGGTAACCATCAACCCTGTGTATCGCAGCAAATTGCAATGAAAGAAACTACAATAATGACTGCAACAAAGGAAGGTACAATAACCTTCATAGTCCTGAAGTACAAACCCAGCAGTTAACATTAATAGAGTTTTAGAAAATCAAATATTTTACTAACCTACACATATATTTACCATTTACGTGTATATATATACAAACAAACTTACAGACGTATATATTTCCTGTTGTTTGTTTCGAATTATCCAGAGTACACAACAAGAAGTTTTTCTTTGTGTGCTGCAGTATTAGATTGTTTTAAGGGAATGAATCTAATGAAATAAAGAGTGAATGTAGTCTTCAAAGGTCATTTACTAATAATCACTTTTAATTTTTTCGTAATTAATTTTCTGATTGTAGATGATGCATATTACATGCATGGTGTTGCATTACCGTTTAAATAAATACATTTTTCCGCGATCTTCGTCGTGCAAGTACCTAGGAATCCATTTCGATAGTAAATGAAGGTGAAAAAGTCATGTAGATTTTGTTGTAGGGAGAAGCCTCGAGATCTCTTCAATTTGTGATACGCATCTTAAAAAGAGTACGACAAGCACGAAGGAAATTGCTTATGTATGGCTTGTTCGTCCAATAATGGAATATAGAACAATATGTTGGGATCCGCACAACATTATGCAGTATAAATATTAGGGAAGGATTCAGTGTAGGACAGCTAAATTTCCTTTTTTAATTGGAGAAAATGACAGGGTGGGATTCACTTGAAAACAAAACTCGAAACAAGAAGCAAGAATCTGCGCTTCGTATAAAGCTTATAGCGGTCATTCAGCTTGGAAAGAAGTTAATCGGCGGCTAAGTATACCTACGTGCATCATTAGAGGGGATCACAGGCACAAAATAATTTTAAGATCGCAGAGAACGGATGTCGAGAAATTTTCTTTCACAAATCGAATGATAACGGAATGGAATAGATTGCCTACAAAAACCTTTGAACCCTTTCCTCAAAGCGTTCATCAGCTTAGGAAATTAATGTAGGGTAGTACTAAGTAAAGACTGAGAATAGTAGATTATATAGCGATGCATATATTGATATTGTGAAGTGAGGTGACGTGCAATGTAGAGCAGAGAAATAAAGAGGGAAGTGATTTAAGGGGCATGGTGAAGTGAAGTGCAGTGTAGTACCAGTGCAGTGTGGTCTTAATTGTACAAAATTTCAGTGCGGACTTATATTATAGAAGTTTCTTTATCTTAATGTAACAATGTTTTATGAATCAGTCAGTTTTTAAAATATTATTATTATTTTTATTATTATTTTTATATTATATTTTATTTATTATATTATTTTATTTATTATATTTATTATATATATTTATTTTACAATTATTATTGTTGTATTAATATTATTACCATAGTTATTATATAACTTGTATGTTAATTATATTACCTTATTTATGTAATTAGCTGCCACCGTGTTATACCCAGTTGCAGTTTAAATAAATTTAATTTATATTCCCGATTTGGTTGAGATTACTACAATGTAACCACTATCTAAAAGTTTCGATATAGTCCGAAGTATTAACAACTTCGAAGAATACTTCGGACTTGAAACGAATGAAGTTGAAATTACTTAACTCAAGGAGGCTACGGTAGGTGAACTACTTATGGTCACTCGAAATAGCAGACAGAATGTGATAAACAGGAATCAGACTGCTAGTGGGAAGTATCTATCAGTATCCTCACGGTTTTTTGCTTGTTTTGTAGTTCCTCTGCATCAGTCGAAAATTTCTTTTTACACGTTTTCACTTAACCCAACCTAAACTAATCTATATATCTAATCTACTAATATATTTCTCAATTGACGCTTCGAAACTCACCTCCAAGTTGGCTACAAGGCTGCGACCTTGTCGGCGACCGCACTGGCATGAATGACCTCACATTGAACAGCACCCAGTGGCTAAATCAAAATTTGTCGGAGAAAGTTCGAAATCATCCGTTCGTTTTTCATACACTTTTATCCAAACCGACGAATTAATCGGCTACTCTTAATTTTTTTTTTAAATTTCAATTGCATATTTCGGACTTAAGCATATCATGTACATTAGCCACGAAAATGCCATGAAATCTCAAATATGTAACTAAAAAGAAGATATTCCCATAAGTTCTGTATGTATTCAGATTTGACAACATGCAGATACCGATGTGTCATTAAAAAAAGCTGAGAAACGAAAATTGCAGGATAATTCGCTAGATTTCCGCCAGGAGTGTTCTCAGTCATGAACTCTAACGACGCGTGGCGCGCGGCATTTCCCTCCCCTGCCCCCTTTACCGGGCATGCAACCACGGTCCCGCAATCCCCCGCCCCCACCAGCCACGCCCCACGCAACTCGCACCCCGGGGCCCGACGCCACCACCCTCAGCGCGTCGCTCCACTTCCCCAGTGCCTCTCCCTGCCCCTCCCCTCCCCCCTTCCCCCGCCCCCACGCGTCGACCGCGGCGCAGTGAAGCGCTTCCCTTGCCGCCGCCGGCGGTTCCCCCGCTCGTTAATAGCGAGGTCACTGTGTCGAAATAAAGGGCTCTCTAGGGAAATTTGTGATACGATATTGAACGGCGCACTGAGATAGGGAATGAATTACCGCAACAGGATTTTTAATGCGTCTAAACACTGTACATAATGGGTTTAAAAAACAATATTTTGGCGCGAGATTCTTGGTTCGTAATTTTTCATATCTCGCGTATTTTTTTTTTGTTTTTGTAGATCGACGGGATTCACTCCCTTCGGGGATAAACTTCCATTTCCACAATAATGAAATTATAAACCTGGAAAACGTATTGAGGGAAGGCCAGAGATGACAACTAGTACTGTGTTAAGGTTTTTTTTGCGTACGCTCTACACTATGTTACGTCGTTAGACGAAGATTCGGAACACTGGGAGAGAGAGCTGTCTATAGAATATTTACATGTGAGTGGTAACTGTTTCACTAGTTCTGTGAATGCGCGTAGAGCATACACTGCATTAGACAATAATGCATTGTATCATTCATGGCGTAACAGCTCCGGTTGCTCATTACGCTTTGTACTCGCTCTTGATGCATCGTTGGTTGGGATGTAGGTTTGAAAACGCAGCAGTGGAGAGATGAGATTTCAGCCTCGCTAATTGGCAGCATCAAATGAAAGCACAATCTGGAAAATTTCTGAAGTTAGGCTTCTCTTCGCGTTTTTCTTCATTCTTCGAGACGACCAAGTTACCAGAAAACAACTTGGTGGACACGTTTCTTGCTAACTTTTCGAGGTCGAATTCGTCCTACAATAGATCCCTCCCAACTTCAGGAAGATAAGTCTCGGTGGTACGGCAAGAAAGTAGATATTCATGGAAAATGGTTAAATAGTATTTTTTGCGTTCAATTACGATTGCAGAAATGTATAATTATAGTTTGAACTGAACTCTATTATAAACGCGAAACAGAAAGTGACAAGATTCTTTAATACATTATCTTGTAATGAATTATGATATTTTAATGCCAGTATATTTATTTTTAAATATTACGTCTTTGAGAGCATACGGCAATGTAACTTCACGTTTTCAAATACGTTTATCATATAAATCATATCAGGGGTCAATTCAAAAGGCATTTAGGGAATCACATTTTATTTATAAATTTCGTGTTATTTACCAAATTTCTTTCTCGTAGATTTTGTTAATTCTTTTCTCACATTCTTCTATATACTTTGGAAAATTGTTTACATCATATCATTTGTCTGTTCTAACTGGTAAAAAAAGTAAATTTTCTTTTGAAAATGCATCAATTGTAGCAATTTTTGGTCTTTAAAGCACTCATTTGTCGAGAAACGTAATAGTGAGAAAGTGATAGTGAGAGAAGTCATTAGTGCATTGGAGAGGTGGTATATTAAAATATGAGTTTCTGCATTGCAATTTAAAAGAATCACTGTTTACTTTCCAATGTTAATGCATAACTTAAGTCGGCCTGTCTACTTTCAAAATCGTTCATTGGTTGTCAGAACAACAAGGACATCATAATTTTGTATGAAAATTTTGTTACCGTGTACTAAACATTGCATATGTACATGCATAACACTGTTTTCATTTCTGTGTGTGCTTCTTCCGCCTTATATTCCGCCGTATATTAATGAACGATAAAAAGGGAAAATCCCAATACCCGTTGTGTAAAACGTTCGGCGCTAACAGCGTGCGATCGCGTGCCGTTAGCCTGTGCGCTCCCCGGCTAGACGCAGCGCGTGTCTCCGAGGCCATTGTGAAAGAGGGCGCCGCTCTCTCACGGCTGGTTGCGCGCTTTGCCACGCGGGGCGCTGCTTCCTTCTTCGCCCCGCGGCAATTCCGGCGCTCCCACAAACACGCTCACCGTCCCATTAGAGAGGATTCCGCAGGTAGGAATCTAATTGGGTCCGTATGGCGCGCCGCGCGTTTCGGGAAGTAGTTACTGGAAAGCGTCGCATAAAAGCAGCCGTCGCACCGCACAGTGGCCTATCGAGGCACTCGCGCCTCTCATACGCGCCGCGACGCCTCCTCCGCCCACGCCACCGCCGCCGCCGACTCCGACGACGCTGACGCCGCCGTCGGCCTTTGATGTAATCTGCGCGCTAATACTCGGCATACTTTTTTGCCTCGGCGGAAGGGGTGGGACTTGTTTTGAAAGGGCCACTAAGGAGGAGTATTAGGTCGGCCAAATGTTTTCCTTTTTTCCGCTCTGTGTCTGTGGCGAGAGTGCGCGGACGACGGCGGCTCTGCGGTGGTGCGCGGCCGAGGGGGGGGCGGCGGGGGGCAGGGGCCGGGGGGGGGGGGAGGCGCCTTCTTTCGGTCCGGGGGGCGGGGCGGGCGCGGCGATGCGGGGAGGGGCGAGCCGGGGCCGGCGGAGGGGACGTACGACGAGGCGCCGGGCGTGATTTCCTCGCGGTCTCATCTCCCCTTTGTCCTTCACCCTCTCCGGGCGCCCCGCCCGGCAGCACCACTGAAATCATTAAGCCTGCGTGGGACGCGCGAAGATCAAAGAGCAGAGAGCCCGACAGGCGCCGTCGCCGTCGCCTCGCCGCCTTCGCCTTCGTCGTCGCCGTTGCCGCCTCCGCCGTCGCAGGCGGGGATCTTTGGCGGGTTCAAGGAAGAAGAGCAGGCGCACGGGGCGAGGGAGGCGGAGAGGTGGCGTGGACGCGCAGGAGCCACCGGAGGACGCGCCTGCGGACAGAGAGGCCCGCGCGGCGGGCGAAGGTTCGGGGGAGGGGAGGGTGCGCCAGGTTCGAAGGCTCTTTGTGCGGCGAGGGCGGTGCCGGCGGCGGCGGCGGCAGTGACGGTGGCGGTGGCGGCGGTGCGGCGGCCGGCTCAAACGCTGCGGGTCTTTGGGGACGCGCGCGTGCCGTACGAGCCGCGGCGCGCCGCCGGGGATGCAGGCCGGCGCCGGGGCGGGGCCAGGGCCGGGGCCGGAGCCTTTCCGACGCGGGACCTGCCCTCCTTCGCGTCTCTTCCTGTCCACGCCTCTTCCCCTCCGTTCTTACCATTCGCTTCCCTCCATTGTCTTCGTAGGCCCCTCTGTGCGTCGTGCGCCAAGTCTGTAACCTTTGTCACCTCCGAGCCATCTGCTCCGGCCGGTCTGAAGGCCTTGCGTCGTTTGCGTGGCGTCGGCCCTGCCCCTTCCCCTGTGCCTTGCTCGATCTGCCGCCCCCCCGTCCCCCCCCCCCACTCCCCACCGCGCCGCTCGGCCCAGGTCGCCTGCCTGCCTGCCTGCTCGCCCGCCGAAGCAGCATGTGCGCGGGTAAAATCGGGTGACAAAGTTGGCTCAAAACCTGGGATCGATGAGACCTCGAACGGGAGCTGTATTTATTCCTGCTTCTGCTCAGGTCGTGCCCTCTCGCGAGTCCTTTTCGAGGGATGGCAATGTTTGCACAATTTGAGAGAGGGGATCGTTGCCATAAATCTTTTTCGATACCCAGAATCTCCCACTGGAGAGTCGAAAATACGTTGAAATATATTACACTTTGCATTTTCTGATGTTGATGAAGGTTTGTGAAGCTTTCAGGGGAATGTGTTTCGAGAATTTGGAGATCGGTAGCAAATACAGTGAAGGTACGAACAATGCGCGTTTGAATGTTTTTTTCTGGACAGCACGTATGGTAGGATTCAACAAACAGGAACATTATTTTATGTTGAAATACGAAAAAAGTATTTAAGAAGAACTACTTCCGCAAGAAATTAAAATCACTCTATTTGAATCGCCAGTTATCGAATTGTAAAGAACTAAAAATATTTAATATTTTAGATTACTTAGGATCACCTATAATGAAAGTAATTATACAGCATATATTTCGTTTGTCATGTAAATATATTTGTGTACTTCAGTCAGTACGAAGTACCAGTGAACCAAACTTAAAGCCATAATGTCCATTAAATCTCAGTTCATCGGCCTGATGAAAATAGTCAGGTGCGGCAGTTTCTGCTTCTAAAGCAATGCATTTAGTAAATACCTCCATTGGGACGCAAGGTAGATCAATTTAATGTACGCTAAGAAATGCTATTTCAAGAGAGGTAGGTGGCTATTATTAGTCGTAGGTAGCTCCAGGAAATTAACACCGACAAGAGTTTGTATTTCCTTTGAAATAACGAGTATATTTAATTAGATACAAAAGCATATTTCCTAGAAGGCAGGGGAACTGTTTCGCGAGACATTGCAAGTCGGAATTTCAAGATTTCCCTCAAGTGGCGACCTGGCGAACGGGAGCAAACTGGAACACGGCGGATTTCAGCTCTCCCTTTGCAGGTGTGTATGAATCTATGGTTGTTCCAAAATTATCCTTGTCATGTTTAAATAAGTTTACAATGAGTTACCATGTTTACAGTGTTTTACCAGTCGTAAATCTGAAACAGTCTTTTAGTTTTAGATCGCAATATTTTCAGACTAATGATATTTGCTGGTGTCAAAAACGTATATAGTGCTTAAATATATGGCAACTATAAGCGTTTCAATAAAAAAATAAGATTAGAAAGTTTGTATTTTTTCGGAGTTCAAGAGGAAGCATCTTGGGCTAAAATAAAGCTGCTCCCTCGTTTGCGGATCGAAGGTAACTTTAAAATGTAACTCTAAAACACTCTCACGGTAAACTTAACGGTTAACTTAAACACGGTTAACTTAAAATTTTAATTCTACAATCGAAAATGGCTGAATATGGTCTGTAACATTTTTTTCCATTTCCCATCCTTAGTGCTTACATTTGTGATAGTTAAACTATTTTCCAATTCATATTCTATTCGAATTTCCCGATCGATTCTTATATATTTTTAACACAATACTACGTATTTTTCTCGAATATTATGTTGAATTTGTTATTTATAGAAGGTAACTTATTGAAGTTATTATTTCCTGTACGCTCTGCATTTAATATAACCCTTTTGCTCTTGTCTTAACAGAATTATCCTTTACAGCACTTTTGCATTTTTATATTCCTTATTACTCACTTATTTCATTTCAGGTAAAGAATTTGAACACCTCTAATCTGTTGATTCCTGAATTCCGATTCCACGTGCAACCTCAGATAGCGCGAGGCACCCGCAGTCACGCAGCCTGCGCGAGCATTTGCAGTGTATCGTAATGAAAATGGGGAGTTTATGTGATACCGTCGCGTAAACGGGGCAGAAACTGGAGCACGAGCCTTATCCTCGTGGCGCTCCGCAGCCGGCCCGCAGCAGGGGGCGCCACCGCAGACATTTGCACCTGGGATTTAGGTGGCCCGTAACGTTTTAATTTACCAGGGACGGATTGGCGATTTCGTACGTTGGGCTTAAGAGAAGAGCTCGCCGCCGCTCTGATTAAACGAAACTGTTTATGCGCACTCTCCGTGGATTTTCTCTATTTATATAAATATTTTGGCTATAAATTCAGCACGTATGAGAATAATTTACACGTAATTTAATGTCCTTTTTTTTCTCTGGAAGTAGGTGGTACACTTCATAAAGTGAAACGTTTTCAAAACACACGGAAAAGGAAATGTTTAAATGCTTTCAAATGCTGAAACTTATGTAATACAATTTGCAGCACCCATGCATGGAAACTAGTGCTTCACTCTTGAAAACTAGTATCTTCACTGTTTATTGATCGGAAAATATTACATTGCGCTAGCAGTGCGAGAAAATGGTGTGTCGTAAGCGTACTGAAAAGAAGTCACGGCCATGAAAAACAGTTGAGTGCTACTAAGTAAACAAAACTCTGAGACGCCATGAATCAACATGGCTGCAACCTCCCATTTTGGGAATGATCCCAAGGGTATACACACTTGTAAGTTTCCATGAATTCGCACTAAAAGTAATCTTCGCAACTCGTTAGAAAGGGTTTTGGTGTAGTCATTTCAAAATACCAAGATTTTATTCATACGCCAGGCTCACTTTGTGTACTAGTTACGTAAAAGTATATTACGTACAAGTTTTATGACTTCATTTGCTTAAAAATTAACTCTTCATTGTATTGTGAAATCTTGTTCATGCATAATGTATTTTTTTCACAAATATTGTAAGCAAACTCTGCTTCGAAATTGCACCGGGAAGCAAGGAATCGCCTGCCCTTTGAAGACGTGGCGGGTTGGTGAAACACTTATCCCCGTTGTGGCGAACCCTCCATCACCAAAGCTACTGTAGCGAGCATAGGTAATCCCTGCCAATCCCCTCCACTAATTCAGATAATGGTAGCCGGCTCCTGCAGAGAGGTTTCCGAGGCCGTCAATAGCGCCTGCTTTCGCAGCTAGTTGAGAGCGCGCGTGCGGGGCGGGTGTGCGCAGGGCTGCCCGTGGTGCGCAAGATGCCGCCGGTGTCCGCCGTGGCCGGGGAGACGCTGGTGCTCATGTGCCCCGCCGCCGGCTTCCCCATCCACACCATCACCTGGGAGAAGGGTGAGTACACGCCCAGCCTCTGGGCTGCGACGCGCCCAAGCAGCTTGCGATGTACTTGAAATAAGGTTCTTAGTAGCAATGCGCGATGGATTATTTAAGGGCCCCTAAGTATGCTGAAACTCTTGGGCCCCGTTACAGTATTGGACTATTCAACATAAGTAAAAATATTTGAAAATAAACAATAATCTTTCCAATTTTAAAATGCAGTATTAAAACAGTTTTTACGTCATTATGTACTACTAATATCTTATTTTTTTTAGAAAACTGGGGGTCCCTTCCAGAAGGGCCCTAAGCATAGGAATGGTCTACGTATGCATTAGTCCACCTTTGATTGGGTTCGACATCAACAGCAAAACGTATTATCGAAGCGTCGGAATTATCTTAACTTAGATATTGATATCTCCAATATCCATTGGTATTGGTGGAAGATTTTAAAAGAATAAAATGCGTTGTTTTTCATTTGTATACAAATACTTCTCAAGATACATTTAATAAATTACAAAATGACATTATGTTTTTCGTAAACGTTTTATATTTTACAAATTTATCTCAGTGTAAATCAGTTATTTTTTCTTGGTGACGATCTAGAATAGCCAAATGATACAGCATGGGAAGGAAGAGCGCGCTTCGAGTGATAACACGATTCGAACATTCGATAGGCTACGTGCTAGTAATTTAGCGTTTTCGAGAGCGATGCAGCTGTTTTGGAAGGAATGATACGATTTCATTTATTCAACAATATCTCTACCAAATCTAAGAAGATAGAAAACGAAAGTAGTGATACACTTTAAGTATTGATAGAATCGCAACATCCTTTGGCCGAGGCATATTTTGTAGTACTCACTTAAATGGCGAAAGTGATGCCAAATGTGTCACTTGTGGTAGTTGAAGTAGAAAAAGTAAATATCAATAAAAAATTACAAAAACACACCACAATTCATCGTAGAAACATTTGGATGAATGAAGACTGGACAACCATTGTATATAGCTTCCGAAAAGTGCAGTGCCACAGAATCCGTGTCAGCTTGGGAAATAAACGAGCTTATTTTCTTGTCTGAGGTTGTGTACAAATACACAAATGTTTTTCCACTCCTTTTACTAAAAAGGTTTTGCATATTTCATTAAAATATTAATATTAGAACTTTATGTGTAGATGGACATTTGATCAGATTTTCTGCATTAAATTGACATAAAGTTTATAGTGACATACTGCGTATCTATATAGCATATTATTCATTTCATAACTTTCATCCATTAAGATTTTCCATTAATTAAAGAAGATACATTAAGATTTCGATATTCATAGGGCACAGCTTTTCCAATCTTCTTCCTTTAGGCCTTTTTCATTATCTGCCTCCAATCTGTTTACCAACTCAAAGATGGTGTGTCACGAGCTTTTTTTATTGAGAACTCCATTTTTTCATCTCGCGTCTTGTGCGTGCTTCACGTGTTCATTCCTTTGTGTAAAGCTACGTTAAGATCACTCTTTAAACTGATTATATCTTAAGAAATTTCAAGTTGCATGCACTTTCCATCTTATCCTTTTCTTATATTTTCACACTCCTTTCTTACTTTTAGAATCTAATTTCTCCTTAACATCTGATATTTATTAGTCTAATTTTATAATTATAGCATGCATTGAATTACTTTGTAACATGTCACAAACGTGCATGTTCTCTGCTTATAAATTCCTCGTGCTTTCTTGCTTCTCACTGTACACATTCCTAGCTTAGTGGAATTGGCCTGCATAAGCTATATCTCTCTTTCAAGCCGTCAGCTCAGAGCTCTTTTCTCTCCCTCAACTCCCAATTCCCACTTACCCCCTCCGCCTCTCCCCCCCTCGCGCGTCGTCTGCACCTGGAGCGGCGCGCCAGCAGAGCTCTCGGAGGATCTCCGCGTTGAATTATTACTCCGCTCCAAAGAGAAGAACAGCCGATCGTTAATATTTCAGAATCTAACGAAGACTAGATCTCGTGATTGGCTTTCAATTTTTCACGGGAGATACCTCAAGACCCTTTTTTTAAAATCTCTCCAGGAATTAGCAAGAGAACTTCGGGGCGCGCCTCCTGCGCCGGCACTCGCCCACCGCGCCGCGCGGCTTCCTTCCATTCTTTCTTATTTCTTTAATAGCAATCTTTTGTGACCCCCTTTTCCCTTCGTACACTGTCAATTTCCTCTTTTATTCTATCAGAACGTATCTTAATTTCATTCTTCCCGCTTCCCGGTCTTTTCGCGCCGTCCTTTTTTTTCTCTTTCTTTCTTTCCCGCCTCTTCGAGTTTTCAGAGCCGTTTCCTCGTCGTTTCTTCCTCTTGAGCAATGGGCGTTTGCGCATTCGCTTGTCGGTTCGCGTTAGGCCCCCCCGGGTCGCGAGTGAGGGCCGGCACTCGCGCGGCGAGAGGTCCGCTGGCAGGCGAGCCTCCGTCTCCCGCTCTTCGCGCGGGGCCACTGCACATCGCCCGCGAGAGAAGACCGTGCGGTGCGGGCGGTCAGCCTAGGAAAAATGATGGGTGGTCGTCTCCTACGACACCCTCTTCATCGTCGAGGCATTATTCGCGGTCTAAGGGTATTCGTCACGTCCATAGACGCGGTGGCGTGGGATATTTTCGGCGAGAAAGCCGCTCGTTTCGAAAGATAAAAATGCCGGTACGAGGGCTGCCTAAAAGGATAAAAATATGCTTCGGTCCTCGTTGTCGTGGATGTTTTAATGTGTAAAAGAAACCTATTAATCATTTACTGCTGTCAGCAATCTATTTTAATTTGACTCGCTAAATTTTAAGGCAGCCGAATTGATGCATGAATGGTGTACGCTCTCTTTGATGTAATCTGATAGTTATCAAGGTGTCCAATAAGAGTGAACTCGTTTTATTTTGTTAATGAAATTTTAATCACCTAAAGCTCTCTTCAGAGCAATGCAGCTTTAACGAAGGCGAAGGGATTGTGGCGGAAGCGCTGCGATTTCAGAACGTTGAGAGAGATACTATGTCCTTGGCTAAGCATGTTTGAGTTTTCCTCTCAATCTATCCTGCCTTTATACTCCCTTGCATACCCCGTGCACATTCATCGTTAACGAATGTTGATATGCATAGCATCGTAAGCTTCCGTTTTCTGAAAACAAAATATTTTCTGCATTAGAAAGATGCTGCTGCGACTCAACTCGAAAAACTCAGTATTCGTCCGTATTTAGGTTGAAGGTTTTGTAGGGGATACAATTGTATTCTAAGAGCTATGAAGTGTTTTTCATGACTATTAAATTAGATGATAACTTTCAGTGTTTTGAAGTAATTACCTTTTAGGCAGTGCTCGATTGGATTTAAATAAAGAAATTGTTTCTTGAGAACAGATGCACTTTGTATAAGATAGTTCTTTCGGATTCAATTTTTGTGGTGGTTATTAAGAGATTTTTTCTACATTTCTCCGCTATAACACGAACTCAACAGTTATTTTACATGCAGTAAATACTTATTGAGAGTGGTCACAGTTGTAAATTGTAAATAATTTTTTGTTAGTTTCACTAACCGCATTCCATCAACGAACTTGATTTTTCCCGCAAACAATTAAAGTTATATTGAGGTGAAACGTCTCCCACAATAGGAAGTAATAATTTCTTATTTTAACATATTATTCTAATGAACTTTTCAAGAAAAATGCAACAGAATGCAACAGAACATTCTTCAATGAGAAGTTTTTTTCTCTCTCCTGCAAAATTCGCATTTTGATAGAAAATATTTTCGTCTACCAGCTAACCATAATAACTCCACGACCGGAGTTCCCTTGGCAGCCTGCAGGAAACACACCGCTCCCGGTAAGCTAACGTTATTTTTGCATTGAATTTGAGTCTCATGTATCAGCTTTCGCAGTATTTTCGTAAGCATCCATCGGTGTTTAAATTTTTTATGTTATCGAAATCTCCGTTGAAGCAATTGCCTAAATAGACCGGAATTTTTTATCACTATCAAATTAAATGTCGCAGAGACCATTTTTATTTGTTTTTGTTCTCGCTTCCCCATCTACAGGCATTTTCCTTCACAAATCTAACTCCATTATTTACTATTCAAACATTCACTCTCATATCAGACAATTCTAACGTTTTGTACAAGTTGTATTGTTCGGTACCATGTTCTCAATTTACAGTACATCCTTCATCCTAATACATTTTTGCAACTCCCGTTCCTTTTGTATTTTTCGTTCTTTTATTCGACCGTCTCTCTTGAAAACCACGCCACATTCACCACCACCACCATCCAAAAAAGTTAGTCACAACGCCTTCATTGCTCCATTAACTTTTACATCCGCGAATAATACTCCTAATATTCCACGTACAGCAGCAATGTACACCCGCTCTTAATTTCCCGTAACTTCCACCGTCTTGCCTCCTCGCATTCCCAGCTGTTGGTGATCCTTCGCCACCGCCGTGCTCGCCTTCCACGTCGCGACCGCTAGCCCTCCACCGCCTCCGCCGCCGTCTCCGCCGCCGCCTCCGTCGCCGCCTCCGCCTCCGCCTCCGCCTCCGCCTCCGCCTTCCACGTTGCGACCGCTACCCCTCCACCGCCTCCGCCGTATTCGCTGCCTCTGCCGCCTCCGCCGTATTCGTCACCTCTGCCGCCGCCTCCGCCGCCACCGTCTCCGCCACCGCCTACTCCGTCACCGCCATCGCCTCTTCCGCCACCGCCTGTATCGGAGGCTGCGGGCGGCGACGGCGGCGGCGGGAACGCGGCGACGCGGCGACACGGCGCGACGACGGGCCGCCCCCCAGGGAGCTTGTTAGCTCGCGCGCGCGCGATCTGTCTTTCCGCGGCTGGCCTCCCAAGTCTCTCGGCTTAAGACCCGCGCCGCTCGATGCAGCTCTGGCGCGCTCCCCACCCGCTCCGCCCTCCCGCCCGCCCGCCCGTCCGTTCGCCTCTCTTCCACCCACGCTCACGCCCACTGCGTGTGGCGCGCTGACCGCCGCGTGGGCAGCACGCTTTTCTCTCAAGACGCTGCCGCCACCGCCTCCGCAGTACACTCTGCCTACTCACTTGGCCGCGGCACCCTCAAATGACGGCAGTCTTTTCTTTGAGAGGGTTACCTTGTTTCACACCGCGGAAAGAAGTAGCCGTCACAGGCTGCGTAGATGCCTGAGGCGGCCCTGCACAAAATCAAGCTTGTTGGTTCAAATCTTGTTTCCCGCATGTGCGTTTTTGCTGGTGGCGTCGAAAGCAATACAGTCGTGTAACTTATTTAATTATACATATCACCGAATCACATACAAAATCATCTGATTATTCAGACTAAAAATAATTATTCCCTGCACGGTTCCTAAGTAAACGTTTTGGCTTCAAAATAAGTAGGCTTCTAGTATCCGGAGATGTGGTGGCTACAGATTAAATATTTTTCTTCTAGGAACTCAATAGCAAATCCTCATTTTTCCACGTGACTTCTAATTCACTGACAGATGATAATCATGCAAATCGTGTGATATATAAATGCCATCTCGAGACCAATGGTCGATGCTATCTGAATTCATAATTCAAGTTAATATTGTGTATGAATTAGATCAGGGATTTAGTGATACGGAAGTCTCAGAATAAATACCACAATTTCTAGAGCCTGTAGAGCAGTTGACGATGATCACTTTTTGCCAATGAACATATGGTGGACAATTTAATATTGGGTAGTTACATAACTTACATTTTCCCCAGATTGTTAAGCAACTCCTCAAGCAGTAGTGAACAGCGGGTTGCATTCTCATACAAAAATGTCGAAAAACCTGGCGAACACATCTGCATGAGGAATTGCCTAACAACCAGGAGTGATTTTGTTGTGTGAAATTTCCCACTAGGCCTACTCGCCTCGTGTATTAGCAAAATTTACTCATCTCCGACCCCTCTACATGACCTAGGTGTGTGTGAAACGTATTCTGAGATATTCCTTTCTACCATATTTTTATTTTAATATTCAAAACTCAATTACGTTCTTTTTCTAAAACTAGTAGACCAATTTGTGTCTTAAACGTTATTGCATTATTGTAATGTTACGGGAGGAAAAGAAATAATATTCCACAAACAAATTTAATAACAAACTAATCGTCAGATCATTATTGCATTATTTCAAAAGTTAGCATTATTTGCAGTAATTGGTAATTACACATATACCTTGCCTTTCATTGTTTATTTCTCTAACTACTTGAATGATAAGTAGTGCAACGTAGCCTAAGTAATTGTCCCCTTTAATACAGTCGTGTAAAGTCAAATTCTAGGAATCAGTGCGTAAGAATTTTAGTTCTACGTGCTTTTGTTACAGGGTAAATATATATTTTTACACGACCTGATCCAATCATGCAATACTAATAAACATTTGTGAACTTCGTGGAAACGGTGCGGACACTAGAACCTTTGTAGGGTTGATGTAATCTTTAGTACGCCGGACACATACCAGTTAGTTGCAAGGGAAAGCAACGCAGGTATAGGAATGGATGTTTCATTCCGCGAAAGGCGATTCAGTTCAAGCTATTTAATTAAAGATAACACGAAAAGGAGTATAAATTAACCCGTAATTATAACTTTTCATAGAAGAGACATTCCTCTTATTCGTTGTAAGATGAATAAGAGGAAGATATTTTCTTCGTGCATTTGTTTGAGGTTGTTGCTATAGCTTATTTAAAGACTAAGAAAGCATAAAAAAGGTAATTTAAATCATGCGATGGGAAAGCTGAAATATACTCTCACTACAGGTAAAAAATGATAGACGTTTAAAGTGACCGCGGGAATTCTGCGTTCGTTTACTTTTTTCTTAGGGCAGGGTCAGAGTGGATCTGTGTTGTGCAGAATTCCCGTCAGAAACAAGAAAACAGCGGTTCACTTCCGAATATTTCAAGTATTCACTAGAGCGTAGGCACAATCGCACTGCATCCGACATTTTTATGACAAACACGACCGACATTAGCGATCGGCAGAACGGTGTGAAAACAACAGGAATTATTGGGTGGCGTAGAGCCATGAAAATGGACATAGACTTCGATTCAGTACCCGGAAAGTCCTCCGATTCAGTAATAGGAAATTGCATGACAGTAGATGAAATTATCTTTCATAGTTCCTTCTAAACATGAACATAACCGCACTAATTCAATAATATACCAGTTGTATCACATCGAACATACCTCATATTAAACATAGTTTTCATCTGAAGATTTAATATTTTCGATGCTACTACAAGTCTCCTCTAATAAATGATTTGAAGCCCTTCTGGTGCAGTCGCATGCAGTATGCCCAAAAGTAAGTCAGAATCAATCGACTGTTCAAGATGGAACTTCTCTTTGGTAGACCGCGGCCCACCCTGAACAAACCCTCAGGAATTTCCCGCATTCTTGTTTCGACCGTCAAACAGAGCAATTCACAGCATTCATATCAATCGAAATAATTGTTTCGTGCCAGAGAAGGCCTGGCCCATGCCGAATCGCGTGATAGATTAACAAGTCTCGCTGCCAGAATGAGTGATTTGCAGTGGTAGCTTAATATGCAAATAATTAGTGCTTAATGATATAATTTCATAGTTCTTTAAATTTTGGTTAAAATTAATAGACTTCTCCTTACTCACAGTGTCCTAGATGTAATGAATAATACGGAAATCATCGAAATGGGCCTTGCCTTCGACTTAGATTACTGAGAGAACACACCTCAGGGTAATGGAGACTCAGGATTATGCTTCATTTTATAGACTCAAGTTCAGCACGCAAAATCTAAATCAAAATATATATTCTTCTGATCAGTACAAAATATAATACAAGCATCCGGATAAAATACAATTTTAAAAATTCAAAACAAACTGTAGATTTATTTGAAAAAAATTCGAATCGAACCGTTTGTCACCTTGGCAGATCATAATGACCGAAGCGAGAATGTAAGTTGGCCTCCGTTCGTTTACAACTTCAACAGCAAATTTGTATTCTCCAATTAAAGAAAATAGTGTTCGGCAATTTCACAGTTCATGAGATTTTATAAAGATAGATCAATTTCGATAGTTGCTCTTGAATTTCAAAATAGTGCCATCTCAAAAACTCACCAAGTCATTTTCAACTAAAAATACGTGTGGCATCTAGTAGCGATAGTTGAAAAGAGGAAGTAAATAGTCCATTTCAATTTTCTAGGTGCCAGAATAATCATACAAAAAATTGTTGTAAATTACAGAGGTACCCAGGATTCTTCTCGGGAATGGGGGGAGGGGAGGGAACCAACTTCATGTTTTCTCATAAAGAATTTTTCATTAATGCTTAATATAAAATGTATTTTTGTGTTTACTTATATTTAATATTCATGACGTAAACGGTTGATAGGTGAATAAATTTCGTTAGTATAGGAAATAAGCTGCAGATTATATTTTGTTCTTCGAAAAACTGGAGATAAAACTTAACAAAGTCAGCAATCGCTCTTTTGAATCCATTGTTGTATGCGGAGATTTTAACATTGATTTTCTGGTCGAATCTTGTGAGAAAGAAAATTTTCTCAATTTAATTAATTCCTTTAATTTAGACATTACAATTAATGTACCTACACGGATCACACAAAATTCGATGAAGGCAATAGATGAAATTATAATAAACAAAACTACTACCCGATATGAAGTTGAAACAAAAGATGTAGGATACAGTGACCACGATGCACAAATTCTTACCGTTATAAGAAATCCGAACTCTAACACAATAAATAACACACGTATGACTAGATTGTTTACAAAAAGTATAATAAAATTATTCATTGATTACTTGATGCAGGAGTCATGGGAAGCAGTTTATAATACTGTTGATACAAACGACAAATATAATTCTTTTCTTTCCACTCTTTCATTTGATTTTAACACTTGCTTTCCTCTTCAAAAAAGAAAATTAAATATTTCACGGAAAAGCAATTCTCGGATAACACAAGGGATTAGGACATCTTGTAAAAACAAGCAAATTCTTTCTTTCATTTCTAAACGTCATGACGTATCTCAAGATTTCCTCATCTACTTTAAAAAATACTAATCATTGTTACGAAAAGTCATAAGGCAGGCTAAACCCATGAAAACCGATCAGGAAATTTTGAACTCAAATAACAAAACAAAAGCAATGTGGAATATAATAAAAAATACGACCAAATCAACTAGAAACCCTGTAGAGAATGTTGTTTTAAAATATAACGATATAAATGTGAACGATCCGGCAACAGTGGCTAGTCTCTTTTACCAATACTTTTCGAGAATTGCTGCCGATCTCACTAAGGGTCTTCAGCCACAAAATTCAATAATAGACAGTTCCCCCCAAATTTTAGACACATGTTCGTTTCCGAAACTTCTTCCTCTGAAATTCTCAAAATAATCGGTTAACTAAAAAATAAATATTCGTCCGGTTTAGATGAATTCCCGGATTCTTTGTTAAAGACCTGTGCGTATGCCATTATACACCCGTGAAATCACATTTTTAATGCATCCTTATCCACGGAACGTTTTTTTTCAAAAAAAATTAACCTTAAAAAAAGGAACAAAAATTTTTTAAAATTTACGTACGAATGGAAACCTTTCTCATAAACACGACGCGCTTTCAGATTGCCAACATGGATTTAGAAAATCAAAATCAACGGAAACAGCCATACTTTCTTTTCCTAAAGATGTCGCTTCATCATTGGATCAAAACGAGGCACCTATTGGATTATTTTTAGATCTCTCAAAAGCTTTTGACGTCATTGATCATGACATTTTACTTTCAAAATTACCTTCATATGGAATCCGTGGTATCGCTCTAGATTGGTTATGTTCGTACCTTAAACAACGATCTCAGAGAGTGGAAAATACCTTACTGGATTAATGGAACATTACGTACGCACCTTTCCGACTCTTTGCCCATTGCACGTGGAGTTCCTCAAGGATCGATTTTAGGCCATATTCTGTTCCTACTTTACGTAAATAATATGCCCTCGACGATTCGAAAGGGAAGAACGGTTCTTTTTGCGAATGATACGAACATCCTTTGCAATAAAGAAAGAGTAAATAATACAATATCAGATGTTTCAAATTGGTTCCGAAATAACAAATTAATAGTAAACGAAAAGAAAACGGTTTTAATGCAGTTTTCCATTTCAAATAAACAATTGTGTGCTCCACTGAAAATGAACGGTATACCATTGACTGATGTTAAGGCAACAAAATTTTTAGGTCTCTTAATTCAGTCAAACCTTAAATGGAACGTCCATTTAAATGAATTGAACACAAAATTAAGTTCATTATGCTACGCGTTCAGAATTCTTGCAAATTCAGTCAGCCTTCATACTGCTCGTTGTGTATATTTCGTGAATGTTCATTCCCGCCTGAGATATGGCATAATATTCTGGGGAAATACATCTTATAGCTCCCAGATTTTTAGATTACAAAAACCAATTGTACGAATAATAACCAAATCCCACCCACGTGATTCATGTAAGCCTCTCTTCATTAATCTAGGAATTTTACCATTACCTTGTCTGTTGATTTACGAATCAGTGGCTGTTGTCAAAAATGACTTGCTTAAGGGCGGGAATATATTTTCAGAATATGCCGAAGTCTATTACTATAACACTCTACGTAGAAATCATATTCATCAGGTCACAGTATCAACAGCTCATTACAAAACATTCATATACAATACTGTACATTATTTTACAACACTTTGCCAGATGACATTAAACGATTAAATTCGATAGAAAAGTTTAAATCCAAAGTGAAATCGTTTCTCCTGCATAACTGTTTCTATACAATTACAGACTATACTGAGCATCACGAGAAAAGTAACATTAATTTTAACAATGATACATAATGTATTATTTACAATTTTGACTCTATAAATGTGTATAAACAACCTGTAACAAGTATTGAACTGCAGCCTCCGGGTCAATGACCCCCATCTCGATCAGGTTTTTTGTCCATTTTCCCTGATCCATGGAGCAAATGCTGAGATAGCCCCTTGTTTTGCTTCTGGACATAAATGTAACTTCATTATCTGTGCACGTCTTCTAGAATTTTTTGGGAAATATAGTTATTCAAATTATCGTTTCCATGTTGTTGCGGCAGGAAGTATTATTCCTTGACGAAGGACATCATGAATAAGAGCCCAAAACTTATTGCTAATTTATCCTTGAAAATAGATTTTATTACATGAGAGTGTTTTTTAATTTAAATTTCAATATTCATGTAGTATAGGGATCACAGAATTTAGAAAATGTGCACAGAATTCACCTCTCGCCATAGCACGTCTTACGCAGTTTCAACTGTCTTTTTGACGTAAAATAAATAAATGAATAAATTAAAGCTATATGTTTTAAAAGAATCATTGACTTCTAGAGGGGTGCTAAAGCTCTTGTAGCACCCTTTCTGCCTCGTATGCGCCAGAGTTGTAAAATATCATTTATTTGTTCTGAACGGTGAAGCAAACATTACATTAATTTTGTAAATCTGGTACTAATACAATTCTATAGTGCATGGATAGGAAAACGCTCGAGATTATAAGTTGTAAGGATCTGATTATTCAGGTGGTATCCCTGCTGGTGGAGTACTGATTCTGAATAAACGTGGAATCATGTCTGGTAGTTAAATTTTACTGATAGGCAGGACCAGGAAGTAAACACGAGCAAGGGTAAACTCTTTAGTAACAGTAATACATATTCATACAATTATCCGTCACAAGTATTTTCATACATCACTACTATACAACCGTCAACATACGAATGGGCCGTGTGGCCGCGATCCAGTCTGAGGGTGAAAACCGCAGTAGCCTTCCATCGCCTCCTCTCGGGCTGTTTGTCGGCTCATTCGAGTCCCCTCCCTGTATCGTCCAGACAGCCGAAGAAAATTCCGACCTTGTCCCGTTGGCCGTCGTCCAGACCCCGGTTTCGTCCTGTTGAGCCAACGTCGAATCTTCTGTCCTTGCAGTTGCCAATCCTCTCCAGAAGGTCGTTCGTTCCACTGTCGTCCTGACTGCACTCCAAACATGACGGTAAAAGTAGCACTCCCTTTATTGAAAGTGTAATTTTTAATTTCCATGAATATGGGTTAATTGTGTGCTATTTTCAGACGTTCTACAAGAAAATAGATGTACAGGGTGAGTCACGTAAGGTTTGCACCTGTAACTTTTGAACGGTTGACGTTTTTGCCAAAGTGCATGAGGGAATGGGGCTAATTGACACGTGTATTCATTTATTCACTTGTGTTTGACGAGATCTTTGAGGTAACTTTGTTTTTTCAAGTAGAACTATACATATTTTTTCAGTCTATCATGACGAGCATAAAAAGACAAATTCAATGATATATATTGTCATGTGTTAGATAAGCATTTTTTAGTAATTATGATTTTTTTGAGACTCGTGTTCAACGAAAATTTAGAATGTGACAGTCCACCAGACAAGGTCACGCAGCGGTCCACCAGCAAACTCTGGGAAAGATGCTGCTTTTGGTTTTTTTGATGATACGAAACATTCCACATATTCTTTGATTGAAGGAATTGAAGGATTGAAAATAAGGAATTGTCATAAGTATGTATTGAAATTATATTGTTTATTACTTCACCTCCATTTAATAGTGTTTCATTTCACAAATGAATGAGATCTTGAAACATTACGCAATAAGAATAAATAATTATACTGTACAAAGAATATTGCACGTTCTCATTAACAATAAAACTAGTTGCTGAAAATTCAATTTTATTTGTACAATCTTAATAATTTATTCTTATAGTTTCCAAGATCCCATAAAAACCTGTGTGATGATACCCCTTTAAATGAAGTTGAAATAACAAAATCTTATTTCAATGCAGCCTACTTGTGACATCTGTAATTTCTATCATTCAAACCTTTACTAACACAAAAAATCTTAACATGCGGAAGGATGGAGAGCAGAATTCAGGGAAAAAACTTGTAGCAATTTTATGAATATTTAGAATAAGTTTTGATTCTTGAAATACTAAAATCCCTTCCCTTCCCCAAGCGCGCGTTTGCTGGTGGAGCGCTGCGTGACCTTGTGTGGCAGGCTGTTCCATTAAAAATATCCCTAGAACACGAGTCGCAAACAAATCAAAATTACTCAAAACATGTTTATCTAACATATGACAATATGTATATCATTGAATTCCTTTTTTTACGCACGTCATGTTAGACTGAATGTATAGTTCCATTTGAAAAAACAAAGTTACCTCAAATATCTCGTAAAATATAAGCGATAAAATATAAATATATACACGTGTTAATTAGCCCCATTACTTCATGCACTTTGGCCAAAACTGCACTGCAATAACTTTAACCGTTCAAAAGTTACAGGAGATGCTAAAGTTACGTGACTCACCCTGTGTCATAGATCTCTTAGAAAATTGAAGTTAGCAAGTGAGTCTGCTGGCTTGACGCAATGAGTTTTCCTAATCCCTGCCCCGTCCTTTCTGAAGCGCTGGGTGTTGTCTCGATGGTGTCGATATAGCGGACGCAAAAGTAGGGGGCCGCAACTGCTCCTCTCAACCTGTCGCTCGATTGGAGACGGGGCGGGACCTCTGTCGCTGAACCGCTGTTCAGCTCCACACCGCTGCTCGCCGCCGCCAGCAGCGCTCTACGCGTGCCGCCGCCTCCGCCGCCGAGAGGCGCTCGACCCGCGCCTAGCGGCGACGCGTGCCAACGCTCAGACGGGTCCCGATCTGTTGCCTGTGTGACACGACGCCGCGGACGTGACACAGGTGACACCATTGGAGAGTATACATCACAGAGTTAACTTCCCTTCCAGATACTCCAGTTTTTCAACTTATCAAACCGAGGCAATAACCATTCTACTTAATGGAATTCTACTTAACTTATCAAATATTAAAGCACATAAGTACCTTAATAAACGAATGACTAAAACTGATTTCCTGGATCTCTTCCCGTCTAAGTCGTCGGTTATCTTATTTGGAAATTCAAATGTGTGAAATTCTTCCTGCACCCGGAGAGATATCCATCGTGTATGAACTTATTGGTTATAGAGTGCGCACAGTTCAATATATGTGACGGAATTGAATATGAGTTCGTGCAAGTTGTGGTATGTTTGGAACAATGGACTACTACAGATCCGATATTTCTTTTACATCTTTGGTGTCTGATAAGATGTCCATATTTGTCCTCCTTGAGAAAGGCACACAGGATAAAGAGGGAATGCTGTGTTTTTCACGTTTGAAATAATACATGTTTATCTTTGTTTACACCATTAGTGCTTGGAAATAAATGGAAAATGTTTGTGTTGTTTTTCTACATTATGTCAACATAACAATATAAATATGTAAGTTTTTCAAAAAAGGTAATAAAAATGAAAATGTAAATGAAAAACATACATCCATGAAAATAAACGGAAAATGTCACTACTTTTTAATATCTTGTTGTTCCTTTAAAGGAGTTAACTGACGACAAAAAATTAAACGTTTTACACGATCAAACGTCTGTAGCTTTTATTTTCGAACATTTTCAGATTGAGTAGGTTGTCTTTAAAAGAACGCCCTTCCCGTTCACAGAATGACTTAAAAACGTCCATTTTTTCTTTTAATACATGGCGAAAGAAACCAAGAAAATTTAAAACGTCATTATACTAGTCGGACACATTCGAAAATTCCAAAAAATTTCACTTTTAAATCATTTTTAAAAGTAAAAATTATATCATATTTGGAAATCAAATTTTAAATAAATTATTTTTTAAATTTCATTTATTTTCCTGAAAATTTGTAAATATACTCTATATGACGTAGAAGTACAATATTCTCACGTTTTCTGTAGCTCCAGAATCTCTTCCCCACCTTTTTACTCTAAGTAGATGATTGATGAATAAAAGTGCCAACAAAGCAAGGTTAGCAACATTTGAAAACTAGAAATGTTTGCTCTTGGGTATATAAAACGTATTTGCAACTGTAAACGAAATACAGATTTGACTTTTATATCTGTAACGAGATAGAAACCCGTTGCCCCGAGAGCTACTCCTACCACAGTGTTAACTAATTCATTGAACATCGTTGTCTAAAGATATTGCTTCATGAATTGATAAACCGAACCTCCTTTTGGGCTATTTTTAGAACTTTCAAAATCTTTTGAAGTCATTCACCATAAGATTTTGCTTCCAAAATATCACTACATGGAATTCGTGAAACAGGCCCTATTTTGGATATCTTCGTACCGTAAACCTCGATCGCAAAGAATAGAAATACAGTTCTGGCACGAAATAACATTATTTACTGATCTTTCCTATTCTTTGTCAAATGAACATGGTGTCTTGCAGGGTTCGATCTTAGGCTCTATTCTCTTTCGTGTATACGTGAACTATATGCTCTCGCCAGTTAGACACAGAAGAACAGTTCTAGCTGATGTTGACCGAAGGCGGTTGAGATTGACTCTAGTTGCTATTTATTTATTTATTTGTTTGTTTCGTTTTACCTCATTTATTATTAATTATGATGGAATGCTTGACGAAATAAATCAAATACGTAAGGCAAGGCCATTTGCGTTACGAAGTAACAAGTTCTAAAGTTTATAAGCCACTATTAGCAAACAAGACTTAATCCCGTGAAATTAATAACACATAATATCAAATATTCAATTTAATTTTTACTAAATTTTCAGATTCAACGCGTTTCTGACCATCCATCCATACAGAGTGGAGGTACACAGTTGAGCTAACCCTTAAAAATTTCAAGAACGCTCAAATAGATTTTTGTGGAATGGGGTCGAGTTTTGAGGGTGTAGGATACACCGTTTTCAAGTTATTCTCGATGGTAACGTGTCCTGTATGTACTGGTAGTGTTTTGCAGACTGGATGTAGTACGTCTGCTGATTTCTTCTCATCATAAACCACACAATTTTAAAATGATTGTCTTAAATACGATTGGTGGACTCTTGGAGGGTAATTACCTATTCAATCGTAAAAATATCGCCAAAAAATTCAATCGTAAATTCCTTTAAGTTTAATTTTTTTGCCGGAAACTTAAATACAGATGTGCAATATGCTGATGACTTACGAGATTTTTTAATGATAACGTTTGTGAATATTATATTTTTATATCTTATTTTTGTAAGGAACGTTTTATTGAAAAAATCCATATGTAAAATATGTAGATTTTATATTCGAGTTATAAACAGGATATAAACGTATTTGTTCCAGAGACACATTTATTGAAATCAATGGCCAGAGGCGCAGGCTTGGAAAAGTCATTTTGTGTTCCAGTTCATTGTGGGAAAGCTCAAAGTAACAGAATTAAATCTGCTGCAATTAGAGTGGCAAGAAAATCCTGTACATTCCGCATCGCGAACTACTTCTCCATCCTGTTAGACCGTAAATTTCAATCGAAAATCGAAAATTAAAACCACTTGCTCAAAGGAGTTGGACCGCAAAAATGAACGGTAGCTTCCCAAATTGAATTTTGCAGTGATTTCATAACTTGTTGCGTCAGTTGGGATTTAGGAATACGTGGTATTCTAATTATTCCAATTACTCATACCCCTGAAATATTCGAGTGATTTCCTCCTGTTTCAATAGCTTTAGCCAACAGTTTGCGGTTTTCTCGATAATCAGTTCGTTGTGCAGTTACCGAGCTTCTTTCTCTATGGTGAACTTGCTGGCGAATTTATTTTTCGAGGTTGCATTAGAACAGCTTCAAAATGCACCGCTTTATGATGTGCGCGTTCGCTCTTTATTTGATTATATTATGCCCATCGCTATATTACTGTGGGAATGTTTATTTATTTCCTTACTTATTTATTAAACAATAAAAAAAGTGATGAAAATTCTGTATGAAGTACAATGGACAGAGGTGCAATTATGCATCTTCCTTCATCTCTGCATCTTCCTTCAGCTCTGGTATCCCTCCCCTAAATCATATACAAGTTGAATTACGAATACAGGACGACAGGAGCGTTTTGCGTAAGAATTGATGAAAAACTATTTGCTTCCGTGTAATGTATATTATTTTCAAAGGCATATATGCTATCGATCTTGTCACATATTCCTTATCGTACCCCACGTAAAGGAATCGACTTACTTCCGCAAAAATATGGTGAACGATTATCAGAACATCTGTATTCCCCTCTTAACTCTAGAACACGTGCACAAATGTTGAAGCTACATTTATGTCCAGACACAAACAAAGGGGCCATCACAGCATTTGCTCGTAGGATCACAGAAAAAGGACGGAAAATCTGTTCGAGATGGGGCCAATGTTTCAGAAGTTGAGGCACAATATTTGTTACAGGTATATTTAGTATTTTAGAATTGTACGGTATAACTGATAACTAATGCATTAGATATACTTGTAACAACTAATATTATTCTTTTTTTCTTGGTGTTCAGTGTAGTTTTTAAATGTATAGAAATAGTTATAGAGAATAAAATATTTAAATTGGGACTATTTTTACTATATTCTGCATTGCTTTTCTTTTGTTATTTGAAATCAAAAATTCCTCGTGATGCCTCCTGATTTTAGATTGCTTTTTGAATTTCATTCACAATGATTTGCATTTGTGGAAGAAGAAATAGATATCATAAGATACGTTAAATGATACCGTAGGCTTCCGCGGCCAGAGTCATGATCTTGGCCTGTCAAGGTGACGCCGCGTTGAAGGCTGAGGTACCGACTTTTCGACCGACATATTGCGGTCCTCTCAGAGCAGTACAGCCCTGAAGAGGTCTACGACGTCGAAACGTCGGCACCTCAGCCTTCGACGCGGCGTCACCCGGACAGGCCATATCATAAGATATGTTGTGATGCTTGGAGATTAAACAAAGAATTCGTTTCATTTTACGTGATTTTCTAATCTGTAGTGCTATCAAAGTAATGCTTTCCCTAAAATGTTTCATTTTCTTGTTTTAAGACGAAAGCACTTATTGAAATGAAATTAAAGCGTCGAGGAAAAGTACTATATTTAGCGTTTGTACCAACAGTATTATGAACCGCGTCCCATGATTCCAATACCAAGTAGCCTAGTCCATGAATAATTGGATTTTATTTGTAGTAAATAATCTACACATACGTGTTTTATTTTATGTTCGCATTTCTTGTAATTGTAAGAATTTGTGAATCGTTGAGACTGTACCTTAAGTTTTTGAATGCAAGCTCATTTCTAATAGGGTATTTTTAAATTGTGATAAGATTGATTGTTTTTTAAATAAGAGTGGTCCATGAAAGTACATTAAATAAGTACATAAAAGTACATAAAATACAACAATATAATAAATATAACAAATAAAAACAACAATAAGTACATAAAATCTTAAGTGAAGGACTTAATGAAATGAAAAAACTGCTTTTTCTTTCAAGATTACGACAGAAAATCAATGTTAATGTCTCCGCACAAACAAAACAAAACTGGTTTTAAAAGCGCGATTGCTGGAATTGTTTAAAGTTATCTCTATTTTTTAAGACCGTGATATAATATGTATATCGCTTTTTTGGAGGCCTGTAGATGCTGACTGATGAGATGAGTAGTGAATACATATTTAGTTCGGTCAATGATATATAATGTATGATATTCGTAACGTAAATAAAATAAACTCCTCATTTATGATTATTTGATTCTCTTTCCCTGCAATAACAGCCCGCAATATAAACATTTGGAATTTGGATAATGTTAAGTTCACTGCCAAATAACCAATGTTGTGTATAACAAAGAACAACTATTTTAATTATATCGCTCTGTAAAGCAGCCTCGATAAATTCAGTTACATTTGAAATTGGAAGTTATGATGCAGTATCTGAACTTTTTGGAAGTACCTGGACGGATGTTTTTCTGCTGAATCTGACTGTTGTTTCTGCATACTATTTACTTCGTTTTCCAATGATCTTACGTGATAGATACATGACTTTACTCTGTACCATATTGTCACATAATTCTTTAAAATAAACTGTTCCGTTTTCATCAACATATTTCCTAGCTTCCTTAACAATTTAAGTTTAATCACGAGAAGAATGACAATACAATATTGACTGTGAGAATCTCAAACCCTTCTAAAGCACGCAGTGAATGCCAGCAAACGCGCAATTGGAACAGAACGTTCAGGAGTCGAATCGTCCCAAATCAGGGATCGCAAGTCAAACAAGGGGTTTGCAAGCCAAATTAGAGGTCGCTAACGCTAAGTGATTCTGCCTCCTGGGTCCTGGGTCGTAGTCAGTTGATACAAGCAAACGAAAACGAGTTGCGACTGCAAGCGACGTTTTAACACCTTTGTGAGAACACTTCTGCGCTGGCAAGAGTCTGTACATTTGCACTTTTTTCTGCGAGTAATGAATTTTCATGAAGGGTTTTACGCTTTAAAGGAAGAAGTAGGTGAAAATTGCTCAAAAAATCTTCAACATAATTTTTATTTTTATACTTATATTTTCTATAATATTTGTATTATTATACATTTATTTTTCAGTTGCCGCAATTTAAATGCTTCCTTATGGCATCGAAACATTAGAGTTCTTGGTGCGTCACTGGCCATGGCCCTTTTACTTTCTCACCTAATAAGTAGAAACGAGAAAGCATTATATTCCTGCGAAAGTAATGATATTTCATAAAAAAATATGTGTTTTGTGGGGGTCCCAATTATTCAGAAAGTGAATAAATCGTCTTCCAAAATAGGTAGTTAATTACGTCCTGTACCACATTATGTAGTCAGAATCCACGTCCTTGATATCGAAAAGGTGACTTACGGAAAAACGTCTGTCTGCCCGTCAGTAGTCCATGCTAACAATAAACCTTTAGACGGTTCTATCCAAAACCGTTCAGACGATTCTCCATAGATACAGCCGAACTCGAGGCTCTACGAATTTGAAACGAATATATTCACTTTGGGGGTACTTCGCATGTACCCTTAACATCATTTTCGAACTTTTTAAAAGATTCTCCAAATATTTTATTATAATTTTTTCTTTAAAGTGCAAATGACACTTACATTATGCCACGGGTTTCATTTGCGCTGAACTCAGTAATTTTTTGAAAATTTCAAGTTTTCGGCGTCTTCCTATAACTGCAATGTTGAAGTTCCTTAATAATATCTGCTTTCCAAAGACTGATCTTTAAATAAGGCCAAGTACAGCTTTTCAAAATTAATAGCAGTTTTTTCGTAATTTTGCCCGAAATGTAGTGAGTTTTACAACTATTATTTTCTAAAACACTTCTCCATTTTGTCTTCAAATGTTTTCCTAATCTAAAACAAAGGACGCTAAAAGCTAAAATTGCAAGAAATTAACATTGCAAAAACAATACTGAGATAAATTTTTCCTTAAAAAAAAAATATAATAACGCACTACTTTGAAATAAAAGACGAGTAGTTTTCATGTAATTCTTACTTGAAATAAAAGGAATTTATAACGTTTTTCTCAAAAAACTCTCCAATTATTTTCTTTAAATATTTTCAAACACAGGGCGAATAATGCTTAAAAAATGGCGGTCTTATTCTCGTTGAACTCTTGACTTGTCGAATATTGCAAAATATAGAAATAAATGCGAGAAGGTATGTGGTGCTAATATTCCAGTAGTTGGATTGCGAAATAGGGTGAATCAAAAATCCGTTATATATGCTCCTGATCCGGGGTGGACTAATGCCTTAAACAATTAGAGTAACATTTTAAATTCCCTGTAATTTGTTGTTTCTTTTCACAAAATTGATGATCTATCTAATCGCTCATTAAATTTAATATTCGATAGAATAGAATTATATAAATATAAATTTTATAGTGTTATTTGATAATATCTACTTCGTACTAACGAGAGATGAATTTGATACATTTGCTAAGGGGTTTTGGTTTGTGAAGTCTGTATTTTTGCAATAATACTGTCGTTTATTCACTTCAATTTATTTTTCACTTCCAATTACCTGACGCGAGAACGTTCTAGTGTAAACACTGCGCTGCATTTTACGAATGTATGTACTCGTATATTCTGTCCACAAAAAAATATTTCATATATGATCAGGGAGAGTTGCTTTTGATTAATTGTTCTGCTACAGTTCAGTGTCTCCCAATTTTAAATTGAAATTGTGGACAAATATTCAGTAACTAATGGAATGTCTTCAGCCGCAAATACGCAGATATTTTACAGTTGTATGTTCTTGAATTGCCGCTTCACATATTGTAGTGTAATTTTGGCTTACATTAAAAAAAAGATTTCCGTTAAAGTTTTGTTTCAAGAAATTTACTACAGTTTTGACATCCCTGTAATTCTGAAATCTTAACGAAAGTTATTCAAAATTATCCTCTCTTTTGACGAGTTTGATTTATATTCTCAAGATAATTTAGAAATCCTCTAAATTCGTAAAATCAAACACAAAATTACTATTTTGTGTAAGTATTGATTTTCACCGTGTCAAACTACAATGTCCTTTAGACTAAAATTGCTGTGACGAAAACATATTCCGATGATACTTATTTGGAAAATGAAAACGTTCACAAAATATCTTATTTATATATTTACAGTCACATCAACAATTAAATACAATTTTAAATTGCGTCACAGACGTTCCCGAAGGCGCTTTTCTTTAACTCATTAGACAATATTTAGTGCCATAACATTGCAGATTCGTCAGTGTTAGTTAACATTTCACTGAGAATTTTTCAAACATTCATGTTATATCTGCATATCAGCTCCTCTCGCACCAATACAGAATTGTTAGGCTATATCGACATTCAGTCTAGTAAATGTATCGCTATTATACCGCATTACATATTAGGACATGTTTTATTATTTGTCGTAATTACAGGTTATACGTTTTGAGTGCACTGTGAAAGCTAGAGCTTGGTCATTATTTCTCCGAGTTCATTGTCAGCAATGTAGTATAATCTCTTCCGATTATTATTATTATTATTATTATTATTATTATTATTATTATTATTATTATTATTATTATTATTATTATTATTATAGTAGTAGTAGTAGTAGTATTCGTCTTATAATTATTAGATATCTTTGGCACTCAGCTACCAGGAATGAGACAAAATGAGGTGATATTTCATTTGTATACATACATATTTGTGTGTATGTGTATATATATATTTCCCGTACCAAATTATGTTCTCTCTCTTCCTCTCTCTCTCATTCTCTCTCTCTCCCCCCGTCACTTTCTCCCTCACTCTCACTCTCATTCTGTCAATTATAGTATGTGTGGTTTTATGATTTACATATGTAATAAAAATTAAAAATTCTCTTTAGAAATAACTATTAAAATATATTCCTCGTATTATTTCACATGCGATAATGTGTCATGAGTTCAGTGAAGTAGGAAAGTGTAGGAGTCCAGCCAGAAAATTGACAATCCGCAGACGGCCGCGCGCTTCCCAGCAACCATCGCCAGAGTGTGAGCGTAGACGGGACGCTCACAGTGGACAACGTCCAGAAGCGCTCAGACCAGGGTTCCTACACCTGCCAAGCTCGCAACCGCCAAGGTCATTCTGACCGTGGCACGGTCGAAGTCAGCGTAATGGGTGAGTTCTCGGGCGCGAGCTCGAGCGCTAGCTTCCAGCGCACAGGGATGCGCCACCTCGTTGAGGTCATTGAAATATGCCTACCAAAGGCCAGAGTGCAATACCTGCGCTAGTTGCGAGAGCGATACATTACCAAGGGCACAGCGATGCTTCAAGACCAAAATGATACATCACCGAGGTGAAATGCGGTACTATTCCAAGGTTTACCGCACTGCTTAATCAAGGCCAAAATGATGCATCGCTGGGACCAAGTAGTGATGACTCGCTTTATCTGCACAACAGTCGCCTGGGGACCTAAGACGATTCGCCGAGCGAAAGTGTAAGCATGATTTACAGGAAAGTGCCGGTGTAAATTTTCGTCTCTGTCTCCTCTCCGCATTCTACGTCTTTGCTAAGTCACCGTCACCCTCCTGTTCTCTTCTATGAGCAAACCAGGTTCAGATTTGACAAGGCGCTCTGGTAGCGCTTCTGTCATCGCATGAGAACACTGTCGCGTGTTTCAGAGTCGTGGGAATTAGAAGGAAGATTAATTAGACACGTTCGCGATGCAGGAACTGTGAGTGCTTTATATGTACAGTTGGATTGACGAACATGTTCAAAGTGCACTCAGGTATAAGGCGAACCTCTGCCATTCAAATACCGTGATCCCTTCTCACGTGTGCAGAAACAATTTATTTGTGCAGCAGTCATCAATAATCTTTAGCTCAATGAACAGCTTTAAACTAATAACATCTAGTTGTGAATTTAGATAGGGAAGTGTTTTCTTATTGTTAGAATGTTATAGATTGCGTTTATCTTTTAATTCTACTCTCCTTTATCTACTAATAATTGTGTTCTTGTAAAATTCATTCAATTTTGTTTTCAGTTGACACATGCTACCGTGTGTTCGAATTACCGTTTAATTTTTTTCACTTTTATTGTATTTAATCCCTTTTCGTTGTTGGAAAGGGAATTTAAATCGAATATAAATACTTCTCAAGTTTGTAAAGTTTATTAACTTCTGTCTGCCGTCAGAGAGACTCGTAATACCTCCACGGAAATGCTTCTAATAATTTGTACATATTTCTTCGAAAAATCCTTTGAGTGCTCAGAAAGGAAAAGCTGGAATTGCAAAACCTGCAATAAGCAAGGTGCTCGTATTACGTGTGGCAACGCTGTCAATTCTTAAACTGCCTCGAACTGTCGGTTAGACGAACGGCAAAGCTGGGAGAGCGCCGTTTCAGTTGCAGGTATGAAAGTGAAATAGCTCTTCCACGACCCCGAGATGTAGCGAACAAACGCATTAAGCTCCCGTTTCCTTTCACAGAAACGCTCCCCTCAAAAGCGGAATGAGTTTCGGCGCGAATGAGGCAGATCAGCTGTGGAGCTGCAGCCCAGCTCGCCTCGCACCATTGGCACAGCTCACTCAGCATTTCTCCGAAAGAGGGGGCCGTACTGCTGCAAACGTCTTTTTAGAAGGAATAACCTGCAACGTCGCTTTGGGGTCGATTCAGAAGCAGGAGGTGGCGGAGGTGGTGGTGATGGCGTTCGACTCGTTCCGTCGTTCGCACCTCCCCCCCAACTTTCCCCTCGCCCACCTCGCCACTCTCCGTCGCATTTCGTCGCGCGTCCCGCAATTCGCGTCTTCGCGGGCGGGGGAGGGAGAGGGGGGTACGAACGCGGGTGGCGGAGTCGGGGTGCGGGGACGTTCGCTCTCTCGTTTCCACGTTACGGTCGATTCACACCGCGCGATCCAGAGTCTGATCTGTGACGGCCACCGTTCACCCGGCTCCGCGCACGTTCCAGAACACGCCGCCCCACCCCCGCCCTCGCGCGCCTACTGCTGCCCGATTCCGGACACGTGCCAGGGAAATGTTCTCCTGCAGAGTATCTTGTCGACTCGTGCCGTTAGCGCTCGTCGAGAAGAGGGTGCCCTGTATAGGTAATTGAAAATGTAGCGATCTGTACGTGCTCGTGAGTATTGGCGATGGCGCGCGATAAGGAGAGATCTTTAAAATGCGCTCATCGCGTGGGGTGGAGTTAAACATACCCGCTCGCACCCGCGTTTATTTTCTGCTTGTAACAGTTTTTGTCGTCTAAAGAATACTCATCTTTGTGTAAATTATTGGTATCATTAAATTGGGAGAGACAGTCAAATGTAATTATGATGTTTCGGCTTCTCTGGTGCTTTAGATATTCGCATTCAATATTGTAAAATGTCATATATTGGACGTTTATAAATGCATCATTTTAGATTAATGTAAAAACTCTCTTCCTTCCTTTAGGTTTTCCTTGTAATTTTCAACAGGGCATGTCATATCCATCGAGATGAATTACAGAAATTATCATGGACATGTTTATCAGTTTCCATATCTGTAGTTTTACGGTTCTGATTGTACATACAATACTGATAACTTATAGTAAAATCACTAAATTAGAAAGAAACTTAACATAATAAAAAATGTGACTTCTTTTTTGTCCTCACAATGCTGATATTATCGTAAACTTCTCTGTGATGACTGCAAAATTGTTTTGGACACATTGAAAGGGCAGCTCTGAATAGCAGTGAATAGCAGTCTTGGATCTACTTGATCCCGGAGGTCGGAGATACGGAGCTGGACACAGAGGCGAATATTTCGTAAGGCATGCTGGCTGTTAAGAGACGTCCCGAGAGTGGGCGTGTCAGCGCCACCCGGCGTCGCACTCACCAAATGGTAAGGCCATGTGGTCACCCTTGTGACTGCGAATTTCCGGCCGCGCGCTGGCCTCCACTAATTCTCCCTTGCAGACAGCGCCAGAGCAGTCCGGTGTCGCCACCCCCCACCTCCACCGCCGCTGCCGCCGCCCCCGCCACGCCGCCGTCGCCACCGTCACCGCCCTCACCGCCTCCGCTGTCTCTCAAAGGCCACCGATCTGCGGCCTCCTTCGAGTCCGCCGCTGCTTAAGCCCAGGGCGTGCCCACGACGCCCCACCCGCCGTGGCGTGGCAGACGCCCATTACTTAAGGGAACAGCAAATTCGCGTCTTGGCATCTTATCCGCGGACAAGGCGTAGCTGGAACGGGCGTAAAGATCGCTTAATCACTGGCCGACAGGATGATGTATCTTCTTTCGTTCTGCAGAACGAGTTAGCTCGAGGCTGTCTTAATGGCTTCTGTCGACTACGGCATCTGGACGGCGTCACTTGCGGTCTGTTAACGTCTGTCACCTCTGACTCCACCCGGATTACAGCGGCCATAGATAGTCGGCTCTGCTGTTGGCCCAGACTAGGAACATTCGAAACACTTACTCCGGGATTTAGTCGTGATGTATAGCTCTCACAATTTTGTGTGTTTATCACCACAGTTTACACAAAAACGGTCTCGGCTGAAAAAAAGTGACATTATTTCTCTTCTTATTTTTCACAGTACTAATAATCCCTCATAACTTCAGTGTATCATAGTTCTCATTTTATTCTGATGGATATATTTGCACGAATCAGATGCAGTACAAGAAAATTCAGTTTCTGTGTCACTAGAATCTTTTTGCGAAAGCAAAGAATGTAGGTCATTCATATTCATTAAGCGTTATTGCACTGTTGTAACTTTGCTTTAAAAAATCGACAAGCTGCAACCCGAAACAAATCTGTTTTAATCTTGCTGGATATAAGCCAATATAAATGTTAATTAATGTGAGGGTTCATGTGCTCTTCAATACAATGCTGTCAGTTGGCCAGGTAGGGGGACACTCGAACCGACGAGCTGTAACACGGGTAACCCCAAATAAAATGGATGCCAAATATGCAAAATTAAAACGAGAGAATGACGGGATGTTTCGGCCTCGTAGGTTCTCGCGGACTTAATCCGTTAAAATCCGGGCGAGTGCGTGCGGAAAGCGCAGTCCTTTTCGGATCGCGCTGCCAGTGAAGGCGGGTGCGGCGGCGACGGCAGCGGCAGCAGCTGCGCAGGCAGAGGCGGGGGTGACGGCGGCGGCGTGAGCGGTGGCGTCGGCGCTACAAGCAGCAGTCGCCACAGGGAGAGACAACAGCGGGGGCTGAACGGCGGGGCCGTTGCGTTCGTCCGTTGCAGAGCCTCCGGCCATTTATCCGTTTTCCATTGAGAGCAGCGTTCACTTGGGGGAGCGCGTGGGCCTTCAATCCGGGCGCGGCGACGCGCCCATCACCATCACGTGGCTCAAGGACGACGCGCAGGTGGAGGCGCTGGAGCGCCGTCCGTCACCGTGAAGAACCTGGGCGAGTTCAGCTCGACGTTGCTCATCGAGCAGCTCAGCACGCAGCACAACGGCCGCTACACGTGCCGCGCGCGCAACGCGGCGGCCGCCGCCGAGCACTCCGTCCAGCTGGCCGTGAACGGTACTCGCCCCCCGGGAGGCCCGGCCCTGGTCCCGGCTAGGCCCCGGCTAGGCCCCGGCCCCGGCCCGCGTCGCCGCCGCTCACCTCGCCTGCCTCGCCCGCCCTGTCGTAGATTCACCGTAGATCGCGCAGCTCCGCAGGCGCGCCACCCGCCGGGGGCCCAGTCGCTGGTAGGGCCCGGTCGCTCGCCGCGCGCCCGAGCCCGAGCCCCCGCCCCCTGCAGCGTAAGTTGAGCCCAGCACCCGCACCCGCGCCCAGAGTCTGTCACTATTCGAAAATTCTGCACCGGCATCTAGCGTCTCGGCGGGCTGAGACCTTCTTTACTTTTATTCTGTTTTTTTTTCTCTCTCTCTCTCTCTCGAGCGTGCGAATGCTGGCACGTTTGCACCGTCTGCCTGCACCCGTGCCTCTGTCTTTCTCTATCTGTCTCTCGGCGTTGCTGTCCAGGGTTCTGGTTCTTCTGCGCTGGAGGCTGCTACCGCATGGCACTGCCCGCTGCATGCGAGGATCGCCGCCGCCACCGCCCACCTGGGTCGCTGGCACATCGCGGACGCGCAGACGGTGGCCCTCTGGCCTGCCCTCCCCCTCCGCGCCCTGTTCGCTTGGCCGCCCTCCCCCGTCGCCCGCCCGTCCGCCGGCGCCTCCCTGCCCTTCGCCCCGCCCCCGCCCCGGTCCGCCCCGCCGAGGGCTCTGGCATCGCTCAGGAGAGGAGCATGGCTGAGGGAGCCCCATCCCCGCGCTTCTTACCGCTTCAGCAGCGCTCTCTACTCTAGCAAAGTATTAGCTGCATGAGTAGAAAGTGCAGTGTTGAATGGCGAGGAAACAATACTTGCACTCGATAAATTACGAGTGGTAATGAACATTCATTGAAAAATTACCATAATACAGATTTCCCTGTTTAATATAGCAGAGAAACTTATTAAACGTAATACATAAATCTCGAGCAATAATTCTTTATTACATATTAACAGAAAACCCACATGTCTTGAATTTTTTTCTAATTCTAACGATTTATCAATGGCATTCGAAGTTTTCAACAGTTAATTGGTTTTCGTGTTCACCATTTATCTCCTTTGTGGTAGTATTGCTCATAAAATGTTTTATATTTAAATATAGAATTACTTCGCAATTCACCGTCCTAAATAATGCATGATCAATGGCAGAGTTATATTGCGTTGTACCTCAATGTTCAATGGAATTTAGTGCCCTCTGGGGTCACGTTGTTGCCGCACATTACCTTTCAAATATTGAAATTAAACATTTGACTATTAGTTGACGGTATTAGATATACTTTGGTGTTGTACATGATGTACCAAAATAAATGTAACAAACTACTACAGCATGCAGAGAGATCGAAAATTATTACTTTTTGCTAATGAATATATAGTGGGAAATTGCATACAACCGAGTAACATACATTTATGCATGTAATGTGAAATATAATAAGAAATTTTATATAAAGGGTTTCGAGCATTTATATATGTTCAGTGGCAAAATGTTAGTATTTTCGATCCCTTTACATGCTCGAGAAGTTTGTAACATTTATTCTGAGACATCTGCGTAAACAGTACAAATTACTACAGTATAACTGCCGTAAGAATTACTACGTTGCTTCAAATTTCTTCAAGCGAAATAGTATATGAAATTACTTATTTGTAGTTAGACGTTGAAAATGAATATTTGTGAAGAATGTTTATAATGTTTTTTCAAAATTATTTTTAAATTACACAGGAATGATTAGAACTCTATCGAGACATGGGCACGGAACAGATTTGACCGCATACTTCATTCGAAGACGATTGTAATTACATTTCAACTAAAACTAGGTTCTAATTTTTTGTTTTTACGTAATTGTTTGTTGGTACGTATCATGCTGTTTATGAATAATCATTCTACGTCACAAAAACTTCTTTAAGTTTAGTGTTCTATCTATTTTGTAATTTCATATAAAATTCAACCTGTACGTTCTGTAATAACGGCGAGCAGTACTTCATATTTCGTACACACTTTTGAAAAAGAGCTAAAAATGACAGATATTACCAGAGCCAGGAATAATGGGATTTCCATCTCGTAAATGCCACTCGTCCTAACTTGAGAGGCTTCGTGGTGGCCCTTCAGCCGATGCATCTTGCACGTAAATCGTCAGCCGTCTCCCGATGCCGCGTACTTATTTCAAGTGCGCTCACTCAAGGCCGGATTTGCCTACAAGCAAAATAAGTAATTGCTTAGGGGCCTCACACCTCGGAAAAAATCATAAAATCTTCGAACAAGACAATAAATATGTTTAATTCTGTAAATTAATTTGTTATATTTAATAAAACAATTAATAATAATATATTTAAATAAAAATATAGGAGTATCAGAGTAAATGTTACAGACTTCTAGAGAATGTTCTGAAGTCAAAGATAAGTTTTTCGAATGGACACGGGAAATTTCACGTAACGAAGTTATACATATGATATTGAATCCTGATTGTCGGGCAACCCTCATGCACTAGGTTCGACAGGACACTTTCTGAACCAGTCGAAGATATTTCGTTTATCTGTCAAATACCGGCACATGCGTAATTTTCTACTAATAAGGGATAAATGTCACATGTGGAACTTCATTATAAAACATTCCAACCACATGTTTATTAGCGAAAAGTCCATCATCTCCGACTAAGTGTGTAGCACATATTCTGAAACAGCACATACGTGTTAAGTTCTATAAACAATTTGTTAATTTTCTAAATAAACAGCTTTTGTACAATAACTTTTTTAGCTTGGGGCCCCACAGTTCCTAAATCCGGCTCTGACCTCGCATAACAATTATTCCAAAGAGCAAAAATTCTACCCCACGGCCAAGATTTAACTACGATTTAGATGTAGTGTCCCTTCAAAGTCAGGAACTGGAAGGAGAGTGGGGAACATTGTCATCCAATCGAGAGCTTCAATGCCAAACATTTACTGACGAAGCTGACCTTGTGAGGGAATTGAGCTTGAAGGGACACTACATTAAGGGTCGTATTTATGAAGCTCTGCCAGCAGCGCTTTTAGGGGTCTGCCATCTGGGGGCTTGCTAGGAGCTCAAGGGGCGACTGGCATTGGTTGGGGGCCGTTCATAAATCGCAAAACCGAAGACTGGCAGCCTGCTAGGCCTGGCAGGCCCCTGGCAGAGGTTTATAAATACGGGCCTAAAACGCCTAGGCGCCCCTCAGTCCCCCTCCTCTAACAGCCTGGCCGGGGAGCCCGCGTGCGGGGCGGCGCTCCGCCGCGGGCGGGGCAGGGCAGGCTCGGGGCCACGGGAGGGCGGAAGGGGACGGGTGCGGACATGTGCGCGGAAGGGATGTCCGGGCGCCGAGCGAGAATGGGCGCCAGGAATGGCAACGATAGATCCATATTTAAAACATTGAACTTTATGTCCCGATTAATCCATGTTTAAATGTGGATACGTTTTTAAGTCCGACATTTAGGGACATCGATGTTTTACGGGATTTTCTGAATCGGATGTTCCAGGATCGACTTCAATAAAAGTCAGTTAAAAGAAGAAAATTCTGAATGATTTTTTAAATGGGTTTTGAAAAGAATTGGGATCAGATGTAATATCTCGGGTGACCGTTTCAGGTAGACGCAATATTTTAATTTTGAACATTTTTAACGTTCTCCATACGCTTCATACTAAAACCTCAGTTTGTTGGAAGATTATTGGTAACGTCAACTACTCACGAATTAAATAAGCCTGGTAATTTAAAGTGTGGAGAATGCAAGAAAAGTGTGATAAAATGGTGGATTTTTAAAGAATGATGTCAAATTTAATTTCATAAGATAACTATTTCATGCAATTAGCCTCGAAAACAATAAAATGTTGTTGCCGGGTTTCTTCATTGTAAACTTTTACGAAGAATTGAAATAAACTTGACTCTGTTGGTTCGCTTTTTTGCCACTGATACTGTTGTCCTTTTTATTTATTTATTTTACGTCAGAAAAACAGTTAAAAACTGCGTATGACGTGCTATGGGGAAAAGTGAATTGTGTGCACATTTTCAAAATTCTGTGATCCCTACACTTACTCATATACTACTTAAATTTTGAATTTTGAAAGGAGAAAAACAAAACTCCCATGCAATAAAATCTATGTTCAAGGATAAACAAGCAATAAATTTTGAATTTTGAAAGGGAGAAAAAAAAAACAAAAAAACTCCCATGTAATAAAATCTATTTTCAAAGATAAATAAGCAATAAATTTTGAATTTTGAAAGGGAGAAAAAAAACAAAAAAACTCCCATGTAATAAAATCTATTGTCAAAGATAAATAAGCAATAAATTTTGGCTCTTATTACTTCCTGCCGCGACATGGAAACGATAATTTGAATAATTGTATTTCCCACTGAATTCTAGAAGACGTGCACAGAAAATGAAGTTACATTTATGTCCAGAAGCAAAACAAGGGGCCATCTCAGCATTTGCTCAATGGATCAGGGAAACTGGACGAAAAACCTGATCGAGATGGATTGCAAACGTCTGCGAGGGTTTGAAGAACCCACAATGATAAAGGTGAATTTTAGAAATGATCAAAATTGTAATAATACGGAATGTTAATTTTGAAGTCTGTAAAACTGTGAGGAACTGTGAATTAACGTTTTATCGTAATAATTGTGGGGTTTAAAGTAAAAGAATAAAGACGCTAGACTAGTGTTGACATTTTATTAATACTCATTAAAATTCATTAATTTTCGTTAAATCTCACACTTACTGTTATATCTGTAACAGTCTGATTTTAAAACGTTGCCATAATAGTGAAAAACGAGACCTAAATCTTATCAAGAGATGCATTGAAAACGTAGTGGTTATATGTTTTATCTATCCATGTCGTTCCTGGAACAAAATATTTTGAATTGAATTACATTTTATGCATAAATATCCACATTTTTTCTTGCAAAACTCCAAATGAATTTGGTATTCGCTTTTTAATTTAAAGATAAGCGTCTATTTTAAATACAGAGAAATTAAAAATTGTTCTATGAAACAATAAAATTACTGTTTTTTCTCTGAAAATTTGTATAATCATAATTTTCTTGGTAATGTTAACGTGCCATTTCTGAAGAATGAATGATTGCGGATGAGGTTTCATCAAAATGCTGGGGAGGTTAGAATTAAAGCCATTAAATGACACAATTTAAATTCTTGCTGTCTAAGCTAATTCATCGTTTAACTTTGAAATATTTAAAAAATGCAAACATAACATGCATCATTGTCTTTCGAATTGTTACTGTTTTGTTATTTAAATTGGCAAGAGAACTTCGATGTAATTATTACAACAAAGAAGTTCGTACAGCAGCACGAGGTAGAAAGAGCAGGAACATGAATGTAATTCAACATTTTGAATGCATGGCGTTTGTCTGGACGATTTTCGTGAGCGATGTATATTCATTAAATCATCACTTCCCATGGATGACAAACGACGCGCGGATGGCTGTACCCGGCGCCCCAGCGGTCTCCATTTCCAAGTGGAGACGCTCCTTGGAGCGTGGCAAATGGAGCCTCAACCGCGCGTGGGTGCGAGAGAGAGTGACGGAGGGAGAGAGAGAGGGGGTGAAGGGACGGGCGCTGGCAGTCGAAGCGTCGGGCGTGGGTGCAGGCGCGGGCGCGGGCGCGGGCGCGGGCGCGGGCGCGAGCGCGAGGCCTAGAGCGGGCGGCGGGCCCGCGGACGGAGCTGCTGGGATCTCGAGCGGGCGCGGCGCGCGCCTCCCTCTGCACAGCAGCACTCAGCACTGCACCGCCCCAGACTGGAATGAACGAACTATACAAAAGCAACAGATCTGCCCGCGGCCGTTTTGCACTTTGTCCTTTTTTACGTTTTTTCTTGCTCTCTTTGGTCTTGGTTGCACCTTGATTCGCTCAGTTTGTTTGTTGGTTGGTTGGCTGATGTGTTGGTTGACTGGTTTGTTGGTTTGTTTTCTGCACCGGCGCACTCGACGCACCTGCACTCTTGCACTTGCAGTGCCCCCCGAGATCACGCCGTTCGCGTTCCCGGAGCTGGCGGAGGGGGCGCGGGTGCAGGTCACGTGCTCCGTGCACCGCGGGGACCCGCCGCTCAACATCACGTGGCGGAAAAACGGGGCCCCGCTGCCCGCACACGTCAACGCAACTCTCTTCAACCCTTACTCGAACATTCTGTCGATGAGTGGCGTGAGGCGCGAGGACAGCGGCAACTACACATGCGTGGCTAGCAACCCGGCCAGGAACTCCACGTACACGGCACATCTCTCTATCAGCGGTAACTGGCCCGAGCAACCGGCGCCTCTGCCCGCCTCCCCCGTGCTCCGACTCCGCCTTGCCTCGCCCCCACCCCGTCGTCCCTCTCCTGCCAAGTCTCACCCCACTCGTGGCTTCCTCGACCCGATAAGGACGCCTCCCGCCGCCTGCCCGCCCTTCCGTGACTGTTTCTCCTTTCGACGGTCTTTGCGACCTTCCACTGCCCTTTCAGCCCCGTCCTTGAACAATCTACCCGCGAAGTGGACAGCCGCGTCGCTGGGTTACTACCTTCAACCCCGCTCGAGGCCGGGATTCACCGAAAAGATTTTTTGTTTTGCTTTTTTTATGGCCACGGACGACACGTAAAAAACCATTTCGGGGTGCCGACTACCGTGATAATTTGTGTCGCCGCAGTTGCTTTTCATTCTCAAAGTGTGCCCTGGGTCACTGAAAATCACCAAAAAACCAGCTCGTCTTTATGTTACGCTTTCGGTACTAGATACTACAAGCTATTTTTCGATAATCAATGAAAAAATGCACTTTAAATTCTCTTTTTTTTTGCGCCTTTACTCCCTCATTACTGAACGCCGCGGAGGCGCATCGAGTGTTGTCTTTTCTCTTCGTGGGTGACCTACTAGGCGGTGAGGCGCAACCGGCCGCGGACACACGGGCACAGTAACCTCCACTAGCCGAGCGCACCGCACAGTCGCCGGCGCCGGGGCGCGTGTCGGCGTTGCTGGCGGGCGACGCGCCTCGGCGGCGACGCCTCGCACCAGCACTGCACCACCGAGCACCAACGACCTCCCCGCACCGCACCCGCACCCGCACCCGCACCCGCACCCGCACCCGCACCTGCCACGCAGTAGAGTCCACCGGGGCCGGATTGACCTACAAGCGAAATACGCTAGTTGCCCTCATCCAGGGGGGAACCCGGCTCGGAAAAAAGTCCGTAAAATATTTAAAAAAATGTTATAAAATATATTTGGACCTGTCAGATAGTTGTCATAATAATATATTTTGCCGAACTATAAAGTTGGCATTTAAAAATTAAAATCAGTTTTATAACAATTTATTTTCTGATGAATTTGATGGATTTTTTTCCGGACGGGGAAGGCGACACGTTTTTGTGCTTGGGGTTGTACATCCGGCCCCGGAGTCCACATGCACGAGCCACCATTCCACGTGCCTGCTCCCGCGACTGCCTGCTGTAGTCCCGAGTGCACTCGCACCCTGCACCTTGGGCGCCGCAGGTCCCAACCTAGGCCGCTGCCTGCTCTCTTGTGTAGAAGGCTGGGGTCAGGCGGGCTAGCGCTCCTCGAGCCTCCCTAAGACATCGCGATCTCGAGTTTGTCATGTCACTCGCAGGAGGTTGGAATTAACTTCCGATGTCACGTACTGTAAGATGTACTGTCTTCTGCAATGCTTGCTTTCGGAAAATACTGATCGAATGCGCAAATGTGGAAATTAACGTTTTATTTTATTCGATCGATTTGGTAAAATGACATTCTTAATTAATTGCAAAGTGAATTTCCTGTGACTACTGTGTCACTTTTTATTTTAAAAATTTTGCCTGACTGAAATATTTTCGAATGGAAAGAGTAATACTGATTTTGGAATAAATGAATTTTCTTTTCTTTTGGCTCTCTGAAGTGTTAATTTTTTACAGAAAGATTGTTTGGATGTCTAAGAACTTTAATGTCAATTAATTAAATTTTACAACCAAAATTAGTCAGTTGGTTTGGTCATTACCAAATATTTCAGTATGTTTCAACCTGAAATAATTGTTAAAATAATACACTAAATATTGTATGTTATTGTTTAAGAAAAAATGTATTTTATGTAATATTTAAACAATGTGGATTATGAATGGCACTGTTTCAAATAAATAAATTGAAACATTCTTCTGATCATTTCAGTTTGTTTTTTGTGTGCATCAATAATCTGTTTTTCAGGTTACGGTGCAATAGACATGATACATTTCTTCATCGTCTTCAGAAAATTGTATACCAGTCAGTCTCTTCCAATCATAATTCTCACACCGGTATTTTTGCAACAATCGAGCTTATTCGTGAAAGGCACATGAAAACAAATATCAACCTGCCATCAGAGAAAACCAGCTGGCTATTCTTAGCTTGTCAAAAGAAACACAAAAATTCATTGCCTTTCAGAATAAACGCCTCAATTCTTCTTGAGAAGTTCTTTTTGGCGAAACGACATTCCAAATGAAAGGGTTCTCTTTGCTCACAGAATGTCATAATAAAAAGAAAGTACACATCATTACGCTAAGAAATGTTTGCTCGGATCGATATTCCCTTCCACGTTGATATAAGAACGACATCGACCGGAACGACGTCGTTCGTGAATCTCAATCCGAGGATCGCTGGTACCCCGCCTCCCGGCTCCAGCCCATGCATCTGTGAAGAGTTTGCGCGTGTCGGCAAACGCCTAGCGTTTCCTCTTAGTCGGTAGGGGACGGCGCGCCCGCTCGCCCGCCCACGCCGCCCGCGCCGCCCGCCCACGCGTCGGCTCGCACGAGCCGTGGGCGTGGCGCGGGCGCGAGCCGTGGGCTGTTGGCTCTCGCTCGAGGGCCGGCGGGCGCGCGGAGCCGGCCGCTCACGCGCCGCCTGTTGCAGTGCCCCCGGAGTGGTGGTGGAGCCCCGCGACACCAGCGTCATCGCGGGCCAGAGCGCCGCGCTGCACTGCCAGGCCAACGGCTTTCCGCAGCCCAGGATCTCCTGGCGCAAGGGCCACGGTAAGCACCACCTCCCGCGGCCCTCGCCGTCTTAGAGCTAGCTTCCTTCCTCGCTTTTGAATTGAATTGAATTGGCCTTATTTTACTTGGCGGGACTCAGGCCATGAGGCCTGCTCTTCCGTCTGACCACGCAAATTTCGTTACACTCCTTTCACCAATCATGGGAGAAAGAAGGTATTACTTGGGCGACGAAACAGGCGATTTGAATTTAGCTCAGAGGCGTCATTTAGGCTTGAGGATCTTTTACCTGCAGTAAATGTACTAACATGGGACAGCCGGCTTTACTTCCCCTCCGAAGGAAGGCGTACGAAGGATTTTTTCGCCTTCACTTGGGTATAGCAGTCCGATACGCTAACCGCTACACCATCGCCGCCGCCTCTTTCTCAACTGTGTCCAGTTTTTGCAGGGAGCACGCTTCTAATCGGAAGCGTTGCTTGTCACACAGTCCGTTTTGAACGAGTCTAAGAAACGAGAGATATCCTCTCTTACTCTTTATTATACATACTACAATAAAACAAAGAATAATGGCAAGCGAACGGAACTTTTGCGAACATTTTGCACCTTGTACTACCAGGTCCTTAACTGCGCATGACCTCGTATTGGGCCGGTTCTGTGAAGAATAAATCCAATTTCACTAATCGTTTATTAAGAAACAGAGGCTGAGATCCGTGAAATTTATTCACACAATATCAAATAGTCAATTTTATTTTATATACAATTCAATGTTCTACTCATTTCTGACCACCTATGATACGGAGTGAAGGACCTACATGAGGCCCCCGCCACGCCAGTGCAGGGGGGGCAGAGCTTTTGCCTGCTAAGGCAGTCGTATTTCTGTCGTTGCCTCGCGGGCCCATTCACTGGAAGTCATAGCCGCGGCTGGCAGTCGAGGTAATTTGAGAGCGGAATCGCCTATGGCAGCTTGATAAGTGAACGACAAGAAACAGAAGAAAACTCTTCATACTAAATTGGTTTATTTGATACCTATAGCCGTTTGATAATGACATAAACATACGGAAATTTTTCAAACACGATTATAAAATTCTACAGTTTTCAAATACGAAAATTCAATTCAATATAGATGAATTTGAAATGAGAATTTGTCATAAATGGAATTAATTTAAAGAAATTATTTTTTGACACTTTTATAATCAGTTTATCTGTATTCGAAAAACAATATGAGTAATGAGAATTAAAGAAGTTTTCAAATTGTGAGCAGAATCACTCCTGTGGTTTGGGTTTACTCTCTTCAAAGAAGAAACCCGTTGTTAACGAACGTAAGTGGACCCTCTCATAGACGTAGTTGCAGAAGATTTGAAAAGTCTTGGGAAACTTGACCGACGGAAAATTCTTTAAAGAACTATTAGATATCACTACAATAGAAGCTATCTTTTAGCTATTACATCTGTGGTCAATTTATTCTAAAAATAAACCTGAAAGTACTGTTACAATATCTTCTGAATTAGGAGTAGCAAAATTATGAAATAGGCATATCCAACATTGTAAAAAATGAAAACAAGAACTTGTTTCTCATTTTAACGGCATCGGCTTCTTAAAGTGACAAGCATTCGTTTAAAAGTATCAACACAGTATTTGATGCAACTTCTGGAAATTTACGGCCACATCGCTTCGAGACTCTCGTTGTCGATACCAACGGGTCTGACCACCGCTTTGCCCGCGGGCAAAACTGATGTCCTCTAGTCCAGTTCTCGTTCGTGCCCTCTTAAATAGGTCCAAAAGATATTTTAGAGATTAATTTCTAAGAAACATAACTCGTAGAAGGTAAGCGACCACATAAGCCATGATATAAGCGTAAATGACGCCCCGATTCCGAGTTGTGCACGAAGTGTTAAGAAACAAAGATGATGGGAGGTGAATAGAAACGCAAAGACTGCACGTTTCAAATAATCAAAATTTTAAATTCGATTTCTTACAAAAAGAAAAGTTGTGGCGTAAACATTTATACAACCTCACATACAGAAAACTGTCTGTCGTTCACTTCAATTCTGGATAATTCTATGAATTTAGCCACAAGATTTTGACAGACAGCTTTATACAAAATATCCTATTATTAATTTATATACATATATACAATAAACATATGTTCATTGTATATATGCATATAAATTAATAATAGTATATTTTTGTGTAAAACTGTCTGTCAAAATGTTGTGGCCAAATTCATAGAATTATGCTGAATTCATACAATCTGATTTATTGTATTTACTTAGACTTCAGATTGATATGTGATTTGCATAAGCTACATTACCTTTGCGCACAAAAGGGTCCCAAAAATCAGGTATTTTGCGCAATATATATGCTTCAAGGAAATGAAAGGAAAACGATGACACAATCGCAGAAATCGCGTCAAAGAAAACTCAAAGGCAGTGTTCCTTGTAGTCAATATTTCATACACAGAATCCCGAAATGTCTATTTACCATGTGTCATTATTATATTTACTACAGACGATCACTTGAAGTAATCGCAAATAAATATAAGTGTGCATAGTTACTTTCTGACTTTAGTAATTTTTACTTTCAAAGCCATTTAAAACATTCGAAATAACTGTTTAGTAATTTCCATCGAATTGTAATTTGCCTCAATAATAATTTCTCAAAATTGTACTGCAATACATAGCAGAAAATAACGATGTTAAAAGGCATATGTTTTTCGTCAAGTCAGAGCGCAAATTCTGGGAAACACCATAAAATCATTATAGTACAGGTATTTATAAAATCTTCATTGATATTCATTGATATGAAACATAATTTACATTTCGCACGCAATTGGTCGACCGTCGATTATCATTGACGCTGGAAAAGGAATCGCGGGAAGCAGAAAATGGATGTAGGTGGAGTCTCCGGTTTTAATTTCCGGTAAGCTGCCTGTTGGCTTCGTGTCGTGCATGCCCCGACGGCTTCCACCCGCCCCACTTCCTACGCCCGTTTCTCTTCTTGATCACTCGCGCAACAGCTTTAAATCCGCTTCTAAGCACGCGATCCGAGGGGCATGGCGCCAAAACACTTTTTCAAGTGGATATTCACTGAATATTTGACCTCGGATTTAACCTCTATCCTTGAAATTTTTTACTAAGTGAACTTCTTGCAATTGATGTACCAATCAACGTAGTTCTCTACATGAATGTTTTTAAAAACTATTAGTCTCACAAATAATCCGCTTTCAAAGGGCATTTTGCCGTGTTATAGTTTTCTATTCAAAAAGAGCACCACAATTTCTTTTAGTCTACAGATTTACTTTTATATTCATAAAGTTATATTAACATTAAAATCTTTTAAGTCTTCAGCTGTCAAAATATTTGTTTAAAGGTCCGTTTAAATATTCCACAAAACTCACATTTTCTTCGTCTTTTATATTGCAACCATTTACGTGTATAGAATGAATTGTGATTTTTAAAAACTATCGATTTTCATGGAAAATTTAAAAACTCAATGTCAGTAATATAGTATGAAATTCAGTCTTAAGGCATACATTATGAATAATTATTTTAGACGTATTCAGATAAAACAACTTATTAAATAGCATATATTTACTTGTTTGCAAGTTCGAGGTTTCTTAAAAGTCGAGGCAATCGCCATGCATCATAAGATTTTCTGAATTCGGAAAATGTTGAAGTGACACTATTTATCATATAGGACTCAAGCATTTGAAGTGAATTATTGTAAAAATTATAATGCATAAAGGGAAAAACAAAAAAAGCTCACCGACAAAAGGCATAATGATTAGACATGTTAATAATGTATATAGTTACAACGTAACTACATGGCGCGTAGCATATAAATATACCACGGCAATTTATCATTTTTTCAAAGGTGCTAATGAAATTACTGAACAAATTGAATTCTGTACATCTTTGCCCAACAAAAGATTGATAAGTAATCACTAGTGCGAAATTGTTTTTTTACATCATTTTTCTTTGCTATCATTTATAATATTAATTTTATAACAATTAATATTACTTATAACAAACATATAACAATTAATTTTACTTATAAATTAACGTCGCTAGACTAGTATTTACATCTTCATGTAGATCATTATCCAACATATGGCAACGAAAATGTACAAAAATATGGAGAAAACTTGAAAATAACAATTTTTCGCAATTTCTTTTACATCAATTTCTTTTACATCACCAAATATTTATAGAATTAAGTTTTTGCAGCAATTTTAGAAATCTAGAGATGTTACTCATTGCATCCTACATAATGGGATGGCGCTTAAAAAGTGGAACGAACTGTTTTTAAATTTACCACCTCACTCTCATCACACATTTTCTCCAAAATCGACATTTCTCGATCGATCTGGCCGAACTTGAGACCCTACGAATTTGAAACTAATTTGTCTTTGAAGATATTTTTCGTAAACTCTAAACTTTCTCAAAGTGGGTTCCAATTTTGGAAATTTTGTTTTTCTGTGCAAAAGACGTGGCGCAAATGACGCTTAAAAAAGGTGCACGTCTAATTTTTGTTACACTATCTGAGTTTTCGAAAATTTTAAAAGTTTAAAATATTTTTTTATTGAAATCTGTTCTTGAAAGAAAGTTTTATGTAAGGTCATACACAACTTTTCAAAATTATGAATAATTTTCACGGACTTGGACGTGAAATATTGGCATTTTTAAGAACTAGATTTTCTCAAAAAAAAAAGGCTCCCAATGTTTTCTTTATTTTTCTTTAATAGAGTGTAGTACGCTCGTAAAACGTTCCAGGTTCCGTTTTCGATGAACTCTCTGGATTCAATAAAAGAAAAAATAATATAACAAGAGAATAATATTGATTACAGAGGTTTTTTCCTTAATTGAATGTGATCTAAAACGTAGGATTTTAAGTAAGGTCACTTAAAATGTTCTGAATATAGTACTGTGGATATTGCGTTATTTTGGCTGAAGCAAAAGCAATTAAATTTTCTTCAACACGGCTCCAAATTTTTCTCTAAAAATGTTTTAAGTACACTGTTGCAAATGGTGCAGTTTTCAGTTCCATGGAATTCTGAATTTTTGAATTTGCAGGTTTGCAATTTGAAATTACATAATTTGCGAGAGAGTATGTGTTGTAGCGACACACTTTTCATAATGTTATTTTCTCTTTAAAATTAGATGTTGAAATAATATCAATGAAATTCTCTAATTTTTTTAAAATTACAAATCCAAATGTTCATCTTTGTTTTTGATGCGTCACGAAATCTGTCTTTATCTTTGAGGCCGTTGGTGTAAGGGTAAGGAGGTGGGAGAAGTGTGAGGCCTGAGAGTACATATTTTGGCAGAAAAGTTTCTAGTTAACAGTAATGCTTTACCATTACGATGATAAATTCTCATATTTTGTAGTAACGTGTCGCATTTTATGATTACAGAATTTTTGCAGTAACTAGTACATAAACAATTGTTGTATTGTTGCATCCTGATTTACTGATTAATGCCAACCTCATTTTAAATATTATTGATAAGAAATTCTCTAAATATGAAAATGCTAGGCGAAAAATCGTATTCTTTTTTGTGTGATCACAGACATTACACTTCCTATATAAGCCTAATGCAGTCGACTCCGGTTAAAGTAAACTTCTGGGGACTAACATGTTTGGTTCACTATATCAGAAGTTCATGTATCTGACGATGTCAACATTAAATGGAATTTCTGTTCAATTATTGATTTCATTAATATATTGCAAAATTCATTAACAGCACGAAATGAAAATTTCAATATCTTTGTTTGTACGTAAAACAATAAATTATTTTGAATTATTTGCTTCGTACATTTTTCATTAAATCCTACTCCAGGGTTCGTGATCTCTCCAAACTTTATTCTGCATGTCCTCTGTGTCTATGTATCGTAATGTAGTCATGACACCTTTCAATGCTTTTTGCACTGTTGGAACACCATCCCACTCTCCGAAGGCCCATTTAATCGCCTACTGACATAAGATATCCAATCAATTTCTAGGAATTATTTCCTTCGTTCACTATAGCCGAGGTTCAAGTTCACAATAACCAAATCTCCTTATACTTATTTGTAAAATACGTGAATCGGGACCAGTGACTTAAGTTCACTATAACTGATGGTTCACTACATCTTACTATAACCGGAGACGACTGTATTTGCTAAGTATTTCGTAGCATTTTTGCTTAGAAAGCACATTGAAATTTTTTTCTAAATGTCCTTCGGTAAAATAGAGTGAGTGTATACTTTGTGGAACTAGAAAAGGTATGGAAATAATGAAGTGATGATAAATACCGATAAAATATGATTTGAAATTGTGTCAGATTTCACCACAACAATTATATACCTTCATTTAGATGTATAGCTTATTCAACATATATTTGAATTTATTTCCATGAAATACGTATACTTAGAAATAAACATAAACCAATATTTGCTGTAAGTACAATACTAGCACATAGAATAATAATCTAGGTAAATACGTTTGAGTTAATTAACATTGTCTTATTAATTAATTAACTGTTATGGTAGAGAATTCTCCCATATCAGTAACATAGGGGTATGGAATAATTTCTGTAAACATGAAACAATGCATGAAGGTTGTTAAAATACACTAGTGTGTCTATATTATCTACCTAGATAATTTTTGTCATAAAAAGAGAACTAAAAAGTTTAAATTTTTATTCAGACGGAATAAAAGAGAAATAAGAAAAGAATCAGTATTTCACTCATTGGGCTGTTTTTTTTCTTGTACAAATATGTCTTTGAAATTGCCATGAATAAGTAATATCACTTTTTTATTGGCCACTAGAATTATCTTCAACTGTGATCTCCCCTCGCGACAGATTCGGGGCCTGTTTTATTAATTTATGACTTCAAATTTGCAATTGAATGTAATTTAGTGATTGTAAACCATTAACTCGACACACCCATAGATTAATATCGGTGACACCAAACCCTCTGGAAGCTTTGGAAAACAAATGAGAATGGAACCAATTACGAACATGTAGGAAATGCCAAACATAAGGAGCAAATTTAAAAACATGAGTTTACATTTATGGATAACTAGTGTGTTGATGAATGAGTAAACTAAAACTGAAGAAGCACCTAGCAATTTTCACTCAAGAGATTATAATACTTTACATTTGGTTTATTGTTAACTGTTGATTTAATCAGTATTTACATTAATCCTTTACTCGGTTACAAACATGTCCCGATTTCCATAACGCATCCCCGCAGCAACCTTACATAGACCTGTTATATCTGAAGTCCATCGTTTATCAAATACTTTTCTTTGATCTCTTTCTACATAAAACTGATGTTAACTTCATCCTAGAAAGTGAACAAGTTTAGAAGATACTCGATGTGGGAGTGAAATTTACTAAGTTCTTTTTTGATGTTCTTGAGTTATTTAAAGGCCGTTATTTCTAATTTTATCTACGTTGTACGTTGTCGGGATAAGTCCAAGAATAGCTATATCTTGTATTGCTTATTAGAAGAATAAACGACTTATTCGATTGTACAACGTAATATTATTCTGCCGACAACTATGTTTTTTCGAAGAATCATCCGTGAAAGAAGAACTTGGTACTTCGCTAGTGTATTGTCAGAACACTTATTCTTTGATTCATAGTTCTTACAGGTTTCAGCTTGGTTTTGCTCATTTAAAATCAATGAAATTTCTTAAGATCCAGAGTTTGGATGTATTAAATTATTCATTTAGTTTTTAAGTCACAGAACAGTGAAAATATACAGTAAAAATCCATCTTTGGGTCTGATGTTTTTGCTTTTTAAAATCAATATTACATCCTGAAGTGAGTGAAAATAACAAACGATTTTATCTCCTATCGATCAAAAAGTTTGAAGAAGACACATTTAATAGAATCAAATTAATATATCTTGAAACGCAGTTTTTGAACATGGTGAGTTTTGCTTCTATACCGACGATATACAAAGTTACTAATACTATATTCATTTCATAATTTGCTACTGAGATAAACAAATTTTATAATCATCTCATTCGTCTATATTCGAACTTACTTTAATTCTTCCTTCATTTCTATTTCTTTTACAACGAGAACTTTAGGATGTATTTGGAAATTCAAAATTAGTTTTTATGTTCAAAGCAAATAATGAAAAATACTTACGGACAACAAGACTAAACTAACTCATTGCCCGCAAATCACGGTAATACTTGTTAGGTCGCAGAAATGCGCGTACATATTTTGTTTTTTTCGTTCGATTTGTGGCATCTAAACTCGACTTAATTCCCAAATTACATTGAAGGCTTTCACGTTTCTTCAGGTTTATACCCTTAAGTGGTTGCATAGGTGTACTTCACACACTAAAATAAATAACCTAAGCTCATAAAATATTGGCAGTGTTGTATCAACTTATATAATATCTCTTTAATGTTTTTTTGATCCGATTAAGCATATTCTCATTAGTTATGCGTTTGTCTCATCAATTCCAATACGAAATTTACTAGAAATCTAAAGCGCGATTTCACGACATATTACAATACCACGGAACTTGTTGCGTGTCTGCATTTGTGAGAGACATGCCGCAGATTAGCAAATTAATTAAAGGATCTAATTTTGGATGAATTATGAGTGAAAGTTTTTTGTATTCTAAAAACCTATTAACAGTCGCAAACCAATGGAGGAGGGGGACAACGACGAACTCGAGCGTATCATTCTCCCCTCTTGTTTTTGTTTAGGCAAGGAGTCACTGTTTCAACGATTAGGACTTTTATTAATAGAACATTCCTGACCCTAAATGATGTTTTCGTTTTAGTTTATCGGATGTGTACAAACAAGTCGAAATCGTCGCCAAGCGGTAATCGCTTCGAGGAAGGTCCGGTGTTCTTTTACATTTACAATACGTCTGTATGTATTTGGCATTTTGTATTGATTGTCCGACTTTGACAAGTAGCTCGATGAACCCATACCTAATTTATTTCCCACGTTTCGGGGGGGGGGGGAAGAGAGAGGTGTGACGACAATGACGTATTCCCTTCACCGTAACTAGCAAACTCCGCCTGTCTGAGCCTTTCCTCGCCACACAGCTATAGAAACTAAGACGATTTTAAAGGAACGCTACAACTCTTATTTTGGCCTCGACGTAACACGAGAAGCTAGTGCGCTGCCCTTAAGCCGATCTGGAGGCACATATAAATGCCCATAAACACGTCGCAATCTAATTTTAGTATTTGTCTTTATAAAAAACAGTTATGTACTTGAACCAACATAATGAATGTTCAACTAGTTAATCAGGAACCAGGACGTGGCCACCTGTGTCTTGGCGGAAAGAACCGCAAGTACAGAAAATGTTTACATGAACTTGTCATCCTTAAAAAAATGGAATAATTTAACAAAAACTTTCAGAAAAAGATGTGTAATACTTTTCTAATTAGATGCAACATTAGTTCTTAAATGTATAAAATTTTCCTTCAATTATAGAGCAGTTTATTTTGGAGTCCACCATTGACCCCCCGTCTCTTTTTGGTGTTCTTGGAATTGCATTGGTTTGCGACTGCTAAATGTCCAAATGAGTATACACGTGGACTTTACAGGGCATTTGTCCAATATATCTTGTAAATATGAATTTCGAATCTAGTATCGACAGAAGAGAGTGAGCAAATGAGTTGGTTTGCTTACGGCAAAGTCAACAACCTTTTCGCGCAACGCTGGACAATAACCGAAGACCCGGCGTTCCGTCCACGCCTTTGGCCCTGCCCGCCTGTCGCATCCGTCCTGTCGTTTGCGGACGCGCAATGCCGGAGAGACAGCAATGTGGCCGCTCCAACGCAGTGTCGCGGTCGGGCTGCGTGCCGTTTGTTTTGATAACATCGCGGGCGCGTCCCACTTGTATTTTGCTACCAAATGGCGCGACATCCTGCTCGGGGGAAGCCGTAACAAATGCATGTTCTACATCCGCTGAAATGGCAGCACCGCAATTTGCATTAACGCAGTATTCTGAGTGTAGCATAGTGGGCCAAGAAGCGTGATGGAGTGATTGCCGTATGTGAAGTTTTCGTGGAAATCTAAGTAGCTTCCAGTGAAAAAAGTTACATCAAAGGAATGGAATGATATAATTTAAGGGAAAATAATACATGTTTGTAAGTGGAAATTGGTGTCTTTGGCGTCACTCCTGAGAATTATGCGGAAAGAATCCCTGTAAAGTGCAATAAAAATACATTAATTGCATTTAACTACTTTTTATGTGATCAGTGCTCAACTATTCGTCACTCGTATTTTGTATACAAACCTAATAAATTTTCTCTTTTTAAAATTAATTGGAATTTTAATTACTTAATTTGTCTTAGATTATACTTGATTAATGTTTTATTTGACATTTTTTAAAAATATCATTTGCCATGATCAATAATTCCAGGGCTTTATTTTTGCATTAATTTTAAACTATGCGTTCTGTAGAGAAATATTTGATAGGTTAATGACGTCACTTACACAATAGTCCCCATTCAAAGCACAGTAATTCAATTATAATAAATCAATATTGCGGTTCTCCAAAGTGTGCAAAAGCAGAGAGCGTTGCTGCAATTCAGAGTAAACCGCACGTGCATCCATTTATTGCTTGAACAGCATTACATACCTTAGATATTTCTAATAACTTTCAACATGACAAATAAAATGAAACGCATTATATTTAATTTTGTGTAGGTATTTTTTTTACCATAGTGACCACCATAAGCTAACCCTTACAGTAAATTCTTCTTCAGAAACTGGTTCTAAATATGATCACTTGACGATCGGAAAGAACACACAATACATAAAATGTGCAACGTGTCAACATCTGTTCCAATTCAACGAAATATCAAGCCATTAAATCCGAACAACAATTTCATATAATTAACGACTATTGCAATTATCAAAAGTGCGTTGAAAAAATATGGTGATAAGATTTATGGGGATGATAAATATAAGTTACGTTGCTCATTTCACATATTTTTTTGTGTCTTTCAACCAAATTGCTTCTTTATTCTATTGGGAAAAAAATTGATAGCTGTCCCGTTTGAAATTTGTATTATCATGTTTTCCTGTAAAATGTCTTACAAAGTTAAAAAAATATTACCCAGAGAACCATATTTAGCGTGTAGTAAGACACTGAGAGAGAGTTTTTAAATTAAATATATAATTTATTTTCAAGATGTTATTTGCTGCCCCAATAAACACACAATATCTTGACGATTCGGTAAAGCATTTTGAAATGAAAACCATTAACATATATTCCAGTGTAACGTAAGGTAGGCAAGTTACTTAAGCTTGAGGGAATTGCGAACATGAAACGATTCATTGGTTATTAAAATATATAAATGAACTTTTTTGCGAAGTGGTGTAAGAAATGCACACCACACTACGTTGCTAACTGTGTAATAAATATTTGGATTTATGAGATATATTTTATCATGGATACGAACGCCTTCACAAAAAATGATCATGGCCACATAGTCCGATTACCAATAATTGCGATTCCCTCAAGGAAACATATTGCATTGCAGATGTATGAGCGTTTTAAAATATTTTTGCCTCGTCTATATAAACAGTTTCCATTCTTTGGTAAGTTAGGATTTTGTATAAGTTGGGAATTTGTAAACACCCAATAATAAAATCGGAAAATTAATTTGTTACATATAAATTAACACAAAAGTTTTAAAAAATGTATAAAACTTATGTTTCTAGAATATTAATTCAATTTAAAATCTAGTTTGTATTGTATCATTAAGAACAATGTTGGAATTAAGAAATCGAAATGTCACCGTTCGAGCGTGTGAGAAGAAATTGTGTTTTTAATCCCATTTATTTTTAAGAACACTTCTTTAAATACCACAGTGTGCACTGAATTAATTTAAATCAATTTATTTAAATATATATTACGAAATATATTGCATCTGTAAAATCTAAAAAAAATGAAAATATTTGCTTAATTTCTGATTTTTTACGGATATAATGAAACCTTTTTGAGATTTTCAGACTGAAATTCTCAATACCCTTTATGTGCTCACTCGGAGGATAATATTCACAACGAACGTAATGAAAGGTGGAATGTTAAGAAAAAGTAACCAAAATCTAAATGAAGTGATTTCAACATATCAACAGATGGATTCAAAGAGGTTACAAGCGTTTGTGTCCTCATGAAGATAGACCGAAATGATGTGGGTCAACTTAGAAAGATTTGGATTGGGAAGTTAGAATATACTTCATTCTGATTGTACTATTTATTGGATTTCATGACTTATACACAATTTCATGACTGAACTGTTACACAATCCGACATTCATTTTCACTCTGATAATATCAGTTAGTGATTCCGTGTTTTCAAATGAGGTGTAGTGAATAAGGTGGACATACGTTAGAACAATATCAAATCGAAAGTATTACATTAATGTTAAATTGCTGAGGCACAAGAATTAGATTGCGAATATCTAAAGGATGACTTCTTTCTTGTGTGTTGTAACACAGTACACAAATGCATAGAACCGTTAATTTAGCGAGAGTCGCACACACTCGCTGACTAAATGCATCGTTCGTTTACAAGTGGAGATCATCATAATTTCCTTTACCCCTGCAGATGAATAATTCACCTCGACATTATGTTAACCCGGTAATTTATAGAAATTTTAATCCTATCAGTCAGAAAATTTACTCTATGTGCAACACACATACATTTCCAGAATTATTTGAGTTTATTACTGATATAAATATTTGGCATAAACATATTCTTGCGCGCTACGTTCTTACAAAGTAAAGAGAAAGTACTGTAGTGCTGCAACGGAAAGGGGCGATTTTTCGACAGAAAAACTATTGTGGAGTCGTGATATCGAAAATGTTGAGAAATCGTATTCTTACATGTAGTAAATTACTTCCTCAAACACTTTGGGTAGTAATTAAATTGATTTATGAGGAAATGTCTGTCCGTCTGTGCTCAATTCTAGCGCTTAATCGATCTGTCCTAACTCGAAATTCTAGGAATTTCAAACGTTTTTTTTTATTTTTTGGGCTTTGAAACTTTCAATTATCACTTTTTTTTCAAAAACGACTCAATTTTTGTAAATAAATTTTACTTCCAGATAGAACGAACAACTGTAAAGAATGGCGCAGTTATCTTTTTTGTTAAACTCTCACTCTGTTGAAAAATTGCCAAAGTTGCGAATACTGCGAGAAAGTATGTAGTGTTGTAGCACCACTAATTTGAATATCATATCTCCGTAAACAGCCTAAATCTCGTAAATTGTTCTGTTCACAAGATTGTACTAGTGAGCCTGCATACAGGCAGCCAGAGATTGTTACATACGGGAAAATGGTAGCGTTAATTCTTCTGGGTGGAGTCAATGAGGCAGGAACGAAGGAGGAGAGAGGCAAAATAGCAATGCTTGATTACATTGGCGTATGAGTTCGGTGAGAAAATTGTTGGGGTGACTGATTGTTTGATTGATTATATCGTGTTTTCGGCGCGTCAAGTGCTATGGTCATTAGTTCCCTAAATGTAGAGAATGATGTATCATGTGATGTGGCGGTGTTCTTCCCCCGCTGGATACTGATATCCGGCACTAACATACACGTCGTCTAGTAGGATTTTTCCAATCCAGTTATCACCTACAAGCGGGACTCTGCCTCAGTCGGAACAAGCTCTTAAGCTTCCGACATGTGTGGTAGTGTAGTGCATGTCAGAGAGTGTACGGAAAGAGGATCAGATAAGGAAGAGGAAGGAACGATCGCGCGCGATCCGTGGCCCGTTTCTTTGGATTCTGTTCCGGCATTCCCCAGGTGAATATCAGAGAGTTCACATGAAAATACCGATCAGAGTAGCCAGCCGCTAGAATTCTCCTTCAGATAGTTACTGAATTCGACTTAGCTATCTAGCTAGTGTCGAAAATTCTGCCACCATCGGGGCTCTGAGCCAGAATATGCTGCCGGAGGCACTGCGGTGACATCAGTTGATGCCTTGAGCCACATCAGGTGGCAAAATGTGTTGGACAGAACAGTACACGCCGTAGAATGTTTTCAATCGTATTGACAATTTATTGGAGTGAATCTGTCTGTGTTGATCTTCATTCCCTTTCAAATGAGAGTAATGAAGGAAAATAAAACACACGCAAAACTCGTTCTTAGAATACTCAGTTGTAATTCAGCTTTTATTTGACACTGATAATCCAATTTTCTGCTGATTTTATACACGAAGAATCAAACTGGCATTCATCCAGTGTAATGGAGATAATACGGTTCGAACCAGGACAATGTTTATTTTTAATCAAATACAAAAACTATATACCACCCACAACAATCTAAATGCGGGGCACAATAAGACATTTCTCTCTCTTAAAGTAATTACTCAACAATTAATCAGATTTCTTAAAAACGGCATGACGTCATTTCAAGATAAATAATTCAATCAAGTTTTGTAGAAAACAACCAAGCTACAAGAATCAAATCGGCCGAAAAATAGCTTGAAAAGTTGGGTCGTATATTAGAATTTCGATCAGCAAGGACGTACGCCGAAAAATACGTATATGTGGTATGTGCCTGTAGAAAAGTTAGAAAAATTCTTCATATTCACGATACAGAAAATAGAAAACCCCAAAAAGATTGTTTTATTTCGTTCAGAAGTAATTGTCGAAAACGAATAAATGAGGGATGTTCAGAAATTCTGAAACAACATATTAACTTTCATTTTAAACACAAAATTGAACATGTTCTGACTTGTTCATTAGATTGATTTTACGATTTTATTAAACTTTTTAGATGTAAAACCGGTTAATAGTAACGTGATAAAACATCTTGGGCCCATTACCTTTCATTTCAACCAAAAATGACGAAATTTGGTTGAGTACATAGCTCAACATCTTTCTAAAGAAAAGACCTTAGTATTTTAAAGATTCAATTTTTTCAGTTCTCTAATGTTCGAGTTTTTTATCAAATTTCGCAATATATTATATTTATAAATGTACTTTTGACTATCAGAGAAAAAATGATGGAAAACGTTTCAGCCATTTCTCAGAAAATTTTGAAGATACCGAAGGGAGTTCATGTAAAGTACCCCCCAAAAATTAAAATATTATAATGGTCTCCAGAATGGCACATCTAGATCTTACTCCTGACGCATTTGCCACGTTTGATATCAAGAGCTTCTAATTTGACCAAGTTATGCGTGACAGATCTGTCTAGCCATCCATCCGTAGGTATAGGTAGTATAAGGGCAGAATTTTCGTTTAATTTAAGACCTTGTTCAGTTAAAAATTTTTTTAAAAAAATCACGATTATGTATTTTAATTTGCATTTCAAACATATTATTTGTTTAATTTTGTGACTGTAATTGTATTTCTATTTTATAGAACACCCTTGGTGATACATCAGCACATACGTTCTCACGTTATTTCTAATTTTTGCAAATTTTCGAAAATACGATGTTCAAAAACAAATTGACCAGCGTTATTGTTTTAAGCGAGTATTGAGCTATCCGAGGAAAATGTTTAATAAAAAAATTGGGAGCTATTTTGGAGAAAAATCTGAAATTTTTGAGGCTTCATGTAAAGTACCCCAAAAATCAAAATGAAAATCCTTTTCAAATTCGCTGGGTCTCGTTCGTCCAGGGCCAAAGAGGTAATATCCTTTTTGGAGACAATCGCATGAAATTTTCAGGCGCTAGCGTTGACGATATATTACGAACGAACGGAAGGGAGAACAGACGGTTGGCCGTGAAACAGTTTTTCGGTATTAAGGGCCCACGAAACGTCGATTTTGAATACATTGCGTATTAGAGAATGTAATTTACTACATTTTGAAACAAAATTAATCAGCTCTTTCCATATCACGACCAACGAATACGAGTTTCTCTACCAAAAATCACCGATTTCTGTCATAGCATTACAATACTTTCTCTTTAAACAGCAAGGACGCAGTAAGGCGAGAAATTAAAAACAAATGGAGAATTAGTGTTTAGCCTTTTATTTCCATTCAATCAAAGCATTAATGTCAGATATCAAAGTATTTCCATTCCAAAAACACTGCTAAATTGAAAACTACTATGGTTCACGATTGATTTAGTTCCATTTATTGAAGTATATTTTATGAAAAGTGTCTTGAAATAAGAAAACGTGCAGTTTTCCAAACTGTGTATTTTCCCACAACCTTTTGGCACCAACTAATCGCGAACAGCTTCTTTACACTTGTGTAAGTCACGTATACTCTCAACAACTCTCAACTCGCAACTGGTTCTGTGTTGAGCTATGGATATGCTGGGCTATGGTGCACAATTGCATTTTTTCTAAGCAAAGTATCTATACATAATAATAGAATAGTTTCTTTTCTGGGCTTCATGAATCTGACGCATTGGCTGGAACTCGGAATTACTCGTCAAATAGAAGCGTGTCAAATACGAGTCATATCTTAAAAGAGCTCGGATAGGTAATATCGAAGCTATTACCTACTCCTATTACACACAAACCGTACTTCACTCACATTCGTCGCACACTTTATTTTTTTTACATTTAAATTAAAAATAATTAATTGTAAATAAAACCCAAATGGACACGTTCCTTTGACATTGGATTCTCACCTCTCTGTTAACTGAACCACAATTGTGCACTGGCGTTCGTAAGTGGTGACCAGCTCAGCCGAAAAAAGGCTTTTTCTCAGCTTCCTGCGACCTCGTACAGCAGAAGGGCCATCCACACCGTCCCCACTAGCGCTTTGCTTGCGACAAGTCGAATTTTGTGTTAAGGGATAAGACAGAATGTTTACGAGCATGGTATTATCATTCTTAAAAATATATAAGTTAATTCGAAAACAAATTTATTGTCATTATGATGCCATTTACAGACGTCGAACAAAACACACACGTGCGCCACGGATATGTGAAGACCCAATCATCTAACATATTGTCGCATTGCATGGACGTCAGAATCGCATTTTTGAGGATGTCACGTACATTTAGTCTTCATAGACACGTGGTGTGCTTTGTGCCACGACTTTCGTAACTAGATATGTGAAATTAGTTTTAAATTAGTCTTAGTTGTCGACAGTCTGAAATCAGCCATCGGCGTGGTAACTGCGTTCTCTTTTCATGTGTCGCGAGTACGTGCTTTGGTCCTGATTATCTTAGTTTCTGGGTTTGTTCTGGGTGGCAGCGAGGGCGTCTTTTGGCCAAGATGGACGCGCTCTTTCGTTTCGCCGAGTTTCTTGACCCGAACTCTCTCCTTGGCGTGAGCTAGGTAAATGGCAGGTGTAAGGTAATGGATAGGGGTCTAAGTAATCATACGATGAATGTCAAGAGTATTCAATGATAATAATAGTAGTAATAATCATAATAACAACAATAATAATAATATTAATAATATATTGCAAAAAATTGTTTTCTGTTAAAAATTTGGAACGATGTGGAAGATTCTCATCATTACGACATATTCTCTCAACCGACGGTACACCATCTTTCATTAACGAAGGTCCCAATGTAGAACCGCCTTTGTTCCCCGATCGCCCTCCTCAAGGTCTGCCTCCAACGGCGAGGTCGCTCGTCGTTCCTTGCTGGGTAAGGCGAACCGCGTGGCTCCCGCGTCTGGCACGGAGTGCGCCGGCGCGCGCGCGTTGCAGGCAAGCAGACGCAGCACTTCGAGGACGTGGACGCGCCGCTGGCCAACGGGACGCTGCTGCTGGCGCGCGCCTCGGACGCCGACGAGGGCCACTACCTGTGCGAGGCGCACAACGGCATCGGCGCCGGCCTCAGCAAGGTGGTGCAGCTCACCGTCAATGGTAGGTGGCGCACGTCGGTCTTTTCGCCCGCCCTTCTTGCATGCTCGCGTTTTATGTTGGAAATTTCATGTCCTCTAGTTCGTTGATTGATTGATTGATTGTTAGTGATTCCGATTGTTTGTACCGTAAGTGTAGTGCATTTTCCCCTCGGGAGGTGGCGGTGTTCTTCCCGGGATGGATGGCGAGATCCGGCGCCGAACTACCGTCTCCTAGCCGGGTTTTCCCCGACCAGATATCTCCCACCACCGGGGTACCACCCCAGCCGGGACAAGCTCTATGCTCCCAACCGGTCTGCCGAATGTAGTGTAGTAGTGTGGTGCATGTTAGTGTGTATGTGTGTGTGTGTGTGTGTGTGTGTTAGGGGAGAGGATAGGACAAGTAAGAAGTAGGCCATGAAACGGACCATAGCCCGTTTGTCAGAGTACTGCTCCGGTATTCGTCTGGTGATGATCGGAGAAACTACGGAAAACTATCGATTAGAGCAGCCGACCGCTAGAAACTCCAGACAGTGACTGAATTCGATCGCTAGTTCGTGAGTATTTTTGCCGAGCGTGTAAACTGTTGAGGCCGTTAGGTTCGGAAGTATAGTACATTTCACATTCAAGTAGGTGGGGATATTCCTTTTCTGGTGGAACGAGAGATCCGGTGCCCATCCACACGTCTAATTGCGAGGCTCCTCCACGTGTATTTTTAATCGGACAGCAGCCGAGACCGAGAAAAACTCTAAGCTCCCGGCTGGTTTCCTGACATGTGTGGTAGTGTGGAGCAAGTAAGTGTGTACAAAACAATTGGCAAAGGTAGACATGCGTAAATGCTTTGTGGAAACTCTGACGTTTCTTTGCAGCCAGGCCCACCAGACAGACGTTACATCCTATACTACTTGTTGAGGTACTGGACAGTCGTACATTCGGAGGGCAGTGAATGTTGAACAGTGAGAAAAATCTGGTCAACTGTCCACTCAGAAAGAACCGCAAGTGAACAGACCAATGTTCAAAATGTATGTCCTTGCTACACCTCAAAAACGAAATATTTTAACATTAATTTGCATAAAATGTATGTATTTAGTTGCTAATATATGTAGTAGTAATTGTTAAATATTGTTTTCTTTAATTGTTGGGCATTTTGGTCTGCGGTTCGCCGATAATCCATTGGTATTTTCCAGGATCAGGAATGACATTAGTATACAACTGTCAGTTTCAAGTGCACTGGTTCATGATTATTTATTTATTGTTTCTGAGCACGTCATTTACTTATCTTTAGTTTTGTTTGTTGATTGATTAATTCGTGATTCCGGGCGCGTCAACGTCTAAGGTAATTAGGTCCGTAAGTGTACTGCATGTTTTATCGCGGGAGTTAGCGGTGATCTTCCCTCGCTGGATGGTGAGTTCCGTCGTCGATCTACCGTCGACTAACGGGGTTCCCCCAACTAGGTATCTCCCACAAGCGGGGCACCACCCCAGCCGGGACAAGCTCTAATTTCCCGACCGGTCTTCTGACATGTCTGGTAGAATAGTGTATGTAAGTGTAAGTGTATGTAGAGGTAGAACAAGGAAGAGCAAGGAAAGATCGCGCGCGGTTCCTGACCCGTTTGCAAAGGTACTGCTCCGGCAATCGCCGGGTATTGTTCGGATAAACCACGGTAAAATACCGACCAGAACAATCGGCTGCTAGAATCCTCCTCCAAACAACGACTGAACTCGACCTAGCTAACTAGTCAGTGTCGATAATCTTGCTACTATCGGGACTCGAACCTATGACCTAGGACCTCCCGGCCAGAGGCACTTCAGTGACATCAGTTGATACTCTGAACCTCCTCTAGAGCATATGATATCACGAGAAGTAGCGGTGTTCTTCCCCCACTGGAACGTGAGTTCCGGCGCTGAGCAACACGTAGGCCTGCGTGGTGTTTTAACTTCGGGCTTGTCAGTTACGGTCCAGAGCTGCTGGTGCTAACCGTGTCTGTTGCGCATCATGGATTTCGAACAACTCATTAACATCACGGTTTGCTTCTTGTTGCCAAAAACGTTCCAGAGAAGCACATGGAATATAAAAAGTAAGCGAATGGGCGATCATGTGGTGACTCTTGATGACTGTTTACAATTGGTATTAGCGATTTTAAAGTGGAAATGAATCGGTTGAACACGAACAACAGTCTAGACCTAAAAAAACATGAAAACGTGTAAAAAGTGGCAAAACGTGTTCGTTCAAACAAACTTATGACCATTCATGAGCTTAGCGAAGAACTTAACATCTCATACGGGATCTGTTAAACCATTTAACTGATATTTTGCAAATATGACGAGTGAATGCAAAATTTGTACCAAACTTTTGACAGATGAACAGGAAAGTCGTGTCTCAGACTGCACGAAATTGAAGGATTGTCTTCATGCAGATCCAGACTTCATGGCCAAAATTGTAATAGATGAAACTTGAGTCTGTAGCTATGACCTTGAGATAATTAAGAGTTCTCAATGAAAAAACTGAAGTAATTCCCCTTGCCCTAAAACAGCACGTCAGTCATAGTCGAACATCAACGTTATGCTTATTTTTTTATAGTGAGGACATTTTGCGATCAGAGTTTGTGGCAAGGAGAACAAATATAAACTCCATATTTTGTACGAGAGTATTGGAACGTTTGCGAAACGATGTGCAGAGAAAAAGACCATAAAATGGACCAATGGCTTCCTTCTTCGTCACGACAACGCGCCGCCCTGCCGCTTTTAATTCGCGAGTTTTTGACAAAAAAAAGTTCCTGTCTGTCCACATTCGCCTTACTCACCAGATTTCGCAGCAGCATGCGACATCTGGCTCTTCCCAAAAACAAAGAGTACTGAAAGGAAAATGTTTTGACACTATTCCTTACATTAAGAGTGTCACGACGCAGCAGCTGCAATCCCTTTCAAAGAAGCCATCCAGAAATTCTTCCAGACGTGGATTCAACGTTGGGACAAATGCATCGATAGCCAAGGATAGTATCTTGAGGGAGATTAATTCAAAATATTTGTAAGCTTATTACTTTGTATGTAATAAAATTATTCTCTGTAATTTTATCACACCTCGCACGCGTAAGGGAGAGTGTAGGTGACAAGAATGAGGAAGGGAATATAGCGCGCGGGACGTAGCCCGTTTTGTAAGGGTACTGTTCCGGTAAGTAGCATGTGACTAAAATAGAGAACGGAATGCAGGGTTTGTCTTTTTCTCCTGGTCACGTTTTGTGTAATTTTTTTTTGTTCGAATGAAATTACGTTTAGGTTTTTAAAATCTGATGGGCAAACAAAATTACAATTTGTAAAACGTGATCCGTTTTAATTGATAATTAAGCTTCCAATAGTCATGATAAATGATAAGATTAAATTAACAATCCTCAAAGATGTTATTTCCTGTATAAATCACGTTTCCAAATAAGGATCGTGTACATCATGAAGAAATAAAAAGTTACGAAATGTTAATCTCTATAAAATTGATGACTTTTCATGAATGTTAATCACTCGTAGTTTGTGGGATTTTATTTGATTGCGACATTCATTCCAATTCACAAACATTTTTAATTTTTTCCTGAGATTACAAATATAATTCACGAAGCTTTTATAAAATTGATTTTTGTCACCTCTTCTATGACTTTGGTTTGAAATTAAGGTTACCATGCCAGAGGTAGTACAGTAATTATATATCTGTCTACCTTTTAGTACATGTGTTCTGCAGCCTATTTATTTTCTTGTTTGCCAAGAATGGACAATTCCCATTCAAAAAGATTTACTTTGTAGTACATAAAATATCAATTGTATTAATACTGAAGATAATAATTTACTGAATTTTCAAGCACAAAAAATCATTGTTTAAACCATTAATAATTTAGATGTGCGTCGGTAAATATGAAGTGTATCTAATAAAAACATGCAAAACATCTCAAATGTACGCTTTTTTAGGAACGAAAGTGGAACATGACGTCGCTACTGCCAGACTTGTCACCAGTTCATTAAAAGTGCTGTCAGTGGCTCATTCGTGGAGTAAATATCACACAACTGAGGAATAGTCATGGTGGAGGAGACTCTAATTGATGTTGTCACAACAACCGCGTCATAAATAATTAAACGTCAATCACATTGTGCATTGAGAGGTGTATATACGGTTACAGTATGGTAATGAGATTACGTAATGGACATGACTGAGCTATGTTATGCCATGTCTTCATGTTACTTCACACAGTTCCGAAACGTTTTCTTAACGGTATGGAGTTAAACATGGGGAAAAGGGCTGGAAAAGTGGGAAACATTTTCGAAAACTCATTTAGAAAGCCATTTTGTTCATTTGGTTTTGAATGTCACGTGCACCACGTTTCATCAATATCGAAAAAAAACCCTGCGTTTGTATGACATCAAATAAACAATCATACATTCTTTCTTGTGTAAAATATTTTAAAGCATTAATTTGTAGTTTTAAAATCGGATTTATTTAGCACCACTCTTTTATTTTGACTGACTAAACTTTTTAAATAAATTAATTTAATTTAAAGTCATACATGATCTTAAATTATGATATTTATTAAAAACTGGTAATGTATGTTTCGAGACAAATACATTTGTGACTGGAGCGGTTTTCAAAGAACACTGGGGTTCACTCGTGCTGATTTTGAAATTAAATGTTTATGATTCCTAAATGTGATGTCAAATACATTAGAGGTGTACTAAATAAACCTAAATTTATTCCAAACAATTCTCTTCAGTTTTCTTTTGCATCTCAAGATGTTCCAGAAGGTGAGGGACACTGCGTCTCAAAACGTTGTACATTACCAGGTTTTTCAATAAAAACATAATTTAAGATCATGTATGATTTTCAATAAAATTAATTTATTTAAAAAAATCAGTCTATCAAAAAAGAGGTGTACTAAATAAACCTGATTTTGCCATTTAAAAGGCAGACAATCTTCATAATAATTAAAAAATTGTAGTTTTACCTAGGAGCCAAAAAAATAATTACCCCCAAACATTTACAAATAATCTCTGCCAACAAATTTTTCTCTGCCAATTTTACAAGTAACCATCGTTTTTGTAATGACCAATGCTGTACATAGATTCCAAAACCATATAAGATAAGGACCAGGAAGACCAGGTAAGATATATGTTACCTGGTCAAAGCCTTTTTAATGTCAGTTTTATTCATCCCAAGATGTTTTGATTTTATTAACAGATAATTTCGGTAAATAATCGATAGTTAATTCTAATAGAACTTATGGAATAAGTTAAAGTTTAGAATAAATTAATGTAAAAATACAAAGAATATTTTTAAGTTTATTCCGTACGTATCTACGTGTATCTTCTAGCAAAATAAATAAAAATCGAAAAAAATAAATTACAACTAAGTTAACAGTGGCAAAACAATGAATAAGGTTGGTTCCATTTTAAAGCAACGCTAATCAATAGTTCGTACAATAAAGAATCGTTTATCGAAAGTTGTGATATTCGGTAACTAAGGCACCAATTGCACGTCTTAAGCCTCGGTTTAGTTCTGAAGCATTCTATTTCGGCCAAGAAAACGTTTTTTGTGAATTGGGCCAGTAGGAACCACTTTGAAAAGTCAACATCCGGCCCCGTGCAAGCTGTCCACCACGTGTCAGAATATTCTCTCATCTCGCGCCCGTGTGATCCCACCGCCGCGCCGGCGCAGTGCTTTCCGCAAACAGCTACTTGCGGAGCCACTCGTGTTCCACTCCGACGAGTAGCCCCGCGCCAACCCATTTGCCCGCGCAAAGCGTTTGTGTGTGTGTGTGTCCAACGAGCGTCTGCGAGTAGCAGTAGTAGCAGCAGCAGGGGCGGCGGCGGTGGCAACGTGCGGTTTGTGTGCAGCGTTGCCGCGCTTCCTGGCGCCGCTGACGCGGGAGACGGTGCGCCGCGGCGCCGCCGCCACCTTCCTGTGCGAGGCGGCCGGCGACGCGCCCATGACCATCACGTGGTTGCGCAACGGCGCGCGCCTCGCCCCCGACGCCGACCCCCGGTGAGTGAACCGCGCAACGCCGCGCACCTGGACAGTCTAGTTATACTCTGATTCAAGAATAGTGCCACTTCAAGGTCACGAGCTGACAAGACACGGACATCGTCATCCATTCGGAAGCTCCAATACCAAAATTTCAAATCTGAACTATGTTCGCGATTGGATGATAGTGTTCCTCATCCGTCCAGCTCGTGACCTTGATGTGCCACTGTATTTATATCGGAGTATATTGGGGGTACCCGGCGAAATGACTCAGAGCGCAACACACTGATTTTGCAGTCGGGTTCGACCCCCGGGCCGGCCATCCGGACCGGGGTTTTCGTGATTTTCCTCAGGCCATATAGGCGAAAGCTGGGTAGTTCCACAATGTCACGATCATCACTCATCATATATCACCACATAATTCATAAGCTGGCATCCAACTGCTTTAATTATCCTCTTAGGGAGAACACCAAGAATCGCACGCGATCCAAGTATTACTACTACTACTATATATGGGAGTAGCTAAACCGCAGCCATTTAATACCTCTCTCTTTATACACCCGCCAGATTGATTGTTTCCGAGCACGTCAAATGCTATAGTGGTTAATACCGTTAGTGCAGTGTCAAGTTTCCTGGCGTGGCGTTGAATCATTCCCTGTATAATGGTGAGATACGGCGCTGACCTACACGTCGGCTTACGGAGGATTTTCCCTTCTGGTATCTCCCTCAACCGGGCACCGCCACAGGTCTGGTCTCCCAGTGGTAGTGTAATGCATGTAAGAGTTAGTAAATGTGGATGTGTGAGGGAGAAGATAGGAAATGGAAGAAAAAGGAGAAATTGGTCACGATCCTTGGCCCGTTTGGTTTGGTACTGCTCCGGCTTTCTGATGATTGCCATTGATCGGAGAAACCAAGGAAAACTACCGATCAGAGGAGCCGGCCGCTAGAATTCTTCTCCAGATAGCAGCGGTAGTTGACCTCGCAACACAGCTAGTGCATTAGGGGTTAAGGGGAATTATAACAATTGAAGGCATTTCCCAAAGTACACAATACTGCACAGTTCGAACTCTGCTGACAATTCAATGTGAAATGGCGGAATTGCCGGCACAAAGAAATGTGCTGCTCTCAACAATAATAGTAATAATAATAATAATAATAATAATAATAATAATAATAATAACAACAATGACAACAAGCTAGAGAGTTTACTCGCCTGTCTTTCACTAATCCAATTCCTAATTTTATTCCCTTAACTCATCCACAAAATCCCCCTCCCACTTCAACCAATGTTAATGATGCTTCATTAAATAGTCCAGCAAATGAAAATTTTAACCTAAGTGTGTTCCTAATCCATGTTGTCAACTTCTTTAGTCATTTAATTCAATCGTGCCTCCCTATTTTAATTGATAATATCAAAACCTCAATTCTAAGCTCTATTTTCGAGAATCATGTTTAAAACGCCATGCTTCAACAATCTAACATTTTTAATTTGCAACTGTCGAGGTGTTCTTAAAAAACGATCTGAACTAAAACATTTTCTAGTATCACATGATATGGGCATAGCATGTTTAACCGAAACTCGCCTAATTTCTTCTAAATCTTTCACGGTTCAAGCTTAAAAATGTCAAAGATGTGACAGACCAGGAGACGTTCCAGCAGGTGGAGTATTAATTCTAGTGAAATCAGGCATTCCACACTGGACATCATCTCTCCCAATAACACTAGGGCTAGAAACTATAGCTGTAAGACCTTCAGAATAATAATAATGTAATGATAATTTCAGCATATAAGCCGCCAATTGACTACAACTCGCCTTCAAGACATTTTCAAGCTAAAGGCTCCCATTATCTTACTTGGCGACCTAAACACAAAACACACTTCTTGGCCATGTAGAATAAATCAACCAGCGGAACTTTTCTCTTAAATCTCGCAAAGCAGTCAAATTTTAAGATTATTGCACCCATTGACCCTACATACTTTCCTTTCAATACAAATTACCTTCCAGATATTCTAGATATTGCGATAACAAATTTAAACTTTGCACTTCATTCGTATTCTATCTGCGAACTAGACTCAGATCATAACCCGGTGATTACAACCTCCAAATTAATCAGTCTTTATCTAATTCTCCACCCATCTATCTACTTACAAAATAAATTGGCATACATTTCAAAATCGCTTATCATCGCTTCTTCCTCCGTTGTTGAATCTAAAAACCCCAGCTGAAATCGACCAAGGCACGTTTTGTTTACCAATGCCATCACAAATTCAATTGATTATTCGTCTCATCACTCACCTATCACTCGCAGAAGGTTCTCAAAATATCCGCTACCTGAACAATTACATAATCTAATATCACATAAGAACAAAATCAGACGTTTATGGATAAAACATCGTTTACCTCATTTGAAAGCTGCATTAAACCATCTAACTAAATTGGTACGAAATGCTCTTACAATGTCCCAATTGGAAAGTTACAAAAGTATGTCTCAAATCTTAATCCGCTCATCTCTTTGGAAAGCAACACGTCGATTGCTAGGTCAGTCAACCAATATTCCACCATTAAAAGTAATAACAAAATTGCGCAGTCAAGTTCCGAAAAAGCTGAACTGTTAGCAGATTATTTTGAAACCACCTTCACCCAGCATGCTGTAACGATATACGACACCGTACAATAACCCATTTTGTGCAATCACCAAATTTTGATGTATCAAATCGAATTTCTTTTATATCACCCAACGAAATATTTGAACTAATCAAAACCCTAACAAAAAATCACCAGGCCATGACAGAATTACTGCAAACATCTTGAAGAATTATTATTATTATTATTATTATTATTATTATTATTATTATTATTATTATTTATTTATTTATTTTACGTCAAAAACAGTTAAAACTGCGTATGACGTGCTATGGGGAAAAGTGAATTATGTGCACATTTTCAAAATTCTGTGATCCCTACACTAAGTCATATACTACTTAAATTTTAAGAAAGAAAGAAAGAAAAGAAAGAAAGAAAGAAAGAAAGAAAGAAAGAAAGAAAGAAAGAAAGAAAGAAAGAAAGAAAGAAAGAAAGAAAGAAAGAAAGAAAGAAAGAAAGAAAGAAAGAAAGAAAGAAAGAAAGAAAGAAAGAAAGAAAGAAAGAAAGAAAGAAAGAAAGAAAGAAAGAAAGAAAGAAAGAAAGAAAGAAAGAAAGAAAGAAAGAAGAAAGAAAGAAAGAAAGAAAGAAAGAAAGAAAGAAAGAAAGAAAGAAAGAAAGAAAGAAAGAAAGAAAGAAAGAAAGAAAGAAAGAAAGAAAGAAAGAAAGAAAGAAAGAAAGAAAGAAAGAAAGAAAGAAAGAAAGAAAGAAAGAAAGAGAAGAAAGAAAGAAAGAAAGAAAGAAAGAAAGAAAAAAGAAAGAAAGAAAGAAAGAAAAGAAAGAAAGAAAGAAAGAAAGAAAGAAAGAAAGAAAGAAAGAAAGAAAGAAAGAAAGAAAGAAAAAAGCTCCCATGTAATAAAATCTATTTTCAAGTATAAAAAAGCAATAAATTTTGGCTCTTATCCATGTTTTCCGGCATCCATGTTGTCCGGTATCCATGCTGTCTGCATTGCGACTAGGATATTATCCTAATTCTTGGAAACACTCTGTAATAATACCTATTCTGAAGCCTCAAAAAAAAAATTAAATCTTTCTTCAAATTACAGAACAATTAGTTTCATTCCAATTTTGTCAAAAATATTCGAAAAACTGTATTAAAAAGACTAAAAAATTCATTCTCGATACTAATGTGCTTCCTTCTTTCCAATTTGGCTTCAAAGAAAATCACTCAACAACTCACCAATTACTAAGATTAACAGAGCAAATTCACTTTTCATTTCAATCTGGTTTTCACTTACTTGCAGTTTTCTTAGACGTCGCCCAAGAGCTTGATCGAGTATGGCACGATGTATTAAAATTCAAATTACGGAAAATTGCAATACCATTATATCTCTATAACATTCTATCATGTTTCCTATTGAATCGCATTTTCTCTGTACGTCTTAACTCTTTCATTTCTTCACCTCGGGCTGTTCTTGCTGGCCTTCCACAAGGATCCTCATTGTCTCCTTTCTTATTTAATTTGTACTTCGGAGATATCCCCACAATTAATACAGTTACTATAGCTCTCTTTGCAGGTGACACTTTACTCTTTTATGCAAAACCAAAATCTAAACACAGCATGTCGTGTAATTCAGTGTCGCTTAAAAAATATAGAAAATTGGCCAAAATTGTGGAAAATCAAAATTAACTCAAATAAATCAATAGCCAAAGTCTTTACTTTAAGGTATCCTGTCTGCCCTCGCCCCTTATCTCTGAACTCCTCCATCATTCCTTGGTCTCCTCTGAATTCATCTATTCGTTATCTCGGGATTCTGATGGACACTAGACTAAATTGGCACAGTCACATCTCGTCCAAAGTAATCAAAGCCAATAGAAGGTTAGCTATTCTACGTTCCATTCTCAACCGTAACTCTTCTTAAAAATTCATTCCGCTTTAACCATTTACAAATCCATTCTTCGCCCGATATTAAATTACGCATGCCCTGCTTGGATTTCAGTTGCTCCATCCACATTAAAGAAATTACAAATCTTCCAAAACAAAATGCTGAGAATAACAGTAAACACCCCCTGGTTTGTCAGCAACAAGACCCTTCACAACGATCTTGCAATGGAACCAATTACTTCCTTTATTACGAAGCTGGCACATAATTTCTTCAATAATCTAAGTCATGTGCAAGGTGCAGTCACCTACGAAATAGGAACCGATCAACCCGCACTCTCCCGCCTAAGAAACAGACTTCCATTCCACATTTTCCTTCAATATCTCTCTGACATTAGATAAGGTAAGAACATTTCTTACATGTACTTGTCCGTCCCATAGTATCTCCTCTCCAAACCCTATCATTACTCTCTAACAAAATTTCTTCGCAATAACTTCGGTTGAAGTTATAATCATTACCATCCCTGGTAACACGAAATTACCCCCTTCACGCTTTGCTGATACAAAGTTGCTCGCCCAATCAACTGAAGAGCCTCACGGCTGAACATTGTAATGTCTGCCAATGTAAAATAAATAAATAAAAAAGGGCATTGTCGTAGTCTGTCTCTGAACATTTTTCATTGCAAGGACATTGGCGGATACAGGAAGGAGGGTCGGGGAGAATTACCTCCCTCCCCAATCCAATGTATTTTTTGAAATTTTACTCAATTGTTTCAAAACAGTTTACCACATTATGATATCATTACATTGTAAAGTAGTGTTCTCATTATGAATACACATTTTATTATTTCCAGCAAGCAATATTTTAAGCATTTTGTATTATATCAAAAATGTTTATGGGAGGTGAACTGAAAGTGCCCTCTGAAATAGTTCGTAGATTTGCCCATGTGCAAGACTGAAAAATTGTAAAAAATACGAACTATAAAACATTTCACGTGCATTATTAATACTTTTTAGCCAATTACTATTTGAATTTTAACGTGCGAGTAAGCTTCATAAAGCTATTGTTTTGAATTTTTAAGAATTAACTAGCAACATAAAATATACGCAATTAACTTGTATTACATTGTTGATATATTTTCATCATCAATAAATTGCACAATATTAAAAAAATATAATCTTGTCAAATGTTACAAACGCAAAGTTTGTTCGCTTCTGTTCCCTTGCATCACCGGCATTCTCTATTCTCTAGGTTGAAAATATATGAAATACTCGTAGAAAATAACTCTGCCGTTCGCTTCCATGAAGTCAACGACCGACTTAATACCCCATTTACAACGCAATTACAGATCAAACATAATTATGCAATCGTGGGACGATAATTGAACAGTCAATTTTTACGCCGCGGGCAATGAAATAAAAATACCTCATTAGCTTTCAGGTTTGTGAACAACTACACAATATATAAAACCCTAGAACCCTTCCCTCACATTACTATTGCCGAATTGAATTTTCCAAATCCAGGCTAAAAACGTGGTTTTGTACTTACACGTTCTTTCTACTTTATTCAGTCAAGAGACTGTCCCATAGTCTACGTTTTCGGTCTTAAAAAGTCAAAATTCTTCAGCGGGAAGCAAAGATAAGAGTGCATTCTAATACTCCGGGTGAAGTTTCGCCTTGTTAGCGAAGGCCAAATAAGTCATTAGTTTGTGACATTTTATGTCATCTTGATATGAGCGTAGTTCGCTTCCGGGAACAATTTAGCGCATGAAACGGTGGAATATGATAACCCATTAAATACGAATTCTCATAGAAACATGCACTATTTAAAATTATGTCATAAAATTTACACCTTCATATTACAGAACGAGGATATTCAAGTACATTCTTCCCCTTCTAAACATTTTCTCTCACGAGGGGCACACAACGCAACGGCTTTATCTTGGTTGCACTTTTAGGCGCTGTGTTCTAGTCTTCTTGTGTCATGCCCATCTCCATTGTTGCATAAACATCATGTCAAGCGTCTCCGCCAACGTTGATAGTTTGAACTTGTTTAGTAAATATACTTTATTATTATTATTATTATTATTATTATTATTATTGTTATTATTATTGTTGTTGTTGTTGTTGTTGTTGTTATAGACATTTAAATTATATTCATTATTTGTATTTTATATTTTTGTTGCGTAATCGATTTTCAGAGTATTATTGTATTCTCACGAATTTATTTTGTGTCATAATCGCGCAAGTGAAAGTAATTAAAATCTGGAGATAATTAAATGGGATGCGACAGCACTGTTCTTTTAATACTAAAAAATGCATGATGAGCGCAGCAAAAATAATGGTCGCTGCCCACATTACATAAAATTTGTTTAATTCTGCGTTAGGTATCACCTTTTTGTCAACAGTATGAAAATTGTTCTAGTATTTTTGAGTCTTGGTTTTATATTTAAAGTGACATAGACTCTTGGGCGAGTGTTTCCTTTTATTAATTTTAAAGAAAATTATTCAGTGAAATTTGCAGGTTGACACGATTCTCATCGAAACATTTACATGGGTTTAACGTTCTTCAGCATTTAATATTCGTGAGAGAAAACGGACAAAGCTCTTGTAGATCCATGGTTTTTATGCCTTACGAACTGTATTGAAAAGTTCTCACCTGTATCTAAGTATTAATAGAAAATATAAACATATAGATTTAAAATTATAACAATCAATTCGGAGGAAAATGTTTATTTCGCCTCCTAATTCTAAACTTACATGAATTGTCACTTTCGCTTCCGCTTTTTACTCTCCGTTTTCCCTGGGAGGTTGAATAACTGTTTACTTTTAATTCTGGACTTACTTCAGTGCAGATGGATTTTGTCGCATTCGGGCAGGCTTTTCTCTTACAAAATTTGTGTGTAATGAGACATTCCTTGTATACTTGGCAGTTCGTCAACATTCATTTCGTCGTCACAAGATATCTACCACTACTAGTAAAAATATCATTAGGTTTAGATGAAACACTGAAAGGAAGACAGTTTTGTTTCCTAATTACTTGCTCGTATTTTTTGCGATAATAGATAGGGAGGTAATGTATATGATGTTTTAAATGGTAGTTACAGATTTAAGAACAAAAATACTCACTCCCATCAATTTAATCCCGTCTGTAATGATGAGAATCCAAATTAATTGTTTTCAAAATATACATTATCATAATAAGACCATTTTGCTGAGATTTTAATGAGGTGATAAATAAGACTTGTCCAAAACAGTGAATCAGGACAGCCGCAGACATAAATGTTGCCACTGGAACCACGAACATAATTTCACTCTCACTTCTCAGAAGACTAGGTTCACAGAGTGTGCAATCCTGTGTGCAAGCCTGTTCATCCAACGTGATGAACTTGACTCTCCCTCAGACTATCACGCAAAGAGGACTTTTTTCTATTACTAATTATCGGATGATGTGCGCGAGAAAATTAATGTTTCTAGTCAGCAAAAACTTTCGCCTGTTCCTGCTGGTTTCCTATGCAGGATTTTTAGTAGACTTTTTTACTTTCTATTGTCTACTTGGTAGACAAGGGAATTTCCGTAACGATACATTAAAGAGTTTCGATTACCAACAAAAAAGATTCTGAAAGTTACTGATACCGAGAAATTGGATTTTCTTGCTCCTGTATACTGTAAATTACTTTTTCGATTATTTAATGTAGTCAGAATCCACATTTTGTTGGACCTTGATACCCAAAATGTGGTTTTCCTCAACCTGTTTGTCCGTCTGTCAGTTCGGGACCACCACTTTCGAGGGACCGCGACAACGGCCAAATCGATCAGGCAATATCCATTTTGATGAAAATACTGTTTACGGTATTTTGTGAGGGCAATAGACATATTTCCATAGCCCGGCCTTAAGTCAACAGAAACAACGTACTATATACAAACGTAATATGGAGCCAGGTAACTTAAACAAACTGTTATCTATTTAACTAATTCTGAATATAAGCATAAATTGAGGAAAAACTAAGCTGCCTCTGGCCATGCAAGAGGTGTCAATTGTTACTTTGATACCCAGACACTAAAAAAACATACAGAAATAATGATACAATTTCGATTTTGTTTGAAAAAATGCAAATATTTGATTATATTAACCCCCAAATTTTCATACGGGGTGTTCCAACTACATTCTCTTCAACAGTACGCTACTGCCTACGACACAGATGACGTCATGCAATAAAGAAGAAAGAAGTTTCAGGATTCACGTGTGCCTTTTCGGAATAGACAATTTTGTCTGCACCAGAACCCTCACTCCCCATTTTCCCTACAGAAGCATGTTTGCTGGCCACTAGTATGTTTTATATCCTAGAATTTTAGCGTTTATTGTACTATATTTTTGAAAGAAGCGGTCTCCTCTCTCTCTTATATAAATAATTTTTCTAAGTTTTCAATTTCCATGCCAGTTTTTTCTCATCCAAAAGAATTAAGTATGTGAGGGAAGAAGAAATGAGAATGGAAATGAAAACAAGAGTGCCAAAAAAAGGAGCGTCGTCAACGCGACGAAAATGCAGCTTATTCATTGCTTTGATTACGTATACGTAAACATTTTATGTTGTATATTATAGTTGATGCCCGAGAATTAAAAAAGAAACGAGCCAACAATTAATTGAAAAAAAAATGTTTATCATTTTCGCTGCATCAACTCTCTTATTCGATTGCAGTCTCGTTTTCTTTATCATGCGAATACTGTTAACGCATTGACAACTTCATTTTCTCTAAAACACATAAAAAGTATGTCTGATGGAATTTCTGACTCTGTGGTCCACAAACTCCATCACCTTCTCTCCTTTTTACAGGGTTGACCGAAAAACAACGAGCAGATTAGGAGCGTAATCGAAAAAATGGGTAAAGGAGAGACCGGGAAAAGAAGGAAAGAGAAAGCAGTTGAACCATTCGAAAGACAGAAAAGAGAGTGCTACCCAATTCTCAGCAGTGAGATTGCTACTAGATAAAGACGCCCTTTTCTCTGAGAGATAACGCCGAGAAAATTGCAGGAACGCAAACCGTGTGCGCCATTTAATTGCACGTTTCCTCTCTGTTTATTGGAGAAGTCCCTGTTACGCCTCACGCTCTCAACTCCAATACACTCCCTTGAGGGACGGAAGGCGATATACGGCTTCTTCAGAGATAATATTAACACATTAGAATTGCGAAGACGAATGTGTTGGAGTTTACGAAATATGTTTCTTCTCTAAGTTCTGGATTTTAAAGGAGAACATATATGTTTGTACAAATCATAAATTCAATTAAATTAAGGAAAAATAGTGCGAAGAGTATTAGAGAGTCTTTTATTGAGAAGTAGTATTTACTACTCAAATATTCTTTCAAAATTCATATTTGAATGGGACATTTCTAAAATGTTGCTCTTATAATCTCCTTTGCTTTTGGTTGAAATTGCGTTTTGGCAACTGGTTGGCTAATTAATCTTATTTAATTTTTGTCATTATTATTATTATTATTATTATTATTATTATTATTATTCAGATCTTTCCAATTTAGTGTACGCTTTCATTTTACTTCACCAGCCCTCACAAACCGGTGCAGATCGTGCTACCGACAAGTAAGTAATTGACAATCTCTGTAACAGGAGTCTTGGAACTTCACTGTCATGTTAAAATTATTATCGTACGAAGGTACGAAATTGAAAAACAAATAGGAAATTATCTGAACATTATTGATAATTTTTCAAAAATTAAGAGACACAGAAGAAGTTGAAAAATCTTGCGACTGTTAGGTATGAAAAAACGTCAGTGTACAGTGTATTAAAAGGCGCGTCAGTGGGATGAACTTTTTCTTATCGTTAACTCCATTGCTCTTTCCAGCGGGATTACATCCCCAAACGCCGGAACGCCAAACAGGTTATTGCACAGTTGGATATATTATTGCAGTACGTTACTAGTAATGTAGAACCCCTTTATTGCCCTCGCTGGAGGAGAAGTATGTTGACGATACGCTTACTAGGTATCACGAGAGATATTGCAGATCAATCCCAGCCCCAAGGACACGTGTGTCAAATTGTGTAAGTATCCAATTTGGGGAAGCAAATGACCGCGCAAAGTCCGTGGCCATTCGTCAGGGTACATTTTCCGCATTTATTTTGATTTGTTTTGTCAAATAAGAGTAAAAACTGTATGTGACGTCTGGAGAGAACTACAAACTGCGCATGGTTTCTTGAGCTTTAGAATCTCTTCCCCCTATTAACCAAAAATAGTTTAATAATGAATAAAAGTAACAACAAAACGAAGTTAGCAATACTTGAAAACTGGACACTTTCGCTCCTGAATTATAGAAAACTTGTTTGCATTGGTCAACGAACTACAGATTTGATTTTTTAGTATTGCTGACAAAAAATTAACCATTACCTCCGGCTCTACTTCCAACACAACTATCAAAAGGAGAGCTCAATAAAACGTACGCATAATAAAGCTGCATTTGTTCATTCAGAATTAATTGGCAAAAACACTGATCAGAACAACCAGTCTCTGAAGTTCTCTTTCAGATAATGGTTTTCTGCGACATAGCGCGGTAGTGGGAAACGAAAAATCGAAATAATTTGTCGGTACTCGAAATTAGGACTTCCCCGTTTACGAAGCTTCGATGAAAACGCGTACTCTTACCCTATTTTTAGTGAAATATTGCATTTTTATTCGGAAGAGTGATTTGGGGTATAAGTGATATGCTTTGCCCAGGGCCTACAGAATGCATTAAGATATAGAGATGCATTAAGAGCACATATATCCTATAGGGCTTTTGCAGGCTTTCGTGCCCGCCAAGCTCTCGCCGGTGTGTCACTGCAAAGAGCAGATAAAACGACCTGCTTAAATGACGTGAAATGCGCATGCGACAGCCGGTAGTAAGGAAATCTCCAGAGATCTCAAGAGAAGCTAACGATGAGGAAAAGATCCGAGTCCAAAGTGTTAGTTTCCAAATGCAAGTAAATGTTATTGATGATTTATGATTTAATTCCTTGTTTTTTACATGTATTCATTTCACAGAAATCATCAGCGTCTTCCAATAGTTTTGTATCTATACTGAAAGTAGGTTATTACTTCAGGCTCCAAAACCTGTCCGTCTACACCGTATTTTCAACTATATCACGTAATAGAAGATCTTCATCATCTGTAACGTAAAGAACCGATCATGCTGCGTTTTTCTGTGACTTATCGGGAGCGTGATCTTGGTAACTAATCTTGGCATGCAAAATATTGCCCGCTCGGTCATTCTTCTGAATAGTTTCAGAAATAAAATTAAAAGCATTGCCTGGACTAGACGCATTAACTAGACGCATTGTAGTAGCCAACATATGTTATGAATTTCAAATTGTTTTCTAATATTGTGTTTAATTATTTTACCGCAAGTCAAATACTCATAAAAATATTTGTGTATATTAGTAATGCGACATTTTAACAATCAGCAATGAGAATTGTAATGTTTTATTACACAAACCGCATCATTATTTTCATTTAAGCAGCGTAAATTATATAACCGTCTATTGCATCCCATAACAGCTGCTGCTGCAGGAGCTTTAAAAGAAATGAAACAGTACATTACAGTGTTATTTTACATTAAAACGTCGATACTATCGTAATTGCTGGCGTTCTTCTCAGCTTTTCGTTATTTGCAGCTTATTTACGTTACATTCTATTAAGCTGTTTTTTCTTTGCTTAATCAATAACGGACGGTTATAGCATTCTCTGGTAAATATTCAACACGGCTCTTAAGCAATTCACGTTTATGGAAATAGTTCTACAGCCGTTGCAGATATTTCATCGTAGCTCTTAACCTTTCATATAAAAGAGGATTTATCTCTCCAACAGTCCTTTGCTTCTTGTTCTAATTTTTCCGCCTAAACGTAAATAATACTATCTATTGCAAATATAAATAAGTGCTAGTGATTTCTTTGTGCTCCAAGGAAACATTACAGATTTTCCGACGCTGCTTGGGTATTCAATATGATTTTGAGTTCTATTATATCTACCCAATTTTGATTATTCAACAATATTGGTATAATTGTACCCCCTATATAATACTGAATTTTTATAAATTTGTTTGGAATTAAATAACCTAACACACATTTAACTGACGGATGCACAAATGATGTGTGATATGTCATAACTTGTCTAATGATTTAGACGTGACGTTCTCATAATAAAGTATCCAAATATTCTATGATAATTGATTTACTTGATCTCCCATCCAACCTAATTCAACATGTAGAATGAAATTAAGTCTGTTGAAACTAATTATTCTTCTTCAAATTGATTCTTAATCTTTAGTTCTGTACATCATGTAATAGATTCTTTAAAAGTCTTTCCTATTTTTGGTCAATATATATTTTTGTAAACCACGTGTCTGTAATATGCGCTTTTATTGACAACTTGATAAACCAAAATTCCTGTTAAAGCTGAAATAGGAATCTAATGTAAATAAAGTGTCCAGTGCAACAATCATGCGATATTTTAGTTGTTAGTTGCATTACTTTAAACATGTTGGTGTTCCATATTTAAAAATATACTTTCAATTACAATGAGAATTTGTACAAGGAGCTTCTATTTGAAAGAAATGAATTCTATTTGAAGATTATATAATGTTAATTAACTACGTAAAACTATTTTTGTTGGATGAGACAGGTGTACTGACCTACAGGAAAACACAATATAATTAAGTATATTATTTCCTCTTGCACGATTGGATGCTTATTCAGTCGCGTGTACTGTAACGTCTGCTACATTCGTCCAATTGCTAATACCCACACAAAAGTCTTCGACTAGCACGTGGAATCACCGAGAAGTTATTTTATGCCCGTGTTTTACAGTTCTCCAAGAGCGAGGCGTTCATACGTCGATTTAATAGTGAGGATAAAACCCGACTATAAAAACGGTCGTGAACGCTGACAACAGCTCCCATCAATGGATGATGTTAAGAAGCCCATTTCCCTCTATCGCGAGGTCATCGTCACAAAAGTTTGCGATGACTTGCAACTTCCAACCTAGACGTTAACGTTATTTGTGTTTTTATGATAGACGTATTTAAATTAAAAAAAAACTTTTTTGCAATTGAATGATAAAAACTCGTTATTTTTGCAATAGGGAAACGCATTTTTTTACCAAATTTTACTTAAGAATAGCAGAGTAATGAACGCGCGTACTGTTGTGCAAAATGTGAAGGACCCGTTATCTTTACTTATTTGTCAAAACTGACTTACTGAACGGTGGGAACATATTTTCATGCAATACTGATATTTATAATTACAACACACATAGTAGAAATCACGTTCATCAGGATTCAGTATTAACAGCTCACTACAAGAAATCCACATACAATACTAGTACGTTACTTTACTACGCATTGCCAGATGACATTAAACAATTAAAGTCGATACACAAATTTAAGTTAAAAGTAAAATATTTTCTGCTGCATAAATTGTTCTGTACAATTAGACAGTTACTGATCATCAAAAAGAAAAGAAATGTTTATTTAAAAAAATATCTAATGGATTGGTTTACATTTTTTATTTAAGGTCGCATCAACATCTATGTCATTAGTGACAAGTATTGGAGTTAAAGTTATGGTAACTGGGGAGGTGAAATGATATGGTGATGATGAGGGGTGAAGGGACGTACCCAAATACAACCACGCCCGAGGCGGGACTCGAACCCGCGATACTTCGGTTCGAGATAGCTACGACATTACTGCCTCAGCGATCTCGGCCACCGAATCGGCTAGTTTACGTTTATAATTTATAAAAAAGACTTAATATGAACGTAACAAGTAATGTATTGTACTTCTGTTTCCGGGTCAATGACCTCCATCTCGATCAGGTTTTCGTCCAGTTTCCCCTGATCCATTAAGTAAATGCTGAGATGGTCCCTCGTTTTGCTTCTGGACATCCGTACATGTAGTTTCACTATGCGTACGTTTTGTTGAGCTCTCCTTTAGCTGCTAGTAGTAGGAGTAGAACTGAGGGCAAGTTACTATATTGTTAGCAATGCAGAAAAATCAAATCTGCAGTTCGTTTAACGTTGCAAATAGTTTTTCTATAACTCGGGAACGAAAATGTCTAGTTTTTCAAATGTTGCTAAACTCGCTTTTTTAAAATTTATTATTTTTTTAAATTATTATTATTATTATTATTATTATTATTATTATTATTATTGTGTTTTAACTTTCATTCATCTTTCAACTATTTATCGTTAAAATGTTGGGATGGGATTCTGGCACTCAAGACAACATGCGCAGATAATCTTGCCCCCATACGTCCTTCAGAGTTACTCCGCCTATACAGGCCAAATCTAAAGAAAATTGCATCGGTTATTTTAGAAGGGAAATAAATCCTCTTTTTTCGTAAAAAGAGTTTAGATTTTTTTTGTTATTCTTCAAGCTATAGATTAGTGTAAAACTGAAACTTTTCCTGCTCAAAGTATGTGCTATATTGCCACTGAAAATTGTAATGTATGGAAAATGAAAGAAGTCCAGAACTAGTTTCTGATCTTCACACAGAACTAGTCTTATCAGTTAGGAAACGCCTAAATGCTATATGACAACAGTAATAAACACTGAGGGCATCATAGACTTCAAAAGCTGGTGATCCAACTATTTTTAGAAGACAACCAGGTCTCTTGCTCGTCCTTGCAGTCCTCATTGTGAACCTGGAGTGACTTTCCAAGTATAGCAGCTAATTTATGATAAAAAATATTTTGGTTACCTCGTGACACGTGAGTACATATATTGATGGGCTTATCAAGTACTGATTCATGTTGGCAAAGGCAAGGCACGTCCAGATTTGCCTTTCAAGAAAGTTTGTCTTAGCTCTTCCAATCAACGGAAATAAAATATCAGATGTTCAAAAATAGTAAAATACCCACATGAATACATCCATTTCTACCAGAAAGTTTTGACATAGTCACAGACTCGAGTGGAAATCGATGATGAGGAGATGCTGATATTATTTATTTAATGAGAGAATTTTTCATGTCCACATAGTAAAATATGTTAATTCACATCGTTATATATTTATGATTATATTGTGAAACAACATAATAATAAATATATAAATATTTATCATATATAAAATCATG